>CM072511.1:102918241-102935741 GCA_036898135.1 Oncomelania hupensis | reverse complement strand
ATAGGTCTATATAGTGTTGATCTCAAGTAAGCTTAGACCGTTTGAGCGGCGGATTTGTTACGCCAAAGACAACCAGTTCCCATGCCCTTTCTATAATACATAAGTCCGCTGTCTACCGCTTTGCTATCGAGGATTCACTTTCAGCGTGTAATGTGGTTTATGTAAATGGCACTCACCCGTCTAAGACTGGATGTTTAATGTCCGTGCGATGGAATTAATGCGAACTAGACCTCAGTTTATACCGTCATCATCATTATCATTCCCCTTTTTCATTGAAGTCGTCGCTTTAGCTTATTAGCTTAGCTTGGTGTCATCAGCAAATTGCGTTAAAAGGTCGGTACGCTGACCTATTACATCAGCTACAGGTCGCTCCAGTTGCCATTAAGACCCGCTTCGCGCTGTTGCAACCCTTTTACTAATCTTGTTTGTTAGTTTGTTTTGCTTTTTTTTGCTGCAGTTGATTTTGTTAAAGTAGCTTGTCCTAACATAAAATCAAGACTCCCATTTGACTATACAATAAGTGATCGCCAGCTGTTACAATATTAAAGGTCGTAGTTAATTTCTACTTAGTTAAAACACATGCGAACCGAACGAATATTAGTGACGCCTGCGTGCATCTCGGGTGACGAAGCAGTGTTGTGGCTTGGGCACACCCTAGCAAGGTTTCATGTTAACAACGTCGGTAAGGGTTAGTACTTGGATGGGTGACCAATGCTTGGAAGGCATTAAGGTGGCCTAGAGAAAGGGGAGGTCACAAACGCATCCCTTCCCACAAACAGAAGGTTACATGGACACCTTTACCTTTGTGGGGCCGGGTAGCTCAGTTGGTAGAGGGTCTTACTAGTAACCGAAAGGTACCTGGTTCGAATCCCGGATTGGCCAATGTGTGACCATATTATTTTCCCCTTACCTTCAACTGGTTCGCTGGTGTCAGAATAATGTGACCAGTAATCGCCTATACGCTTCGGTTTCGTGTGACTATAATCTACAGTTACTTTACCTTTATTACGTGCACCTAAAAGTAGATTACTTCGGCTACATTTATGTGTATGGCTTCAAACCATCTAAAACTTATTTTAAGCTCACTATCACCATGTTGATTTATATAAACATACCGGATTCAGAAGGAGGACTAAGTACTTTGAATACATTTATTTTACTTCGTGCCATCTCAGCACGCAAAGATCGCCATTTTAAATTGACTTTTCACGTTGTTGAATTAACGAGCAAGCTCGGGATCAAACCTCAACTCGCCCACTCACTTATGTCGGGATGCTAAGCCAACAACACCACCAAGCAAATTAACATCCGTTAAGCCGTTTTTAAATAGTGGCCTGCGTCGTTTTACTAAAAGCCGTCCTACCAAGATGAGAACGCGCGGCGGAGAGGAGGAAGAGAAAGGGAGAAATTCATATTTAAATTCAGATTCAGACCTTTTATTTACATTTACAATGGTGGAGATTTTAGGCTATATAGAGGATGTTTTGTTACAGCCATTCGTACATTCATCCACAATTACACACTTGATACTAATAACTAGAAACATTTTAAATTACTACAGCACGCAACAAATTATTAACATGTTAAAAAAAATCCAATAGAGCCAAGTTTGTAGTTATATGATTTGAAATCAGTTATGAGAGAGAGAGAGACAGACAGAGAGACAGAGAGAGACAGAGACAGAGACAGAGAGATAGAGAGAGATAGAGACAGAGAGAGAGACAGACAAATAGACACAGAGACAGAGAAGGAGGAGGAGGGACAATTAAGTTGAAGAATGAGAGGGAAGAAGAATGAGTCGGAGATGGGGAGGGGGAATGGGGAGGTTAGAAGAATACGAAACTAAAGATAAAGGCAAATGCATGCCCCAAACCTTTCGGTCGTGGGGTAGAGAGGCAGTCAAGACTCACTTTTTTCTAGGCAGGCTTAATGAGGGCGGTGCTATCTCTTCTTCCTCTCTGCCTAACCTTCCACAGTTCTAATCAATTACAGAGTTTTTTAACAGTTAAATAAGTGTCTACTTCCTGTTTACTTCATGCAGAAAAATCGTCTATTTTGTCTTTCATTTTAATGGGTGGGCTGCGAAGGTTTTGGATGCAGCAACACGATTGTTTTCACAGGTGAAATGTACCCGTGTAGATTTCGTAATTACGTTTTTTCCCTCACGATTCTCTCAACAAAATATGATAGACTCTATGATGTAGGCGTACCCACTGCGGTGCATGTACGCCTTTAAATCGAGATGGTACCGGATACGTAGCATCCTAAGTCGGGTACAACCAGAAACCTGCAATAGTTGTCGGTCTTTTAAGCACGTTCAAAGCTTGGGTTAACAGTGCTAGTCCTCCTGTTCCTACGACTATAATGTGACCTTCTGTGATATTTCTCTTCTTAGTCAACCTGTCTGCTAGAACTTACCAACACCAGAAGAACTTCTATCATCCTGTTAAAAGAATACTTTCTAAACACTTTTGAAGGGATCCACCCGCTGTAAGTATATAGAATTGAGTACGAAATAAGCTTAACCAGTAATTTCAATGTATTGTTTTTAAACCTGTCTATCTAAAGGTGGATAATGGAGGGACTATTTCATAAAAATAGATGATTTTGGTTTAGTTATTTTTTGCTCTAAAAGATGGATTATTTTTATCTTTCACAGTATTATTTTTTATATTTATTGACATTTTTTAAACGCAAAAAATTGTATTGTGACATGAAAATTTTACTCAATTGTTTTTCTTAATTTTTTTACTTTAATAACTACAGAAGTTAGAAGAATCAGGTTTATACAACTACTATATGTAACTCGGCTTGAGCTTGACTCAGGTTTAAATTTGAACCAGACACAACATTAGTGTTTGCAAAAAATCTGTCATATAATATGTAGCTGTGGAATCCTTTTGCAGTGTCTTTGAACTTCAGTTTGGCCAATTGGTTTGACTGATAGGTCATGGGTTAGCGATTTCCTTTAGTGAATATACTGTTTGTGAATAAATATGCTGTTGCTGATGATGATACACGTTTGTATAGCGCCATATATTTCATCTGTCATAGTTGTTAAACGCATTTATTTAAGTTCAGAACTTACACAACATTGAAGTTTTTCCTTCGTATTTCACACGGAGTCATGTTATGTCAATATGTAGCATTTATTGACTGTCTTGATGTATACTGGCCTTGGTTATGTCTCTTCTATTAAATCTGTTCTGTCACTGAAAAGTCTTTGTGGAAATGCAATGCAGCAATAATAAAGTATGTTTGGGTCGGGGTTAAAAAATATATTGTTATCATACTTTAAATGAAGTGAAAAAATCGCTTTATGTGATTGTAATGACACGATATAGGCATACATTATGTTTTATTATTATTATTATTTTTTATTTTATTTAATCGTTCTTATATAGCGCTTTTCCAGCTCAAGAGCTGCTCAAGGCGCTGGTCGATACAGGATCTAACTCAACCCGCCCGAGGCGCCAACTGGCAGCCTTTGGGCGCATCGTAATAACCCTCCAGACAACTGAGCACAATCCTGGGCAGCCAGGGATGGGGGAGAAGGTCCTACGTACATGATGGGTGTGTTCTTGTCACCGGCACTCACCCGTCTAGGACACGAGCGTCAGGATCTTTAAAGTCCGTTACGATGGAATGTATGCGACACAGACAAGACCTCGGTTTATACTCTCATCCAAAGGAGTAGGAAACGGGAGTAAAGTGTCTTTCCCAATGATACAACACAATGCCCCGGCCTGGGCTCGAACCCGGGACCTTCAGATCCGCAAGCCAAAGATTTACCATTAGACCACCGTGCAACAATGAAATAAATAACTTGAAATGATTCGACATGACTTCGGCATGCCTTTATCTCTTTAATACTATATGTCAATTTGTTTCTAGCATAATAAGCTTACCTATAGATATTTATCTTTTGGAAACTATCTTTACTTTTTAGATACATAAGTCTATAAAGATTTTGACTTTAGCCACACGATATCATTTGTTGGCGTTCTTGTTTTTTTCTTAGGCGGGTCAAGATGTATCTAGCGATCGCAATTCACCTCTACTGGTTGCTACCAGTGTTGGTCAACGCCCAGTTTCAATCATTCTCTGCCCCTGGAGCTCAAGTAAACTACTTCCAGCAGAACCCCGCCATTCAATCGCAGTTGCTGATCATGCAGGTTAGTCATTGTTTGGATTCGTTCAATATAAAGTTGGACACTGTTACCTACAGGTAAAATTTCGGTTTATCTATATCTTTGGTTGTTGCCTCTCTTGTACAACATTTGCTTGTTTGTAATACATGTTCAAGTGGAAAAAATTGCTTTAAACCAAATCAGAATTTTACCTTTACTGACAGTAACATTTATTTATTTATTTTTTTTATTTTATCGTTCGTATATAGCGCCTTTTCAGTTCAAGATCTGCTCAAGGCGCTGGCTGATATAGGATCTAACTCAGTCCGCCCGAGGCGCCCATTTGCTGCGTTTGGTGCACAGCCTGACGCTCAGACGACTGAGCACAGTCCTAGACGACAGGGGATGGGGAGAAAGTATAACTATACACTGATACAACCCTCAGACTAATATCAACAGTAAGATGGCCGGTGCTCACAGCCCATTTTTATGTCCGGGCCATCGGGAAGCCAACCTTTGTAACACGAGCTCGCCGCTCTACCAACTGAGCTACCCCGTTGACACAAACCTTTTGAAAGTTTTACCTGCATATAAGGGAGGAAAAGGGGAATTTTGAACCAAACAACTGTTCCTTTACAGCGGAAATTACGAGGATTTATTTTATTTTATACATTTTTATTGAATAGGATAACAGGTATGAATACTGCTTTAATGAAGCCATTAACACCATCTCTCTTCTCTCTCTCCGTCCTCCATCCTCACAATGAAACAAGGAACAACATCAAATATCTAATCATTGTATACGTCGACTACTTTAGCAACTTGTTTTTCGGTCACAAAACAAGTCATACTTTGGATGAACGCAGAGATGCAGTTTTATATCTCTTTAGGTTTCATCATTTTCACGTTCTATAAGCCCCCTTTGTGTGGTTGGGAAGGGCTGAAAGGATTTTAAGTGACGCTTCTTATTAAGAGTGAAATAGGAAGGAAATTGAAGTTCGCTCATGAAGTAAATAAACTTAGTAGATTTACAAAAGGAGATAAATAATATAAATATGAATATGTGCAATGGAAATAGTTTAGGAGCTCGTTTATAGTTTCGGAAAACTTAGCTTACTTGAGATTTTTTTTAAAGGGGTTCATAACAGTAAGTCTTGTTTCTTTCTTTGTTTTCTTATTACTATTTTCTGTAGTCTATAGATAGGAGAATACTATGATTACATTTTCATTTTAAAATACGAAAATTACATTAATGATTACTAAGTGAATGTTCACAGAGTGTACAACTGACCTTCACCATTCATAACGTGTTTCAGGTGCAGCAGACGACAACAGTGACGTACATTACGTCACCAATAACGTCATCATTGTCGCAGTTTGTCGTCAACAACCCGCAAGGATTGGTTCTCGCGTCACAAAGGGCTAACCAGAGGATGCAGAATATTGCATTGGAAGCCCTCAACTTCAAGCGACAAGGTGGGACAACCTGATGTTAACATAATGCACCAAACGCTGGGTCTAGTTGTCCAAGCGCGCTTGCTTTGCTTTTTTTCCGTTATTAGTTAAATACATAACACAAAAGTGTCATTGCTTCTGTTTAAAGGTTACAGTTCAACTGATATTTTTCAGTCCTATACTTCTCCTCACGCGAAAACCTCTACACAATGTAGGGAAAACAGAAAAATCGGTCTCAAAATGTGTTTAGTTGTTGTCAGTACTACACCAACCAATATGATTAAGCTACAAACAAAGACCTTTCCTGAAAGAAAGAACTGAACTCAACGAATTTTTCAAATAATTTATTATTATAAGCAGTCCTGCTCTAGGAAAGAATGTACTAAGACCTGTCAAAATAGAGAGGTGATTTATAATTAAATGAACAGAAAATGTCCAAATGTAAGCATGAATCCTTTTACAAAGTGGACAGGAGTTAACAGCACAACAGCCTATCGTAAGGTGGTTTTGGTTCTCTTCGACCCATGGACTGCTGAGATCTAAGGCAGCATTCATTGAGGTTAATTGATTGGCCAACCAGATTTCTAGCGACAGCTCTTTCTTTGTTGGGGATGATGGCACCGTTGCACGTCCAACCGCGCAGCAAACAAGATTACGGCAGTATTCAAGACGCTACATTGCAAATGGAACCGTACATTGTATGGAATGGAATGGACGCACGCAAAAGAACTTGGTCGTGGAGTTGACCGGTGTAGTCGGAAGCTATTTTGATGTTATCCATAATGAGACGCTCTTCAAAGATACGATAATGAACTTTACGTGGTAATAAGAGTGTAAGTAACAGAGAAAGGAATGTAAGACATACGATATAGGCCGAGTAGTAATGTGCCCATACATTTATCTGAAATGTAGATAACAATACAACATATGGTCATTTTAACATCCAGTCACAAGGACGAACCCAGCAGAACTATATATTACATTGTAATACAATTTCTAATACTCAGCGACAGTCTGACATCCAATAACTGAATCCCGTCTATTATGCAAAGATTTTATTAAGCCAGTTTGTTAATAATGTAAACACACACTGCTTAGCTGAGATTCACCGTGTGATTTACACTACGTTGTTTTCCTTGTCGTAAAGCGCGATTCAGCCACTACCATTGTTGTACACTGCATTGTGCAGGCCTGGATAGCAAGCGCTCCGAGAGCACGTACGGCGTCCACACCATCTTCATCGGCACCAAGCAAGCCGCCATGGCCATGATGAGCGACAAGTTCCTCATCGACTTCTTACTGGAGGAGATCTTCAGAGCGTGCGTGGCTAATTAATTTCTTTATTTGTATGATGACTGTATGTTTTCTGGAGGATTGCGAGTGAACGTTGTAGAACCTTCGTATCGCTAATATATTCTTGTCACTAGAAACGGACATCTGGCAAAATCCCCATTTTCTCGTTTGCTGGTGTGTCTATCGTTAGACCTCCTCGTTGTGGTGAAATAATGTGAATGCGGGAATCGTGTCTAATTTTTTAATTTCCCAATAATCTGACAATATTTTGAAAATATCGGGAATCAAAACGAGCCAAATTATCGGTTTGTAGGTCGGTCTGTCTGTTCATCGACGCGTCGGTCCGTTGGAAGCCATAGCTCAAGAACCACTGCACGGATTTTGACCAAACGTCATAGAAACATTTCCTAGGTCAGTGGCATGCCTCACGTACCATCATCTTTGCTTTACTCCAAAGGTCAAAGTCATTGGACTCATTTTGTTGCTAAATACGTTTTGCTCAGTGTCTCAGAAAACTGTTGAAGCGATTTTGTTGAGTTCACTAGCATACTGGTTGTCGTGCAGTAGCTCCGGATCTCACTTTTTGTTAAAAACACACGTTGTTGCTTTATCTCAAGAATAACTGAACTGACATCTACCCATTGTTGTTTTTCGGATACTTTGACTACTGCAAAGTATGTTAGATTATTCGTATTTGTACTTTCTGAAAGGTCAAGGTCATAGTTCTTCACCATTTTCTATATACGTTTTGTGCTGTATCTAAACATTGGCTGAACCGATTTTGTTACTTTACTTGCTTGCTGTTACGTTGAAACGCGCACGATAGTACGTGTGAGACGCGCACGATAGATCCGATCGTTTTGTTTTGCAAAGCATGCAGTAATAGAGTGTATTTACCTCTGATTTGATTTGGCGTTGTAGTTGGAAGAAGCTTTGTATAATGTTGATAATTTTCGTTGGTCGATGTTATTGGAGAATTTTCTAGGTTTGCTTGTTTACTATCGATCGAAGCGTGTGGACAGATCTGGTGGTAGCTTCGAGATGTTCTAACCTAAATAAGGTTATATGACGTAAAACAGTGATGACGAATTTGATTGTGATTGGTTATAGTGCGTCACGCTGGAACATTCTAACGTTTCTCTCGAGTATAGAGAGACTATATATGTACCGCACTGTTTCAGATCAGAGAGAGAGAAAGTAAAAAGCGATTGAGCGATTGTATGCAGTTGTTGATGTACGCTGAATAATGTTGAAAAACTTCATACGACGACTCCTGCCTTGTTGCTGAGTGAACAGGTTACGTGGATAAACGAATCCGAGTTACACTTATCTGGAGGATTCAAGCACTGGGGCTGAATCAACTACTGATAAAAACCAACAACGAGTGTAACACTTGCAGATAGTTCAGATAGTGAGCTATCATTCCATTTGTTTTCCCTTTGCTTATTTAGGATAGCGCCGAGCCACAACACTGCCAAGAAAATTAACTCTTTTAAAAATAATTAATTTTCGGCTGTTTGTGTCTGAAATACATTTGAATGGTTTTTCATATCGTTGTTATTGTTTTTCTGTTTTCCAATACCGGTGAAATTAGAATTGACCGTTGAAGAGCTGACAGGACTTACACTACTACCACTTTTCCACAACAACGCGCATCTTCCATTGTTACCTTGTATGTTTATTTGTTTAGTTTAATCGCATATGCACTTTTAGACTATAGCACAGAACTTTTATTCGAAGGGCGTGCTCATGGCGTTTGCTTAGCCTTCTCTATGGGTGTTGGTTTCAGAATGGGTCTTTCGAGGAACCAGCAGGGCCTGGTGCTGCAAGATATTGATGTGTACAACAATCAAGGCGACAGCCCCGACCCCGCGTCTCCAGTCCGAGCTTCTGTCACCCCGCCTCCCACCTTAGCCGCTCCTCCCACACCAAGGGCCAGCTCCCCCCTTACTTGCCAGTCATCTGTAGATCTGCAGGTAAAAGCTGATGTTGCATCACATTGTTAATAACTTGCCAGCTATGTTGCGTGAATGCATTTAGTCTTAGAACAATTTAATCTGTACCGAAATCTTCAAAGCATTAAAACCAGCGCCAAGAGGCTTGAAAACATCCGGAATTGTTTACGAGAAATTCTGTGAGAGTTTGTATGTACTCCGTGGTTTAGCTCCAACATTTCTGCAATAGCTAGTTATGCTTTTGGATAAATATATTTATTATGTTTGCCAATCATTGTTATTGCAATCGCGAACTGTTCACGATAAACTTGTGTTGCAGTGTGACCCTTTTGCAAGGTTTCGAACACCAGACGGCACGTGCAACAATTTGGAACACAACTTGTGGGGCAGTTCTTTTACGCCTCACCGCCGTTTTTTGGCCCCTGCCTATGATGATGGTGAGTGGTTATGCATGATCATCAATGCAAAGTAATATCGACTTTGATCTTTCTATGCTCTTGACTTTGAGATGACATTGACCTCCAGTTCCAAATACACTTATGTACTACCAATTAAAGTACAGCAAAAGTTGTTGTATCATGCCCCCAAAACGGTGACCTTGGGATGATCTTGACCTTGAATGACCTTGACCTTGCGACGACCTCGACCCTCTCGTGATCTCTCATGCATGTTTGACAAAAACATCCAATGTTGTTGCATACTATGGGTTAAATAAACAGCCATTCAACTGTACGATGACCTATTTTTTATGTTTTTGCAAGGCCTAAAATGACCTCAACCTTCAAGATCAACACAAAAACGGAACATATATGAAAGATCAATCTATTATATCTAAATACAGCAAGTTTGTACTTTAAATCTCTCATATTTTAGAGTCAAGGCCACTTCAAAGTACCTATAATAACCGACTTTGGACAGCTCCAGTGACCTTGACCTTCGAGTGAAGTTGACCAAACTTGTGTAGTATGTGTGTTTCATTGATATCTATCTTGTTTCAAATAATCATAAGTTCAATACTCCCTTGTGGGGGTACCGGGGGTTTCTGTTTAAATAGTATCCCCACATTGAGGAAATGTAGTGCTTTAGATTCCCACTGTCGCTGTCTTTCTCCTTTGTTCTTTCTCGTTCCAACTCTGTTCTATCAGTCTACTATCTTCTTCGCTAGACCAGTTACCTATCTTTTTTTTTTCTTGAAAACTCTCTTTAAACTCCTCATTTGTGTATGGGATCTGTTTGGTCAGCTCATGGATATTGGACGCTTTCTGCCAAATGGTCACTAGAGCTTTCTATAATATTATTATTTAGCAATGTAGGCATTTTATATGTATGTGTTCTGTTAATATTTTATAATGACATTTATATTCTATTTTGTTTTTTTTTTTTTGGTAAACGGGGTTCGATTAATTAAAATAAACCCTCAGTCCCCTGCATGGGATGCTTTTGTTGTAAAGTGACCGTCTGGTGGAATGACTTTAGTGTTACCATCAGTTGTTTCAGTAGATCTTTTATACGGATCAGCAATGAGCCCTCTTTCAACCAAGTTGTGGTCCTGATTCGACTCTTTGCAGTCCGCTGGACGCTGTAAACAATGACTAACAACTAACTAAATAAATCCAATATTATTTACCTAGAGAAAAAAGAAGAACATTTGTGAAAAAGTTTCATTTTTTGACTAACATTTGCTGACACGGTGACCGTGATCTTGAAGTGAAGTCACTAATCATTTATGAAATCTCATGGGATACACCATCTTACCAAACTTGGTTGTGCTAGTTGAAAAAGGTTTTGATATATTAATCCACTTGCAAGTTTTGCACAGAAGACAGACAGGCGGACTGATGGACGGACATGTTTTTAACTGTCATTTTTGGACTATTTAGGACTCATCTCGCAATAAATAGTCTTACCCACCGATTTTCCAGCTCGAAAAGCTACTGGATAAACTTTTATTTATAATGAGGATCGAACGCAGGGTTCCCATGCTGTATCCTGACCACGGTTTAACGTGATCTACTAAACTACCGAAATCGACCTGCGTACATTCTTGTTTATTTTAACCTGTCACCGTTATATCATTTTTTTAAATTTTAATTTTATTATTATTCTTTTGAACAATGATCGGTTTCTTTAATGATCCGCTGAGGCGATAGAAGGGGGATGTTGAACACTGTATAGAAACAAGAGTATTTCCAGGATGTTCTTGGGCATAGAATAGATTAATTGTGATCACAAGCGCTCTTTACTTTTTTATTCACTGTATGTCTTTTCGTGTTCTGGTTCAAGGCCATTCCATGCCTCGGACCCTGGCGCGACAAGGTGGCAGTCTGCCGTCCGCACGCTTTGTCAGTGTGACGATGCACTCTGACGGACCAGCTGACGGCAGCGCACCAACCCTCACCCACATGGTGATGCAGTGGGGACAATTTCTTGATCACGACATGACCAGTACCCCTGTCCAGATTGGTAATTTGTTTTAAAACTGAGTTTAGGTTTGCACATTTATTTATCTCATTGTTTTGACACTATTTCGATCGCTTGTGTACTTTTCTTGGATGTTTGTACTCACGAGTGATTTGCCAGCTAAAGACATTCGAATTTGTATGAGATCGAAGAAGCCCACCAGGGTACAGGATCGACGCGTGAATAGGATGATCTGAATGAAAAATCTCCTGCACACAATACATATGAATGAAATTTGGCAAACCTTTCAGCGTAGCTTTAGACTAACCACTATCTCTGTATGATAGGTGCTTAAGCGGCAGCCATTGCTGCGCTTTTGGGATGCAAGGAAAACAATGTCTGCTGTCATCTTATTCTAGTAAGTTTTTGCGCAGGTATAATTATACCTCTATCAGATTAAAAAAAAAACGTAATCAAGATGGCTGCCTTTGAAACAAGAAATTGCTTCCCTTGATCTATCAACATGACTCAATGTCCAAAGCATGGCTTAAAACTGAAAGATAGTCGGCGAGGTTACTCCATACATTTTTAACTAACATTAGTCGATGATCACATTTCTGCAGATCAACTGATGTAAATAATTGTATAATGTATTGCAATATTTCTCATCGCATTCTTTGCAGCTGTTGACGGCAGTGCCTTGACGTGCTGTGAGGATGAGATGCCGCGAGGTTCTCGCGGTTTCATCGACGTTTCTAACCGTACCGCTTGCTTCCCCATCCCCATCCTCAACGGCGATCCGTTCTTCGTCGGGCGTCGCTGCTTCAGTTTTCCTCGCTCCGTCCAAGTCACCAATGCAGACTGCAAACAAAGTAATTATATTAGACTATAAGTGAAAGAATTCTGACCTTTAAGTAACATGACAGTAATTGAATTTTCTTGTATTTGTTGAGTGAAAAATACTATTATGTAGAATCGCGATGATGTAACTATAATATTAAATGACGATGATGATGACGGCACAATACTCAAAAGAGAATGGATTTATACTTTCAACCACGGCCATTAAGAGCAAGGTAGACACATTCTGGAATGCCACAATCCAATTGCGCTCTCTTTTACTTCCCATTTTTTAAATTGTATTTTATTCCTCTGGACGGGTGAGCAGGATTATTACGCAATTGCAACGCGCTTTTTCAACGCCCTAGCTCTCTGTTTCAATGATGATGATGATGATGATGATGGTGATCATGTTGATAATGATAATATAACAATTATGCATACGCTGACGAGTTAATGAATAATGTAAGTTAGTATTTGTGGTGAAAGACTGGTAGAGACTGAAGTGTGTGTGTGCGTGTGTGTGTGTGTGTGTGTGTGGGGCGGGGGGGAGAGGGTGTGTGTGTGTGTTCTAGTAACATGCTTGAGAATCTACGCTCGTACATACGTGTTTTGTTTTTTTTACGGACCCTGTTATGCTGACATCAAAAGAATGATCCGTTAGAGTTAAGGTTAGGGTTAGCGTTAGAACACTTAAAAGTACTTTTAAAAAGGGGACGAAATATGACCCATTGTCAACCAACGTATGTGGCGTTTCATAAAAGTCATAACAAGGCGGTCTAAACAAGTATGTGTGTGTGTGTGCGTATGTGTGTGTGTGTTTGTGTTAAAATGTGAGTATATAGTTGAAATTACAATGTATAACTGTCATGGAAATGAAGTTTTGGTAGTTGTTAATTTGAGATTTTATGTGTTACTTTTATTTTTTATTTGTTTAGAAACACCCCCCCCCCCCCCCCCCAAAAAAAAAAAAAAAAAAAAATTTGCTGAGATGCAACGTGCTGTATGAATTCACCATTGTGGGTAATAAAGTTTGGTTGACTTGACTTGACAGTTTGTTACTCATAGAAATATTCAAAATAGTTGGAAAAGAAACATAGGAAGCTTACAAGATGTAAACGTGGAATGAAATTACATTACATGATTATTGCTTTAGGTCCAGCGGACTCTTCCGAGCCAAATCAGGACCAACGTGGAATGAAAACGACGATGGCAACAATGATAATTATATTTATAACAGTTTAAATTTATTTCTTTTATATATGTTTGTGTGTCCATGTATGAGATTTATCGTGTAGTCTAAAATCGCATATATGCGGTTAAAATGTAATTAATTGATTGAGTTTAATATGTTTTATTTGGTAACATTGTTTAATATTTGTTTAGGTTCTCTCCGATGTCCTTTGATCTGAGAGTAGAAGAAATATGACCCCAACGACAGTAATAATGACAATGAAGCTTATTGTAATCCTATATTATACTACAAATGCACTAACACTAGATTGCATTATTTGCTAGGTCCAGTGGAACAGCTGAATCAGATTACCAGTTTCATAGACGCATCTCAGGTCTACGGATCTTCTCTCAGCGAGCAGCAGTTGCTGAGGTCCTTTCGACAAGGTATTCATTGTCCACTCGTTTATTGCTCTGTCGGTCTCTCTGCCTCTGTCTATGTCTCTCTGTTTCTCTCTTTGTCTCTCTCTGTCTCTGTCTCTGTCTGTCTCTGTCTCTGTCTTCCTCTCTCTCTCTCTCTCTCTCTCTCTCTCTCTCTCTCTCTCTCTCTCTCTCTCTCTCTCTCTCTCTCTCTCTCGCTGTTTGGTTTCTTTGTTTTGCTTTTAGACAACAAAGCAGGTACAATACTTTTTTCTCTCAATCCTCTAGCTCTACTTTTTAATAGAAAGTAAATCACGTAAAAGTATTTTTCAATTTCATATAACTTCGATGATGATGATAGTTAAGATAATGATGATGATGATGATGATGATGATGATGATGATGATGATGATGATGATGTGATGATGTTAAGTTAATTAGAATGATGATGATGATGATGATGATGATGATGATGATGATGATGATGATGATGATGATGATGATGATGATGATGATGATGATGATGATGATGAATAATGCTTGTTTTGACTTGACATGCTTTGACTTACTGTAATGTGTTTAGGTCAGCTGCGAACCTCAGGGGAAGGCCTGCTGCCCAAAGATACCAGAGAATCATGTGTGCTGCACAACCCTGCCGTCGACTATTGCTTCAAAGCAGGTATAGGACTCATCTGCCACTCCCCAACCCCACCCACACACCTCTAAAACCACTCATAACAAAATATAGTTTATGGATAAAGGGGTAAACAAACGCTGGAGGAAAATGCAACATGGAAGTGGTAAGAGTCGAGTCATCAGAAAAGTAATTGTTCTTATATTGAGCATTTACCAGCCCAAAGAGCTCCGCTCAAAGATTGTGGTTGAAACCAGGATCAAATGCAAGCCGCGCAAAATCGTACTTCCAAGGCATCAACTTCATTCTGCATGAATGTAATGTGCCGCAGTCTGTTTTGAACTATAGTTTCAAGAGTAGGCCTACAAGTAGGCCTCTGACCCTCAACTCACCGAGTGAGTCTAAGTAAGCAGTTTGCGCTCTCCGTGTGCAGGTGACTTACGAGTGAACGAGCAAATGGCTTTGGCCAGCATGCACACAGTGTGGTTGAGGGAGCACAACCGCCTGACCACGCAGCTCAGTCAGATCAACCCTCACTGGGATGATGAACGCCTCTATCAGGTGAGTTCTGCAGGGCTCATCCACTCAGGCCGTACTCAGCCGCGCTCTGTGCTTCCGAGTAAGCTTATAGTCCATGTCTTTTCAGGTGAGTACTTTTCCACACCCAGTTCAAGTTGAGTAAGGTGGTATTGAAATAATAGTCATAATAGATCAAACGAATTTCTTATGTAGACGGCTTTTCCCTGGACGAAACTTGGTGAAGTAGCAGAGTTCAATACCATGGAGAATGAGGCAATCATTGACGACGTCGAAGACGACGACAACGATGACGGTGACAACAACAACCATGTTTGTTATTGTTGTTGTTGCTGGCTGTTGATGATGAGGAGGAGGAGGAGGAAGACGGAGAGGAAAAGAGGAGGACGAGGATAATGGTGATGGTGATCGTGCTATTGCGTTTATTGCTCGTCGTCCTTGTCCTCATCTTTTTTCCTCGCCCTTCTCCTCCTATCACAACCGTCGCCCCCCAAAATCATCCATTTTTCGCTGTTTTCATTTCCCAGGAGGCTCGCAAAATTGTGGGCGCCTTATTGCAAAAGATCACGTACAACGACTGGCTGCCACTGATCTTGGATCGTAACCGCATCGCCAACCTGGGGTTGCAGCCACTGGCGTCGGGCCGACAGAGCAACTCCTACAACCCAAATATTGACCCCAGCATCCGTAACGTCTTCGCCACTGCCGCCTTCCGATTCGGTCACTCACTCATTAGAACCACATTGTCTCAGGTATTCAAATGTCTGTTGGAAATTTCATTAGGGTATTTATGGCGTTTTCGCCGGACTTTATATATATATATATATATTATGTAAGCACTTGTAATGCATTTCTTGATGTTTTTGGCCTCTAAAGGACCGAGAGACGTGTGACGACATAACAAAGCAAGTCCATGGAGTGTGTGTTAAAATCGAGATGTTTACATTCTTATAGAGAACACGATGAACCTCATCTTCTGTGTGAATTTTGAATGTCGTCTGCAGAAGTGAAGTGGTCAGATTTACCATACAATTGCGTTAAATACATTTCTGTCTCTTTGTAGATGACCCATAACTACCAGACTGCCGGTAACGTGAAACTGGAAGTACTCTTCGGCAACACGTCTCAGATCTTGCAGAACCAGGGCCTGGGCGTGGATATGTACATGAGAGGCATGCTCAGAGATCCTCCCAACATGGTAAGCAAACATTTCAATTGCTATTATTATTGAATACTTCAAGCCTTTGACCGCATTTAAACCATCCACACTCAGTCTACTACCTGATACCTCCTCCAACAATTCTTCGTACCCCATCTGCATGTCAGCTAATGTGATAGGCCTACCATTTTGTGCCGTAGAAAATACATTATTTCCCCCCGATGGGGTGCCGGGGGTTTCAGTATAAATAGTTTCCACACTTTCTGGAAATTTAGTGCTTTAAATTTCCACTATCGCTGTCTTTTTCATTTGTTCTCTCTCATTCCTACTCTGTTCTATCGATCTGCTATACTATCTTCTTCTTCGCTAGACCCGTCACCTACCTTTTTACTTGAAAACTCTTCCGGGACAAAACTCCTTATTTGTGTGTGATCAGTTGGATCAGCTTGGGAATATTGGACGCTTTTTGCCAGGTGGTCACTAAGGCTTCCTATGGTGTTATTATTTAGCAATATAGGCATTTTATATGTATGTGTTTTGTTGATATTTTATAATGATATTTGTATTCTATTTTGTTTTTGTAAACGGGGGTTCGATAAATTAGAGGATAGCCTCAGCGTCCCCTGCGTGGGATGTCTTTATTGTAAAGTGACTGGCTGGTGGAGTGCCTTCAGTTTTACCACTAGGGTTGTTTCAGCAGACCTTATATGCAGATCAGGGGTTGTCTGGTCCTGATTTGGCTCGGAAGAGTCCGCTGGACCTAAAGCAATAATCATGTAATGTAATGTAATACATTATTTGGACTTTGTTCTGGATTTTTTGTCATCTTTCACTTTTTTAACAGGTGGACAGGTTCTTCACGGGCGAGGTGCAAAATCACCTGTTCCAGGACACGACGGGCAACAGCCTTGACCTCATCGCCTTCAACATCCAGAGAGGTCGTGACCACGGGTTGCCTAGCTACAATAGCTATAGGCGCTTTTGCGGCCTGGCACCCATCACGTCTTTCTTCAGCATGCCAAACCATGACTCCGAAACTGCGCAGAGGTTCAGCCAAGTCTACGCGTAAGCTATATACTTGACATTTCAATTAAAATATAAAGCAGTGTTCCTCCTATGCAACGCATCTTTTGCCTCATGCGCCCACTGGCAATCAGCAAGACCAGCCCTGCACAAGTAAGCTTTTTTTTTCGAAGTCATAAAGTTACAGCTCACACAAATGCAAATTATTTGTAGAATTTCAATGTATTATATATCTATTGTTCTGGAGGTTTCAAAAGGCCAGTAAAATCTTTTCTGTGGAATACAATAAGCTAGTACAGCTCGACTGAGAGGGGACATGATTGACGTTTTTAAATACGTCCACGGCTTCTACGATACTGACATACCACTCTTTGAATTTGCTAAAAGTAAATTAACTAGAGGACACTCGTTGAAGCTGACTACGCAGCACTGCAGGCTGAACCTAAGAAGCAACTACTTCTCACAGAGAGCCATCGGCACG
>CM072511.1:102885741-102913241 GCA_036898135.1 Oncomelania hupensis | reverse complement strand
TTTGTCCTCAAACAGTCAAGGTGGGGGTGGAATCTGCAGCGGGTCAGGTCAAGAGAGCCGGTCCTGTCAAGACCTGGGCTGGACATCGCAGTGGTCAGAGTGGAGTCCGTGGTCAACTGACTGCCAGCAAGGGCACATTAGAAGGACACGCATCTGCCAAGGTATACATAGAATGTTTTATTTTTTAAGTACCGTATCCTTAGCCCTTTCAAAGCCGTATCACATCAGTTATCATGTAAGTCCGTTTTTTGTTTTAATTCAGACCACCGCCACCACCCACCCCATCACCCATCCTTAGCTCTCCCATCCTCCCTCCCTCCCTCGTCTCTTATCTTATTCGTGAGCAAGTGTCTGATTTTATTTTGTATGACGCCGGATGTTTAGAATGAATGCGTGAGTACTGCGCTGTGAACTGATATTGTTCATTGGGTAAAAGCGCTATATAAATATTATTATTATTATTATTATTATTATTATTATTATTATTATTATTATTATTATTATTATTATTATTATTATTATTATTATTAAGTGTTTCAATTATAAGAGAGCTTTAGGAAGCAAAGAAACTTGTTTCGTAGTTCTTTTTCGTAGGAAACACCCCCCCCCCCCCCCCGTCTATGTCATAACTTTTGCACTTCCGGAAGGTCACGACCTCCTCATTTGCATTACGAAGAAAACTTCGCTGAGTAAAAATGCGGAATTTTCATCATTTTGACGAATCGTGATTCTCATGTAAGTTTCTCGTATTTTTTGCATATATCGGATCAATTGATATAAACTTAAGCTTGAATAAATGCTTTGACTGTATTCTCTCACCATTTATTATTGTTGTTGATTCATTAAAATAGGCGTCCTTCGCACTGCTTTTGCTTAATTTCAGATGTAAAATGGCGGAGGAGTTTGTGGTTCCGATTGAGATTTTCAACATAAGTTTTGCATTATGTCTAGGTTTCAAGTGTCTCCTATGGGCACGGTAAAGATGTAAAATACCTTTCTGGTGTATATTCTTATGAATGTGCACGAACAGCTCTTGATTTAGATCATAGACTCTGAAATCTCTTCTTTCGTCTTTGTAAACTCGTAGGCCTCCTATGTATAGTATGTAATTGAGGCCTACGAAAGACAAGACTTCACAGCCTGTGGTTTAGATGAGCTCTATACTACTAGGTTCGTAGACCTCAGCGGGTTAGTTAGTAGACTAGCGTAGGCAATAAACACAAGTGAAGCTCTCTAATTTGTGTGTGTGTGTGTTTTTTTTAATAATTTTTTTTAAAAGAGAAGACAAAATTACCAATGCTCTATCCTAAACTTCAACTAAACGTTCGTTGGGAAAAGTGTCTGTTTTAACTCGTGATGAACCAAATCTAAAGACTCATGCGTTTTCGAGGAAAACAACCTCCGCAAATTAGAGAGTTATGATGGCATTTACCTCCCCTGGATAAGGATGATACAAAGTTCGTTAGGATTTCCCGATTGCATAACTGGAAAATGAAAAAGATAACTACGAAGCAAGTTTCTCTGGTCGATCTAAAGTTCTTTATTATAAACTAGCTTCTTCCTGTTAGTTATTATTGTATGTCTCTCTGTATTCTCAATCATAATTTACTAGGTTCTTTTTACAGACTTGAATTGTTCCTTGTTAGTAAATAGGGGTTGAGTTTCTTTTTGCCCTTCTTTAAGCCCTAGAGGCTTAGAAGGCACAGGGTTGCCGACATAGCTTTTTGTTTGTCTTGTCTTGACCTACATCAGTTTCTTTATATCCATCAATTGCCAAGCAGGTGGGTTGTAATTTATTTAAAGACCACACAGGAAAGCCAAATGTTGTCAACGATTTCCTTTGTAAAGACCTTTCTATGTTGCTATGTGTACATTCTGTCCATAGCTACATTAAATCTTTTTTAAATATATTTTTATCAAATTGGTATTTGTTGGTCGATTTGTTTTGGGGTTTTGCTTGTTTGTTTGTTTGTTTTTTAAAGAAAGTCTTTTTTGCTCACAACAGGTTTCTCTAACCCTTGCCCCGGATCTCCCGAGGAGTTTGTTGTCTGTGGAGGTGACACCAATACGAGAAACCTCGCTAACAACGGCAACAACGGTAACAGGCCAGGCTGGACGGAATGGGCGAGCTGGGGTCAAGATTGTGTTCAGGGCAAGCAGTGGCGAACACGCATCTGCAACAGTCCTGGAAACGGCAATGGTAACCAGTTCGGGATCTGTTCAGGGCCTAGCTCCGAGTCCAGGTTCTGTGGCAGTTCCAATGGAGGATATAACGTTTGCAGCTACGTCAACATACCCGGTTTTTGCTGATTTATTTCCATCATTATTTGTTTTGCTGCTTTTGAAAAAAAAAATCGAGCATTTTAATATTAAATTTGTTTTGCAGGTAATGTTGACATCATTTAACATAATGGTATTTTGGATTGTCGGAAGGCATTCTTAATCTGTTTTATGGACATTATTTTAGTCCCGAAAGCTTATGGCGCCAAGAACCGTAATAACGATTATTATCATCATCATCATCGCATTTTGCAAGATCTAGAGCATGTCTACTAGTCTAGACGAGGAAAGGTATGCCATTTTAGGCATTTCTCTTGAAGATGCCATAGTCTGTGTATGATTATGATGGGAAAATAAAAGTTTTTCTTAGCCACAATTGGAGAGTGTTCTTGGCGTAGTCGCCGGGGTGGCCAGTTATGTTTTTAAATAATTTTTGTAATCTCCGTTTGTTTTACTTTGTATTTTAACCGGTGAACTGATGTAAAATCTGCTGATACAATTATCCTACAATGCCAATTGCCATAACTTTCTCTTGTTTTCCTCCCGAGAATCTTCATTAGACAAATAATAATTATTGGATTAAAACTGTACAACGAAATGTTGTTTTGACACCTTTTTGTCTCTGTCTGTCTGTTTGTCGCTCTCTCTCTCTCTCTCTCTCTCTCTCTCTCTCTCTCTCTCTCTCTCTCTCTCTCTCTCTCTCTCTCTCTCTGTTTTCTCCCTCTCTCTCTTTTTTTCTCTCTCTCTTTCTCTTCTCCACTGCGCTTATTTTATTCTCATTAACAGATCAAAGCCGGTGGTACACCTCAGTGCACCTGAACGTTAATCTTTCAGTGGTCACACCATGCAGTTCGCTTCAATAACTTTGTCACTGTAAATAGCATAATGAACATAACTGAATAATAGAGACCCATCTAACTCAAGTAAATAATGGGCAGAAACTGCAGTAAAGCATAGCTAGCTTTCAATAATATTAATAGAGACTCGCGAACTTTACTAGGAATATCTCAAGTGGTCGAAACTGCATGAAGTGCAATGTATGAGTTAAGGCGCTTGCAGGCCAGGTGTAATTAATTAGTAACAGGTGCACTATTGTTATTCCTGATAACTGGTAATGTTGTGCCAGGGCTGCTAAACAAAGCCAGCAACCACCAAGACATGATGTATGAAATACGTTTACTGTGAAATAGTTGTGTGGCGTTTGTAAATTCACGGACTAAAAACAAGATGTGTTTGCACAAATCATAGTTAACATTAAAAGAAAGGAGATCGAGAAACATTTTGAAGTTGTGTTTTTTTCATTTATTGGGGGACTGCTACTCCTATGCTATCGAGTATACACAACCGCATTGCTATCGAAGACCATAATCCTGCCCTGTCGATAGCGCAAACAAAATGTAATCCAAGTGTCCATCAAAAATGGTCACTGCCAATGATACACTCTCTCACAAGAAAGGGCGTTCTGTGTGGGTATAGAAGAAGGGTTGAGGGGAGGGGCTGAGAGGTGGGGAGTGGGGTGGAACAACAAAGAAATACTGTCGTGGTGAATCTGTTGCTTTGGTATACAATTGTACGTTACTACATTCTCTTGTTACATATTATCCTTTCAAATTATAATGTGTGGTTAATAACATCGAGAATTGCTGTCGCAAATGATGTTGTTGTTTGTTTTTTTTAAAGTTTTGTTAAAAACACATCACATCAATTTACAAAGTAAAGGAGTACATGACAGATTGTCTTCTGAAGAGGTTTTTTTTTCACGCGGCAACCTTATTTCACGGCCTAGCTTATCGTATACAACGGCTGCTACAGATTAGCAATCATGCAGTCAGATTTCTTGTAGCAATCCATCAGACCTCTTGCCTTCACCTATGGCAGACTAAACTGACTTATCGGAGTTCCTTGCTGATACCCCCCCCCACCCACCCCACCCCCTCGACCTTACCCCTCATTTGCCCTAGATATCTTGTTCAAAGTGTATTTTAATTTACAAGGCTGTTTGAGCTGTGTGTTTGTGTATGTGTGCGTTGGCTGAGGGCCGGGGTGAGGTCGAGTTAGAGCAAGCTCGTTCATTTCTTTGAAGAGACAGTGTTCTATATTTCAAGTAGACTCTATTCCAAACAGTAATTGACCACAGTATTTGTTCTTATAACCACGTGTCTAACATTCAAAGATTCGTCTCACAATGGGTTGGATAAATTAAATCTACGTGACTAGAGAAAAAAACAACAAAAAAAACAATGATTAACCCAAAACTAATTGAAAGAGAACAATGTTTCATAACCCCTTCTCATATACGGAGGAGGGCGTTCAGAGCACACACTTTGTTGAGTTAGTGTTCAACTGAAGCAAACTATGTTGCACGAATGAATTGGTCAAAACCACAGGCGCTTGTATCTGGATACACGAGCGCCTATGCCTGTGACACGTCTCCCTTTGGTTATCAACGTATTATAGATAACCAAAAGGGAAAAGGCATGGGCACTCGCCTGTCCATATACCATGTGGTCACAACCAACATACGCGAGATAGGCACAAACAAACAAAGCATTAACCACTCATTTTTCTTAGTAATCTATACCGAAATAAAAATCACACCGATGCCTGAAATGGCATCCAGAGTCAATAGTTAGCAAAGAGTGAAAACTGAAGCTAAGTTTTACGTAAGTCTATTAGCAAAAACCTTTTCCCGTCTATGTCTGTTTGTTCAAAGGTCCCAATTCGAAGGCTATGTTTACTTTTGGCGAAAACGGGTTTACCCTAAAATTATGGTATACCGGTGCGACTATCCAAGGTCCGGTTTACTGGGAAATCTCGACAACATATATAACGCGACAGTAGGCGACATCTTGTCTGCCCATAGAGCGAGCCTAAAGCCCAGATACGTGAATAGGCAGCTGTTCTTGAAGAAGAACTTATAAGAACAGCAGCTTATCCACGTGTTTGAGGATGGTACGAGTCGCCAATCCTTCTGAACTTTTAAAGTTCTTAAAGACCTTTCCCGTTGAATGTTTTTTTGTTTTATTTTGATTTTGTGGTTTAAAGTTTGCTGATGTTCTAAACAGCGATTTATCATAATTTGTTTTGAAGGCATTCAAGCAATAATAAAGCTTCAGTTTTTATGGAAATGTGGTTCTTTCAAACTGTTTTGAAGTATATGACAATTTTTGTTTTGCGTCGCTCACTACTATCAGAGCAATATCCCATTTGATTGTAACACTTAAAATCGCGGTATACCGGTACGAAATACCGATACGACCTAAAAAATACCGCGGTAAAACCGGTACGACTTTGACCCACGGTACCCAGCTCTATTAAACAAAGCATGGGTTGCTCAAACCAACCGCTAAAGTTTGAATTTTCAATGGCGGTTCTAACAGGGAGTTATTTCCCCTCTTTTAACTATACAGTCGTGTGGCCTTTGACCCTATTCTTGAGTGACCAACGCGGCTCGAAGTGTGCGTCTTTGGAGTCTGGGGTAGGGAAGGGTCTATTTTATCAACCCAAAATGAAAAACCTGAAGAGCAATTGTTTTTCGGGTTCTGTTTCTTACCGGTTTTGGTAGAAGCTATTTTTAGCTCCAGAATATGTTGGGTAGTCCTTGCTATTAATACGCAAAGGACTACGGAGTTTTGTGAAACATGGACCCTCACAGCAGATCTACAACGAAGAATACAAAGCATGGAGATGAGGTGCTACAGAAAACTTCTGGGCATTTCCTAAACTCAGCACATCACCAATGAGGAAGTCCGACAGACGATTACACAAGCCATTGGACAACACGATGACATGCTCACAGTGGTGAAGAAGCGGAAACTACGATGGTATAGCCAAGTCCCCAGAGCATCAGGCCTTGCAAAGACCATCCTGCAAGGAACGGTGCAAGAAGGCAGAAGAAGATGGGGACAGAAAAAGAGGTGGGAAGATAACATTCGAGAATGGACTGGCTTGACACTGAGCGAAGCCATGAACGTTGCTGAGGACAAAGAAAGATGGATTACGCTGGTTAAACGATCATCTGCGGTGCCCCAACGACCTTCGAGTTACGGGAAGGGATAGGATACTTTCGAAAGAGTTATTTTGTGTTGTAAGCTTATTTTTTTCACTGGGACAACACTCACTGTGAATTTAAACATTATTTGTCGGTGGTGCATGGTATGTTGTTGGTGTATCAATTTTTATTCTTCAGATTAACATAAGTTGCACATCATAGATATTTTCCAAATTATCAAACCATAAAAATCCTCATACTACTGACATACACATACACTTTAAACAACATACATTCCTTATAACAATTAGTTCACATTAAGAAATAAAAAAACAAACAAACAAACAAAAATTGATTCTTTCAACTTCACCTGTGAAGTTAACGAAGTACTTATAAATGTCATTTTGCGCCTTACAGAATGTTGAAGTTGGGCTTCCAAGCCCCTACCCCCTCCAACCTTCCGTACACCCCATAAAAAACACTGAAAGAAATGTTTTTAAAAATTAGAAATTAAAATTAAAACAATTAATAAATAATTTTCCTTGTCCTCTCCACTCCCATCCCAAAATAAATAATTAAGAAAAATTTATTAAAACTAATAATGCTTAATTATATACATTAGGTACAAAGTATTTTAAAAAAAATTGCTAGACTTATTGGTAGAAGTTAAAACAACAAACAAACAAATAAAAATTAGAAGAAATTGAATAATTCATGACTTATAATTAAATCCATGAGCATCCAGCTCAATGACCAATCAGAATGTTCTTCCGGATATACAATACTTGAGATTGACATAGGTAGCTTTAATTTATTTAATCTAATGAGTAACGGTTGAAAATTGTTATAATTTTTTGACATGACATGGGACGTGGTTAAAAAGTGGTCCCTTTAATGTCATAACATCAATCTCAATTGGCTTATTGTTAGCGTAAGAGGCATTGAAAGGTCATTGAAGGTCAATTTTACGGGATCACTTTTGCTTGGCAACAACATGTCTTCCATGCTTAATGGTGCTATAAAACAGTTTTATGGCCACAGACTGTCAAGTTCTGCCAGCTCTGCCAGAGCTTTTCATATTGGCTGTCAGTTCCGTATATTCCACCTTTCAGATTTTTCCCTGTACCGATAGCCTTTCATATTTGACACCTATCGGTTAATGTGTTCACCCGAGTGTTCATGAAAGCGGTTAGTGACCCGATTTGCCTTTGCTATATGCTTTGGATTATTGTATGTAGCATAACTACGGCATGTTGTATGTATTGCGTATCAACGCGCATGTTGAACGTAAGCAAAATGGCAAAACTCATTAGATGAACAGTTAGCACATAGTGGACCAAAACCGTTCAGCGTCGTGTTTAGTTTCAAACTAACCTCTTTTTGTAACTTAAGTGTGGGAAAGAGAAATATCGTAAGGTAAACAAGCGAATGACTGTCTTCCGCAACTCAAATTCTTTGTGCCAAGTCGTGCTTCTGAATAAAATAAACGGTTATCGCACAAGCAAATGAATACGCTAGCACCGTTTGTACTCACCGAAACCAAAACAAAAGTGGTCCTGATTCCGGTCTTTGCAGTCTGCTGGACCCTTTAAACCATGACTAACTAACTAACCAAAACAAAACAAAAATTAAATTTCGCTTTTTATGCTTTAGCAAGTAAAACAATACCTTGAAAAGGCAGTGATTTGGTAAAACGGCTTGATGAAAGTTGATAAAAGCTGGCCTGCGGAGAAAAGTCCTTCAGTGAGCTAAGATTTTGACAGGTAAAAAAAGGTTTACTAGTGAATGACAGACTAAGCAAGGAAATTAGGAAGGGAAAGTTAAATGAAATGAGAAAAGAAATGAGAACACACATGTACACAAACAAACACACGGGAACACACAAGTACATTTACACAAACGCGGGAGAGGGTGGGGGCGGAGGAAGGAGGATTGGGGAAAAAATGCTTTAGGCTTTTTGTGAGTCTGTACTTTCTGTTGCAAACTATTATGAGCTACCGATAATTTGCAGTCTCTTCTGGGCAGTGCGTTGTTTCGCGCACTAGCACATTAACTTATTGTGTTAAGTTGCAGTCTTTCACTTACTGTTTCTAAGGCTGCTTTGGCATACAAAAGTGCGGGAATTCTCTGAGTGAGTTTGCCAGCGGATAACCCTTTAACGGTCTCCAGCGAAGACTAAACACAATGTTTCCAGTATGTAGGCTTAGTAGGGTGGAACTAATCAAGAATAATAACGCGCGCATTCGGCGACCTTATCAAAGCTTTACAGACAAAGTGTTCAATCCCATCACAGGCAGGAAAAAAACTCATTACCCTCCGCTCACTTTACTCTGCAGTTTTTCCGTTGGTTTTCGCTTCGGTCTGAACTTTCATCTCCAAAACAAAACATTTAAAGTAACTGCTTGTCATACGACATTCGTTATTTTAATTTCCTTGGCAAGTCCAACCAAGTGTATTTAGAAAGTGTTGTATGCACATTTCCAGGTGCCTATTTTACGCATTAATCAATTTAATGCGGTTGCTCATACTGGTATCTGCGTGATTTGTATTACCTTGGAAAAAAGTACAAAAACGACTGAAGGATCGCGAAATGCTGGAGTCGAGTAGCAACAAATAAACATTCAAATATGTGAATCGTTTACACGTCAATAGTACTAAAGTCCACTTCCGAGGTAAATGATATAGAAACTCTAAAGGGTAAACTGAAAGAAAAAAAATGTTTCTCCGCAGTACGTCGTAGCAAAATATTGAAACCTTACTGATTTCTTAGAGGTTTCAGCTTTCGTTCGTTCTCTTGCTTCTTTCATTCTATTCGTTTGTACTCAATCTGTCTTCAGTTAATTTTCGTAAGTCATGAACTTTCGAATTCTATGGATTTTTAATATATATGTATGTGCATATAGAAATCTAGAATAGTGGTGTCAATACTATACATCGCAGTCGTTCAACATTGTGAATGTCTTTGTTGGAATTTGAGCTACGCCCGTGCTTGGCATCGCGTAGACTACATGATCAATAGATTTTGCTATAAATTTCAGGTAGGGGGGTTATGCAGTATTATATTACCGATATCTATTAACATATTTGAAACGATAGCATGTTTTGCACAGTCGTACGGCTTTATTTTTCTATTATTTCTATCGGCTTGTATTGACTTTAAAAAAAATCAACTTAAGCAACGTTATTTTCTCATAGGGATTATGTATGGTGCTGTAGCCTGTTTTACAAAGATTGCGTTACGCGTTAGAACTGTTGATCTCGGCTATTGTTAGTTTATTGTATTGATTTTTTTGTTATAAGTCGGCGAAAGCAGGGGTTGCGTGGGAGGTGGGAGGGGTATTAGGATATATAATATTACCATTTCTTTTTTCTGAGTGTTAACTGTTGGATGTCATATCCCGTTATAAAAAGAAAGCGTCAAGTTACTGTTTTATTTTATCTCACTGTATTGAGTTTGAATCACATAAACATAGTACAGAGGTACACGCACACACAGACACGCATGCACATATGCACACACACGTACGCACACATACACACACATACTCTCTCTCTCTCTCTCTCTCTCTCTCTCTTTCTCACATACACGCGCGCGCGGGCTTTTTCCATTCAGGTAGAACCGCAAAGTATAATGTTCCCAGTAAGCCTTTGTATTATATTCCATCTATTATAGTTCATACCACATAGCCTGTTTTGTAAAAAGACTTCTTCCTCTTTATTTCTTTTAAAAAAAAAATCTTATTTAGTTGACTTTTACGTCGGCTGTGGTCTATATAGTTTAATGCCTAACCATCACCTTTAACTGTTTGTCTCTCTCGGTCTCTGTCTGTCTCTCACTCTGTCTCTCGCTTCTCTCTTTATATGTACCTGTTTGTTTGTCTGTTTCTCCGTCCGTCCGTCTGTCTCTCCGTCCGTCCGTCTGTCTATCTGTTTGTTTGTCTGTCTGTCTCTCTCCCCTTTCTTTTCCCTCTTCTTTGTTTCTATATCTGTATTTCTCTTTTAGATGTAGACATTCGTATTGCCCACCCACTCCCACTCATGCACATTCATCCCCCCTCCCCCACGGCCCGCTTCCCAGCTAACAAACCATCAGTAACCAATTCGTTTTATCTTATCTCCTGATCACACTCAGACCTACACAAGCACTTACAAACACTTGAAATGAAAAGTCTCTCAACTCGTCCCTTAATCGGCGAAAATCCAGCAAGCACGAAAAGTAAACAGAAGATCTTTATACATTCAGACTTCAGCGCTAAATTATACATACAGTACTCGACAACGGCTTTAACAATCCTTAGCAACGTAAACATCGTCTTAACACTGCCAGGAATGTGTTTTGAGTAATTGGAAATATCGGAAAGCGCTTGTCCGTGTTTCAGGCTGTTTTGCTGGACTAGAGTTTAACATAGTAGGCATTGATTGCGATTCAGAACAAATGTCACGATTTGAGTATTGTATTTTGTAGTGTTGTCCAAGCAGGTCATGTCCGCTATGTTCTAACGTTTAGTGTACAATAAGGTATAAACAATAACAGTGACACATACACACACGCACACACACACACGCGCGCGAGCACACACATATACGCACCACACACACACACACACACACAGACGCATGCACAGACCACACGTACACACGCACGCACGCACAAACATACCCACCATACACACATACCGTACGCGCTCAGAGAGAGCGAAATAAAGACAAAGAGAGAGAGAGAGAAAGAAAGAGAAGAAGAAGAAGAAGAAGAAGAAGAAGAAGAAGAAGAAGAAGAAGAAGAAGAAGAAGAAGAAGAAGAAGAAGAAGAAGAAGAAGAATGGTTAAAATTTATTTTTAAAAAGAAAGGGAAGAGCAAAGTCCTGTATACGTTATCAACATTTCCAATAACAAATGTAGCTACTGTGGTTTTTTTGTGTATGATGGTCCACCTTGTGTAAGTATAATTCTGAGAGTTATTATCGTCCGTAGTTCATATACTAAAAACATAATTTCTAAATCTTGTTCTTTTTGGATACTGTGCATGCATCACGTAGTCCGTCAGAAATGATTTTCTTCGTTTGTTTGTAGAATCAACCATGAATCACCTTGCGACCATTTCATCCCACTTATCACACTCAGAACTGAACATGCGCCAGCACTTACAAACACTTCAACTGAAAAGTCTTTGAAACCATACGTTAAGATTCAATGATCGATGAACAAAAAAAACATGCCACCGCTCTTCATCCAACCCCTACGACATCTGGATACCGCCGTGTGCAGCGATGAAAGCAAAATAATAATAATAATAATAATAATAATAATAATAATAATAATAATAATAATAATAATAATAATAATAATAATAACAGGAATTTATAATGCTCACACATTTCACAAGGTTTAGTAATTCGAGGCGAGGGTTCTTACGCATACACACAATGCAGGCAAATGGACGTACATTCACTGAACGTGGAAGAACAAAATTAAATCAACAAACAAGCAAATCAATAACTTTTTTAAAAAAGCCTAGTAAATACATTAATAAAGAGACAACAATAAACTGTGTGTGCTTATACGATGGCATTTACCGTCTGGTTTTGTTAGCTGGTAGCTAGGTGAGGAATAATTTATTTGGGGAAAATAAATGTTTTCAATGCAGTCTTAAAAGACTGCAAAGTGTTTTGGGGGGCATACAGGAAGAGGCGATGAATTCAAAGCCGTTGGTGACTGAAAGGCAAGCGATCGCTGACCAACTGTCGCCTATGTTGATCGCGGGATTCTCAGTCTGAGGTTGTCCGCGGCGGCGCGGAGCGATCTCGAAGGCGTGTTCAGAGATAACAGTCTGAAAGGTAGGACAGGGCTGTCCCATGGAGGCATTTGATAGTCAGAATGCATAATTTGTATTTAATGAGGTCATTTATTGGAAGCCAGTGCAGGACCAGTACAATCTCTTATACTCAGTGCACTGGCATTAGGCGATATGAATCATGTTTTGTTTTATCACAACAACGGCAAAAGGGAATTAACTACCTCTGGTCTGACCCAAGATCGATGGGATGATAACTCTTAGAGTTGCGCAGACATTTCCGGCGGATGTTTAGTTCACGCAAACCTGTTAGAGCAGGGTATCAAGAACACTAGTTGATCGATATATTGATCGACTGTAGCGACGCTGGAGTTTTTTTTGTTGCTGGTTATTCTGATGACAGTGTTACCGCTACAAATCGCAACCAAAGCATTTAAGAATGCGCTTTTCTAATGTTTTCCATCTCGCTTCAATTGTTAGTCTGGTTAAAACAAATAATACTGCTTGAGAATAATTATATCGGTTAAGGTAAGATTGAATATCACTCAATATTAGTTGGCCGGATCTTAAGCAAAAATTTAATTGAAACGCTCACCTCAGTTTTCAAAGCTGTGATAAGCTTTTTTTTCTTTCACAGGGCGGTTCGAATTCGGGAGTATAATTATGTAGGCTTACATAGGGGAAATAAGAAGCATGACTATGATTTTCAGTACTTCTTCCATCACACCAATAAAACCCAAATGTAGCCTATATCACCTCCAAAAATGACTCCACACACATATTAAAGTATGCAAAGGCCATGGCTATACCACACGCAAAGATCCAATAACCTTCTTAAAATCCCAGTCTTCTACGTGAATCCTGATTCAACAACAATGACCGTAACAATAGCAACAACCAAATACATGCACAATAGCAACAACGACACAAACAATAGCAAACAAGACACACACAATAGCAAACAAGGCATAAACCATATACAACAATGGCGCACGAACAATAGCAAATACAACAAAAACACCAAGAGCAATAACAGCTGTCATCGAGTTTGGTTTTCTATTGCTTTTCTATTGAAAATTCTTCTCCTGGAAATTTCAATATGTCTGTGAAAGGGAAAGCAGAGCCTAAATGAAGAGGGGTTGAGCTCCCAGGAAAGCTCAAAGGGAGAAGAAAATCTTCCGCGGATTTAGCTGCGGTGATGTTAATAAATAATCTTCTACTTCTGACATGCTCCTTTCCTTTATCTTGCTTGGCTCGGGACTGTTCTTCGAGATTGCTGGACCTTCAGACTTATGAAAAAGATGGGTAGGTAAGCTGGTCTTTGAACTGTAGGCCTTGTTCTGAAGAAAATACTGATACACCTGCTGAATGCATGGTTTTGATCCAATTTTTCCCAGTAATATTGTTTTGTTTTTCTTGCTCAAATTGTACTGCTTGCGTTCTATTTCAACGTAATATTATCTTTATTCTTCAAGAATACGTATGCGCATTGACGTTAACGAAAAAAATAAACAATGATAGACAGACAGAAACACAGAAAGCAAGCCAAGAAAAGGAAGGGGAAAGCTGGGAGCATGAGAGGCTGTGGTTTGGAAAGTTCTCTGGTGCAGACCGATATTATTCCATAACACGGCTTGATCAAATAGCTATGCAAGTAATGTACAGGTAACAGATCGTTACAATAATTATTTCTCAGTGCAGACAACCCACAACCCGTCCTTTCCCCCATTCTGAGTATCAGAGCCCGCTGAGGGCTAAGCTTGAGCCAGACCGCTTAGTGCACCCACTCGTTTCAAGACTTGGGTGAAACAAAAAGTGTCTTATGCGAATGTCTTCGGCGCTCCTGTGTGAAATCGTGCACGTCATGACCCTCTGTTGTAAATGAAACAATTTGCACCCAAATGTCTTCTCGTCTGAAAGACTTTTGTGAAACATTGTACATCATGTCCCTGTATTGTAATAAATTACGCCTTCAAGATATGCCTACAACAAACGGCGAAATAAATTAAGACGACACACTTTACTTCTTGTGTTTGTCTAGTCAAAGCAAACAGTTAAAATGTGTTATCGCAAATCCAATTAGGGTTTCATGTTCAAAATAAAGAGTTGAACTTATCAAAATATAAATATAGGTTTAAACATAATAGTATCGGCATCGAAATAATTCCTATAACACGTGTAACTAAGGAAACTACATGTACAGGAAAACAACAGAAAACAGTTCAAAACATTGATCCACAAATCCCAAAAAATAATTATGTACAATCTGTTTTTACGTAAAATAATGATCACATAATTATAATCCGTCCAATCCGTGAATTATTCTTACATCTCAAACCATGATTGAAACGTTTATAGTTTGTTTAATGGTCGTTTACTTAACAATGGAATTAACCATAAGATCTGAAGATCGGTGCACGCAAATCCAAGTTATAGGTTAATAGCATAACCAAGTACCTACCAACAATAGAGCTTAGTCAGCATGCTTGTACCGTACAGATTTAACGTTGGCATTTTTCTCATGCATTTTTAATTGGTAGGCCTGTGCGTTTATAACACAATAATGTGTTTTTGGTAACAGCCATCCTTGTAATTCTAATGAAAAACTCGATGCAAAAGATTGTTTGAAAATATACTGTATATGTGTGTGTGTGTGTGTGTGTGTGTGAGCGTGCGTGAATGCGTGTGTGTGTCTATGCATGTATAGGAGGCACGGTGGTCTAATGGTAGTGCTCTGGCTTGAGGTTCTGAAGGTCACGGGTTCGAGCCCTGTCCGGGCAATTGTGTTGTGTCCCTGGGAAAGACACTTTACTCCCGTTTCCTACTCCTTCGGATGAGAGTATAAACCGAGGTCTAGTCTGTGTGTCGCATACATTCCATCATAACGGACTTTAAAGATCCTGACGCTCATGTCCTAGACGGGTGAGTGCCGGTAACAAGAACACACCCAGCATGCACTTGGTCCTTCTCCCCCATGGCCAGGATAGTGCTCAGTTGTCCGGGCGTCAGACCATGCGCCCAAAGGCTGCGGGTGAGCGTCTCGGGCGCTTTGAGTTAGATCCTGTATCGGCCAGCGCCTAGAGTCTGGTCAAGTACGGCGAGATAAGTGCGCTATAAAAATCCTCAATACTACTACTACTACTACTACTACTACTACTACTACTACTAATAATAATAAAAATAATAATAATAATAATAATAATAATAATAATAATAATAATAATAATAATAATAATAATAATAATAATAATAATAATAGGCCTATTGTTTGACTACTCTCTTAAGGGTGGGGAAGGTGAAGCAGCGAGGGAGAGAGATGGGCATCACCCTCATTACGCTGGCCCAAGATAAGTGTGATCTCCAACATCACGCTCCCCTACGGCCCCAAGGCTATGGGACTACCTTTACCTTTTACCTTTTTTTTTTTTACTATTGTTTGACACAAATCATAATCATCATCAGCAACAACAACAAACGACAACAACAACAAAAGCAGCAGCAGCGTAACAGTAGCGGTCATCATTGTCAACGTCATCATCATCATCATCATCGTCATCATCATCATCATATTTCTCCTCCTCATCATCATCACCATCACCACCACCACCACTACCACCATTGCTCCCAACATCAGCAGCAACACGCTGAGGACAATGAAGAAAGACACACAAGAAAAGGGTAGACACAAACAAACTACTAAGACACGAAAACGGTTGTTAAATTCTTCTTGACAATGTTATTATTTAATATTATAGTAATACATCGTGATTTTTGTTTGAACATTTGCTTGAGGTGCTTAACACCGATGTAAATAGCTACATAAAGTAAAGCATAAATATTATTTTCAAGATTAAACAGTTACGCTAATCTCCAAATTCTGTAACTGCATTAAAAAAAATAAAAAAGGGAAATAGAACATAACCAAATTTTGCAACAGGTCCCATCAAAAATCAAACATTACAGATATAATTATTAAGAAATATAAAGAAGTGTAGAGACCTCGGCGTGTTAATAAATAGTGCATGCAGTATAAAGGCGGTATAGCGCGCATATTACTAATGTTTTGTGGTTTACCCGTCTGAATGAACATTGACCACCCACCATTGGCGATATGGCAGACAAGGATAACCATCCTAGAGAACAAGGAATAGGAACCTAAATCATCAACACTGAACCACCAAAGCAATGATTCTGCTAAAACGGACAGTGACAAAGTGCCACTGTTATATTTTTCATTACTGGATTCGAACCTGAGTCATAGGTGTGCCAGGCAAACGCTCTATCACTTGAGCGACGTATAATACCAAGCGATATCAAATACAGTAAAAAAAATAAATAAACATTGCATTTCTATAACTTCAAAAAATACACCGACTTTACAACAGGGAGTACATTTTCATAAAGACTGTTTTCATTTATAATTATGGTCAAACAAAAACTGTGTTCTTGTATAATAAAATAGGCTTGTATAGCGCGGTACCCCCGCTCAGGGCTGGGCTCACCGCTCTTAACATAGTATATATATTAGATAAGATAGTACACCGATCAGAATAGATATATGAACAATAAAAACTAAGTATGCAAGCATTCACACCAACCATACTCGCAAAAGCATACAAGGGAACAACATCATATACAATACACTTCACATGCATAGTAAAAAGTATTAATTTTAAAATACAACTGGCATATTAAATAATAATAAGATAATAAAATCTGAGAATTCACCATACAAATTTAAAAATGTAACTAAAAATGTGCTACATCTAACAATAATTAATTAATACAATGATCAGATTTTAAAAAAAAGCAAGACCCGCCTCGTCCCTGTTGCAGAAATAAAATGTTATTAGTAAAATAATGTATAAACTAATGCAAAATAATTATGTAAAAATAATTAGATACAAAAACAGCCCCCGCATGTTAATAAAGCTTACGTGTTTATTCCCGTCATTTAGTCAGTATCTGTGTTAAAATGCATACAATGCTTTACTCTCTCTTAAAGACCCCTTAATGGGGTTATCGTCCTAATAAACATGATTACGCTAACAAATAACAGAATTACGGGACATTAAAAACTGAAAATTAATCGTATAAACATGTCAAATAACAAAAACCGTTTGGCTTGTTTAGAAGGTTAATTTGTTTATGCACACAACATGTTCTCAGGCCAAAACAATTGTTTAAACTTTCGTGAATTTAACTCGCAAAAAACTTGGCCTCAAATAGCCGCTCCTTTTCAATTAAATAAATAAATAAATAAATAAATAAATAAATAAATAAATAAATAAATAAATAAATAGATATCATTAAAACCATAAATACATAATAACAATTGAATAAAAAATTAAAATAAATAAATAAATATTATATAACATAGCTTCGTAACTTATAATAATCTGCCAAAAGTGTATGTTAAAAGTTTAATAATGGAAAAATAATAAACACAGAGAAAGAAAGAAATAACAGAGACATATATTCACTTTCCGATTCATAATATAGGTTTGATATTAAACATAACATTATTTTATTGATGTGTTTTCAGATTATCTATGTATATAAGGTTTTAACACACGTACAGTAAAGCTATAAATTTTGCATTAAATCAACAATTCACAAAACACTAACGAAGATATATATATATTAAAAAAAAACATATACAATAAGCAAATGGGTCTATCAGTTCTCTCCATAATTATCACAGTTGACACACAAAGGGAAAAAGTATTGCACATTCCAGGATACTCTGGATCGATGAAAATGCATACTATAATTATACAATGTACTGTTGATTTAAGAGACATTAAAATTTACAAGAATAATTTCATACCCAAAAAATCCCCAAATACGCACATTGTAACTTCAAATAGATTGTGTGTGTGTGTGTGAATGAATAACACACACACAAATACACACACACATACTTGTATCTCCTCTCTCTCTCTCTCTCTCTCTGTATATTTTATATATATATATATATATATATATATATATATATATATATATATATATATATATATATATATATATATATATATATATAATCAGTTAAACTTATATTAATCTGATGAATAAAAATTGATACAACCAACAAAAACAACATTACATTACATGATTATTGCTTTAGGTCCAGCGGACTCTTCCGAGCCAAATCAGGACCGGACAACCCCTGATCCGCATAAAAGATCTGCTGAAACAACCCTAGTGGTAAAACTGAAAGCTCTCCACCAGCCAGTCACTTTACAATAAAGACAACCCAGTCAGGGGACGCTAAGGCCGTACTCTAATTTATCGAACCCCAGTCTACAAAAACAAAATTAAATACAAACATCATTATAAATTATCAACAAAACACATACATATAAAATGCCAACATTGCTAAATAATAACATCATAGGAAGCCCTAGTGACCACCTGGCAGAAAGCGTCCAATATTCCCAAGCTGATCCAACAGACCTCAACAACAACAAAAAAAAACAATATATATATAAAGAAAGGTAATTACCCTGCTCTCAAAGATGGACAAAAAATGCTACATACTAGCTCTCCGTGTGCTTTTTCAAAAACTTAACAGAGTTCAAATGCAGTACAATTTCAATCATAAAGCCGGGTTCTCCAGACACGTTTCGACCTTTACCAAAGATCTCATTAGAGGAGGTTTGGCCTTGAATGCTTAGACTATACCGAGTGCAGTCTATATGTACAGCATGTGTAGTCACAAAGACAGCCTTTGAGAAGTTCACATTAGGAAGAAGCCAGTCGCAAATTGAAAAACACCCCTATTGCTAGGGCAGACCGAGAGTATGACTTTGAAAACGGATTTCAAAAAATTGTAAAATTTATAATAAATTCTCTCAAAATGGCCGTACAGCAGCCCCTAAGGAGCAAAGAATAAAACAAGCCAAGGGAGGCAAGTTGCTTTAAACATCAGGAAAGGTAATTATTTTCCTCTCAAAAGTGGACAAAAAGTGCGATATTCTGGCTTTCCTTGTGCTTCTCCATGAGGTAAAAGCTAATGAGATGATTTTTGTAATACAGACTTGTTAGTGAATTGATACATCACAAAATCAATCAATTATTAAAATCACTCCCTCTCTTACTCAGTCAATCAACCAATCAATCAGTGGACTCTTACATCTGTCATAAAATAGGCATAGCGGTGTAAACAATCAAGTTTTCATTTATTTTCTATCCACACATTCAGGTGATAGTAGACATTAGTTAGTAACAACAATAACAATCAAATCACAATTAATAAACTTATAGCAAAATAGAATGAAAGGGGAAGAGGGATTTAACACCAATCTATAAAAGCCCACCAATGGGCGACATTGCAATAATTTTCACACTGCTGTTACCTGTGAATGATGTAATACATCATATAATGAATGTCCATATTAGTGGATAAAGAAACACAAAATGCAGATAACACGTTCCATATTAAACAGTCAATATTACTATGAAATGTAGGCCTACTTTACAAGTTGCGGGCAGTTACTCCAGCGGCATATCGCTTTCATAATACTGATGAGAGAAACATAGCTACTCACACGCGTGCGCGCACACACGTTCACACACGCACAAACACACCCACAGATTAGCATGCAACATACATATAAACACACACACACACATGCACACACACACACACCCACACCCACACACACTCTCTCTTATTAATATATTATCATTAGTATATAATTATTTTAAAAAATGTGAAACACCGCCAATAAGAAAACATTTACTTATATAATACACTTAATACTGTACAATACAATAATACTTTTTGCACCTTTTTTGGGGAAAGAACTCAGCGACATAATTATACATGTTTATTTTCGGTTTAAGTATTAATCAAAGACTTCGCTTTACTAGTGGAAACATAGCTTTTATCATGATGTTAAAATAAGCAAATATGATCACAACAAACAAAACCCAAAGAAAACCAATATGGCAAGCCTTTCAAATGTATTTCTACACATTTACACACATAGCCACTATATTACTGAAGAATGGACTATGATTTATCTGTTTAGCAAATTCTACAAAATCGTTTTAGCCGTTTTTAAGATATTGAGCAAAACGTGTTTAACAACAAAATGACTCCAGTGACCTTGACCTTTCGGTAGACATACCTGTCAAGTGCTACGGATTTTTGCGTAGCGCTACGCATTTTAAACATTTTCCCATTGCTACGGCGTATCACAAAGCTGCTACGCAATTTTTCAAAAGTGACGATAATATTTTTTAACCAAGGGGGTTTTCGCGCAAAAGTAGTCTGTTCCGGTCGAGTCCGGTTTAAAGACACTTAGTAAAAGCACCGCACTTCCGCAACACGTGTTCGTTCAGAACTTCAGTCTACGATCAGTCTTTGTGAGGGAGAGACAGACGGAGTTGAACAAAGAAAATGGCAAAGCCTCCACCTAAAAATCTCAAACGACGAGGAAGGCACCTTAAACCATGTTTTGTGAATAAGCACATTTGTTTGGGGGAAAAAATTTCATCTGCTTTTTCTGTGTCAGTGATTGTCTCCCTTGTTGGTTTTTGTTTGTTTGTTTGTTTGTTTTTTTATGATTGCCTAGCTTATTTTCTGTCTGAATGTTTTATTTTATTTTTATTTTTTTTTGGCATTTTCACTTTTATTTTGAAAAACGTACACGAAAATGTTTATAATGATAATGGTAATAGCTAAAGTGTTGTGTATTAACAAGATTTTACAATAAATTTGTAAACACATTGGATGTGTGTGTTTATATTGGATGCAGAAGTTTCCAGTTTTGTTGCGAATCGCGTGATTCACATTAGTGCTACACCAAACCTCCATTTGCTATGGTTTTTCTATTAAATTGCTACACCACAACCCGAAAACCCCTTGACAGGTATGGGTAGAGCAAATATGCTGGCCCGGTAGGCAGGCTAACCTATGTAATGTCCCTATGGGGTTTGGTCAAAATTCTTGACATATGGCTTCCAATGGACCGACGGACGGAGGGACAGACCGACATTTGGCTCGTTTTGACCCCACCCTCCTCTTCCCTTCTCCTCTTCATCTATTTCAAAGAACTTCCAGACAAGTAAAGCAATTATTTTTCGAAATTAGAAAACAGCGAAAGCCTTTAGTGAGCAAAATTTCACTGTACTAATGTAGACTCTACCAGCTAAATCCCGGTAAATCGCCTTGACCAGTTGTTTGAGTTGACAAGTGCGCTATAGAATTAAAGTTCATTTTACATGTAAATCTACTATAGTTTTAGCGACACGAAATGCTAGCAGAACTGCGCGGGTGAGAGAGTAGAGGAATAATATAATGCTAGAGAGATTATCATTACGTAGGCCTATTGAGTAAACACAGTGAGAAGCCATTATAAGATGCCTCGCCCATAAAAGACAGGTCTGAAGTCTCACAATAATAATCACTAGACATCCGACAGAACAAAACCTCAAAATAATGCAAGGAGCACTGTACATGTTCGTAAACTAACCTTCACGCATAAAAACTCCCCCCAACCCTCCCCTATCCCAAACACACCCTCCTTCACCCCCACCCCCCCCAAAAAAAAAACAACAAAAAACTTTAGTGTAGCACAACGTGAGTACTGGGGGTCTGTTAAATACGTTCCGGTCGATTTACTGGTTATTTATTATCACCCTTGTCTTATATACTTTAATACTGTTTCATCATTATTATAGTGCGTGTACCTGCAAGGACAAAAGGTGAGATTCCACGATAGTGGCGACAATATTTTTTCCCCGGAAAAACAAAACAAAACAAAACAAAAACCGTCGTGCGTCATGTCATTTAAAAACGTTCGCTAGCTGAATAGTAGCTGATAGAGCTTTGTTTGTAATTTCAAAGCCAAGCTTATTATACTGAGAAATCATTGAGGTTTAATTTTCCATTAAAATAACTTATAATGACAAAAAATAGTAATGAACCAAATTCAGTTTGTTAACGTTCAGAAAACATTACGTAATTAGCAATCTGAATTTAATTAAAAGGATTAATTGAGTTAAGAGTAAATATACGGTATACCTAGTACCTTACTTGTCTTCACATTTGTTGGGCCCCAACTTGGTCCTCCACAAGGTATCAAATCAGGTTGAATGATTTCACGGTCGATTAAATCTTGAATCGATCCATTATTGTAAATGAACTTACCATACACTGTTTTATTATCAGGCAAACTCCACTGCTTTTAGTTTATTTTAAGGAGTTCTTTCGACTGTGCGCTTTGGTGCCTTAAGCCATAATAAACTGGCTTTTTCGTTAAACTGACTTCTATTATATCATACACTTTCAATATCTGCCACGGCGCTGAACATTTTCATACATTTTCATACATTAAAATAAAATCCACCGCACTCATCAAGCTAAAAATAGCATTGACATAAACGGGAATGTAAGAACTTTTAATTAAGTACTGACATGTAGAACTAAACGAGTTAAGACCAGGTGTTGTGCGGTCAGTTAGAATTATGTCAGTTGATATTTCAAGAAGACACCGCCGCCAGAAGATAAAATAAAATAGTATGTTATACATGTGGTTTAATAATAATAATAATAATAATAATAATAATAATAATAATAATAATAATAATAATAATAATAATAATAATAGTAATAATAATAATAATAATAATAATAATAATAATAATAATAATAATAATAATAATAATAATAATAATAATAATAATAATAATAATAAATGCTATATACGCTTTTCCCCCTAATCATCAATCAGGCTCCATGTGCAGATATCTGTATTAACATACACAAAATTATTCCAAGGCATCTGTGTGAAAGTCGTTGTTTATCCTTTTAATTGTAGCATTGTTATTTAATACACAATACACCTCAAACATCTGTCTTGGGGATAGAATACAATCCGTAGGATTAAAATATTCGTGTTTTAAAAAAACAGTATTCCACGTTTCATTCGTACAATCAATAGTTCCAATCCATATTTAATTTGACATTTGTACACATCACATTTATTTTAGGATTGAAGAACAATATTTTATGTCTCGCCTATTCCACTAGGTAATTCAATACTTCACGCCGTATTTTATCCAAAGGAGATCAACGTGACTGCACACGGACGGTTTGAGCAAGATCATATACGCCACAAGAAGATTGGGAATCTAGTGCAATTCGTACTACAGTGTTTATAGGAATTCCCATACGAGATAACCATTGAAAGAATATTTACTTCAACCCAAAATCAATAATTGCACATAAACAGTTGGAACAAGAAGATATATCTCACAAGAAGAATTGGAATCTAGTGTCATTCGGAATCGTACTAGTGTGTATTGGAATTATCTTAGGCAGTGTAAATTGGAATTCCCATTCATCCTACGGCGAATGAGAAGCCAGTGATTAGTGCAAGTGTTTATGTGTTTATCTGCAGTCCGTTTGTAGCTGTATTTTTAGTGCCTTAAATGAAAAAAAAAATTCTGAAAATTAAAATTATATTGCCGAGCTGCAGTTTAACAGTATTTTGCAGGTTAAAGATTCTGGACCAAACATTGTTGGACATGTGCAAAAAATATTACTTACGTTCATAAACAGCATTTTTTCCTCATTATTTTTCACACCGAACTTTAAAATGTATATTGCTTAACCTAGCATTGAGAAATTATTTACTTACGATTTCATTGTGTGTTAGTACATCGTGTAATTTTGCCATTCCTATTGGCACTAAACACCGGATTTATATTATATTTAGTTGAATGGGAATTCCAATTTACCTAGTTTTTTTTTTTTTTTTTTTTTTTTTTTTTTGCAATGCTGATAATTTCATTTCAGAACGCATGGGAATTCCAATAAACACTAGTTTCCGAATCACACTGTATTCACATTCTTACTGTGAAATACATAAACTTAAGAAATAAATTAGATCACATTATCCAAAAATAAGTTGATCACAGTAGCTGTTGTTACTGAAAAATATAACCACATGCTTTTGTCTCACGTAATTGTTTCCTTAAATTCACAGATTGTGGCTTGATTTTAACATCACTATAATTGCAATAGAACTGTCTTCCTTTTGCGAAATGGAACTGACCGAGATGTAGTCGATGTAGGCTACACTTGGTATTTTCACTTGGATTTGCATTCAGTGCAATCTGTTATGAACTATTACATGTTTGTCTTCCTTGATCAGATTAAAAGTTCACTACCACAGTTTATAAACATTATTAGTAATGTCTACACGTTCTTTCTCCTTGCTAAGAACTGGAGCTTGGGTTGTTGTAGTATTTGCTCAACCAGTCCTTCACCTTGCCCACAGACTTTTCGTAAATGTCTGGCGGCGGGGTTTCGCGGTCACCTTTCTGGCACGTGATGACGTCGCGATAGCGGATGTCGAAGTCCGGTGCGGTGATCTCGAAGGTAGTCTCCCTGGCCACTTTGTAGGATCCCACTCCTCGGATGCGGTAGTTGACGTGACCCATGTGGTCCTTCATCAGCGGTCCTACCATGTGTTGCTGGGGGTCAGTGCGGCTGGTGGTGATGGCTGGGAGGTGTGGGTGTGTTTTAATGAAACGTCCGGTAGCCGTACCATCGGCCCCGGCATCCGCCACTCCCATGTCCTTGCCCGAGTTGTAGGATGTGCCCGAAGACAATTCAGCTCCCGAACACATACTTAGCAAGTCCAAGTCTATGTCATTGTCAGCTTGATTGCTGTGGACAAGGCTGTGGTTGCTGTTATGATGATGGTGACGATGTTGAAGGTGGTGATTTTGCTGACGAGAGTGATGATGATTGTTACGCCCGGCCTGCTCGCTGCTGTCCCTGATGCCGACAGCCACAGACGTGGCTACTGTCTTTCTACTCTTGAGGCAAGCGTGGCCGGCGTTGACGCTGGTGACCACGTTGGAAGGAGGCTTCTTGACTACGGAACGCCTGGGCGACGTGCTGCCCCGCGCAGTGGCCGTGATGGAGCTAGAGGTGACGTCCGTTTGTCGCGTGGGTGTCGCACGGAAAGACTTTTGTCGCATAATGCTTGTCTTCTGACTCGCTGCCTTGTGATTGATGATTATACTGCTCTCCCGGCTGTCCTGCTTCTGGTGGTTGCTGCTTGGCGGCTGAAGATACTGCTTAGTGGAATTGCTAGTGCTGTTATTGTTTTGGTTAGCGGTGGTTTGGGGCCGCGGTCGCCTCTTACCCGCACGTCTAGGTGAGCGACTTTTCTCGGGTTCAGGTAAGAGAGGAATTTGTGGTGCTTCTGTCGGAGGAAGCTCTTCAGAGGATGGGACTCTGTCACTATCGTCTTCCTTTTCAACATCATCATCCTCAAAGTCATCACTAAAAATTACGTCGTCGGCCTCACGATCTCCAGCATTTTTCTCACATGCTGCACTGTCTTCATCATCCCTCTCATCTTTATCGTCACAGACGACTTTGTGGTCGTCCGCGGCATCCATCTCCTGAAGGGTTTCTGTGACGGCATGACGAGCCTCCATTGACATACGTTCGAACACTTTCATTTTGTGTCGCCCGCCTCTGCTGGCGGAATCGCCCTGTCTCCCCGCCACTGTCCCTGAAGTTTGCCTTGAGCGGGCGGACACGTTACTGTTGCGCAGCCCTGCGGAAGCTTGGTTGTTGGCGATGCTGCTAAAATGGCTGATGCCTTTCCTGTACGACTGTCGGTCGCCTTTCAGTACTACACCACCGTTGATGTGGTTGCGGATTTTGGCGCTGCTGGCATAGAAAGTGGGTGCGCCGTTGGTGGTGGGGTTGGTGGCTGATACGTCCCCCATGTTGGGATCGCTCAGCCAACCAGCGGTGTGCTGGTTACCTTCCGCTCCCCTGTCCCTACTTCGCTGCCTGCGATTGTCTACGTCATGCTCACTTTCCCCTGACACCACATTCACTCTGGCGTGGCCAGAAGGGAGGCCCGAGGCAGTGACCATGTTGACGGCAGACGGACAGACAGCGTCGCAGCTACATACACAAGTCCCATGATCGTTGCGTAGCACATCTGGCACTGTGACGAGCGAACATCTGCATGGCACTGGCACCGGCAGTTTTGCGCCAGCCTGTTGTGTGTATTCTAATTCTGTCACACTGCTCTCTTCTTGACTAATACTGAAAGATTGTGGGCCGCTCTGGCTCCTATGTGTGCCGTAGACATTGGTAGATTGAAATTGAGGGTGATGGTGTGAGTGGTGGTGGTGAAAAGAATGACGCGCGTACGCTAAACCTATATCCACTTGTGCCAAATCTACAGTATCAGCTGTGGCGTGTCGGTGATCGTCGTCGCCGCCGGTGCCGATGTTATTAGTGGCGGTATAAGGGACGGTAGTAGTGTTCCCCTCCAGCGGATTTTCGACACGGTCTGTTTCACGCTGGCTGATATTTGTGCGGGCAGACAGTACGCCGTGAGCGTTTCTCTCGTTGCCTTTGGCGCCGTGGGTTTTAGGTCTCTTATCGACACCGATAGCACAACAGCCACTGGGGCCAGTACCGATCAAGTGTGGGGTAGCCGGGTGGCAGTGCAGGGAATGGAGAACAGCGTCGCTTCCCGCTGTGCCAATGTGTGAGTGAGAGACCGCTATGTGCTCGCACGGACTGCATGGGGTAGTGTAGGTATAGGCAAACGGGGTGGCGGCGGGGAGGTGCGGATGGTGGGGTCGTGGTCGTTGTTGATGGTGGTGGTGGGAACAGTGGCAGTGCGGCGGCACTGTGATATCAGGAATGTCACTTTCTCCCTGCTGTAAGGCATTACACGCAGCGCAAGAGGCGCACAGTTCGCACAACGCCATTGGCAAGTGATCGGTGTGTTCAACGTTGCCGTTATTATACCTCGCTTCATCGTCATCAACGTCGTCGTCATCATCGTAGTTAGGAGGCTGACTGATGAGTTCTTCAGTTTGCAAACTGTGAGGAACTGTGCTGGACTTTCGACTGGGGTAGTTGCTGAAGCTTAGTGCGCTGTTGTTTTTATCGTGTTCTTCGTCGTCTTGCTGGTCTTGTTCTTGTTGTTGTGCTTGGCCGCTATTATTGTGGTCGTTGTTGGCTTTAATAGCTGCTGCTTTAGCCAGAGCATCATTGATGAACTTGCGAGTGAGGACGTTGACGCGACTAGTTGCGCTCTGGTAATGCGGGATAGTGAGAATCTTCTTGTGCAGGCGCTGGTACCTTTCCTCCAGCTTCCGCATCCAGGTAGGATTCTGCTGGCTGCGGTTGAAGCTGCTCGACACCGTCATGGCCGTCACGCTGCCAGAACCCTTCTTCACACCACTCCCACCAACACCACCACCACCATCACGCCTTGCTGATAATACCATGTTTTTGCTAGACCTTACTCTTTCTTCCACTCCTTTTCCTGGCCCTTCTCCCCCTTCTTCTTCTTCTTCTTCTTTCACTTCCCTTCGTCTGTCTTCTCCCGCTACCCCTGTACGGCTTCTCCGGGTGGCAGCGGGGGGTGGGTG
>CM072511.1:102753241-102880741 GCA_036898135.1 Oncomelania hupensis | reverse complement strand
AAAGAAGAAAACCATATCTCTGTGGTAGACTTTAAGGGAACGATTCTTTTCTAACAAGCAAGCGATCCTACTTGGGTTGTCTGAGGGTAACAAAAGCTAACGTAAGGTAAATTTAGTTTCCTACAAGCAATCGAACTGCTGATATTGTGTTCTGATCCATAAGCACACATTATGCCCATTAGTTGAGATTATTATCAGAGAGGTTGATTGAACCGATTTGTATGGCCCGCAGTCCGTCGTTTGCCAAGACTTAGTGTCGCTTACATGGAGGCTAATTGATTGACTGCCGATATTGGGGAGAGAGAGAGACAGAGAGAGAGAGAGAGAGAGAGAGAGAGAGAGAGAGAGAGAGAGAGAGAGAGAGAGAGAGAGAGAGATATGAGAGAGAGAGAGGGAGAGAGAGGGGGAGAGAGAGAAAAAGATAGAGAGAAAGATTATAAAAAAAGAGAGAGAGAGAGAGAGAGAGTGTGTGTGTGTGTGTGTGCGTGTGTGTGTGTGTGCGCGCGCGTTTGTCTGTTTTATTATGTACTATGATTTGACCTAATGGGATGGGTCGGGGAGTGAAGGGGGGGGGGGGAGACAATTTTGACAACATGTGCTATGTGTTACCATGGGAGTGTATTATCTCAGAAAGGCGTTTTAACATTCAGAAAATTATAGATCATAATGCCTGCATGCTGGATCATAAACATAAATAAATAAAACGCAAGATGTGCACGTTACATTCCAGAAATAAAATAAGACGCGCGCACGTTAGATTAAAAATACAGCACTCGATGCGCGTGCATGGGATTTCAAATATAGATACACAAAGCATGCATGCATCCTACTTAGCCTATGTTACGTTCCAAATATAGATATCGGGCCTCGATAGCACTACCATTCTCAAACATTGATTTTGCAACTGGGTTTATCAGTCAGTGCGATCCTACGTCTTCAAGACAATCTTAAATATTAATCTACATGTACAGAAACTCAATTTTCATCAGTGTCATGGTTAAATGGTGTCGTCCTAGTTGTGTTAAACTTAGCATAATGTGTTGAAAGCTTACTGGCAACGCTAAAATAACGACATAGACATGTTTGAAGCTGAGATTGTTACTGTGTACTGACCACGCCTTGCGTTAAGTGTAAGCAAACATTATATATATGGTGTAGGTCTGTACATAGAGCACGTCTATATGTAACCTTTTCTTTTCTTTTTAAAGGAATGCCTTAGTAGGTCTACAGGACTTGCCCATGAAAATTGTAAAAGTCTTTTTCGATTAAAGCATATGCTTTCAAAGTACTTCCAGCTTACGTCGCTGGCCATAGTGATATGATAATTAAACAACGCGTTTTCCTGCTTAAAAGAACAGCCTATAATAAGACCCAAACACCATGCAGCAAACGTACAATTAAGTACGTAGACCTCGTCCAGTAGCATCAAACTCGCGCCTAAATCGCAGGTCTGCTGCATGTTTGCGCACAGCATAAAGCCATGGCCCACTAAGCCACCTTGACTCATCATGTGTATTATAGTCATTCTGGCGTACAACAATTTCACTCTTTATTCAAACTCCAATACGAGACCTGTTAACCGCCAAATGCTATGATCAAATTCATGACCTTGATACATGAATCAGTCCTTTAGAATGAACTATTGTCTTCATCATAATGATAGTATGCTAAATGAAATAAAATAAAATTAATAAAAATAAAATAGAATACCATAAAATAAAATGAAATAAAATGAAATTTCTACATAAAATTTTTAAATGAAACACTTAAATTAAATTAAATGAAATTAAATTAAAAATTATGAAGTTTAAAACAAGAAACTAAAATAATTATTTGAATCATGTGTTGTCATACCTCGCCATCAATGGGGCCTTTGTAGTGGTGACAGAACGGTAGCTCTCTTCTTGGGCTAATAATTTATGTGGACTGTAGATCAGAAAAAAATGCATTTTTCGTTTTCGTCCAGTCCAATGAAGTCCATCATGATTTCTTGTCCTGAAACACATAATAAAAAACAAATTAACGATCATACTTTATTGTTCATAGTATAATGTTCACATTACCAGAAAATATTAAATATACAATAAAAGAATATTGTAAATTAGCTGTGAAAAAATAAAAACAACTAGTTACAAAACAACAACAGCGACAACAGGAACAACGACGCAACCAAAGCTGTGAAAAAATAAAAACAACTAGTTACAAAACAACAACAGCAACAGCAACAACAGGAACAACGACGCAACCAACAAACCAACTGGCCGACATGAGGAAAATGAGATAAGGGAAAGTACCTATTTACGCTGGAACTGGTCCTTGGTGAACCTATCACGAGTAGTCTCCCAGTAATAAAGGCATTAATTTTCCTGTCACCCCCTTCTCTCTCTCCCTCCCTCCCTCCCTCCCTCCCTCCCTCTCTCTCTCTCTCTCTCTCTCTCTCGTAATTCCGTGTAGCGACCACCACTCTCTCTGGATTTTTGTGTGTTGTATGATTGTGTATGTTGTATGATTGTGTATGTGTGTGTGTATGTGCGAGTGCGTGCGTGCGTGTGTGCAGGCTGGCTTGCTTGCTGGCATATGCGGGCTTTTGTGTGTGTGTGTGTGTGTGTGTGGGTGTGTGTGTGTGTGTGTGTGTGTGTTTTTGAATGCGTGGGTTTAGTTCAACGAGTGAATCAAAAACGTCAAACACTTAGGCAAAGTTTACCATTAAGCATGTATTACTTAGCAATAGCAAGTTACCATTGACATCGACTCTATTTTAAGACATTAATCCAATTAACAATAGCGGACTCTATATTAACGTAATTATCAATAGAAGAATGATTGATTCTGTGTCCATATTGACAAAGTTATTTGTCCATCCTAACAATAATTAATAAGAATAGATCGATAAGCCAAACAAGCATGCTGTCTGCGTACGACTACAGCAAACGTCACGCAAATAACATCGGAAATCTACATCTGGGCATATTATATTGTACTTCCTAAGTTAAATGAGTTACACCAAAGACCTATTATATAGATTTATTATCAGTTGCGAAGATAGAGCTGGAGATAAATAAATACATTACAGAATGGTGACAAAGTGCAGCTTTTCTTACAAAAATTACTGCGGACAATAAAATAAAGTATCACTTCAAGTATATATGCTCAGAGAAAAAGAAAAAGAAGAAGAAGAAGAAGAAGAAGAAGAAGAAGAAGAAGAAGAAGAAGAAGAAGAAGAAGAAGAAGAAGAAGAAGAAGAAGAAGAAGAAGAAGAAGAAGAAGAAGAAGAAGAAGAAGAAGAAGAAGAAGAAGAAGAAGAAGAAGAAGGAGAATGAGAAGGAGAAGAAGGAGAAGAAGAAAGAGAAAGAGAAGGAGAAAGAGAAGGTAAAACAGAAGGGAGGGGGACGAGCTTGAGTGGAGGCAAGACGAAGAGAAGAATAAAAAGAATTAAAAGGAGGAGGAGGAGAAAGAGCAGCTCTTTGGCCTGGTTCGTGCACTATATAAACACCGCTGTGTTTATGGGTTGTTGTTTGGCTCTTTTTTTTTTCAACTGTAATTTGTGCTGGAAAGCAGAAGGATTTTTATCTCATTTAAGATCCCTGAGTCAAGGTTGAATGAACTTAATTGATACAGGAGTCACCGAAGTCCACTGAGTCAAGTAGGACAATTATGTTAACCAAGCGTTTGTTCGATTGCGTTATCCAGGCTTTCTGAACCTTACGAAAAGTTTGCGAGGTGTTGTGGAGTTCATAAAACCTTCATCGAGTGGTCCTTCGATCCATGCCTATTTGCCCCGATTAATGGGATTATCGATCGGTTCCTCTGTTGTTGTTTTTTTTTTCCTTTCTATGAACCCTAGTCACTGTGGCACGATGTCTGGGTTTGTTCAAGCGAGTGCATAATGTTTTGTCGTATTGTTTGTCTTATTCTGTTCAGGCGGATGTTAAAGATTACTGCTTTGAAACGGGCTGCTATCGATAGGCTTAGGGTATACATGTCATTTGTGTGTTTGTTTGTTAGTGATGTCATATAATTATTCGTTAGAAATGTCACTTTTCATTAGAGAGGATAATGTTTAGATCCAAAATGACTGCTTTTAAGTCCAACATGAACATAAATTCCTTCATAAGTGTCGTAGAAGTTAAGCTACTACTAAGCACGCGAACTACTATAGAATAGATATATAAACAGCTTAACGTTAACAACAACAACAACAACAACAACAAACATCTGCACTATTAATGAGCAGAAGAAGAAGAAGAAGAAGAAGAAGAAGATTTGGAGAGAGGGGGCGAAGAGGAGAGGGGAGAGCGAGGGGGCGGAATCCGAAAAAGAGAGAAACAGGAGGCGTAGAAGGTGCGGGTAAAGAAGAAGAACAACAACAACAACAACAACAACAACAACAACAACAACAACAACAACAACAACAACAACAACAACAAAAAGAAGAAGAAGAAGAAGGAACAGAAGGAGGAGAGGAAGAAGGAGGAGGAGGATGAGAAGAAAAAGAAGAGGACGAAGAACAAGAACAAGAAGAACAAGAAAAAACAAGAACAAGAACACACACAAAAGAACAAGAACAAGTAAAAGAAGAAGAAGAAGAAGAAAAAGAAGAAGAAGAAGAAGATGGCGAAGGAGGGGAAGGAGGAAGAGGAGAAGGAGGAGGAGAAAAGGATAACGAGGATAAATAAATAGTTTGAAAATCCGCAATGACAGTTGTAGATACTATCGGAATTGACCGATGGAAGGAACAATCTTTACTAAGAAGTGAAAGAGGGTCTGAAGGTATAACCAAGAAAACGAGCCCTACTTTAATAGAAGAGGAAATATCGCAAGTCGAGTTTTTGCTAAAAACAGATGTGAGAACACCGTCTAAAGAAGCAGCAACAGCAACAGCAGCAACAACAGTGACAACAACAGTACCAGCAGCTTTACGAGCAACATAAGTACAACCACCAGCAACCACAATAGCAACAGCAACAACAACAGCAGCGATAATATATCACCCCCAACGCCTTCCTAACTCCCTCCGCTTCAAGTCAAACGAAGCCGTTGTCATCATACCTGGAGGGTATTGTTGGGCGACACATGACCCCGTTTCCTGCTACAATATTTTATTACGCCGGTGAACCTTCATCTTTGCTTTGCTTGCAGTTGATACTGCTCATGAATAACTAACTTAATTTTTGGGTCAGCTGTAGGCTATGTAAAGTCTGTCTCTGTCTGTCTTTCTGTCTGTCTTTCTGTCTCTCTGCCTCTCTCTCTTTCTCTCCCGCTCTCTCTCTCTTTTAATTTTTTTAATTGGGTGGGTATTGGAAGGAGGTGGGGGAGAGGGAATATGTGTATTTAGATACATTAATATTCTTTGTAATTTCTTTAATTCTTACCATTGTAAAGGTTTTTGTTAGTTTCGAATCAACTTTATGTTAATTATTTTGTATGTTCTGAATTGTTTTATTAAGAACTAGCTGTAAGACAGATCCAAAAGACGTAATGCTATTATCCTATTAAAGGTTTCGACTTCGACAGACTTCGACTTCTCTCTCTCTCTCTCTCTCTCTCTCTCTCTCTCTCTCTCTCTCTCTCTCTCTCTCTCTCTCTCTCTCTCTCTCTCTCTCTTGTAGATATTGATGTATACTGTTTTCGTGTGGCACTTTCATTAATCAGATTTGGAGTTCTTCCAATTAATAACAACACCTATAGATTCGATGATAATATTGCACTAAGAAATTGCATTGTATGTAAGAATATAGTTGAAAATGAATATCACTTTTTGTATGTATGTCCTTTGTATGATGATTTTAGAAATCGCTTTTTGTCAGATCGACCTGCTTTACTTAAAGACATGATGAGCTTGAAAGGGATTACGCATTTACGAAACCTAAGTAAGTTTGTATATCACGCATTCGCAAGACGCAAAAAGCTTGCAGAATCTTTGGAATAAGCTAATGCATTGTCCTGCTTCCCTGACCCCCCTCCTCCCCCCGCGCACACACACACACAGACACACTTCTTATGGCGCAAAAAATGTCTATTAGATATTATTGTTTTTTCCATTCAGTCAATGTTTTTTGTATGTTGGAAACCAACGCTCGAATCAAATGCGTGTGAATGGAGAATGTTCGCGCATGTGCGCGTGCGTGTGAGCATATGGGCCAATGGCCAAAAATGCAATAAATTGTCAAATGTCTCTCTCTCTCTCTCTCTCTCTCTCTCTCTCTCTCTCTCTCTCTCTCTCTCTCTCTCTCTCTCTCTCTCTCTCTCTCTCTGGTGTGTGTATGTATAGTTTATACTTCCATGATCTGTCAGACCTGTTTGCTTGTCTATTTGTCCGTCAGTGTGTGCGCAATGCACCGTCTGGGCTGTGCTCGCTCAATCAACACGGGACACAAGGCTAACTGACCGAGATATATGAGCGGACGACAGTGCAGGCAGCCAAATGCATTATTCATTCGTAGCTCATTACCTTTTTCCTTCTCACGCACGCCATTCTGTCATCATTGCCAATAGATTTTAATGCACGTTTTTAGTTCCCGAGCTGTAAAACTGGGAAACAACTGTTTTTGGAATTGTGCGTCCGGCGTCCGTCCGTCCAGCGTCCGTAAGCAGCGTCCGTCCGACAGGCGTCTGGAGGTGAAATTTGCGAACTTTTGCTCTAAAACCAATGGGCGGATTTCTTTGAAACTTGGTATATATTTAGGAAATAGTGAATCCTTCCTGATGACAAAAAGTATTCATGTTGGGTCATCATCATCGTGATGGAATAATTTGTTGTGGTTTTTTTTTACATTCTACTTTCTCCCAAACTACCAGAGGGATGTGGTTAAAATTTGGTATGTTCTTAGACTTCCCCTGTGCCTAACTTTATGCAAATTGGGTGACGTAATTATCGGGACATAATTTTGTAAACAGAAAAGTTTAAACTTTAAATTTTGTAGTTAGAATGTGCCTGTAACCTTAAGTCAACATCATTGAAATATAAAATTGAGCACAAAATATCTACATAGTAAAAGAAGTCACATGCCAAACAACTTTTTTCCGAAAAATACTGCATTTTTTAATATTTAATAAAATCTACTTCGAATAAACTTTTGCACCTTCGAAAAGCCCGCTCACGTGACCACATGGCTCGTGACGTCAATTGCTGTATAGAGTCCGATAGTGCCCCTTCTCTACCAGGGGCCGGGTAGCTCAGTTGGTAAGAGCGTCTTGCTAGTAACCGAAAGGTCGCTGGTTCGAATCCCGGATTGGTCAACGTGTGATCATATTATTTTCCCCTTTACCAACAACTGGCCCGCTGGTGTCAGTATAAATCGGTCCAGTAGTCACCTATATGCGAAAGTGTCGTGTGACTATAATCTACATACAAACAAAAAAGTTCTCTACCAAAACGCAGGAAAACGAAGAGCAGTGGCCTATATTGTGCCGTTGGAGGTTGTACAAACAAACAAGCGGATGGGATAACATTGCATAGGTTTCCAAAAAACGAAGAAGTGCGAAATAAGTGGGTGAGATTTGTGCGTCATCAGCAATTTGCGCAAAACACTTCGCTGAAGACTGCTACCCCCCAAGTGCCACTTTTATGCGGAGCTTTGGGATGAAAACAATACAGACATTAAAGCCTATCTCTGTTCCAACGATCCAAAGTCCGTGTGCCATTGCAACAAGCGCCTCAACAACAGCAACAGTGATTCAAGTTACTAGTAGTAGGCCTACTAGTACTGCTTCAACTTCAACTACAATCACAGTGGCTACTACACATCCATCGTCTGCTGTCACTTGCCGGGTGTCAGGAAAGTCAGAGGAGCTTTTCAGAAAAGGGAACGCAAGAGGTTATGTATTCACGGGTCTAGCTCGTATAATTATTTGTTTATTATTACAATTAGTACTCGGGGGTCGAATTCGTTTCTAACAGAAGAGAGCACTGCTGTAACACGACAGATCGAGTGAAGAAACACTGCTTGTCTCGCTTGTAACTTCTTCGCAGTCGGCCATTGTCTACAGCTGCTGACGTCACTGCGAGGGGAGATCAGCGATAGCTGCGTTTTAGAGTATTACTTCCCTTACCCTTAATTACAGGTAGGAAATCCCACTTTCAGTGATCGATATCTATTAAACGATAGAGCTTTGCTTACCGAATTTTTTGCATCTGGTATTATTTAGTAAAGTTCTTTCAGCAGAAACTTTTTGACCGAGCACTGTGGTTGACCTTTAAACAAAACTATGGTAAGCCAACTATGGTGACGCCATCGTGTAATCATCATCGTGACGTCATAGTTTTTCTAATCCTATTTTCTCCCACACTACTGGAGGCATTTGGTTCACAATTTGGTATATACTTATGCCTCCAACTTAAAACAAAACTTATGCAAATCGAGTGAAGTAAACCTTTATTATTATTTTTTTTTAAATTTTGTTTTACATTTCCTTAAACTTTGTATGTTATGAGAGTGTACAGCTGCGTTGAGCCTTAGTCAAAACTTATGTATATCGAGTGACGTTATCGTGGTGGCGTATTTGTCATGAATTGGCTAGTTTTAACTCTGCCCAGTGACTATTTAGCCATGTGTAGTACTTGTAACTTTAGAAGTTAGACTATAACACAGCAGCAATTAAATTACACAGCAGACCACACACCGCGAGCCCGACCCACGCTAGCGCAGTGAGTCAGCACTTGAGCTTTGAATCGGACCGTTTTAACCAATCAGAGCAGGCTCAGTGGGTAGAGCAGTTCTGACTGTGTCAGATCTTAGCGCAGTTTGAATCAGTCGTGTGTGAGACGAGGTAGAGTCAACATCTCCACAGCTAGAGAAATCTCTACACTCATAGACCAGGAAGCAGGACTTTGAAATCTTAGAATTCTCTCAAGTCATCACGGGCCTGAACTTGTCAAACAGGTAAATGAACACCCTTCTGTTTCATCGTGATATATTTGTATTATTGTTGAAATTATGTTTGAAGAATTTGCTATGCATAAATGTGAATTGTTAATCCGAATTTGCGTGACCACGTGGAAGAGCCGACCACGAGGCGAAACACGACCGGTTGCGCCGCCATGTTGTATCCCGTACGGAACCACTGTTGTTTAACTTATATGTATGTTTGCAGACCAGTGGCTGTACCACTGAATGTTTATATTATTATTAATTCTGTATGTGTATAGTTAGACACGATTGATATTTATGTATGTATAGGAATTTAGAGTGAGATTCCAGTGGAACCCGGAAGTAGCTGAATGTTCGTCGCTTATGTATAGAGATGTGGAGCTATCACTGAGGGCTACTTGGCTTTCAGTGAGACGCTCTGCACAAACCGATTATTCAGGGTTGTGCAGAATTTCGTCTCTTATATTACAGACGAGCAGGCGAGCTATCCCGAGCTATCCTGTGCACCCCACTCCACAGAAACGACTAGTTGGTTGAGGAGACTCTACCGCACCAGACGGAAAGAGCTGCCTTGAAAGACACCCTGTCAGACCCCACAGCGTGGCAAGGGAACCCAACTACACAACGACAAAGGTGGACCAGAAGCTACCTCACAGAAGGACTTCGACCGCACCATCTAGCAGTTAAGTGAACACGCCAAGGTGCACTTAAACTGATCATAGCAGGACCACAGTAGTCCAACTCTTCAGAAACTGTAAAACGGACCACAGTAGTCCAAATCTACATGAAATATTATAGCAAGTGCCCGAGGAAGATATAACAGCTGCCTAGACTATCAGCGATCGAACTATTAGCAGTGACTGAGACAGTTTGTTAGATTAGTACTTAGAGAATCTTGTATAGAGTAGAAGAAATAAATGTGTGATTTTAACTGTTATCAAGTGGCTGGACTACATATGATTCATAGCCGTGTGAAAGCTAGTGTGACAGTATCTTTTACCATTTTTCTATCTATTTCTGTACCCCAACCTTAACACAGAACGAGCTAAACAAATAAATTTATTAAAGTAATTCATAGGGTGACTTACTAGCAGTTCCCACCGAATAAACGTGAGGGTCCATAATTCCATTGTGCAGAGCCCATAAACCCCACGTTGACATTATTATCTTTTTTATTTTCATTTAGTTATTTATTTTGCACAATTTTCTGTGAAACGATTGGACGGATTTCTTTGAAACTCGGTATTTAGTGAGCGTGTAGGTGTGGGCGTATGTATGTCAGAGAGAGAGAGAGAGAGAGAGAGAGAGAGAGAGAGAGAGAGAGAGAGAGAGAGAGAGAGAGAGAGAGAGAGAGAGAGACAGAGACAGAGACAGAGACAGAGACAGAGCACGGAGGAAACTCTGCACCCGTTATCGTCCAGGACTTGTGGGGGTTTTTTGTGTTTTTTTTTAGGGGGGGGGGGGGAGGGGGAGCTGAGAGAAAGAAGATCACCCACGCCCAAAATGGTTACGAACACATTCAAACACACCCACACACACACACACACACACACACACACACACACACACACACACACACACACACACACATAAACACTGTATTATTATATAAGCAAATAGTCTTCTCTTAGCACGAATTGGATATGTATATACGTTTTTGCGAAAATTTGATCTTGATCTCAGGAGCACTAAAAATCAAGGGATTCATTTTGTTTTGAGCTCTTCATAACACAGTTTGTTTGGTGTTTTTTTTTAAAAGGGTTACAAAATGTAAAAATATATATTCTATTTATCAACTAAACCTACAAACCCCACCGAACTAAAAAAAAAAATGCATTCGAAGTATTAGAGTGTTATAACTTGTGCAATTTCGTAAACAAGACTATAGAGTTGATACGGGGATGTAATTTTATGGTGAATAGACTATAAGTGATCTAATTTTGTACGCTCATTACAGCATAATTGATTACTTCAGTAGGGCCTAGGCTTACTTATCGCTCGCTGGCCGAATTTCTCGGGAGTCATCAGGAGTAAAACCCGTCTGACATAAACGTGCGTATTAGTATGGTGTAGTAGTAATTACGAAAGTCCCCTGGTCATGTTTTATTGCGAGTAATAAAACATGCTCCAATTAATTAAACACTAAGCGTTTTGTGCGCCCGTAAAGGTTGGATTGTAATATAATGTCGTCTATGTTGAACAAATTCTTGTTGTAACAAAAATGCACACAACATCACTGCTACCTGCCTCTTTTTATGACTTTCAAACTTTCAGTTATAGGCTTATGCGTTCCGTTGAAGTATTGGAGAGTCATGACAACCCCACGCTTCCAGATTCACAAAAATCCCCCTATCCCCCTATCCTATCCCGTCACTCGGAGGTCGTAGGGGCACCACAAATGATCGTTTAACCAGCATACTCCATCTTTCCCTGTCCTCAGCAACCCTGATTCATAAAAATAAACAAACCAAAAAACTCAAAGAAGACACATTTTTCCTGTATTTATTGTGAATAAACGTTTATTGATTTGACTTGAACCCTGTGGGTTCGGGCACTGAATAGACTAAACTCAACGTTTCACGGCGTGTCGTAAGAGGCGACTAAAAGGGGTGATGTCAGTACGGCATCACTGGGCCAACGTCTTCTACACAGAAATCACCGGCCAGGACGGAGGAACCTCACGTTGTTATAGGTTCAACGACCACGTGCTGGGTTCAAGGCGAACCACACTGTACTCGTGGATTTCAGCAGTGACCAACAGTATGGAGAGGATTTGGCCCCGACAGGTCTTTCTTGCTCAATTCACTCCGTGATGAAAAGAACCATTCACCCCATACCGGATCGGTCATCCCGCGCCTTCCGTTGGCCACCAGGACTGGGGTGATAAGTGTGTTACTGATGGACAAGTTAGCAAGATCCGCACGAGACAAACATAATAATTGGAACCTGGACTGTCAGGACCCTAAATTAGAACTGGTTATCGAGTTGGACCACTATCGATGGAACATTTTAGCTATCAGCGAACTATGCTGGAAAGGCCTAGATGAAAAAAAAAAACAACCTGACAAAGGCCCCAAGCTTTGTTTCAGCGGGAGATATGACAGGCACGAACACGGCGTTGGATTCTTGGTCCACAAAGACATTCTAGCCACTGACATGGGTTGCTGCACTGTCTCCAGTAGACTCATTACCATCTGAGAGCAGCCCCATTCAACATCACCATCATCCAGGTCTATGCCCCAACATCTCACTACGACGACAGCGAGGTCGAGGATTTCTATGAACATCTGCAGGTTGTTCTTGACAAAGTGCCGAGGAAGGATACAGCCATAGTGCAAGGTGACTGGAATTCCAAGGTTGGAAAAGATGCGTATACCACAACTGGGGAGACACATGTGGAACCCACTGCAACGACGAGAAAAATGCAATAATCTGATACTGGCAAACACACTTGGTCTCCACAAAAAATCCAGAAAATGGACCTGGCACAGTCCCAGCGGGGAGCATCACAACCAGATTGACTACACCATGGTCAAGAAACGCTTCAGATCAAGCGTCAACATAGGCAGGACACGCACTTTTCCAGGAGCAGACATCGGGAGAGACCATGATCTTGTGACGATGTATTTCCGGCTCCACTTGAAGAGAGTAAACACAGCAAAGTGCAACAGACTGAAGTTCGACCTGGACAAACTGCAAGACCCGGAGGTGGCAAACATATTCAAAGCCACAATTGGAGGGAAATTTGCACCACTGCTCATTTTGGGAGCTGGTGAAGTAGATGTCAACTCCATGACCACCACCTTCAACTCAGCTGTGACAGATGCCGCCACTGAGATCCTTGGCAAGCACCGTCCAAAGAAGAAACCGTGGATCACACCTGAACTTTTGAAGCTGTGTGACAAACAAAGAGAGATGAACAAGAAAAAAGAATACCTCAAATGGATCGGATGCCGACCGAAAAATCAACAATGACATCCGAAAAGGTATGCGCATATCGAAGGAGAACTGGATAGAAGATCAGTACCATGAAATAGAGAACAGTCTGAACAGGAACAACAGCAAGAAGGTCTAACAGACTGCGAAGCGTCTAACAAGTGTTAAACAGTCCAAGGTTTCCACGATCCAAAGCAAATCTGGCATATGCCTTACGGAAGAACAAGGAGTCTTGGATAGATGGACAGAGTACTGCCCTGAACTTTACAACCACACAACAAACGGAGACACATCAGTTCTAGCATGTCACGAGAACAGAGAAGAAGAAGAAGACATCCTCCCAATTCTCCGAGACGAAGTTGAGGCAGCAGTGCAATCGCTGAAGAAGGGGAAGTCAACGGGAGTTGACAACATATCCGCAGAATTGCTCCAAGCAAGAGGAGAAGCGATGATTGACACCCTCACCATTATTTGTAACAAGATCAGGCAGAGTGGGGAGTGGCCTACACCATGGACCCAGTCGCTTGTCATCACTCTTTCAAAAAAGGAGTGTTAAAATTACCGCACCATCAGCCTTATCAGCCATCGCAGCAAAGTCCTCCTGAAAATAATACTCAACAGTTTGAAACTCCATGCAAGCTTAACAAATCACAGCTGAAGAAAAAGCAGGATTTGGGGCAGGGCGAAGTACCACTGAGCATATGTTCAATCTCAGAATAATCTGCGATAAATACTTATAGCACCATCAATATCTATATCATGTGTTTGTAGACTTCAAAATAGCGTTAGACCGAGTCGGCTTGCAGCACTGTGGGCAAGCATTAGAGTGTACAACATCGGCCCTAACGTTATTGAAATCATCAAAAGCCTGTATGACAAGGCTACCAGTGCAGTCCTCTACAACAGCGCCATCGGAAACTGGTTTAGAACAACAATCGGCGTGCGTCAAGGATGTCTACACTCTCCAAAACTCTTCGACATCTTCCTGGCGCGCATCATGTCAGATGCCGTTGCAGATCACGAAGGCACATTCAGCATAGGTGGTAGAGAAATCTCCCTCAACACGGTGCATAGCTTCAGATATTTAGGAGACATTGTATCAGACAATGGGTCCGACAGGAAGTCCTCTCCAGGATTGCACAAACAACTGCTGCTCTGACAAGGTTGAAGGCCAATTTGAAAGATAGGACCATTAGTCTACACTCCAAGGTAAGGATGCTGCGCTTCCTTGTAATCTCCATCTTCCTATACGCTTGCGAAACATGGACCCTCACAGCAGACCTTCAACGAGGAATACAAAGCATGGAGATGATGTGTTACAGAAGACTTCTGGGCATTTCCTATACCTAGCACATTACCAACGACGAAGTCCGAAAGACAATCACACAAACCATTGGACAACACGATGACATGCTCACAGTGGTGAAGAAACGGAAACTCCTATGGTATGGCCACTTCACCAGAGCAACAGGCCTTGCAAAGACCATCCTGCAAGGCACGGTGCAAGGAAGCAGAAGAAGATGGAGGCAGAAAAAGAGGTGGAGGACAACAGTTGAGAATGGACTGGCTTGACACTGATCGAAGCCATGAGGGTTGCCGAGGACAGAGAAAGATGGAGAACGCTGGTTAAACGATCATCAGTGGTGCTCCAACGACTTTCCAGTTACGGGATACGATGGGGATATGATAGGACTAGAAAACATAATAGGCCTCGGGACGATACATTTGCATAAACGGATATTGTCAACAAGAGTTTTTCAAAGAGAACACAAAAAGATGGCATATAGAATATTATTTAATATGATCAACTGAAGAACAGGCGATAGTGCATTATCTCTGCATGAACTCCACATTTTCAAACCCGCAGTTATTGTAACATCGGTACTTCATAAAACAAGTACTTAGAAAACATTATCTTACCTTAAATGTACACAACACCCATTCCAGAACTTTGCACGTTATTGTATTTTAAGGCCTGCGGTTGTCCACCTAAGATTGGTGTGAAAAGAACTTATTTATGTAAGGACCTAACTTTACACAGAAGAGAAGCATACTGAACGTGGGGATGGGGAGGGAGGGAGGAAGAGAGAGAGACAGAGAGAGACAGAAAAAGAGAGAGACAGAGAAAAAGACAGAAATGCCTATTGATATAAGGATTGTACAAAAAGCGAAGCATAGAACTACTTGCTAGTGTTTTGGTATTCCACGTGACTCAGAGGTTGTTCATAGACACGTTTGGCAATGTCGGACCCAGTGGCCTTGAGATTGCGCTTCAAGGAATTAGGGGAAGCTTTACACTTAGCAGGGGGAGACCTAATTGCGTATATAAATGCAGAGGTAGAGAAACAGGAGGCTAAGGCAGAGAGAGCAGCAGAGAGAGAACAGAAGAAACTCGAAGCAGAACAGAGAAAAGCAGAACTAGAAGCAGAGCTAAAGAAATTAGCATTAGAAGCAGAGCAAAAGAAAGCAGAGTTAGAAGCAGCAAGAGAGGCGAGGAAATTAGAGCTAGAAGCAGAACAGAAGAAGGTAGCAGCAGAGAGAGATGCAGAAGTTAGGAGATGGGAGTATGAGCGGGCAGAAAAAGAAAAAGATAGGGCAGAAAAAGAAAAAGAAAGACAGCATGAGTTAGAGCTAAGAAGATTGGGATCAGGAGCTTCAAGTTCTTCCTCAACCCCTCCCCACTCAGATCAGCTAGAGGTAGCATCCAACCCTGTACAAGGAATGTCATTTCCACTGGGAACATTCAATGAGAGAGAGGAAGGTCTAGATCTCTATCTGACTAGGTTTGAGCGTCTAGCAACAGAGTACAAACTAGATCCCACTCATTGGTCTTTTAAGCTTAGTCAAGGGCTTAGAGGAAAGGCTTATGACATCTACAGTAAGCTACCGACTGACAGAGTGACTGACTATCACAAAGTAAAAGAGGCACTCCTAACGGGATTCGAACTAACAGGAGAATGCTATCGGCAAAAATTCCGCACCAACCGGAGAGTGAAAGGAGAGAGCTATGCGCAGTTCGCGGATAGGTTGTCCACAACGCTGGACAAGTGGATTAGCCAGTCAGCCACGGCTAAAACGTATGATGGACTGACAGAACTGTTAGTATGGGAACAGCTACGGGAAACCATGACCCCCGAGCTGAGAACATTCTCAGTAGAGCAGGGCGCGGAAAGACTGGAAGATCTGGTCAAGGTCGCAGATAGGTACGTGGCCGCACACGGAGAAGCCAAGAGCTTCAGGCGAGACCTAAAGCCTAACGGGAAAGAGGCACAGAAACGAAGCCCTAACCGGGAAGAGCGCACCGCGAATAAGCCGAATAACCCCAGACCTGGGCAAAATAAGGGACCCAACACGGAATTCGGGAAAAGAGGTCCCGCAGAACAGAGACGGTATTGTTCGTTCTGCAACAGAAACAATCACTCCACCGCAGAATGTTTCAAGTTGGCCGCACAACGTAGGGAAGAGCGCGAAAGCCGGCCAGCGCACAGAGTTCTAACTCAAAGCAGCGGTAACAAGCCACACACGATCGGAGATCACCCATCGGTGACAGACACGGTCAAGGTCAACGGAAAAGAAGCGAACTGTCTGTATGACACAGGTCTATCATACGACGCGATAGTTAGCGAATCTCTTGTATCGCGCGCGGACTTGACAGACAAGACAGTCGACTTACAAGGAGCAGACTTGACGAAACCGACGACTACTTGCCCAATAGCATGGATCGAAGTAGAGAGTAGGTACGTCACAGGACGAATCCAAGCAGCTGTTTTACAGAAACCCCTGTATGATCTAGTGCTAGGTTGTAGGTATGTGTTCTTAGGCACGCCCCCTAAAACTGTAGAGATAGCTGCAGTGCAAACCAGGGCCCAAGCTAAAACCCAACCACCCCAGCCCGAGTTCGCTCCGAATCCAGGACTCGAAGAGATCAAAACAGCACAGAAAGAAGACACCTCGATAGCGAAGTGCTTCCAGAAGCTACCCAAGGCGCACACACCCCCGCACAAGGGAGACTTCTACATGGAACAGAGAGTTCTACATCGACAAGGAGATGGAGATCACACCCAACTAGTACTACCAGCCACCCTTCGAGCCCAAGTACTAGAACTAGGCCACAGCATGCCACTCAGCGGACACATGGGAATTGGAGCCACAGTGCAGAGAATCAGCGCACACTACTATTGGCCAGGAATCACGGAGGATGTCAAGCGCTACGTGAAATCTTGCCACCAATGTCAACGATATTCCCCGCGACATCACACCGTACCAGTTACCTTAGGACCATCAGTAGTAGTCGGCGTGCCATTCCAGCAAGTCTCAGTAGACATAGTAGGACCACTGCCCATGACCAAGAAGCGGAACAGATTTCTACTCACACTCGTCGACGCATGTACGATGTGGTGCGAAGCAGTCCCGTTGCCAGCGATCGACACCAAGAAGATTGCAGATGCACTCATCGCCATCTTTACCAGAGTCGGATTCCCGGACAGCATTAGAACGGACAACGGATCTCAGTTCACCGGCCGCCTGATGCAAGACGTGTTCGAGTTGATACAAGTTCATCACATTCGCACACCACCATACCACCCCGCCAGCAACGGACAAGTAGAAAGACTGAATGGAACCCTTCTCACCATACTCAGGAAAGTCGCCGACGACAATCCAGAAGCGTGGGACACCTACGTGAATGCGGCACTGTTCGCATACAGAGAAACGCCCCATGCAGCCACAGGCTACACCCCGTCAACATTGCTATTCGGCAGACCTCTAGCAGGACCGCTAGAAGCCCTACGCAGAAGTTGGACGGAGGCCAAGATAGACGACACACCAAGAGGTGCCACCAAGTACGTCGCAGACCTGCAGGAAACCCTCAAAGCAACGTGGAAGAAAGCTGGTGAAGCACTGAAGAAGGCAAGAGCCCGTCAGGCGAAGTACTACAACCGCCACGCGAAGGACAGAGAACTGCAAGTCGGCGATCAAGTGCTACTCTTACTTCCAAGTGGAACCAACAAGCTGGACATCGCTTGGAGAGGACCGTACCGGGTGACTGCCAAGAAATCCAAGACAGTCTACCAAGTAGAGGTGAACGGGAGAGCCCGATACCACCACATCAATCTCCTCAAGAAATACACGGACCGACCAGCGACCCCCAGCACTCACAACTTGTTAGCCATCGCCATCGCGGAAGAAGGAGAAAGCATGGAGACCAATGCAGTAGAGTATCCCCTGCACTCCAAAGAAACCTACAAAGACGTGATACTCAACGGAGACCTAGCCGCTAAACAGCAACAGCAAGTACGACAGGTCATTCGCCAACATCAGACTGTGCTCACAGACCGACCAGGGAGGACAGACCTCGTCGAAGTAACCTTAACGGTGACCGACCCAACACCCGTCCGCCAGAAGCTCTACCCGATGCCACTGTCGCAGCAGCGAGCCATCAAGGAAGAGATAGACACCTTACTGGCAGCCGGAATCATCTCAGAGTCTACTTCACCCTACAGCGCAGGCACGGTATTGTTGCGAAAACCCAACGGAGAGCATCGACTGTGCATCGACTTCAGACTCCTGAATGCGGTAACGCAGTTCCAGCCAGAGCCACTCCCGGACCAGACAGACCTATTTGCCAAGCTACAGCGAGCAAAGTACTTCTCACGCATCGACCTCAGCAAAGGATACTATCAGATACCAGTACAACCACAAGTCCGAAAGTACCTAGCGTTTAGCACTATGGAAGGACACTTCGAGTTCAACGTACTTCCATTCGGACTCCACAACGCACCCAGTATCTTCAGCGCCATGATGCGAAAACTCCTGGCACCCCTGAGCAGCGAGCACCTACATTCGTTTATGGACGACATCCTCATCGCAACACCTACGTGGGAGGAACATGTCACGCTCCTACAGCAACTACTCGCCCGCCTCAGAGACACGGGATTGACGGCAAGACCCACCAAATGTCAGATTGGATTCACAGAACTAGAATTTCTGGGACACACCATCAGTCAAGGAAGCCTGCGACCGGTAGAGAAGACAGTGAAACGCCTACTCGACGCTCCTAGGCCCAAAACCAAGAAGGAAGTGCAGTCGTTTCTAGGACTCTGCGGCTTCTACCAGAAGTTCATCCCCAACTACAACAGCATCGCCGTACCACTGACAAATGGAACCCGGAAAATCGCCCCGGACAAAGTAGTTTGGACAGCGGAATGTGAGACAGCATTCCAAACACTCAAGGACAGAATGACATCGGCGCCAGTACTCCACCTACCCGATTTGACTCAGCCATTCGTTCTTCGCACCGACGCAAGCGACTTAGGCCTCGGAGCAGTACTGCTACAGCGCGACCCCAAGAATGCAGAGACGCTATTCCCTGTCGCCTACGCCAGCAGAAAATTGAGATCCGCCGAGACCCACTACGCCACGTCGGAGAAAGAATGTCTTGGACTAGTCTGGGCCATACAGAAGTTTCAACTCTACCTGTATGGGACCCACTTCACAGTTCAGGTGGACCACCAACCACTATCGTTCCTGGCAGCCTCCAAGTCTTTGAACTCTCGCCTGATGAGATGGGCACTCACCCTTCAGGCATACTCATTCCAGATCGAGTACATCCCCGGCAAAGAAAACCACGGAGCCGACTACCTCAGTCGCCATCTCGTGGAGGACACAGCAGCTGTCGCCCACCCAACACAACTAAGGGCCACAGCACCAGAATTCGTCCCCGCCCAGTAATACCCTGTCACTAGTGTCCACAGCTACCTGGCATAGCATTGCAGCTCAGGTAGAGCAACTTAGTTAGTTTGTAAATAGGACCCTAGGATAGTGCAGTGTTAAACTACAGGGGCGGATCTGGGGGGGGTGCCACGGGTGCACGTGCACCCCCCCACGGACGACCAAAAAAAAAAAGAAGAAGAAGAAGAAGAAGGAAAAGAAGAAGAAGAAAGAAGAGGAAGGAGAAAAGGAAGAGGAAGAAGAATATTCAGAATATCCATAATATTCATAATAATAATCATGCTAATAATCATGCTAATCATCATCATCAGCAGCAGCAGCAGCATAATGATAATAATAATAATAATAATAATAATAATAATAATAATAATAATAATAATAATAATAATAATAATAATAATAATAAAAAGAAGAAGAAGAAGAATAGAGGACAATAATAATAATAATAATAATAATAATAATAATAATAATAATAATAATAATAATAATAATAATAATAATAATACCGGATGCTAATACGCGCTTTACTTCGAATGATTTCAAACTCAAAGCGCGGCGACCTATACCAACATACACGCTCACGTGCAACAAATATATTACAGACACACAACAAGGACAACAGTATACAAGGCATACACGTGGTGTAAAGGCAGGGAGATCGCTATTAGGAAACTGAAAATTAAATAGTTTTGTATTTTTTTTAAAGATTAATTTGACTGCATCCAATATTATTTTGAAGGGAGGGAGGAAACCGGAGTGCCCGGAGAAAACCCTCGGTGACCTCAATAGTCTCGTACCTAAGTCACATACGTTCGCCCCTTGCGGGAATCGAACCCGCGACCTTCGGCATAGGAAACCGGCGACTTATCCACTGCGCCACGAGGCCACCCCAATAATAATAATAAAGCACAATAATAATAATAATAATAAGAAGAAGAAGTTGTTTAATGTATTTAAAGTCTTTCCACCAAAGTGATACAATAATAATAATAATAATAATAATAATAATAATAATAATAATAATAATAATAATAATAATAATAATAATAATAATAATAATAATAATCGTCATTTACCCCAAAGATGCTGAAAAAGCGCTATATAAGAATGATAAATAATAATAATAATAATAATAATAATAATAATAATAATAATAATAATAATAATAATAATAATAATAATAATAAAGATGCATTCTCTCCTATTTTCTTTCCCATATCAATCCCTGCCCTCTTCACGCCTCAATCTCCTGTTACCCCCACCCCCTCCCTCCTTTCTTCTTTCGTTTACTCACACTCACCAATCGGCCTACACATGTTAGACATGTAGCAGCTCAACTTCAAAGAACGCCGGCCAATTATGACGTGTAACATCCGCTAAAACGTCATATGTCGCTTGCATTTTCACGTGCGTTTATGTAAGAGGTTTATTTTCAATGTAAAACATTTATTTCCTTGTGCGCTGGTACATACCAGCACAGGGCTCATTGTTGATAGAAGCGGGGACTGTCCAGCCCGTAGACTAAACAAGCACAGTGTCAATGATTAGCGCATGATGACAAGACCGGAAATTGGGCGAGAATACCTCTGCTTATTTCGTTATAACACTCCTCTCATTCCCGCTCTATGTAGAAGAGTTCATTTTATATTGTGTCACTCTTTATTAGAAGCAACAGCCTAGCGTTGTTGCACAGCTTTAGTGTTAGTTACCAGTTTTTAGGAGTATTTCTATTTTGTGAAAAGACATTTTATATTGTGCTGAACCATTTTGTGACCTACCTCACACTGAAGTGGTATGTACATAGTTTGTTTGATGATGATGATAGGGATAGAGATAAAGGTATTTATAATTTATTTTATTTGTCGTTTATTCTTGTTAATATTATTCTAATCCTGTTTATTCTTAAAATGTATATTTACAGCAGTTATAGCAACAGCTTGATCTAAGTACAATTAGGTAGCAACTCAACAACAAAAGAAAGTGTAACACATGTATGTCAGGGCGTTTTGCCCATAAACTGTTGTTTTGAAAGAATAACTGTTCTTTGCAATGAGTCTGAGGTAAGATACAAAAACTTCTCTCTATCCCCCCCCCCCCCCCAAAAAAAAAAAAAGTGCACCCTCCCGCGTGAACTTGCTGATCCGCCCTTGAACTAGGCTCTGTAGTAGAAAAAGGTCGAATCCAGTAGTCATCGCCTTTTTTCAGTTGAGGGAGCCTGTCATGAATTGGCTAGTTTTAACTCTGCCCAGTGACTATTTAGCCATGTGTAGTACTTGTAACTTTAGAAGTTAGACTATAACACAGCAGCAATTAAATTACACAGCAGACCACACACCGCGAGCCCGACCCACGCTAGCGCAGTGAGTCAGCACTTGAGCTTTGAATCGGACCGTTTTAACCAATCAGAGCAGGCTCAGTGGGTAGAGCAGTTCTGACTGTGTCAGATCTTAGCGCAGTTTGAATCAGTCGTGTGTGAGACGAGGTAGAGTCAACATCTCCACAGCTAGAGAAATCTCTACACTCATAGACCAGGAAGCAGGACTTTGAAATCTTAGAATTCTCTCAAGTCATCACGGGCCTGAACTTGTCAAACAGGTAAATGAACACCCTTCTGTTTCATCGTGATATATTTGTATTATTGTTGAAATTATGTTTGAAGAATTTGCTATGCATAAATGTGAATTGTTAATCCGAATTTGCGTGACCACGTGGAAGAGCCGACCACGAGGCGAAACACGACCGGTTGCGCCGCCATGTTGTATCCCGTACGGAACCACTGTTGTTTAACTTATATGTATGTTTGCAGACCAGTGGCTGTACCACTGAATGTTTATATTATTATTAATTCTGTATGTGTATAGTTAGACACGATTGATATTTATGTATGTATAGGAATTTAGAGTGAGATTCCAGTGGAACCCGGAAGTAGCTGAATGTTCGTCGCTTATGTATAGAGATGTGGAGCTATCACTGAGGGCTACTTGGCTTTCAGTGAGACGCTCTGCACAAACCGATTATTCAGGGTTGTGCAGAATTTCGTCTCTTATATTACAGACGAGCAGGCGAGCTATCCCGAGCTATCCTGTGCACCCCACTCCACAGAAACGACTAGTTGGTTGAGGAGACTCTACCGCACCAGACGGAAAGAGCTGCCTTGAAAGACACCCTGTCAGACCCCACAGCGTGGCAAGGGAACCCAACTACACAACGACAAAGGTGGACCAGAAGCTACCTCACAGAAGGACTTCGACCGCACCATCTAGCAGTTAAGTGAACACGCCAAGGTGCACTTAAACTGATCATAGCAGGACCACAGTAGTCCAACTCTTCAGAAACTGTAAAACGGACCACAGTAGTCCAAATCTACATGAAATATTATAGCAAGTGCCCGAGGAAGATATAACAGCTGCCTAGACTATCAGCGATCGAACTATTAGCAGTGACTGAGACAGTTTAAGTTAGATTAGTACTTAGAGAATCTTGTATAGAGTAGAAGAAATAAATGTGTGATTTTAACTGTTATCAAGTGGCTGGACTACATATGATTCATAGCCGTGTGAAAGCTAGTGTGACAGTATCTTTTACCATTTTTCTATCTATTTCTGTACCCCAACCTTAACACAGAACGAGCTAAACAAATAAATTTATTAAAGTAATTCATAGGGTGACTTACTAGCAGTTCCCACCGAATAAACGTGAGGGTCCATAATTCCATTGTGCAGAGCCCATAAACCCCACGTTGACAGTATTATATTTTTTATTTTCATTTAGTTATTTATTTTGCACAATTTTCTGTGAAACGATTGGACGGATTTCTTTGAAACTCGGTATTTAGTGAGCGTGTAGGTGTGGGCGTATGTATGTCAGAGAGAGAGAGAGAGAGAGAGAGAGAGAGAGAGAGAGAGAGAGAGAGACAGAGACAGAGACAGAGACAGAGCACGGAGGAAACTCTGCACCCGTTATCGTCCAGGACTTGTGGGGTTTTTTTGTGTTTTTTTTTTAGGGGGGGGGGAGGGGGAGCTGAGAGAAAGAAGATCACCCACGCCCAAAATGGTTACGAACACATTCAAACACACACACACACACACACACACACACACACACACACACACACACACACACACACACATAAACACTGTATTATTATATAAGCAAATAGTCTTCTCTTAGCACGAATTGGATATGTATATACGTTTTTGCGAAAATTTGATCTTGATCTCAGGAGCACTAAAAATCAAGGGATTCATTTTGTTTTGAGCTCTTCATAACACAGTTTGTTTGGTGTTTTTTTTTTTTTAAAGGGTTACAAAATGTAAAAATATATATTCTATTTATCAACTAAACCTACAAACCCCACCGAACTAAAAAAAAAATGCATTCGAAGTATTAGAGTGTTATAACTTGTGCAATTTCGTAAACAAGACTATAGAGTTGATACGGGGATGTAATTTTATGGTGAATAGACTATAAGTGATCTAATTTTGTACGCTCATTACAGCATAATTGATTACTTCAGTAGGGCCTAGGCTTACTTATCGCTCGCTGGCCGAATTTCTCGGGAGTCATCAGGAGTAAAACCCGTCTGACATAAACGTGCGTATTAGTATGGTGTAGTAGTAATTACGAAAGTCCCCTGGTCATGTTTTATTGCGAGTAATAAAACATGCTCCAATTAATTAAACACTAAGCGTTTTGTGCGCCCGTAAAGGTTGGATTGTAATATAATGTCGTCTATGTTGAACAAATTCTTGTTGTAACAAAAATGCACACAACATCACTGCTACCTGCCTCTTTTTATGACTTTCAAACTTTCAGTTATAGGCTTATGCGTTCCGTTGAAGTATTGGAGAGTCATGACAACCCCACGCTTCCAGATTCACAAAAATCCCCCTATCCCCCTATCCTATCCCGTCACTCGGAGGTCGTAGGGGCACCACAAATGATCGTTTAACCAGCATACTCCATCTTTCCCTGTCCTCAGCAACCCTGATTCATAAAAATAAACAAACCAAAAAACTCAAAGAAGACACATTTTTCCTGTATTTATTGTGAATAAACGTTTATTGATTTGACTTGAACCCTGTGGGTTCGGGCACTGAATAGACTAAACTCAACGTTTCACGGCGTGTCGTAAGAGGCGACTAAAAGGGGTGATGTCAGTACGGCATCACTGGGCCAACGTCTTCTACACAGAAATCACCGGCCAGGACGGAGGAACCTCACGTTGTTATAGGTTCAACGACCACGTGCTGGGTTCAAGGCGAACCACACTGTACTCGTGGATTTCAGCAGTGACCAACAGTATGGAGAGGATTTGGCCCCGACAGGTCTTTCTTGCTCAAATCACTCCGTGATGAAAAGAACCATTCACCCCATACCGGATCGGTCATCCCGCGCCTTCCGTTGGCCACCAGGACTGGGGTGATAAGTGTGTTACTGATGGACAAGTTAGCAAGATCCGCACGAGACAAACATAATAATTGGAACCTGGACTGTCAGGACCCTAAATTAGAACTGGTTATCGAGTTGGACCACTATCGATGGAACATTTTAGCTATCAGCGAACTATGCTGGAAAGGCCTAGATGAAAAAAAACAACAACCTGACAAAGGCCCCAAGCTTTGTTTCAGCGGGAGATATGACAGGCACGAACACGGCGTTGGATTCTTGGTCCACAAAGACATTCTAGCCACTGACATGGGTTGCTGCACTGTCTCCAGTAGACTCATTACCATCTGAGAGCAGCCCCATTCAACATCACCATCATCCAGGTCTATGCCCCAACATCTCACTACGACGACAGCGAGGTCGAGGATTTCTATGAACATCTGCAGGTTGTTCTTGACAAAGTGCCGAGGAAGGATACAGCCATAGTGCAAGGTGACTGGAATTCCAAGGTTGGAAAAGATGCGTATACCACAACTGGGGAGACACATGTGGAACCCACTGCAACGACGAGAAAAATGCAATAATCTGATACTGGCAAACACACTTGGTCTCCACAAAAAATCCAGAAAATGGACCTGGCACAGTCCCAGCGGGGAGCATCACAACCAGATTGACTACACCATGGTCAAGAAACGCTTCAGATCAAGCGTCAACATAGGCAGGACACGCACTTTTCCAGGAGCAGACATCGGGAGAGACCATGATCTTGTGACGATGTATTTCCGGCTCCACTTGAAGAGAGTAAACACAGCAAAGTGCAACAGACTGAAGTTCGACCTGGACAAACTGCAAGACCCGGAGGTGGCAAACATATTCAAAGCCACAATTGGAGGGAAATTTGCACCACTGCTCATTTTGGGAGCTGGTGAAGTAGATGTCAACTCCATGACCACCACCTTCAACTCAGCTGTGACAGATGCCGCCACTGAGATCCTTGGCAAGCACCGTCCAAAGAAGAAACCGTGGATCACACCTGAACTTTTGAAGCTGTGTGACAAACAAAGAGAGATGAACAAGAAAAAAGAATACCTCAAATGGATCGGATGCCGACCGAAAAATCAACAATGACATCCGAAAAGGTATGCGCATATCGAAGGAGAACTGGATAGAAGATCAGTACCATGAAATAGAGAACAGTCTGAACAGGAACAACAGCAAGAAGGTCTAACAGACTGCGAAGCGTCTAACAAGTGTTAAACAGTCCAAGGTTTCCACGATCCAAAGCAAGTCTGGCATATGCCTTACGGAAGAACAAGGAGTCTTGGATAGATGGACAGAGTACTGCCCTGAACTTTACAACCACACAACAAACGGAGACACATCAGTTCTAGCATGTCACGAGAACAGAGAAGAAGAAGAAGACATCCTCCCAATTCTCCGAGACGAAGTTGAGGCAGCAGTGCAATCGCTGAAGAAGGGGAAGTCAACGGGAGTTGACAACATATCCGCAGAATTGCTCCAAGCAAGAGGAGAAGCGATGATTGACACCCTCACCATTATTTGTAACAAGATCAGGCAGAGTGGGGAGTGGCCTACACCATGGACCCAGTCGCTTGTCATCACTCTTTCAAAAAAGGAGTGTTAAAATTACCGCACCATCAGCCTTATCAGCCATCGCAGCAAAGTCCTCCTGAAAATAATACTCAACAGTTTGAAACTCCATGCAAGCTTAACAAATCACAGCTGAAGAAAAAGCAGGATTTGGGGCAGGGCGAAGTACCACTGAGCATATGTTCAATCTCAGAATAATCTGCGATAAATACTTATAGCACCATCAATATCTATATCATGTGTTTGTAGACTTCAAAATAGCGTTAGACCGAGTCGGCTTGCAGCACTGTGGGCAAGCATTAGAGTGTACAACATCGGCCCTAACGTTATTGAAATCATCAAAAGCCTGTATGACAAGGCTACCAGTGCAGTCCTCTACAACAGCGCCATCGGAAACTGGTTTAGAACAACAATCGGCGTGCGTCAAGGATGTCTACACTCTCCAAAACTCTTCGACATCTTCCTGGCGCGCATCATGTCAGATGCCGTTGCAGATCACGAAGGCACATTCAGCATAGGTGGTAGAGAAATCTCCCTCAACACGGTGCATAGCTTCAGATATTTAGGAGACATTGTATCAGACAATGGGTCCGACAGGAAGTCCTCTCCAGGATTGCACAAACAACTGCTGCTCTGACAAGGTTGAAGGCCAATTTGAAAGATAGGACCATTAGTCTACACTCCAAGGTAAGGATGCTGCGCTTCCTTGTAATCTCCATCTTCCTATACGCTTGCGAAACATGGACCCTCACAGCAGACCTACAACGAGGAATACAAAGCATGGAGATGATGTGTTACAGAAGACTTCTGGGCATTTCCTATACCTAGCACATTACCAACGACGAAGTCCGAAAGACAATCACACAAACCATTGGACAACACGATGACATGCTCACAGTGGTGAAGAAACGGAAACTCCTATGGTATGGCCACTTCACCAGAGCAACAGGCCTTGCAAAGACCATCCTGCAAGGCACGGTGCAAGGAAGCAGAAGAAGATGGAGGCAGAAAAAGAGGTGGAGGACAACAGTTGAGAATGGACTGGCTTGACACTGATCGAAGCCATGAGGGTTGCCGAGGACAGAGAAAGATGGAGAACGCTGGTTAAACGATCATCAGTGGTGCTCCAACGACTTTCCAGTTACGGGATACGATGGGGATATGATAGGACTAGAAAACATAATAGGCCTCGGGACGATACATTTGCATAAACGGATATTGTCAACAAGAGTTTTTCAAAGAGAACACAAAAAGATGGCATATAGAATATTATTTAATATGATCAACTGAAGAACAGGCGATAGTGCATTATCTCTGCATGAACTCCACATTTTCAAACCCGCAGTTATTGTAACATCGGTACTTCATAAAACAAGTACTTAGAAAACATTATCTTACCTTAAATGTACACAACACCCATTCCAGAACTTTGCACGTTATTGTATTTTAAGGCCTGCGGTTGTCCACCTAAGATTGGTGTGAAAAGAACTTATTTATGTAAGGACCTAACTTTACACAGAAGAGAAGCATACTGAACGTGGGGGGGGGGAGGGAGGGAAGAAGAGAGAGAGACAGAGAGACAGAGAGAGACAGAAAAAGAGAGAGACAGAGAAAAAGACAGAAATGCCTATTGATATAAGGATTGTACAAAAAGCGAAGCATAGAACTACTGACGTTAACAAAAGGAAATTCCTCGGTTGCCGGATTCCTACTCTACAACAAAAAACATATCACTTCAAGTTTCAGGATTAGCTCTCTTCAAGCGGACTGATATTGCTGTGGAACGTTGTACTGGTGCAACCGATAGAGGAACAGAAGAAACGTCAAACAGCAAGGACCAGGGATTAAAACAACAAAGCAAGGGCCAAGTCGATAAGTCAATATATTAGCTGTTGTTTTTCATTTGAGATCTCTACATACCATGAAGTCTGTGAGCTTAATAGCCTCTTCCGTTGTGACAATAACTATGATTCTAAGACTTTGTGGGTGGTGGTAGTTTTAGTTCTTTTTTTTTTTTCATGAGCCTGCGCTCATCTACATAAGTATAAATTTGCACACGCACTCACTCGTGCAAACACATTCACGCAGAGAGAGAGAGAGAGAGAGAGAGAGAGAGAGAGAGAAAGACAGAGAGACAGATAGACAGGCAGGCAGAGATAGACACAGACAGTGACAGAGACAAAGAGACAGGGAAAAGGCAGACAGACAGAGAGTGAGGGTTTAAAAAAAAAAGCATATTTGCCATTGTAACTTTAATGACTCTCACCCCTCTCTCTCCCTCCCCTCTCTCTCCCTCCCCTCTCTTTCGCTCTCCCTTTCTCCCCCACCCCCACCCTCTCTCTCTCTCTCTCTCTCTCTCTCTCTCTCTCCCTTTGCTGCGTCAACTCAGCAGCACATTACATAACTGTCAATCTGCCAGAAAATTAGCTTTCATGTGCCATACTGAGATCACACAAAATCCATCCATAAAGCACAGTATGAGATTTATGTGGGAAAACCTTCTGTAATGGCAGCCGCATGATAACGCATACACGGCGATAAGTTTCATTATGCCTTCCTTTTTCTTCTGCAGGTTGGCTCGCTGTTGAGAATAAAGTGACAACCTGTATCATAAGCAACTCAGCGTACTAATGCGTGACTGATCAATCCAGAGAGGACCATAAGCCTCGGCCAGTCTCAGCTTCGCAGTGTGGCTCTGAATCTGACTTCGCATCCCCCAATAACCTCCAAGCATTCACACACACAATTTTTTTTAAAAATGGTCGGCAGTATTCTATACACACAAAACAACACGATTCTCCTCGATTAGCAATAGCGAGCATGTAGGCCTACTCTCATCGCAAAATTGTGGACTGGGCATGATAACTGGATTTAGTACTGGAGTCTTACTTTTATACATTTTAACAAGTTATTATTTTTTTTATACGACAGCGACCCTTTGGGAAATGTGAATGCTAGTAGCAGATTTCTGTTTTATTCCGTAACGACCCGTTCAGCAATTCGGTTCAAATACGGGAGCAGATAAGCGTGTGAACTATTCCTTTACAGTGGTATTGGTTCTTTTTATTTGGGTGTTTCTTTTGTTACGCAAACGTATCGAGGAATAAAAAGAACTACTGTCCTGTATTTTGATGCCCAACGAACTATTTCAGTAACAACAACGACAATAACAACAACAACCTGTCGGTCCTATATGCAAAAACTCATGCGCAAGGTTGACAATCAACTAGAAAATGTGTGGGTTATTTGAACGGGCTTATTAGAGATCAGCATTCAATATGGTCTCGGGGTGTGGGAATCCTGGACCAGCCGTTGTGTCAATATGGAAGGAGGATTGGAAGTGTTATTTGCTCCCGGTTCGTGAGAGAAAAAAATCAACAAAAAAAACAAAACTTATCAATTCTTCCACTTTGTTGCTCACCTCCGCCCTGGGTATCTGGTCAATACCAGTGCAATGCTGTAATAAACAGCTAGAATTCTGAAATTCCTAGCAGTGCCGTACCGGTATGTATAGTGTTCATTTCTCAATGATAGAGCGAGTACAGAAGATCACAGTCTTTATGAAAGTAGATAGATTTTTTCTTCTTCAATCCACCTCAGAAACAGAGGTTAGTAAGCTTACAAACATACGCCACACTTTTGCGTTACATTTTCCAGCTTCACAACGACAAAAATCGTCGATGAAATCAGATTCAAGTGAAGATTGGATCGGGAAAAAAAACCTCCTGAAACGGAACCGAAGGGAAATAAGATAACAACGACACCTTACATAAATAGGTCGTGAGGAAGTGAACCCGTAGAGTTGAATGTAGATCAAACTGGAAAAACACCTTGAAGAGTTGCGCGAGGGAGAGGAGATAGGTAGGCCTACCGCGCCCTCATTAAGCTGGCCTAGAAAAAAGGGAGATCCAAAAAGCATACTTCCCCAATGACCGAAAGGTTGCTGTGACACCTACCTTTATCAACATGTTAATACGAGGTTGACAGGTAATTGGTTTGCGACCTTGGCATAGCCCATTGGAAATCGCAGACGGGCTAAAACCATGCACACAGTGATTTAATGTCACAACTCAGGAAGGTTCATGCACCTTAAAAGTAAAAAAAATAACATCACAGATGATCGAGATAATAAACGAAAGCGAACCGGGAACTACTCTGATAAAGCTGTACAAGATGATCCGTGTGCATCGTATCATTGCTGGGGTCGCGATCCATTACTTGCTGTTCTTTGTAGTTGCCTAGATACACGGCCAACAAAACTGCAGGTGAAACACACACACACACACACGCACACATATATACCCACACACACAAGTGTGCGCGCGCGCGGTGCCAAGCACAACAATTACCTAGATAATTTATTATTCTCAATATCTGTACGCAAATTGACACAAAATTTGGTGCAACTTTTCTAAGTACCGTCTCTATCAGGGAAATTACCCCTTTTACCAATTAAAAGGCAATTTTAAACTGCGGACTTCAATGCTACCTTTCATATTATCTCACTTAGGATTGGTACTATCTTATTCAGTTTGCACGGAAAGCTTACCGGTAAAGAGATTTGCTATCGGATCGTATGCCAGGGTACACAAATTCAAACTTTCTCTCTTTAATTATTTGGCTTCGTTAATGCCGAGGGAATTTTGAAGAGTTTGGGGTTCAGATATTACTGTCCCATTTGCTGCTTGCCTCGGTGGAGTACGAGGTTAATATATTTCGATACATGAGATAATGAATACAAAGGTACTTATACCATATTATAATAGTGCAAGGTTGCGATTATTGTTAAATATTATATTCATAGTATATTATAAGTATATTAGGTAACAATAAAATAAAAAATAATAATAAAAAATAAACGTAAATTAAAATTAAAAAAATAAAGTAACATAAAAATAACATAAAATACAATAAAGACAAAAAACTTTGTACTAATATAATTTCATATATAGACTACTGGCGAAATTTGTTGAAAATTGTATGAATAGTGGTTGATCAACGATTCAACGATCAGATTCTTTGCCCCTATAATAACATACAAACTAGTGGATATTATTGAATATTACGATCACATTGGCTGTTATTTCTTATAAAACAAGCAAAACCCCTCTATGCATATAAGATACGAACTGGTGAAAAACCTGTTTTTTTACGTCCATTTGTGGTAAAAGATCGATGCTGGTGTCATAATGGTTAAAGTCTGTGTTCCATAGATATGGTAGGAATTAATTACATATTGTTAAAATTTGTGAAACAGCAGCTTTTGAGCTGGAAAAGCGATATATAAAAACGAATAAATAATAATAATAATAATAATAATAATAATAATAATAATAATAATAATAATAATAATAATAATAATAATAAATAAATAAATAAATAAATAAATAAATAAATAAATAAATAAATAAATAAATAAATAAATAAATAAAGGAATACAATTACGCTTCGGGTCTCTAGTATGTTCCGGATAAAAATATCTGATTCCCATGCAATAGAGAATTTAATAAATGTTTGAACAATGTGCGTCGTATTATCGTGCAAGCCCTTTAGTATTCGATTCTTTTATCCTTTTCTTATCAGGATGTGGATTCATAACGTTCAAGTAAGCTTAATGTGTTTCTGGATTTAAAAAAAACAACAGTGTCACGGAGCGGCAGTATTTTGCAATGTAAGCTGTACTACATTATCACCTTCATTAATGTATGAGTATTTACGTTATGATGACTAGCACTGCATTCTTTAATACTAACATTGCAATATGACTATATATGACTATATGACTATATATATATATATATATATATATATATATATATATATATATATATATATATATATATATATATATATATATTGGCTCTGTGGGTTCGGGCAAATAGAATAGACCCAACGTTTCCCGGCGTGTCGTAAGAGGCGACTAACAGGGGTGATGTTAGCACGGCATCACTGGGCGAAAGTCTTCTACACAGAAGTCACCGGCCAGGGCGGAGGAACCTCACGTTACTACAGGTTCAACGACCACGTGCTCAGGGCCAAGGCGAGCCACACTGTATTCGTGGATTTCGGCTGTGGCCAACAGCCTGGAGAGGATTGGGCCCTGCCAGGTCTTTTTTTTTTTTTTTGCCCAAGACACAACACATGATGAGGCTATCCACTAATTCCATGCCGGATCGGTCGTCGCCCGGCTACACAAGGACCGCGCCTTCCGTTGGCCACCAGGACGGAGGTGAAAAGTATGCTACTGATGGACAAATTAGCAAGATCCGCACGAGAAACAACATCGTCATAGGAACCTGGAATGTCAGGACCCTAACTGTGGAAGGAAAATTAGAAGAACTGGCCCACGAGCTGGACCACTATCGATGGAACGTTCTAGGTATCAGCGAACTGCGCTGGAAAGGCCTAGGTGAAACAACGACTGACAAAGGCCACAAGCTCTATTTCAGCGGTAGAGATGACAGGCACGAACACGGCGTTGGATTCTTGGTCCACAAGAACATTCTAGCCACTGTCATGGGTTGCCGCCCAGTCTCCAGTAGACTCATTACCATCCGTCTGAGAGCAACCCCTTTCAACATTACCATCATCCAGGCCTATGCCCCAACATCAGACTATGAAGACAGCGAAGTGGAGGATTTTTATGAAAATATACAGGCGGTCCTTGACCAAGTGCCGAAGAAGGACATAGTCATAGTGCAAGGCGACTGGAATGCCAAGGTTGGCCAAGATGCGCACCACAACTGGGGAGACACATGCGGACCCCACTGCAACAACGAGACAAATGACAGGGGTCTGAGGCTATTGGAGTTTGCCAGATACAACAATCTGGTACTGGCAAACACGCTTGGTCTCCACAAAAAATCCAGACGATGGACATGGCACAGTCCCGGCGGGGAACATCACAACCAGATCGACTACATCATGGTCAAGAAACGCTTCAGATCAAGCATCAACATTGGCAGGACACGCACTTTTCCAGGAGCAGACATTGGAAGTGACCACGATCTCGTGATGATGTCTTTCCGGCTCCATTTGAAGAGAGTAAATACAGCAAAGTGCACTAGGCTGAAGTTCGACCTGGACAAACTGCAAGACCCGGAGGTGGCAAAAATATTTCAGGCCACAATTGGAGGGAAATTTGCACCACTGCTTATTTTGGGGGCAGGCGAAGTAGATGTCAACACCATGACCAATACCTTCAACTCAGCTGTAACTGATGCCGCCACTGAGATCCTTGGCAAGCACCGACCAAAGAAGAAACCGTGGATCACACCTGAACTTTTGGATCTGTGTGATAAACGAAGAGAGTTAAAAAAGAAAAAGAACACCTCACAGGGAGCTGATGTCTACCGAAAAATCAACAATGACATCCGAAAAGGCATGCGTACAGCAAAGGAGAACTGGATAGAAGATCAATGCCAGGAAATAGAGAACAATCTGAACAAGAACAACAGCAAGAAGGCCTACCAGACTGTGAAGCGGCTGACAAGTGTTAAACAGCCCAAAGTCTCCACTATCCAAAGCAAGTCTGGCATTTGCCTTACAGAAGAACAAGAAGTCTTGGACAGATGGACAGAGTACTGCTCTGACCTTTACAACCATACACCAAATGGAGACCCATCAGTTCTAACATGTCCCGAGAACAGAGAAGAAGAAGAAATCCTCCCAATTCTCCGGGAAGAAGTTGAGGCAGCAGTGCAATCGCTGAAGAAAGGGAAGTCAGCGGGAGTGGACAACATACCAGCGGAACTGCTACAAGCAGGAGGAGAAGCGATGACTGATGCTCTCACCATTATCTGTAACAAGATCTGGCAGAGTGGGGAATGGCCTACACCATGGACCCAGTCGCTTGTCATCACTCTTCCCAAAAAAGGTAACCTTCAGGAGTGTGAAAATTACCGCACCATCAGCCTCATCAGCCATCCCAGCAAGGTCCTCCTGAAAATAATACTCAACAGGTTGAAACCACAAGCTGAACAAATCATAGCTGAAGAACAAGCAGGATTCATGGCAGGGCGAAGTACCACTGAACAGATTTTCAACCTCAGAATAATCTGTGAGAAATACCTACAGCACCAACAACATCTATATCATGTGTTCATAGACTTCAAGAAGGCATTTGACCGAGTCTGGCATGCAGCTCTATGGGCAACCATGAAAGTGTACAACATCAGCTCTAAAATTATAGAAGTCATCAAAAGCCTGTATGACAAGGCTACCAGTGCAGTCCTCCATAACAGCGTCATCGGGAACTGGTTCAGAACAACAATCGGTGTGCGTCAAGGATGCCTACTCTCTCCAACACTCTTCAACATCTTCCTAGAGCGCATCATGTCAGATGCTCTTGCAGATCACGAAGGCACAGTCAGCATAGGGGGCAGAGCAATCTCCAATCTTCGTTTTGCGGATGATATTGATGGATTGGCTGGAGAGGAACAAGAACTTGAACAGCTTGTACAGAGGCTTGACACCACCTCCAGAGCTTATGGAATGGAAATAAGTGCAGAGAAGACCAAAATGATGACCAACAACACCAATGGCATCAACACGGACATCAAAGTACAAGGCCAATCCCTCAACACAGTGCACAGCTTCAAATATTTAGGAGCCATTGTGTCAGACAATGGGTCTCGACAGGAAGTCCTCTCCAGGATCGCACAAACAACTGCTGCCCTGACAAGGTTGAAGCCCATTTGGAAAGACAGAACCATCAGTCTACATTCCAAAGTAAGACTGCTGCGCTCTCTGGTCATCTCCATCTTCCTATATGCTTGCGAAGCATGGACCCTCACAGCAGATCTCCAACGAAGAATACAAAGCATGGAGATGAGGTGCTACAGAAGACTTCTGTGCATTTCCTATACCCAACACATCACCAACGTTGAAGTCCGACAGACCATCACACAAGCCATTGGACAACACGATGACCTGCTCACAGTGGTGAAGAAACGGAAACTCCGATGGTATGGCCACGTCACCAGATCATCAGGCCTTGCAAAGACCATTCTGCAAGGCACAGTGCAAGGAGGTAGAAGAAGGGGGAGACCGAAAAAGAGGTGGGAGGACAACATTCGAGAATGGACTGGTTTGACACTGAGCGAAGCCATGAGGGCTGCTGAGGACAGAGAAAGATGGAGTATGCTGGTTAAGCGATCATCTGTGTTGCCCCTACGACCTTCGGGTTATGGGACAGGATAGGATAGGATATATATATATAAACTAGACACTGGAATTAATCTTTTACTGGGGAATCGGATTACATTCTTTATTGCTTAAGTTACAGATTATCCTAGCCATTTAAAGGCTGTTCACCTTTTTTTTTTAAATTGCATTACCGTACTATAACTTGGGTTGCTATTATCGAACTGAAAATTGACACCAGTTCTTATTCTTTTAATGTATGTTTATAGAATTACATTGCTTTAATTCTAGACTAAATGCTTTGAATCTAGACTAAAGTTACATCGTAGAACTATGAAAATTAACACCTTAACAATCTACTTAAGCATTTAATGACTATTTAGTTAGATTATGAGTATATATATATATATATATATATATATATATATATATATATATATATATATATATATATATATATATATATATATATATATATATATATATATATATATATATATATATGTGTGTGTGTGTGTGTGAGTGTGGCTAGTGTGTGAGTGTTTGTGTTTGTGCGTGTAAATTTACAAAATTATGAAATTTTTTAATTTCTTAAAATTTTTAGTAAATTTGCAAAATTATTATTCCACTTGGAGGATTTATAAATGTCCTTAAAATACCAGGAAATTTGTAAATTTACCAAGCTTTGTTCCTTGTTTTTTTCACATTTGTACTAAAACATTGATGAGCATTTAGTAAAATTGTCAAATCTCAGGATATTTGTACATTTCCTAAGCTTTGCACCTTGTCTGTTTTAGTGCCTTTAGTTGACCGTTCGCTTTGAAGATCCAATAAATACATTTTTAAAGTTATACCAGACAGCTTCTACTATTATAGAAGCTGTCTGGTTATACTGCACAGAGATTTAGATACATATACACTATTGCAGTGCCAACAATGATTTTGAAAGGTGGTTACACAAGAGATCAGTTTGATTTGTGTCCGCAAACTCTCCCCACAGAACAAGATGTTTGCCGTGACAAGACTTTATCTTTGCAGCTAAGAGTTAGCATCAGGAGGGCAAGGATTTGTAAAATACAATTGTGAGTGAGGAGAGGAGGGGGGAATAAAAAATGTCAAACAAAGAGGTGCGGATGCTTTAAAGCATCTAGTAAACATAAGTAACCTAACTTAAGTTATAAACAGGAAGAGCGAGCGAGAGAAAGAAAGAGAGAGTAAATTTACAAAATTAGGAAATTTATAGTAAATTGGCAAAATTACTGTTCAACACGGGGGATTAACACATTTCTTAAAAATCTATAAAAAAAAATGTGTAAATTTAATAAAATACGTGACCAGGAAATTTGTAAGTTTACTTAAGGTGTTTGAAAAGTCAATCAAATATATAGTTCTTTTTGTATATAGATATTATTTATAATAAATTCTCTAAAAATGGAATTGGAACTGAAAGCCAGTATGTCGCGCTTCTTGTTTACCTTTGAGATCAGGATACTTACCTATCTTGATAAGTATAATACATAATACTTACATAAAATACATAATGTATATAAACGCACACACACAGACACACACACATAATAATAATAATAATAATAATAATAATAATAATAATAATAATAATAATAATAATAATAATAATAATAATAATAATAATAATAATGTGCACGGTACGAACATGCGAAGACAGGAAATGGCTACAAACAAAGACAAAAAAGTCATGACAGAATGATAGGCTTAGATCTATATGTGAAAATATAATGTACGAAGTTTTCATATGTTAAACATATTTTTTTGTAAAACACACAACAATAAGGCACAGGCACACCCTAGCTTGCGAGCACAAACACAGACGTATTCCGTTCAGCAACCACAGCATTTGGTTTCTTGAACAAGTAAGCCTACACACCTAATGTATATTATGAAATAATGCAGGTCTGTCTGTTTGTCTGTGTGTGTGCGCCTATGTGTGTCTTTTTCTTCCTGTTGCTATGTCTCTGTCTGCCTTCGAAGAGTTGGGCAATTCCAGTCAGTCCTGGTAATGAAAATGAACAAAGGTCCCAAACTGCGAGTTAAGATAATAGAAACTAACCATAATCACGGACGTGCAAATGCGGAATCGTGCGCTATGCTTGATTGGGTTACCGCGCGCTTCATAAGAAAAGGTATAATCAGCACTTAAAATCACCTCGGTGAAAAGAAGTTAAATAAAATGAACAAACTAAACGTAATTAACACCAATCATTGAACTATATAGAATCCTCCACATCCTCCCCTCCTCCCCCACCTCCGCTTATCCCTTTACTACTTTCAAATTTCTCATCTGTACATGTACACACACACACACACACACACACACACACACACACACACACACACACACAGCCCCTTCTTGCACCTCCTATACTTCCCAACAAGGGCACTGGCACCCAAGTAAAAGGGTAGGTAAAGGTAGTCCCATAGCCTTGTGGCCGTAGGGGAGCGTGATGTTGGAGATCACACTTATCTTGGGCCAGCGTAATGAGGGTGATGCCCATCTCTCTCCCTCGCTGCTTTACCTTCCCCACCCTTAAGAGAGTAGGTACTCAGTCACAGCTGAGTCAACTGGGGGCGCTGTTATTTGTCGCTTCACGTTTGGCGGTCACCCATCCAAGTGCTAACCGCACTGGACGGTGCTTAACTTGCGACACAGTAGCGAGTGCTCCAACCACTGCGCTATCCGACACCCCAAGTAAGCATGCGCAAAACTATTTCGCTGATGTCAGGTGCAAACCCAAGTCGCTCAAAGTCACATTGTGAAACGACATGAACCATTGAACTAATCCAACATGTGGAGACTTCAAGATGGTCGTCTGCTGGACGTTTTGCATGCAGATATAATGCGGACATAACAATAGGAAACGTCTCAACTGTCTACTCGGAATAAAAGAGAGCATTTCAGCTCTCTAATCGGAATAATAGAGAACATTTCAGCTGTCTAATCGGAATAATAGAGAACATTTCAACTGTCTAATCGGAATAATAGAGAACATTTCAACTGTCTAGTCGTAGGTGCATCAAGACAAACATTTCAACGGCATAATAAATTATTTCAAAGAAACTATTCAAACCGTGTAATAAAGAATGTTTCAAAGAAAACAATTCACCTGAATGATAAATTCTGTAGTGTTTTTCAATAACAACAAAAATTCAGTTGTATAAAATAAAGCAAGTTCAAAAACTAACAATTTTCAGCTGAATAATAAATGCCTGTTTTAAACAAAACATTGCAACTGAATTACAAGGTATGTTTTTTTTTAAGAAAGAAAAAAAAAGACACCTACGTAAATTTTATTAAAGGTTTGCACAGTCACCTGCACTATTTTCTTGCCTCGGTCTTTCTTGAAGATAGCAACGATTGGCAGTCTATTGAAATCCAATGATTTATGCAGGCCCCCTTCACCTTCGCGTTTGTAATTAGATATTTATACCTATCTTTTCCCACACCTAATTGCACCACCTGCTATGATTGGAAAGCTTTATGGGGGTTAGGTATGGGAAATTTTTAGACAAAGGAAGCATATCATTTCTTTCAGCCCACGTTCATGGGCGTTGGGCATGAAGAGTTGAACAGGGAATAATATATTTAAAAAAATAACTCTTGTTATTTTGATATAAAAATCATTTATGTTGCATACACTGACAAAATGACAATAATGGATGTTTTTAAATGCACGTCTTGTTATGTACCAAAGTAACTGTTTCAAGTGTAAAACGTAAATTATCTCGAGCGCTATCACACCAGTAAACATATATATTTTAATAACTTTATTACAACCCAGACCGTTAACTTTAGCAACGTTGTTAACACCCACACGCACACACAAACACGCGCGCGCGCACACACACACATACGCACACACACACACACACACACACACTCCACACCTTTCCCACACTAACAACACCTCATACACACGCAAACTGAAACTAGGCCTATGACCTAAGAAACATAAGATGGCCAAAGGAATAGAAGAAATTAAATGAATTATTCACAACTTCACCCTCCCGGTCGTTAGCTCTCCATGCTTTTCATATCGATCATGTAAATAATACAAAGCAATGGCTGAGAGAAAATTCGGGGAAAATCTAAAACATAGCTTGTAGTTTTCATAAAAGTCACACACCGGAATGACCAGTGGACAAAAACGAGGTCGGCCATTTATCTGGTTTCCTATACCCCCGCTAGGCCCAAGGGATCATGCCTTACAGTTTAGCATAATAAGATTATAATATAACATACGGTATGCTTTTACAACTTCAGTTCTCTTCAACAAAACGAGACTACCTGTTGTTTATTGAAGTATTCCTCCTCCTCCTCTTCTTCTTTTTCCTCCTCCTCCTCCTCCTCCTATTTCTTCTTCTTCTTCTTCTTCTTCTTCTTCTTCTTCTTCTTCTTCTTCTTCTTCTTCTTCTTCTTCTTCTTCTTCTTCGTCTTCTTTAGTTTTGGTAACTGTATAAAAAAATCTATATCATTAAATGATAATTTTTGTTGCCTTTTCTGTCGAAGACAGTGGCTTTTATTTCTTTAAACGTTGTCTCTCCCACCCGTTTACCAAAGACCCCGCCGTGATAAGAATATATAAAATTCCATTTCAACCTTTCTTTTAAGCAAACAACTGAATAGCCATTCATAGGCCCCTTTCCATTCGTATAGTCGTTTGCTTACTAAATAAGTAACTCAAAGAACCATCAACGTTCGTGTCCTCCAATTTAAAAGCCGCAATGATAATATTAGTGCTATGTGCTAATATATATATATATATATATATATATATATATATATATATATATATATATATATATATATATATATATATATATATATATATATATATATATATATATATATATATATATATATATATATATATATATATATATATATATATATATAAATTTTTTAATGTTCGGATTCTGCAAACAGTCGATTCAAATAAGACTGGACAATAATTTATTCGGTCAAGTTTCCCATTCGTTTAGTTAATATTTTCTGAATGAAACCAAGGTGCTTTTAAACACAATGTATTGAAAATAATAGACTGCCGCTATGCAATTCAAATTCCTGAACCAACGGTAGTATTGTAATATATATGACATGCTAGTTGTCTATAATACTAGTTTAAACCTACATGTGGATTCTGGGTAGCAGACTGCTCAGTGGTAAAATGTTCGTGTATGAGAAGAACCTGCGCTTGCATCTCGATGATGATGGGATTTTCTTTGCTGCCAGGACTCGATTTCTTGTAATGATACTTTCATCGGTGGTTCATTTCCACCGAGTCGTCGCAGTGGCCTGTTAAAGAGCCAGGTTATTCTGTCGAAAAGGCAAACGTGACAGGCTCAAATAAACACAGCACACACTTACATATAGATCGATCTGGCTGACTCAGGTGTCCGGGGCGTTTGGCAAGACAGTTCGCTTGCTGCAAGTTGGCGTTTTGAACAGCTGAAGCGAAAGTCTTATTTCGGCCAAGCCAGCGCTTTGATCAGCTCTCTTTGAACTGGTAAGTACCCTATAGAAGAATAATTCGTTTCATTTTCTTGCAAACTGTCGATTCAAAAAGACCGCCCGATACCCCCAGGGTGGCAAAAACTCGCCAAATAAGTAAGCCACAGGAGAGAGGAAAACGTAAGCCTTGGTCTCAGCAACGCAGTGTGCGGTGGATACTGTCCTAGTTCTTCAAATCTTTTACAGTTTTAGTAAAATTACTTTTGGAACAAGTAATAAGGTGCACTTACCCCCACAGCCGTCCAAGTAACATGTCACTCAAATTAATGTTGGAGACCTGTGGATACTGCAAACAAACGTCAGACTGGCTATATTTCACAAGTCTCCTGTTTATGAATAGTCCTTATTACACAGCTTTGACAACGTGCACGATCCACCGCCGAAGCTCAGCGGTAGAGTTCTCGCTTGTCACACCGACGACCCAGATTCGAATCCGCGGTGGGCAAGATAAAAGTGGCCTCTTTCATTGTCTACCTTAGCAGTCTGATTGCCTTAGTGGTTCAGTGTTGATTTAGATTCCTATCTCTTCTTTTCTGGGATGGTTATCCCTCGTCTGCCGTATGGCCGATGTTGGATGTGGACGTTAAAGTTCAATGTTCATTCATCCAATGTGTACTTATTCCACGGGGTAATCAAGTTACCATTTCAGAGACTTCAAGGTCGAAAATAGCACTGTAGTATGTTTCCCCTATCCTATCCTATTCTATCCCGTAACTCGAAAGTCGTTGGGGCACCACATGTTTAACCAGCGTACTCCATCTTTCTCTGTCCTCAGCTTCAATCAATGCCAAGTCAAGCCAGCCTATACTCGAATATTTTCTTCCCACCTTTTTCTGCTTCTCTCTTCTTCTGCCTACTTGCAAGACCTGATGCTTTGGTAACGGGGCCATACCATCGGAGTTTCAGTTTCTTCACCACTGTGAACATGTTATCGTGCTGTCCAATGGTTTGTGTGATGGTCTGTCGGACTTCGTTGTTGTTGATGTGCTGGATATAGGAAATGCCAAGAAGTCTTCTGTAGCACCTCATCTCCATGCTTTGTATTCTTCGTTGTAGGTCGGCTGTGAAGGTCCATGTTTCGCAAGAGCATAGGAAGATGGAGATGACAAAGGAGCTTACCTTGAAGTATAGACTGATGGTCCTGTCTTTCCAAATGGGCTTCAATCTTGTCAGGGCAGCAGTTGTTTGTGCTATCTTGGGGAGGACTTCCTGTCGAGACTCATTATCTGATACAATTCTTTGAATTATTTGAAGCTGTGCACTGTGTTGAGGGATTGGCCTTGGACTTTGATGTCCGTGTTGATGCTATTGGTGTTGTTGGTATAATAATTTTGGTCTTCTCTGCACTTATTTCCATTCCAAAGGCTCTGGAGATGATGTCAAGTCTGTTCAAGTTCTTGTTCCTCTCCAGCCAATCCATCAATGTCATCCACAAAACGAAGATTGGAGATTGCTCAACCGTACCCCTTATGCTGACTGTGCCTTTATGATCTGAAAGGGCATCTGACATGATGCGCTCTAGAAAGATGTTAAAGAGTGTTGGAGAGAGTAGGCATTCTTGACCCACACCGATTGTTGTTCTGAACCAGTTTCCGATGGTGCTGTTGTGGAGGATTGCACTGGTAGCCTTGTAATACAGGCTTTTGATGACTTTAATAATGGTGAAGCTGATGTTGTGCACTCTCATGGTTGTCCACAGAGCTGCATGCCAGACTCGGTCAAACGCTTTTTTGAAGTCTACAAACACATAATATTGATGTTGTTGGTGCTGTAGGTATTTCTCACAGATTAATCTAAGATTGAAAATCTGTTTAATGATACTTCGCCCTGCCCTGAATCCTACTTGTTCTTCAGCTATGATTTTTTCAGTTTGGGGTTTCAACCTGTTGAATATTATTTTTAGGAGGACTTTGCTGGGATGGCTGATGAGACTGATTGTGCGGTAGTTTTGATACTCCTGAAGGTTACGTACCCTTTTTGGGACAAAAAAGATTACAAGCGACTGGGTCCATGATGTAGGCCACTCCTCACTCTGCCAAATCTTGTTACAAATAATGATGATGGTGTCAATCATCGCTTCTCATCCTACTTGAAGCAATTCTGCGGGTATGTTATCCTCTCGCGTAGACTTTCTCTTCTTCACCGATTGCACTAGCTGCTGCCTCAATTTCTTCTCGGAGAATTGGGAGGAGTTCTTCTTCTACTCTGGTCTCTGTTCTGTTAGCCACTTAGCTTTATATATTTCTTATAATGCTGATCTTGAATCACTCTCCTTACTCTGTCCTCCTATCCTCACTCCTTCTCTACCATCCTACTCTACCCATGTGGATAATTATTATATAATAATAATAAGTTTACTGACCGACATTTGACTCGTTCTGATTCCCGACCTTTTCAAAGTATTTTCAGAAAAATCTTGAAGAAAAAAAATCTTGCAATTTGGAAACTGTTGACAAATGTTATTGTTTATGGATTCCATTCCCTTCCCAAACCTTGAGAAATTGTTGCCCATTCAATCTGGAAGATGTCTGAAGGGGTTTTTGGACTCCCGAGTTCCATGCCAGTTTTCATAAGGGAAACTTTCCATAACGGCTAGTGTAAACGTAACTCGTATTTGCATTCAAACTGCCAAGTTACGAACGTAAATTAATAAAAGTACCCACATTTGATGCTCCGAACTTTAAACTTGAAACTTACAATTTCAGAAAATGCATTTCTATCTATACTTTGGATATGTTCTTAGGCCACAGATGTACAAACAAATAACAACAACAAATTATTGCAAACATTTCCTTACTTTAGTCTTTTTAATCCCATTCTAAAACCAACCTAATTTCCCCTACTGCTGCCATATATAATATCGCGGACAGATAATTACTAACATCACATAATTGTCAAAAACGATATTTATAGAGGACATGTATTAGTTTCGCTAATATGCCTGCAGCAAATGTGACTGACACTAATTATGTGTCTGCTCTGTTGATTTCTGACGTTATATGATACCAAAGACTCTGAATACGTTGATACTATAATACCTGTTATTAATGATACTATAACGACGATCATATCATTGTCCTGCTTTGCTGACAACACGTTTGAGTTTGATATGTTAGAGATTTGCACGTACATATACTATGTGCTTTTGTTGAGAATAGGTCTCAGTGAGAAACACAGCTTTCTCTCTCTCTCTCTCTCTCTCTCTCTCTCTCTCTCTCTCTCTCTCTCTCTCTCTCTCTCTCTCTCTTTTTTTTTTCTCTCGCTCTGTGTGTGTGTGTGTGTGTGTGTGTGTGTGTGTGTGTGAGAGAGAGAGAATTGTCATCCTTAGCCTATCTTTTTTTTTCGAAACAACCAGAACCTATCATGAGTTTATCAAGGAACATGTTTGTAGGCATAGTTATATTAATTCACTTTTTAAAAGACAATTTAAATCACAGATACAGTAATTATACATAGGCTTGATACTATGTTGCACAAAACGCGATCAACAACAACATAATAATATCTGTACACCACTTATGTTACTGCCTGCATTCCCTTTTAAAATTGTGGAATACTGTGTAATACACGATTCTTACATAAATATACAGGCATACTAATGCACTTTTGTTACATTTTTCCTGCGTGCATTAATCATATACTACACTTTCTTCTAAGTTATGGTTCATACGTACCTAATAAATTAAATACGGTTGTTTGTAGATTATAGTCACACGACACTTTCGCATATAGGTGACTACTGGACCGATTTATACTGACACCAGCGGGCCAGTTGTTGGTAAAGGGGAAAATAATATGATCACACGTTGACCAATCCGGGATTCGAACCAGCGACCTTTCGGTTACTAGCAAGACGCTCTTACCAACTGAGCTACCCGGCCCCTGTTTAAATACGGTATGGATAGTGAGTGGAGAAGTACTCTGGCACGGTCTGGGTGGTATGATTGTACAGGCAAACGAATCACACCTCGAGCGTTTGCGTCCAGTGCTCGCTTGCCTTCCTATCACCAACTCCTATTACCATAGTAGCCTACAGTGTTGTTATTTCTTTCATTTTGAGGGCTTGTTATTTTGGACGTCTAGTATTACGACTGTGGTTAAGGTAATACTTTCCTGAATTTTTCTCTTCACTGTCCACAACAGCACAACTCCACTTTTCACTAAACCCCAAACACCCACAACCTCCATTCCCCTAAATCCCTACAGTACAGTTTAGCCGTAATAAGTCAGGATCAAAATCAAGCTACTCAAAACGCTAACTTGCTGCACCTTGCGCACTGTCGAATGCCATGGTCAACGGAGTCACCCAGAATAATCTTTGTGTACATGGTTGGTGAGTGTGTGTGTGTGTGTGGGGGGGGGGGGTGCGTGTGAACGTGTGAAGTAGCACGAATGGGGAAGGAAATTTACCTTTTCTCGCACCAAATGGGGTAATTTCGTCTTTACCCATTTGTCTCCCGTTCCCCATTTGTCGCTAAGTGCGACGGAGTACTCTTTTAGTGCATAGGAGTGCAGTTGTAGTGCATGAGAGTGTTTTAAGTACAGAGGAGTGCACTATTCGGGACGGAGAAAATACAGTGAATTTTCGGAAAAGTTTGAAGCAAAACTCGACCTATTTCGTCGCCTATAGGAGACGAATTAGGTCCACTATTTAGACGGAAAGAGCCAATTTTGACTTAGATTCTTACATTTCTAGAAGAAATTTGCGTTCTTTCCGTCAAAAAAGTGGTTTCCGACTCCTACATTCTAAAATTACCCCATTTGTGACCTATACAAGAATGTGTGTGTGTGTGTGTGTGTGCGTGTGTGTGTGTGTGTGTGTGTTTGAATTGTCCTCTAATAGACCTACTTATAATACAAGGACTCATTCGGTGAGCGATCGCCGAGCAGTCAGCATCGTTTTTGTGTGTGCTCTGACTATTATGATTTGTATTCAGTGTTCACGACTAAACGTGCTACCTTTGCGATATACAGCTATATCTACATCTACAGCTACATCTTTTGTGCTATATAGTTGTTTTATTCAGTTGTTTTATCATAGGTTTTTATAGTAGTGGGAAAACGAGGATTTACTTTGTTGTCTCTCGGCCGTCATGGCCGACTCCCGCATTACCGAATTTCAACCTATAAACGTAAGCGTCGTCATCGACCATTTCGATGGTTCAGTGGTTGAGGCAGATGAAAGGAATACATTGAAAAGAAAACTTCCAGATGGTGAACAAGACGAGGATATTGTCGACGAAGGCAAATGCAAACAGCAGAGGGTGGAGTCGGATAGTCCATTCTCTCAGTCAGTCAGTCAATCAGAGACGAACACTGTATGCCTAAATACTCAGTCTCACTGTTTATCTGTGTGGGACACGTTGGATGAGAGAGATACAGACGACAATGGTGATGTGAATGACGTGACTATAGCGGAAGAAGATGCAGTAGGGAGTGATGTTGTGCGAGCTGCCTATGCATCGCGCTCAGTGAAGAGACCAAAACTTGTGGTGATGAAAAATTCCAGTCATTACGGCACAGACGCACAAGAAGCTTTGGCGAACGACATCAGCGGTGCGGGCGAGGAAGAGTGGGAGATGGTGCCAAATTGCAACAAGCAACGCAGTAAGCAAAGACATGTCCCTAAACAACCAGAGCCGGAGTTGGCTGAGTTCCCTGTCATCTTGGAAGATGTGGGCAGTAACAGTGACCCCCGCTTTATCAACTACGGTCAGTTCACTATGAAACTTTTTCAGATAGCGGGGATTGCCCCGATACGGCGTCAGAGGCGGCTGGCTTCTGGGAAATGGATTATACACTGCCAGACAAAAGAATCTCAAGCCAAGCTGGCTAAAACACAAAATCTGGGTGGCGTTAAAGTGAAATGTTTCATCCCCACCCACAGGACGATTGGAGTCATCAGGCCTGTACACCTGTCAGTAACCATGGACATGATTCAGAAAGATGACCCCTCCCGCATAATACAAGCGACGCGACTTAAGCTGAGTGATGGTGGTGATAGCAGAGCCGTCAAGATGGTGTTCAACACGAAAACTTTACCTGAGGAGGTACGGATTGGCAACGAGTTGATGTGCGTGACACCGTACGTTGAACCCGTCCTGCGCTGCACCAAATGTCAACGTTACGGCCATAAAAAGACAACATGTACGTCGAAAAGAGCAATCTGTCCACGCTGTGGAAAGGAGGCTCATGACCCAAAGAACCACGATCGAAACAAAACAATGTGTCCCGTAGCAAACAGTGATATGTTCTGTGTAAACTGCAAGTCATCTGGTCACTCTTCGGCCTGGAAGGGCTGTCCGTCACTGAAGCTGCATCAGAAAGCGCATATAGAATCCTCGCGACACGGAGTCCCCGTAGGACTGGCATTACACAGACTGGCAACGGCCACGTCTGTACCAAAAGAATCAACAGACCCAAATATACCCAAAGACCAGACGTTTTGTTACAGAGAGGCTCCACAGGTTGTCCCTGCGAGATGGACGCAACTATCACGTCCTGTGCCAAGGACACGAACCATAAAGTCATTCGCTGAAGTGACCAGCGGGTCAGTGGCAAATACAGCGGTGACATCAGGCAAAGGATTATCCCAGACAACCGCCGGAGAAGGTGAACACATGGAATCAAGATCGTCATATGGGAGTGAAGGTCAGGCGACCGCTGGCGTCACAGCAGCAGTCCCAATGTCTGCGGCAATCAGACATGGGGACGCCACACAGCAAAAGAGTGGGGAAAAACAATCAGTTACACTTCAAGCACTGGAGAAGACTGGTATGACTGAAATGATGTCTAAACTGGACCAGATAGTCCACACGTTTAACGCCAGACTAGAAATGATGGAGAAAATCTTGCGATCACAGAACGAAGAAACACAAGCCAAAGTTTCTGCTCTTACGGTTCGTGTCCAAGAGATGCAAGAAGAGAGGCGTGCTCAATTGAAAATAGTGAAAGAAGTTGTTGAACAAAATAAAAATAAAGCACACGACGGCATCACGACAATTGGATTCCGGGTAGTGGAGGCACTCAGGAAAACAGCACTTGGCGACACCAGGGCGTTCATGGAGGTTCTGTTCCAAATGGCGCCAAAAGAAGTGACACAGAACTTTCAATGCCCTCCACAGATGACAGAGGATTTACAAATAGCAGTCAGAAACGTTATTGGACCGACGCCCGAAGAACAAGATGGTTGAATTTAGCGTTGCTCTGTTGGTGCTGCTCTTTTCTCTCAACGCAATTGCAGCTACATCAGTCTGGAATATGCCTTGCAGTGACCCTAACTCACCAATCAATACCACAAATCACCACCGTACAGTGACTGTACTACAGTGGAACTGCAGGAACATCCGCACAAACCTGGACCAATTTAAGCAGTACCTACATAGTTTTGCGTGCACACCCTCTGTTTTGTGCCTTCAGTCCCTTAGTGTGAGCAGAGTGGATCTGCCGGTCATCGATGGATATTACTATCCACCCTTCTATAGTGTCGGGGGTGACAAAGTTAAAACTGCGACGTATGTCATAAAAACAATGCAGGCCTCCCCACTTCGTCCTCCAGTAAACAGTTTTGCAGATGCGTGTGAGATCATCCTAACGAACAGCGACACACTGAAGATCGCCAATGTCTACTTCCCTACAGGATGCAAGCCAGGGGACACAGAGTGGCTGACCACGCTAGACAAATCACATTGGTTAGTGCTTGGCGATTTTAATGCCCATCACACACTGTGGGAAGGCCCAGACTCAAGTGTCACAAGCGCTGGCACTCTTTTGGCGGACCACATCATGCAAAGCGATCTGTGCGTTCTGAACGATGGCTCACCCACCAGATTTCCAGACCACAGTGGACAGAAGCCTACAGCAATTGACATAGCCCTGGCCAGTGCAGACCTATGCACAAATGTAAACTGGTATGTTCACGACGATCTCCTGGGTTCTGACCACTGTCCTATAGTATTGACAATAAACGATATGTCGTATCAGAATCACACAAGCAGTGGTAACAAGTACAAATATGAAAAGGCAGACTGGTATAGCTTTGAAAAGCTATTGGAGAATGCTGAATACATCGTTGGAGAGGCTGACACAATAGACGAGCATTATGAAAGATTAAGAAGTACAATCATAAAAGCAGCCGATCTTTCTATCCCAAAATCAAGAACCTCCACAAAGACTAAGCACCCACCCAACCCTTGGTGGGACGAGGAGTGCAACGCTGCCGTTCGGAGTAAGCGCAGAGCCTTTAATAAATACAAGAGAAATCAAACGGAAGAACATTACAAGGAAGTCAAAGCAAGCAGAATAAACTGTAAGAAAATCATAGCTGAAGCAAAGCGTAGACACTGGAAAAGTTATATCAGTGAGAACATTAACCACTACACAGACTGCAAAACCCTGTGGCAGAAAGTTAAAAACATTAAACAGCGATACTGCCCAGCTGAAAGGCCTCTGTGTGTTGACGGCACTAAAACCAAATCTGACGCAGAAAAGGCAGAAGTTATGGCCTGCGTGTTCGCCCAGGCTAGCCAGACTGATTCCTTGGCCCCAGAGCTACAGAATTATCGTAAGACTGAAGAAATTAAATACGTCGACCCGGCTCCTGCCGACGACTTGCCTTTCAACCGAGATTTCACCATGCTGGAGCTTGAACAAAGCATTCAGTACGTGAAGAATGTAAATAAGGCCACAGGACTGGACCCAATATCATATAGAATGATCGTTCACTTTCCACCTAAAATGCGCCAAGCACTGCTGGGGTTGTACAGCCGATGCTGGGATAGCGGTACTCTACCTTCAGCTTGGAAACAGGCTACAGTGATCGCAGTCCTAAAGCAGGGAAAACCGCTTTCTGATCCGCGGAGCTATCGCCCTATATCACTCACACCTCACTTGGGCAAAATATATGAACGACTCATCAAATCACGTCTGGAATTCTATTTGGAGAAAAATAATATTATTCCCTCCACTCAAGCGGGCTTCAGGCGAGGTCGTGGTTGTGTGGATCACATAGTCAAACTGACGTCACACGTAAAGCGATCCCTTGCCAAGAACAAAACCACCATGGCGGCATTTTACGACGTACGTCGAGCGTACGACGCAGTTTGGCACGCTAGGCTGCTACACAAAATGGCCAATATAGGAATCAGCGGAAGACTGTATAATTTTTGCAAAGCGTTCCTTGGGGACCGTTCTTTCAAGGTCCGAGTGGGTTCTGCTGTGTCAGGCTCAAAGAGAACAGACATGGGGATTCCGCAAGGCAGCGTAGTGGCGCCGACAATGTTCGCCATCATGCTGCATGATATTGAGACGATACCACTCAAAAACGCAAAGTCATTATTGTACGCAGATGATCTGAACTTGTGGACAAACGAAAATTTCAGAAACTTGAAGTCCCAGTATGTGACCAGAATTATATCAGATATCGCTTTCAAGAGAATGTAGATATGATTGAAAGCTACATGCGAAAGAATGGCTTTGAACTAGCAGCCGACAAAACGGTCTTCATGGTGTTCAACAGAAGCAGATTCGACAGGCGCGATCTTTTCATTAACATTAACAATTGTACGATTTTCCCGTCAGTACAGGTGAAGTTCTTGGGGGTTGTTATTGATGAAAAGCTGACATGGAACAATCACATCAAACACCTTGTCACAAAAACAAATGCAGTGTGGAATTTGTTGAAAATCCTGAAAAACACAGAAGGTGCAAACCACAAACAGAACATTGTACATATCATTGGCGCTTTGGTGCGGAGTCGATTGTCGTATGGTCAGGAGGCTTTCTTCTCCGCCAGTGTTTCTACTCTGGCCAAACTGCAAATAAAAGAATGTAAATTCTTGAGATATGCCTTAGACGTTCCAAATAACACCCCACATGAAGTCATTTATAGAGAAGTCGGCTGGTTACCTCTGGAAATAAATAGAAAACTCATGGTCAGTCAGTACGTTATAAGGGCAAACACGGTCTTAAACTCCACTTCTGAAGAGCTTGACATCAGTTTTGACAACAGGCTTGACCCTGTAAATGCCAAGAGAAAACGGACTCCTAGAATCGACGCAAGGACAGAATCTATAGCCAATTACACTGATGAAATCTGTAAAAAGGCGAATGTAAGCAGAAACCAAATTGTTCAAGTACCCACATATCCTTTTCCGCCTTGGCTGATGGAACGTGCCAGCATCAGCTGCGACCTAGAGCCCTGTGGATTGTCCAAACATCAGCATCAGTTATTGTTAAGTAATATAGCAAAAACAAGAATAAACTCTGAATTTGGCTCCGCCCTCCAGATATATACGGATGGGTCTAAACTTGATAACGGCCATGTTGGGTGTGGTTTCTATATACCCGTGCTAAACGTGACAAAACAGTACCGTCTAAATGATAGTATATCAATATACTCTGCAGAACTGTACGCCATCCTTATGGCAATAACTTACGTTACGGATCTACCTCATAGCATACCAAATGTTGTAATTCTGTCAGATTCTAAGTCTGCCCTCCAAGCCCTGCAGAGGCCGACGTCAAACAGGAAAAACATTACAATCGACATACACACGTTAATCCATCAGCTGTTCCTCAGGGGCTGTAGGGTCCATATGCAGTGGATCCCGAGTCACGCCAACATTGGTGGAAACGACAAGGCAGACGAGGCGGCCAAGCAGGGAGCCAGCTTACCTTCGGTTACCACAAACATTGGTCTCACAGTCAGTGAAGCCACAGCAAGGTTAAAGAGAGCAGCCATGGAACTATGGGGTGAACAATACAGAAAGCTGGCTGCGGCGAGGGACTGGATTGAACCGGACATCAGCAGCAAAGGAACCTTTCCCAACCTCCCACGGGAACTACTACCACTGTTTTATCGTCTCAGAGCAAAAACCTACAAGACACGTTTTATCCGACATACATGTACATGCAGTCAACCATTGGACTATTCCCACATCATGAAATGTGACGCTCTAGTTGGGCCAAGGACGTCAGTGTATAGGTTGGCCCGAAACCATGATATAGAAATAAATAGACGTTCTCTCATTGTGAGGCATCCAAGGCTGGGCTGGAGATTGGTCGTCGCCTTCTTGAGGGAGGTTTTCGAGAGCAGCATTGGTGTTTTAGTGTAGGGCTGTTGGCGGAGGGACAAGTGTGTGGAAGAGGGTTGGGATATTCAGTGATACACTCTTTTGCCATGTTAAATTATACATTCATTTTCTTCGGATCAGCAAAGAAAACATTGGCCTCCTTTCAGTGAAAACAGTTCGGTGCCACGAGGGGAAGGAGAAAGGGTGGGTGGAGTGGGGGAGAGGGGGAGGGGATGAGGAGAGAGGTTGATGACGGAGCCAGGAACGTGAGATAGTCGGGTGTGTGTGAAGATGAAACATCAGCGTGCAGTCGCACAAGACTCGAGACTTTTAATTTTTAAATTGTCATTGCTATTTTATTGAAGTATCTACTTTTCTTTTTATGTTTATCTTTTTTATAAATGTATATTGTTATGAGGTCTTAAGCAAGTTATACTGCCCTTTCTAAATAAGTTCTTTTCCCTTGCTTGGAGTTTTAATATAAATAAATAAAATAATTTGCTTATACACGTACATTATTTAACCTAAAATGTGTGTCCAGAGAAATGAGTAATTAGAAATAACAGTCTTATCACTGTATTTGTGTCGTAAAGTTCATCTTTGGAAGGGGTGGGGGGTGGGGGGTGGGGGGTAACCAGTACATTTATTTTTCTTTAGACCTGACTAAGTTGAAAAAAGATTATTTATTATTATTGTACAGTCCAGTATTATGTTTGTGGGCGACGTTGTCCTGTCTTTTCCGCGCTATCCGTGCTGTGGGATTGATGTTGCGGCGGCGCTTCCACTCCGATGACGGTGATGTTCATGGTTGACATACAAGTAGTACTATTGCTCGCCGCTACAATAAATGAACTAATCTAGCTTATCTCTTATATTAAAAAAATGAAGTTTTTGTATGTATCAATGTGCTCGGGTAGTGTGTATGTGTGTGTGTGTGTGTGTGTGTGTGTAGGTGGGTGGGTTGGTGTGTGTGCGGGTGTATGTGTGTGTGTGTGTGTTTAGTCGTACCCTTTGTTGTCGTAGAGTGTACAGTTTGTAGTTTGTAGTGTACAGTTTGTAGCTTATGTTTACGACATTGTGGATTTTTATTGCATTGTATTGGTATAATTTACTCCTCCATTTGGTTTTGTACTGTGGTGATTTATGTCTTGCTCTGTCTCGTCACTATTTGTTTTATAACGTTGTTGCTGTTATTATTATTATTATTATTATTATTATTATTATTATTATTATTATTATTATTATTATTATTATTATTATTATTATTATTGTTTTTATCATTATTATTATTATTATAAATTATTATTATTATTATTATTATTATTATTATTATTATTATTATTATTATTGTTGTTGTTATTGTTATTGTTATTATTATTATTATTATTATTATTATTATTATTATTATTATTATTATTATTGTTATTGTTATTATTATTATTGTTATTATTATTATTATTATTATTATTATTATTATTATTATTATTATTATTGTTATTATTATTATTGTTATTATTAAATTATTGTTGTTATATTAGGGCTATATTCGTATGTAAATGTATGTATTTGTATGTATACATTTGTAAATATGTTTTTAGATGTTTTTTCTGTATATAAATGTATTATATAATTATGCTATATTATTTTCTTCATTATGTTTACTTTAAATTCTTATTGCTTCTTAATATTTTCCTTTCTCTTGAGCGACTGCTCAACGATGGGTTTTTAAATGTAATTTTTCGCCATACTTTAATTGTTCTTGATTCTTTGGGTAGTATGTATATTGTGTGGGTGTGGGTCTATTAGTGTGTGTGAGAGGGTGTTAAATTTTATTTATCTTTTTAAAATTGTTTTACAATGTGAGCCTTGTGGCCATTTCACTGCCTAAATGGCCATTCTACTTTGTGTAGGGCCCTGGCAGTCTAAATATTGAAATAAATACAATACAAGGACGGGTTTTTTGACGTGCCGCTGAGAAAATACCCCCGTCACTATCGAGAATCAAAACTACTGACCCTGCCATCTGGTTTCAAGGGCGCTCTAAATGTTCTATGTTCTCTTTACAAATAAAATGCCAGACTTGACTATCACACACCCCTTCCCGCTACCACCCCCCCCCCTCCTCTCTACCCTGCCTCCCATTTTATCATTACAACAATTGTCTGCTATGAGTCATTGACCATTCTAAACTATTATGTCACAATGACAGTTTTGTTTCATAGGTCCAAAACCCTACAGACAAGTTGGAGGATAGGTACGTGGGTTGAATGGGCAATACCGACTCATGATTTGATAATTATTCTTAGCTCTAGCAGTATGGCATAGAGAGATCTGGCTGAGTTTAAAATAATGTAATAACGTCAAGTGTTGAAAAGCGTAACAAGGTTATGAACATAAGAAACAAAATAATGAAACCAAACATAACTGGCAAGCAACACAGTGAGGGCAAAGAGATCAAGTACAGTGGGCATTCAAACCATGGAAATGTTTAATAAAATAGACAAAGTATCACAATATGTGTTAGGCACTAAGCTTATAACCTAATTCTTCTACACGATTATTCCTATAAACAATAGAATAAAGAAAGGAAAGATCAAACAATCCACTGTAAGACAAAAACATAGGCTGATTTTAGCGTTTGCTCGAAGAAAGGCATAAACAAAAAGAAACCATTAAAGCAAAATTTTAAAAAAATAAATCAAAAGCTATATACGTGTATAATACACCATTTTAAAATATTGCATGTGTTCTAGTAGTGTCTGAAACCCAAACTTAATCAACAACCGAAACAACAAGCGGTAGAAGACAATACAATAGGCCTACTTGATATTTATTGTTCGCTTCAGGTGTGGCCCATTTAACACACCGCTACCAAGATTCGTACGAACATAACCCGGCCTTCCACCTATCTTCGGCAATGGGATACAGGAGAGTGGTCACTGACGCGTGCAATGGTCAGTCTGTAAATGGCACCATTGTATCGAACCCAATGACATGAACTATGGTGAACAATAGTCACTCTTTGACAACGGCGTCTAAGCAAATATGATGTTTTGGGAGGCATTGTACGTACAGTACAGGTTGGTAGGTAGCGATAACGAGAAAATGTAAAGCTAAATAAGAAGTCTGGAAGCTCGATGTTTGTTTTCCCTCTCTGACTGGGACAAAAAGACATATAAAGTCAAACAGTCTAGTCAAGACACTTTAAAAAAAAATAATAAAAACGAATTGTAAAGACAATAGCCCCAAGTGAAAAACGTACAAGATGTACAGCAATGTTAAAAATGGCCGAATTGATCATGATAATTGATAGTGTAATTGTGCATAGAGTCAAACAATCTAGTCAAGAAACTAAAATAAAAATTGTACAAATTAGTAAAGCCACTAATTCCCCATGAACAACTTACAAGATATAGGCTACAGCAATAAAAACAATTTCCGAATTGATCATGATAATTGATATTGCCCATTCCTTAACGGTGTTAGTCGATTTCTTAATTAAAATATCGATAAACACTGAGATATAGGCTTATGAGAGAGAGAGAGAGAGAGAGAGAGAGAGAGAGAGAGAGAGAGAGAGAGAGAGAGAGTATGTGTGTGTGCGTATGTGTGTGTGCGTGTGCGTGTGCGCGCGCGCGCGAGTGGATCATGCTTAGTGCATGTGGTCACAGCGTCTGTAAAACAATTCATTGAAAGATCCTGGAGTGTTCAGTCGTTTCCAAAAGATCGCTATCGACATTCTTATTTCTTTTCGTTCTTTCTCTCTCTCCCCATAACTACTGTTTCAGATGAGTGAGATAACAAGGATTTAATTAATTGGATTATGCATGCGAAGCCAACTGCGATTACAATATGACTACGTCCATGAAATACGTCCAATGTGCAGTTTATAGACGCCGAATAGCTGGAGATTACAGCAGAAACAACAACAACGAAAACAATATCAACAATAACATCAACAACAACAAACCTGACGAGATAAAGATATGACCTGAAGTTCTAAAGACGATACAAATCAAACTGGACATTATCAGTTGTCTGTCCTTAATCAGAATTATAAAGCACAATTAAATAAATAAAAGAAAACTGTATATTAATATAAATAATGTAGCCGGTAAATCAAGAGAACTGATCTCTCTCTCTCTCTCTCTCTCTCTCTCTCTCTCTCTCTCTCTCTCTCTCTCTCTCTCTCTCTCCTTAAATAAGATGAAATTTAAAATATTGAAAGAATGGACACATAAAGAAGCGATTAAAAAAATAAAATGAAAACAAACACACATAGATTTTAAAACAAGAATAAAGGCCGAAATAAAAAAAAAGAAAAGAAAAGAAAAGAAAGGAAGAAAGAAAGAAAGAAAGTGTTACACTCCGTTTGATGATGGTGTTTTTCTTTATCAGTATTTGATTCAGCCCCGATGCTGAAGTCCTGATAAGGTGTAACTCAGATTCGTTTATTCACACAGCCTGCTCAATCAGCATACAAGTCACAAAGTCGACGTATGAAGTTTTCCGCTTTTATTCAGCACACATCAACAACTGCATACAATTCTCAACTCAACTCAACAACTTTCAAATTTACTTTCCAGTTTCACTATCAACAACAATCTCTCAACAGCAACTCGGCACACGATTAAATAACCTCTCTCTCTTCCGGAAGAATTTCGAATACCGTAGAAATGACGCACTGCCACCAATCGAATAAAAGATCGTCATCACTGACTTACGTCATACATGTCAAAAGAATGTTCTCCATTATCTACGTCCATCAAGAAGCTTCGATCGCTAGTAAACAAACGGATCCAGAAGATTCTCCAACAATATCGACTAACGAAAATTATCAACGTTATACAGAGCCTCTCCTAACAACAATGCAAACTCAAATCAAAGGTAAATAAACTCCATTATTGAATACTTTGCAAAACGAAACGATTAGATCTATCGTACACGCTTCCGACATACTTTCGTTCGCGTTTCAACGTAACATAACCCCCCACTCAAGAAGAAATTTACCCAATTTCTTTCAACAACGTTGAAACGTAATGCACAAACAAAGTTCAGAATTAAAACTTACTTCAGACTGTCTCATTTACTGTCAATGTTCTCAGTTTATATACACAGAGTCCATGTTTTTCATCCGCAAGTCTTTCTGGATACTGTCAATGTTCACAGTTCATTCACACAAGGTCAATGTTTCTCATCTGCAAGTCTGTTTAGATATTGCCAATGTTCTCCACACAGTCAATGTTCTTTCAACCGCAAGGAAACGACGCCCTCGTCAGTTGCGGTCGTCATCGGCCCAGGGTCAAAGACAGTGATCTCGTGGGCTTTCCTGGAGTCAGTGCATCCTCCGTTGTCTTCCTCTCCCGTCGGATGTCCGACGCAGTCGACGTTGTCAGCTCCCAGAATGCATTCGCTGGGTCTCACGGTCAGGTTGGCTTCTGCGGGACGGTGGAACAGCTCCCTCAAGGTCTGCAGATGCTCCTTCCAGGTCTGGGTGTGGACTTCATGTTCGACCAAAGTCGTAGAGCCTGGGACATCGCTGAAGCTATGGGGAAATTTGCCCATAAGGTCCTTGAGCTCCAACTTTTGACCTTCCGTCAAGCCTGGTCCTAGCTTAACGTCATTGATGCCTTCTTTGCTGTGGAAGTCTCCCAGTTCCAACAGTTCTTTGCTGTCAAAGCTGTCGTCGGTCACAGCTGCTGTGGCTGCGTGCACAGTCTCTGGTAGCCTTTCCACGTACAGTTTAAGGAGGTTGGCGTGGTATATCTTGGAATGCTGGCCGACCTTCACCTTGTAGTCGTTGATCCCCACCACGGTCTCCACTTCGTACGGGCCTTTCCACTGCATCAGCAACTTATTGTGATCAGTAGGTAGCAGCACCAGCACTTTGTTGCCAGGTTTGAACTTCCTGTTCACAGCCCTACGATCGTAGTAGTGCTTTCCACAGTCTTGGGACTTCTTCAGGTTTTCTCTGGCTATCTCGAGAGTCTGCTCCAGCTTCTCCCGTAGCTCAAACACGTACTGGTAGCTGTTCTTCACCTCTGGGGTGTCTACTTCTTTCGTCCACAGTTCTTTTAGGATGTGCATCGGCCCTCGGATGGTTCTTCCGTACAGCAGCTCGAACGGAGAAAAGCCGGTGGACTCCTGCGGTACTTCTCTGTAGGCGAAAAGTAAGGCGTTGATATAGCGATGCCATTGTCTGGGCTGCTCGCTGCACAGTTTCTTCAGGGTAGACTTCAACGTAGCATTGAACTTTTCGACAAGCCCGTTGCACATGGGATGGTAGGGTGTCGTAGTTAAATGCCGGATGCTCAGCAGTCTGTTGACCTCCTTCATGCAGTCAGAGACGAACTGCGTCCCGAGGTCTGTCAGAATTTCTTCAGGCACTCCAAGCCTACTGAACATGTCCACTAGTGCCTCTGCTACAGTTTCAGTGTCAATCTTCTTCAGCGGCACTGCTTCTGGGTACCGAGTCGCATAGTCCACTAAAGTCAGTACCCACCGATGACCTTCTTCACTCGGAGGTCTTATTTCGCCGATTAAGTCTAAGGCCACCCTCTTGAAAGGTCGGTCGATCAGAGGCATCCTCTGCATAGGCACTTTCTGGACCCTTCCTCGAGGTATGGTCTTCTGGCAAATGTCACATGATCGGCAGAAACGGCTGACGTCCGCATGAAGCCCTGGCCAGTAGAATACCGCCTGGATTCTATCCGACGTCTTCTTGATACCCAGGTGACCTCCCATGATTGAGTCATGCGCTACTTCCATCACCTGGCGCCTTAGGGGTAACGGTACCAAGACTTGACGTAGTGGTTTCCCTCCGTTGACCCTCGGGTGCTGGAAGATTCGGTACAGGATCTTGGCCTTCACCTCAACATAGACCGTACCACTGCCTTTGGTCACGTGGTCTTGGCGGTTCCTGTACTTGTTTAAAGTGCTGTCAGCTTCCTGGAGCTGGATCAGCTTATCTCTGTCCACGATGGCAGCTTTGGAGTTGTCGGCGACCTTCAGTGGCGTAGACGTCTTGTCTCTCTTGGCCTGGGCCCTGGTAGTAACAGCACCGACGACCTCTGGTCGGCAGGGCTGAGCCGGAGTAACCACATTGTCCCGTAGCAGCTCTGTAAGGTCTCCATCGGGAAATGGCAATGGATCCTCCTCCACAACTTCGACGCGTTGGGTTGAGGCAGGACTCCACTCTGGATCGGGGTTGTCGGGTCGTCTCGCGCCGTCGATATTCCCGATCATCAAATCATACAGCGGCTTCTTCAGGCAAACCGCTTCGACTTCGCCTATGTAGAAAGGGGTGTTGACATGAATTTTTGCAACTGGCGCTTTCACACATTTGCGGTCGGCCATAAGTGTCCATTTTGAATCGCCAGTGAACTGTTCTTTGGCGATTAAATCTTCTCTGACGATGACCCCACTGCAGCCAGAATCTCTTAAGACAGTCACTTCATGATTTCCGACGCGTCCCTTTGAAACAGGCATGTTCTGGACGGTCACAGCTGCGCTGGCGACGACGGGGATGGATTTTCCGTTGGCAAGGAGAAGTTGGCCATCGGTCATGCACTCTTGCACGTCCGCAGGAGTAGCTGTGCGCTTGGTCTCACTCGGAAGAATGACGCTCCCGCCGCACACTTGATGGTCAGATCTACTGGTTTGCCGTTGATTGGAGAAACGTCTCTGTCGGTTGCCCACCGCTGCATTGTCCGTACTGCTCCGCTGTACGCTATTTCTGCTTTGAGGGCAGCTGGCAGCTCTGTGGTCTGTAGCGTTGCAGATGAAACAGCCTCTTGAATGCCCTTCCCTGGGAGGAGGCGTGGAGTCCGTCTGTCTCTGGCTCGTCTGGCTCCCTTGGATCTGGTTCACATGGTTTCCAGTCTTCTGAAAATGTTTCGTCGCGCTGGGTGGCCCCAGGGTTTTCCCATGAGCGATGAGATATCTTTCAGCAGCCTCAGTCACATCTTTAAGCGTCTGCAGCTTTTGTTCTTCTAAGTGGGTCGCTAAGTCCTTGTGACAGGCATTGAGAAATTGTTCCTTCACGATCAGGTCATGGAGACTGTCGTAAGACTTCGTTTCGCCTGATAACTCCACCCACTTGTGTAGATATGACGACAGGCGCTCCACAAACTGCTTTGGCGTCTCGTCTGACTTAGGCCGGCATTCACGGAAGCGTTTACGGTAGCCCTTCTCTGTAAAGTTGTAGCACTGCAACAGGGCCTCTTTCAAGCCGTCGTAGTTTTTGGCGTCATCGTTCGACAGTCTGGTGTAAACTTCGAGAGCTTGCCCCGTCAGAAGTGCACTCAGTCGAATTGCCCAGTCTTGAGGTTGCCAGTTAGAGCTTTCAGCGAACCTTTCGAATCTCGCCAGATAACTGTCAATCTGGTCCTTCCCGTCGACGAAAGCTGGCAATTTTGGAGCCGTGTTGTCACTGATAACTTGTGGCGCATGCTGCTGTTGCTGGATGCGCGCCAACTCTAGTTGGAACTGCCGATCAGCTTCTCTTTTCTCACGCCTGCGCTCATCTTCTCTTTCTTTACGCTGCTCTTCTCTTTCTTGCCGTTGCTGTTCAATTTCCAGACGCTTCAATTCTAATTCTCTTTCTTCACGGCGACGCTGCTCTTCTAATTCTCGTTCTTCACGGCGACGCTGCTCTTCTAATTCTCGTTCTTCACGGCGACGCTGCTCTTCTACTTCTAGACGCTTCTGTTCTAGTTCTATTTCTTTTTCTAGACGCTTCTCTTCCAATTCTCTTTCTCGTATTCTCTCCTGAGACTTGACGTACTCCGTCAGCTGCTTGCCTTTTAGATTCAGTTCAACCCCTTTCTGCCAGAAGTCAGCCATCTTGATGCTTCTGGAAAGTTCTTTTCAAGAAAGTTCTTTTCTAGAAAGTTCTTTTCTGGAAGGTTCTTCTTCTAGAAAGTTCTTGACTGTAGAGTTCTTTTTTTCTGGAAAGTTCTTGACTGTGCTGTACCTTTCTAGACTGTTCTAGAACAGCACGCTTTCTGCAGTAGCGCTGATGCTTGTCACTAGTCGCCTTCGTTGACGCAGGCCGCAGGCCCCGCTGTCCTCGTCGTATGCGACGCTGCACCACGCTGGTGTTGATGTATACGTTCCTGTGCTGAAGTAGACGCGACCTCCGCTCGTCGCTCTCTCTAATACTGGCGATGTAGCTCCGAGACTGTCCCTCGACGTAGTCTTACGGCAGCCACGTAGTCCCGACTGTTGTTCGCTCACGAAGCAACTCTTCAGCGACTACACGCCCTTGCAGTCAACCCGAACCTATCGGTGATGTAGTCCCAGTATGTTGGCCCCTCTCGACGCAACTCGTTGGCGGCTACCCTCGATGACTGCCTCTCGTAACGTTGACTCGCTTGTTGTAGCAGTTGAACCCTTGGCTATGGCGTGAATCGCGGCTTGACCCCCAAAATGTTACACTCCGTTTGATGATGGTGTTTTTCTTTATCAGTATTTGATTCAGCCCCGATGCTGAAGTCCTGATAAGGTGTAACTCAGATTCGTTTATTCACACAGCCTGCTCAATCAGCATACAAGTCACAAAGTCGACGTATGAAGTTTTCCGCTTTTATTCAGCACACATCAACAACTGCATACAATTCTCAACTCAACTCAACAACTTTCAAATTTACTTTCCAGTTTCACTATCAACAACAATCTCTCAACAGCAACTCGGCACACGATTAAATAACCTCTCTCTCTTCCGGAAGAATTTCGAATACCGTAGAAATGACGCACTGCCACCAATCGAATAAAAGATCGTCATCACTGACTTACGTCATACATGTCAAAAGAATGTTCTCCATTATCTACGTCCATCAAGAAGCTTCGATCGCTAGTAAACAAACGGATCCAGAAGATTCTCCAACAATATCGACTAACGAAAATTATCAACGTTATACAGAGCCTCTCCTAACAACAATGCAAACTCAAATCAAAGGTAAATAAACTCCATTATTGAATACTTTGCAAAACGAAACGATTAGATCTATCGTACACGCTTCCGACATACTTTCGTTCGCGTTTCAACGTAACAGAAAGAAAGAAAGAAAGAAAGAAAGAAAGAAAGAAAGAATAAAAGAAAGAAAGATACAAAAAATTTACACAGGAACAGTAAAATGATCACACCATGTTACTATAAATACCTGTAGTTAAGAAATCTCCTTCTGTAACGAAGACGACGACAGTCAAAGATGACAACACTCACTCCTCTAGCAAGGTAAGCCTACAACTAAACGTGAGCTGTTCTTCACGTAATTCCTGTAGTGGATAAATAATAATTTGCTGTGAACGTTTTGAAGCAGAAAAAAAGCAAACGTAGCCTAAGTTACGATAAACCTTATGTCGTTTTAAACAAAAAAACTTTTCTTTATAATGGTAAAAAAATATTATATGCACGCACAGTAGAAGCCAGATAAGGGTTATTCCCGTTTCCGTACTGAAACTATTCTGCGACCATCCGTTTCGTAAGAATCAAGTTCAGCCGCTCTCTCTCTCCCAACTTCTCCTCAAGGCGACTGTTTAGACCACTGTAGGAGTAGCAGGGGATCTAATAAAGAGAGAAGTCTGCGCCTGATAGCGAACTGTTCACACTTAACCGGGTAGGTATGTGCGCTGAACCGACAGTAAGAGTCCCCATGCCATGAGACTGGGTTACTTGGCTCCGTCAAAGACACGAACGCAAACCGTACGCATTATTCCGACTGTGTAACGCCCTCACTACAAACTGTTATGGTCTACAATAAATAAAGAAGCGCGTCAATAAATCCTTAAATAAATATCTAGCTTCCCTGAGGACCCACCCATTTCCCACAAATCCACCCCAAAACTGAAGGCTTTGTTGAGTCGTTTGTGTGTGTGTGTATGTGTGTGTGGGGGTGTGTGTGTGGGTGAGGAGGGGGAGTGAAGAGAGTTGGGGGGAGAAGGGAAGGAGTGATAGGAAAGAAGGAGGGGGGGAGGGTGTGTGTTGTAAATTGGGAGTTGCGGTTGTTTTTGGCTTTTGTTTTATTTTGGTAGTGACGTTTTTGTAAAATATATAATTCTGCTTTCGATGTATATTAAATCGCTATAAGAAGGTATTGCTGCTATCGTTTTATACATCTCTCAGCGGTAACAATCACACTCTCAAAGAGGCCTCAGAGAGTATAATTGTAGTAGTAATAGTAGTAGTAGTAGTAGTAGTGTTAGTAGTAGTAGTAGTTAGTAGTAGTAGTAGTTAGTAGTAGTAGTAGTAGTAATTAGTAGTAGTAGTAGTAGTAGTAGTAGTAGTAGTAGTAGTAGTAGTAGTAGTAGTAGTAGTAGCAGTAGTAGTAGTAATAGTAGAGAGCTTTGGGATCTGGGGAGTTGAACGTCACTGCATTAGTCCATCTAGGACTCCGGTGGCGTTCAGTTTTTGACTCTAAAGAACAGTAAGGAGTGTGGCGCGAGAGTGTAGTGGTTTAGTAGAACACGCGCTAGAGGTTTCCACATTTTTCTCATTAACTATCTTTTAAAAAAAATCCTAACTACATGTAATCTTTAATTATTATTTTACCTAATGGACAATCAACCTGAGTCTGTGGTCGGTCAGTCGGTCGCACGGGCTGTGCGGATTTCATTTTTATATTCAAAACATCTTTTTTGTGCTTTAACTAAAAATACTACACCGATTTTGATTATATTTACTATGCAGAAACTTTAACAATCACTCCGCATTTTATTTCATCCATATGTATACTTTCTCATAGGTCAAGGTCGCCGAGGTCCGTCATTTTCTAAACACGTTTTGCGCTGTAACTCTAAATTGCCAAAACATATTATGATAAAAATGTTAGCGCCCGGATAGTTCCGATAGTCGTCAGTCATTTTTTAAACATGTTAGTTCCGATAGCCGTCAGTCATTTTAAAAAAAAAACATGTTAGTTCCGATAATCGTCAGTCATTTTTTTTAAACTTGTTAGTTCCGATAGTCGTCGATCATTTTATAAAAATGTTTTTTCGCAATATCTTAAAATTGGATTAGGATAAACAAATTTTAGCGCCCGGATAGTTCAGATAGTCGCCAATCGTTTCACGTGTTAGTTTTGGTTCTTTAGCATACAATTGAGTCATGAAAAGTAGTAAGCTTACCTTTCAGCCACCGGTTTGGAACTTCGAAACATTTTCCTTTTTTTTTCAACACACAATGAAACAACAAATATTAAATTAGGCTCCTAGCCCCGAGAAGCGTATAGCCAGACAAAGGGGAAAGGTGGGTGGGGTGAGGGGGGGGGAGATATGGAAACACAATGCAGCAAGAACGGCTGTAAATGTACGTGGAAATACGTTTGAATGGTTTGCCATTTTGTGTTTAGTTTAGTTGAGTTTAGTTAATTTAGCTTAACAGCAAACAGTACTTTCGTTGCTGAATATATTTCAGCCGGCTTAACTCCTGTTGACAAATAATACAAATTGTTATCTTTGACGTAGCCTAAGTTTTAGGGAGAACATTCATGCATTGTTTCTAAAGTGTGTCACTTACTTCGAGCAATGTTTGTTCTAATATCGTTTCTATTATTGATTATGAAAACTGTAATCGGTTATAAAAAATTTTGTTTATTCATTATCATTCATCTGCTTACCTTCAAAATGAGACTGAAAGATCTATGAGGCCTACGTAATTTTACTTACGTTTTACGGCTTATGCTTTGGGTCGGATGGAGGTGGTGGCGCCATGTTTATCACGGCCCGGTTCGAATTTATAAACGTGTGTAGCTGTGTACTTTTACTACAACAAGGCACATTATCACGACGATGTAATGTACTCTTTCACGATTTGACTATAATATGAAACAACTTTACTAAGATCGACACGCAACAAGTGAATTCAACTGCCTTAGCTCGCCAAGTCGTGAGTAGCAGACAAACTTTGTTGCATGTAATCATTCGTGTGGGAAGAGTTTACAGTAGGTTGATTCGCTTCTGGTTGGTCCTCGTACGCCCGACTTATGTATTTTTGCAGAAGAAATCAAACATGCGCTATCCTTGTGAAATTTTACGTTAGTAAATACATAAGGAATTATTAGCGTAACACAAGTGTGGCCGGGTGCGTAACACAAGTGTGGCCGGGATATAGGGAGTAAAGCGTATCGAAACCCGTTATTAACACTCCGCTTGATCCTTTAAAACTAAGGCTCGCAATACTTGGCTTTTGTTCTCATAGTAGAATTGCAAATCTCTCTCTCTCTCTCTCTCTCTCTCTCTCTCTCTCTCTCTCTCTCTCTCTCTCTCTCTCTCTCTCTTTCTCTCTCTCTCTCTCCCTTGTCACCCTTTAATCCAGCAGTTGTTTCACCTGCCATAGACGCTTTGTCAGTTTGGAGGAGCAACCGATAAAAGCGATTCAGTCACATTAAATTAATGGCGACTCTTAATTAAGGGTATCATAAAAGGATCTTCTCAAGTCAAGCAAGAGAAGTTTTCAATTATTAACCATTATTTATTTATTTATTTATTTATGACTGTGCCAACGATCTTACAAGACTTTTAGGATCGCTGCACACACACAAACACACGCATATATATAATGTTCTAGGAAAAACTCAAATATCAACTGGAAATATGTCTAGTGGATACTAGAATTCAAGTTTCGCATAGGGTATATTGGGATCGGTTCTTTATTGGAAATTATAATTCTGATTTGCCCTGGGAGAAATTGCAAATGGTAGTATAAATATTGTTTTTACTGCTAAACAAGAGTTTCACACTTATGTTAGAGTGTGATGTTTCACTCTTATATTTGAATATTTCTGTTTGTGAGTGTGTGTGTGTGTGTGTGAGAGAGAGAGAGAGAGAGAGAGAGAGAGAGAGAGAGAGAGAGAGAGAGAGAGAGAGAGAGGGAGGCAAATTCTTATGTTTTGTTCACGGGTTTTATTTTATTTTAATTTCAACAATGACAATTAAAAACTATTTCTATTAGAAGTGTCCCTAGCACTACCAGGCCAAGTGGGATATCAACGACACCTATTGTTATGTTTGAGGGAAAGCATGTATTTTCACTTTGTAACACATTTGGCAAGGCATAGTAATTTCAATCTTTGTCATTTTATACTTTTATTACTATAGCTAGACGTTCTATTTACCATTTCTGCAGGCTTTGCTGTATATGTGACACTTGGTGTCACATTTATGTTTTGCTTTTCTACAGGAACAGTGCTTTGTAGTACGTACAGGGCCTTTACACTTGTACACATGTGCGCCAGAAGGTACATTTGAAGCACTATCACACCATTGCCCGAATAGGCGGTAGGTTTTGAAGAGGGATTTCCTATTGCGAGTCTGGGTTTACATCATTCAGACTTTCAACATGCACATTTCTCAAGTCTAAGTGCTACCCCCGAGATCTACGGTTTGAGGATACCGGTAGCGTGTACAATGTGTAGATCTACAGGTGCTTGTTTCCCTCCATAGGCTTTGATATAAGTACTCTACACGGTAACAAGCGAGCATCACTATTTTGTTCGGTCTACCTTGTGGATGTTCAGGCCCATAGGGCAAATCAGAATCCTAGTTTCCCCTAAAGAAACAATTCTAATATCCCCTAGGTTAAACTAGAATTATAATACCCACTAAATATTTTCCAGTTGATATTAAAATTCTAAATTTTCCTTGGGGAAACTAGAATTCCAATTTCCCCTAGAGCGATTCCAAATCTCCCTGGATTCTAGTTTCCCCTGTGACCTATATCTAAGATGCATAAAATGTAATTTTGAAACATTCGTTATGACTGAAAATAAAACTAGTTTCCCTTGTGACATATACACTTTTGTCATAGGGGAAACTAGTTTTATTTTCAGTCATAACGAATGTTTTAAACTTACATGATCGCCTATTTTAGTTCAGATATGTTTACCTATATATAGCCTACAATCCATCCAATCTCCTTTCGATGGTCCCTTTACTGCCTTGGATTGCATTGTCTTTTCTCAACTCTACTTTACTTATCGTGTCTTTATAGTTTCATCTGTCTTGTATAATTTCAAATTATAATTTTTTTTATATTGTTTCTCTTCAGTCTTACAAACTTTCTATAGAAACCGGTGCTCACTGCGTAGCTAATACAGGTCGCCTCTCCTCAGTCTCTCTGCTGCTGGTTAAACACAGATTGCAGGTTTTCTTGAAGTATTTTGTAATCACATTCCCCGTCCCGAACTGAAAAAGAAGGGCGGACATCACGGTGCAACTACATTACGTCACCAGGCGTAATAGGTACGCTTTACGACAAGCAGCGGAGATGGAGGCGACGTACGCATTACGCCTCGGTCAGTTTCAGCTACGCAGTGTTAAAACCGGTGTTGACAACAAAACAACTGTCTTGTCAATGATAAAGTATTCTTTTGTTCGCCAACTCTGTTTTCATAGTATATGCAGTGTCGATATAAGTATAAAAGAATACAGAAGAAAGACATCCAAATTACTAAAATTAAACAATTTTAATATAAATCGTTATAGAATCGGGTGTAGGTGTTTAGAAGAAAGCGAAATTGGTAGGGTACAAATTATCAAACCAATGAGTCGATATTATACTAGATAGAGAGAGAGAGAGAGAGAGAGAGAGAGAGAGAGAGAGAGAGAGAGAGAGAGAGAGAGAGAGAGAGAGAGAGAGAGAGAGAGAGAGAGAGAGAGAGAGAGAGAGAGAGAGAGAGAGAGAGAGAGAGAGAGAGAAAGAAAGAGAGTCCCATGTAATGTGGTAAAATAAAACAGATTTCAAGATGGCAGTGTTCCATTTATTGATAATTAGGTAACAGTGCTTAGGATCATGGAGTCTTGGCGTTCACCCCTAGTGTAATATTCTGCTGGCTCTCAACACACAGCACACAAAAAGATGAGACAGACACACACACATTTAAGTACATACAATGACACATAAGCACAAAAATACACGTACATGTACTTATGTAAAATGTAATCCTAACAGATCTAATAGTAATAATAATAAATTCAAAACTGATCATTATCAAACACAGTCACACACTCACAAACAAACAAAGACAGCAGTAAAATGCATGTAAAAATTATCATCTAGCCTCATCAAGCATTAACTGATCAAGCATTAATCTTGAACAGTCAAGAAAACGGAATATACTCATCATTCATCTAGCTTCACTCTCGCTCATACAATGTGACACAATGATAAACTAATTCAGCAAATTTTATACAAACATAAATTTGATCCATGCATCGTCAAATATGACAGCATATTCCTCTCATCCCTATTTCACACACAAACACAAACATTCACAATGGTCCCTAATGGCATGAAATGCTGCCTCTTGAAGCACCAAACAAATTATAACATAAACTAATAATTATAATACATTCCATAAAAAGTCAGAGCACAAACTGACAAAGTGTCATTCTCTCTCAATCCTAGTAGTACATGCACACTCTTTCTTCCTCTCACTCAGTATATCAGGCAAAACATAACTCCTGGTCATACAGGAGGTCCAAATTTTTCCATTGTCTCAGTTACTAGTTGAAGATGTTCAAGGATGGAGTTGGCACTCACTCGGAGCAGCCTTGCCTCCTGAGCCTGCAGAACACTGAAACAGTCACAAACGAAAGAACTGTAAAGCCCATATACACTGAAGAGCTGAGAGCACATCTATATGTATATATGCAGGGTTCAGCCTGACACAAAAAAGCTATGGGTCATTGGTCCCCTCGGATAAAATTTCAATGGGCCATGATTTTAGCAGTAATTTACGTACATGTAAAAGATAACCTGGAGATATTATTACAGAAATTAAAACAAAATAGATTATTGTGGTGCATGTGTTGTGAAGCATGTTTACCAACAAAACAATAACCAGAACAGGGATCAGTATTTTGACTTGACTCGGGGCTCACACAATCATCTTGCGTAGGATTAGCGGCGGTAGACTGTGGTTTAACAGCAGCAAACAACAGTCTAGACTGTCCTACCTCAAGTTTAGGTGGGTTTTTTTGTTGTTGTTGTTTTTTTTTTGGGGGGGAGGCATTTTCAAAGCGGCACAAAGAAAAGCACAAAATCCTCCTTGCACGGACACAACATACGCGCAGACGATAGCAAATTCTGATTTGGAAGAATCGTACAACACTTCCTATTGGCTGAAAGATCAACAACCGGGCCCTCATAGCCAATCGCTGAACTTGCCTTAGCAAAAGCACGTTTGTCGCCTCCAATACATTGCACTGTTATTGTGGTGGCGCACTGGTACCAAAAATCAAAGCGCCATTCGGCCCCTGGCAAGAATTGTAGATGGGTCATTTTTAATTTGTATGCGTCAATGGCGCAGGGCGCGCTAGTAAACTGATCCCTGTATATGTGATAGATATTTCCTATCATCGCCTTATTCTCTGGAGGATAGCATCTATTAATAATTATATCCAAGATGCTATCAATTATCTCCAGTCCCATTTCTTTGGGTGAGACAACAGCTACTTATGTTGTACCCAAACGTTTTTGTCTCCCTTGTACAATAGAAACCCATGATTTGAATTTCAGATTTGAATAAAATGCTGTATAATACATATATTATTTATACATGTGAGTGTAGTGCCAGTAGGTTTCGTTTTTATCTGCCACTCATCTGTTTAGAACATGAGCATCAGGATCTGTATTACAATGGAATGCAAGTGGGCACAGACTAGACTTGGACTTCAGTTGTACTATCATCCAAAACAATATTAAAGGACCATAATTTCTCTACAAAGTACAATATACTACAACACCCCAAACTACACTACAATAATTGACTAATTATCATATAAAACAGTATTGTTAAACAAATCGTACTTACATTGTTAACTTGTTGTCGGTGTGAGAGACTGTTTTTGAAACTTGACTGCGTCTTGGTTCCTTGTCAACGCTCAGTGTGTTAGCAGCAATTTCTGCATACTGTTCACTGGGAAATGATACCTCCAAGTTTCTGAACATTTATTAAGGAAAACAGTTATACTTGTATGCAGCTACATAATTTATTTCATTACTATATTGAACATGTTCATTTTGTGAGAAAACACAAATGTGAGCTAATTTAGCAGCTCATACAGTTGTAATAACTTTACTGCAATAAATAAATAAAACACAGATTTTTTAGTCATTAATTTAAATTTTAAAAAAGTCTTTTATAACATATAGACTTAGAAGTGACCGTCTCCTATCCTATCCTATCCTGTAACTCGGAGGTCGTTGGAGCACCACAGATGATCGTTTAACCAACGTACTTCATCTTTCTCTGTCCTCAGCAACCCTCATGGCCTCGCTCAGTGTCAAGCCAGTCCATTCTCGAAATGCTGTCCTCCCACCTCTTTTTCGGTCTCCCTCTTCTTCTACCTCCTTGCACTGTGCCTTGCAGGATGGTCTTTGCAAGGCCTAATGATCTGGTGACGTGGCCATACCATCGGAGTTTCCGTTTCTTCACCACTGTGTGACCGTTTCATGGATGCAAAAATAACAAACAAAAAACCACTACATCCTTGTCAATTGTTTTATTTACTATTTGTTTTACAGCTAACTATCTTAGACAGAAACAAAACTGAGAGTAAGAAATCTCAGTTTTTGTTTCCGCTTGAAAGAACTCTAAACAAAATAATATGATAATAGGCATTTCCAATGAATGGATCAACACATGACTATACATGATTGAGATCAGCTAGTAGTAACACCTTACAGGAGCTGATGCCTACCGAAAAATCAACAGTGGCATACGAAAAGGCATGCACACAGCAAAGGTGAACTGGATAGAAGATCACTGTAAGGAAATGGAGAACAATCTGAACAAGAATAACAGCAAGAAGGCCTACTGGACTGTGAAGCGGCTGACAAATGTTAAACAACCCAAGGTCTCTAAGATCCAAAGCAAGTCTGGCTTGTACCTTACAGAAGTACAAGAAGTCTTGGATAGATGGACTGAATAATAATAATAATAATAATAATAATGGATGCTATATACGCACCTTTCCCCAAATCAATCAAGCTCAAAGTGCGGCGATCTGTACCAACATACACGCTCACCTGTCTCATCCACCCTTGAGCACATACACACAACAAATACACATCCAACTCATCAGTTCTAGCATATCCCTAGAACAGATAAGAAGAAGAAATCCTCCCAATTCTCCAAGAAGAATTTGAGGCGAGACAGCAGTGCAATCGCTGAAGAAGGAGAAGACAGCAGGGGTGAACAACATACCCGCCAAAATGCTTCAAGCAGGAGCAGAAGCGATGATTGACACCTTCGCCAAATAGATAACACGACTTGGCAGAGTAGGGAGTGGTCTATACCATGGACCCAGTCGTTTGTCATCACTCTTCCCAAAAAGGGTAACCTTCAGGAGTGTCAAAACTACCGCACCATCAGCCTCATCAGCCATCCCAGCAAAGTCCTCCTGAAAATAATATTCAACAGGTTGAAACCCCAAGCTGGACAAATCATAGCTGAAGAACAAGCAGGATTCAGGGCATGGTGAAGTACCATGAGCAGATTTTCAACCTCAGAATAATCTGCGAGAAATACCTACAACACCAACAACATTTATATCATGTGTTTGTAGACTTCAAGAAAGCGTTTGACCGAGTCTGGCATGCAGCTCTGGGTGTAGGCATCCATAAGAGTGTACAACGTCAGCCTTAACATTATTGAAGTCATTAAAAGCCTGTAAGACTACCAGTGCAGTCCTCCACAATAGCGCCATCGGGAACTGGTTCAGAACAACAATCGGTGTGCATCAAGGATGCCTATTCTCTACAACACTCCAACATCTTTCTGGAGCATATCATGTCAGATGCCCTTGCAGATCATGAAGGCACAGTCAGCATAGGGGTTTGAGCAATCTCCAACCTCCATTTTGCAGATGACATTTATGGATTGGCTGGAAATAAAAAAAAAGAACTTGAACAGCTAGAAAAGAGGCTTGAAACCTCCTCCATATCCTTTGGAACAGAAATAAGTACACAGAAGATCAAAATAATGACTGGTAAACAACACCAATGGCATCAACAAGGACATCAAAGTCCAAAGCCAGCTGTACTGTAACCAGAAAAGGTTATGTATATTTTTTGCTAGTAATTTCAACAGTTTTTAGTATATATTTAGTCGCTCCATTTTATGGGTGTCAAGCTAGATAGTTCTTTGTCCATGCATGACCACATCAGTACCATCTGTCGTGTGTCCTTTCTTGAGCTTCGGCGTATTGCGTCCTTGAGGCAGTTTCTTTCGAGGAATGCATGCACACAGTTGGTCAGCGCTTTTGTGACATCCAGACTTGATTATTGTAATTCAGTTCTAGCTGGTCTCCCCATTGATGAAGTTAGCCGACTGCAGCGTGTACAGAACTGTGCTGCTCGGCTTGTGCTTCAAAAACGGAAACGTGATCATGTCACGCCTCTCTTAATGCAGCTCCACTGGCTCCCTGTCAATTTCCGCATTGAATACAAAATTGCTGTCCTAGCTTTCCGTCACTTCGACCAGTCACTTCCACCATATCTGTCTGAGGTACTCACTACCTACACTACAACCCGTTCTTTGCGCTCATCAGATAAAAAACTGTTGAAAACGCCCAAGCGCCTGCTTAAGACAGTTGGCGACCGGTCTTTTAGTTTTGAAGCACCCAAGGTTTGGAATGCGCTGCCTGCCGGTTTAAGACATTGTACAGACCTTGTTTCCTTTAAGAGCTGCTTAAAAACGCACTTGTTCCGCAAGGCGTTTTCTGTGTAATAGTATGAACAGTAATAATACTTTCTCAATGATGCTGTACATGATGTAGTGCGAATGTTGTGATGATGCGTACGAATGATGTGTGTAAGCGCATTGATTGAGTTGTTATTCTAATGAAAAATGCGTTGTATAAATGCAATTTATTATTATTATTATTACTAATCTAATATTATAATAAAATACCGTAACAGTACTAATTCATTCAAAAATCAAATAGATAAACTACCAAAATTTGAATTATTATTTAGAAGCTTTGATGAATAACTTAGGTAAATTTATTACATGCTTAAAAACCTGACCTGTAATCGATATCAAATGATAACTACGAATCGTACGATGGGACGTATAAAGGCTTCACGGCCTATTCTACTAGTCCTACTACTACATTGGACAACATCGTGATAATCACAGTGGTGAAGAAACGGAAATTCCGTTGGAACGGCCACGTCACCAGAGCATCAGGCCTTGCAAAGACCATCCTATAAGGCACGATGCAAGGAGGCAGAAGAAGAAGGAGACGGAAAAAGAGGTGAGAGAACATTCGAGAATGGACTGGCCTGACACTAAGCGAACCATGACGGTTGCTGTAGACAGAGAAATATGGAGTACGCTGGTTAAACGATCATCTGTGGTGCTTCAACGACTTTCGAGTTACGGGATATAATACTAATAGGATAGTTAACTTATACTAGTACTCGATATTCTTCTTGTTCTTCTACTTCTAGAACAGTTTATAAGTTATTACGTTGAGCAACAGCAATCGTCGCGCCGATTATTCTGTCATTGCTCAAAAACGTATAACGTTCTTTCGAAAACAATTTTCTAATATTCTGTTGCCGTATGAGTAGAAGGAACACGTCTAACTTCCCTATAAAAGGATACAAACTAAGCCCTCCGGTAGTTCCCATGTTTCCGAAACTGAAACCGGATGAAATTTACTTCCCTTGTTCCGATTTAATGGTTTCTTTTGACTGCAAACACAATAAAAAATAACGTCATGCTAGTTTTTCACAAAGTTAAAAATAAACCCTGCAGGTAACCACTCTCATTATATAAATATTTTACAAACTTAATACAGCAACATTTTTGCGTCTCCGTTTGTGTGGATTATATTTTAGATGATAACCTGGTTGGTTTTTTTGTTTGTTTGTTCTTTTCTGTTTTCAGAGCAGAAAAAGTCAAAATAAGGACATGCGCACAACTAGGTTATCATTGGTGTCTACTTCCTTTACTCTGTGAACAGCTGTGTTATTTGTACAGATTTCTTTTTTTTTTTAGGCCAGTGCTTACGTAAGCCAAAACCTTCGGGAATGTGTTCAACTTCTTTTTTGTAGAAAGTGTTTGTTTATTAGTTATTTTAGTCGGAGGATGTTCGGAATTTGACTTATTCCGCATCTATTTCTTTGTTACAATGGGGTACCTTTTTTCCAAACTTTGGAGTCTGTTCTCAAATGAAGGTGAGTAAAATAGAAACAGAAAAGGAAACGAGGTTGTCACTGTATTCTGCGCTATTAATAGTATTACGATGCAAAGGAAGAGAAGGATGTTTGTCAACACGAAATAACTTTCGTTTTTGACAGTTTTTTTTTTCTTTTTTTTTTTCTCAAATCTTCTTGTCAGTCAAAGTTAAACCATTGACTTCATGGTTCTTTGTTTTAATTTTATTTAATTTTGGTAACGCTTTATTGTCCCTTTTTATTGGGAAATTCTGGGCCGCCTCCCCTGTGTCACGCCCATACCCAACCTACCTAATATTACTATTAGTTGTGTTTTTGACATTTTGTTGGGGGAGCAAACCAGAGGGTTTATAGGCGTTTCGCCGGATGGTCGATTCGCCGGAAAGGCCTGGTCGATTCGCCATTGGTCGATTCACCGATAGGTCGATTCACCGACGTGTAATTCAATCACTTGTAGACGGACCGCTAGCCCTAACCCTAACCCGTTTCGAGCGGTATATGTGTAGCACTGCCTTACCCTACCCGTCGAGGCACTGCCTTACCCTACCCGTCGTTCTAGAATTTTTTCTTGTCGTACGGTCCCGTAGGAGCAGCCACTTGGACGTTTCGCCTGAAAATCTGATTGGTCGATTCGCCGGATTCGTCGAACGTGATTTCCGGCGAAACGCCCATGTACCAACCAGAGTACCCGGATAAAACCTCCGAGACGTTGCCCGAGTCGAAAGTAAATTTATAATATTCGGAGAAACATAGTGCCCAGATGCTGGATCGATCACACTTGTCAAGTGCCATTGGTTTCTGGCTTGTGGACAAGGCAAGTTAGTCGCCTTAGACCACTTGGCCACAACGCTCGCTCAGTGCATTATGATTGTGAAAATTCTCTGAATTGTTGCGTTCTTTGTATAACAAGTATCAAATTATGAATTCTTCTTTTGCTGTGGGCCAAATAAATTAGATTCTATCTCACACATCCCTCATCACTTCCCTCGACCCCCCCTCCCTCCTCCACACACACACACCTCCACTCACCTTCTCGTCTCTGTAATTGTTGGAGTCAACATTGTTGAAAGAAAACAAGATATTTCGCTTCTTATGATCAATCTCAGTAAGATTAAGAAGAAGTGATCGTCAAGATAAGAAAATGAGTGGATAAAAGTCAAACAATCGCGCAAGAAGTTTAGTTAATAGTTTGAAACTGAAACAGTCACAGTGAAAGTCCATATTTTGGTATTAATACAATTTAAAAGAAAACTTTCCTCTAAATTCATTGACCATTTTAAAATTCCAGATGGGGTGAGAATGGGATTGGTGGTATTGGTAGGATGGGATAGCTTTTGAAGGAAAGGTCGGGGGAGGGAATGGAGCAATAGAACTTTTGAATTCAAGATTTGAACCCTTGGCCTTAGTCATAGTGTCTGAAAGCAACCTTGTCACAAACTGGAACAGCACTTCATTCAGGTATGGTCTGGAGGAAGGGCTAATAGCAATAATTATAAGGCCTGGCAGGATGGCAGCATGTTAGGCGGTTGTGCATCTGTAGAGTATTGTAGTATACTAGTTTACAATAGATAGATAGCTTGGCAGCATTTTGCCCTTAGTCGACACGCTTTTTGAGAGTACACTCGTAACATTTCTTTTCTCTGGGTAAGCCATCAGGCAAAGAGTAGATTGGTTTTTATATGGTTGTCTTTGAAGAATTGATGAAGAACTTTGTGGGATTAGTACCTGAGCTGATGACAGTTTTGCTTAAGGTTTTATTTCTGACTAGATACACAATAGTCATACAATGCAAACTGAATACATCTTTATAAGTTTATTGTCCATCTTTCACTTTTCAGACATGAGTAATTCAATTCAACAAATGATGTTTATTAATAATTACCATCTAAGGAATTATGCACAGCCATTTGTGTCACATTTGATTAGATAAAAGCATTCAAAATAAACGCCAATTCTTAAACCAACGCTTATATAAGTTATAACATTAACAGTGCTTCAGATTGTCGGCGCGCCCGCGCCATTGGCGCATATTTTATCAGAATGGCGCGTAACACTCAACATGAATGCGCCAGCCTGGCGCGTCATAAAAATCAAGAAGGACTAGGTGAACATTCGATACGAATACCTTCGATTGTCAATAACCCATCTTTTTCAAAATTGACCCATCATTTTGCATGGCCATGGGTCATTGGGCCCATGATGTCTGAAAACAATCTGAAGCACTGTATAACTATAAGTTATATTAAAAATATTTTTTTTAGATCTATTCATTCACACACACAAACACACACATATAATGCAATAATAAAAACTTATTTTAAAAAACCCAAAATACTTCATTATTACTATGCTAATGGAAATGTAGCCATCACTCATTAAATTAGTATTATTTTATTATTATTAGCTCCGTACAGCTAAAACATCAAAATGCAGGAGGTGTGGCAGTGGTGATGTTCTGTTGTATTGTATTTGTAGGATGAATATGATTACTAATATTATTACACCACTGTGTACACTGTAATATAGTCTAACTTGATTTTGACAACGTTTTACAAATTATTTTCTTTCTTTTCTAATTACAGAACATAAAGTCATTATTGTTGGGCTTGATAATGCTGGGAAAACTACAATATTGTACCAGTTGTAAGTATACTAGATCTTTTTACTCTTTCAATGTTTTAATTTTATGACTTGTAGTTGTACTGTAGTGTTCCCTTGTCATCCCCATCTTCCTATACGCTTGCAAAACATGGACCCTCACAGCAGATCTACAACGGAGAATACAAAGCATGGAGATGAGGTGCTACAGGAGATTTCTGGGCATGTCCTATACCCAGCACATCACCAACGATAAAGTCCCACAGACCATCAAAAAAGCCATTGCGTTGGACAACACAATAACATGCTTACAGTAGTGAACTGTGAAGAGACTCCGATTGTATATATCACTATATGGCAACGTCATCAGGCCTTGGAAAGGCCATCCTGAAAGGCATGGTGCAATGAGGCAAAGTAGAGGGTGAAAAAGAGGTGGGAGGACAACATTCGAGAATGGACTGGCTTGACACTGAGTGAAGCCATAAAGATTGCTGGGGACAGAAAAAGATGGAATACGCTGGTTAAACGATCATCTGTGGTGCCCCAACGACTTTTGAGTTATAGGATAGGATAGTACTTGTAGAACACTTTGTAGTTGTACAACCCTACTTTTCCAAACATAATTATGACAATGCCACTGATATTCCAATAGTAGTGATAATGGTAATACCAATAATATTACTAATACAGTGTAATAGTAATGCACAAGTAAGAGCATCATACTTTTCTAAACAACTAAAACCTTAATTAACTTTATGCAAATTCTAAATAGTGAAAATCTTTGACTGTATCTTATCTTTGGAGACATGTATAACAAATAATCCATTAATTTATTCTTTTTTCATTCACAGTTTAATGAATGAAGTGGTTCATACCTCACCTACCATTGGCAGCAACGTTGAAGAGGTGGTATGGAAAAACATCCACTTTCTCATGTGGGACATAGGAGGCCAGGAATCTCTCAGAGCATCGTGGAACACATACTACTCAAACTCAGAGGTAAAAGGAGAGTTGGTGATGATGAAAATGATGATAAAGTAATAACGGTGATTATATTGATAATGATGTCCAATGTCATTGATGATGGTGTTCAATTTTGGGAGTGCGCCAATGGCGCATGCTTTTGGCGCATAATTATATCTCAATTGAGAATGAGCATAAACTGTCAAACTAGTGTGCCAGTTAAATTGGCACAGTGTTTTGATGTTCACTCTATCGCAATTAACAGTATGCTCATCACTGCTGAATTGTCTACTATTGTACTAGACCTAGCAAAGCTTCTAAAAACTAAGATAGTATGAGTATGATGTGACATGAGTATTTCATGTCACCAGTCATCCAATTTATGATAAACCTATACATTTATTAAACGTTATAGCTTCCTTTGTCTGCATCCATTTTCTTAATATAATTCATCATGAGTTTTATTTGTGTTTTTACACTAATCATAATGTTAGAATTATAAGTTGACCCTTAGGGGAAAAAAGTAGCATTTCCTTGTCGAAGATAAAATCATGGTGTAAAATCTCTAGCCTAGGTAAAACTGATCAAGCACAGGTATGAAAGCCAGGCAATAGATGAGTAGACCAGGTAGGAAAAAGGGCCAAAAAGGTGTAGACAAGCACAACTTGAGGTGAGTGAGAATGGAAGTGTGCTTATTTCCTTTTCAGTTTTTAATGGAAGTGTGCTTATTTCCTTCTCAGTTTTTATTTTACTCATCTGTGTAAAACCTTTGTCTATTCTTTCTTTGCAGTTTATTATCTTAGTCATTGACAGCACAGACAGAGAGAGACTTCCCATCACCAAAGAAGAATTGTGCAAGATGATGGCAACAGAGGTTGGTTTTAAAATTTATGTTTAGTTGGCTTCTATACAAACATTTTTGTAAACATAACCTTGAGATTGGACAACTTTCAGTTTGAAGGTACAAGATAATCAGAATCATTTTTATCGGTGAGCACCAACTATAGCATTTTGTTTTTTGACCACAGAATATATATTGTGTATACATTTTTTCCAGTGATGAATAGAAATAAAAGTTTAAAGACAGTATTGAAGTGAAATATTTTATGAAAGAAAACAATGTATGCCTTCGGACAAGAGTATAAGCCGAGGTCTAGTCTGTGCATGCATGCATTCCATCACACCGACTTTAAAGATCCTGACACTCATGTTCAAGACAGGTGAATGCCAGATCTATAATACATAAACACGTCCTGTAAGCACTAGATCCTATATTCCCTGTCAGTCGTTCCGGGTTGCTCAGACTTTAAGGGCCATTATATGGTGTGCATGAAGTAACAAGTTGGTGCCTTGAGCATACCTCATTACTTGTCTAATTCCTGGCAAGTATGTTATTAATTTACCCCTTGGGGTCATGAGCAATCTTGCCACTGTAGATTGTTCTAACCTATAAAGGGAAAAGTGAAAGCCCCAGTTGAAAACCTGTCTTGCCTTTATAGGCATGACCGATTCACTGCGGCAACAATATCCCCGTTGGAGTGCCGGGGGTTTCAGTATAAATAGTGTCCCCACTTTCTGGAAATTTAGTGCTTTAAATTCCCACTGTCGCTGTCTTCTTCATTTACTCTTTCCCATTCCTGCTCTGTCCTATCACTCTGCTATACTATCTTCTTCTTCTTCGCTAGATCAATGACCTACCTTTTTTCTTGAAAACTCTTCCTGGACAAGACTCCTTGTTTGTGTATGAGGTCTGTTGGATCAGCTTGGGAGTGTTGGACGCTTTCTGCCGGGTGGTCACTAGGGCTTCCTATGATGTTATTATTTAGCAATATAGCATTTTCTATGTATATGTTTTGTTGATAATTTATAATGATGTTTGTATTCTATTTTGTTTTTTTAACCGGGGGTTCGAGTAGTTGGGGTAAAGCCTCAGCCGTCCCCTGCGTGGGATGTCTTTATTGTAAAGTGACTGGCCGGTGGAGGGCATTCAATTTTCCCACTAGGGTTGTTTCAGCAGATCTTTTATGCGGATCGGGGGTTGTCCGGTCCTGATTTGGCTCGGAAGAGTCCGCTGGACCTAAAGCAACAATCAATCAAAAAACAATGTTATTAATTTTGTGCAACATCAGAATAATGTTACGGCCAATTCTTGAACTGGTCTAAATGATATTTGCCCAATGTTTCAGGAACTGCGCAAAGCGGCCCTGCTGGTTTTTGCCAACAAACAAGACATCAAAGGGTGTATGTCTGCAGCAGAGATTTCTCAACAGCTCAACCTCACCTCCGTAAAAGACCATGTCTGGCACATACAAGCTTGCTGTGGTCTTACAGGGGAAGGGTTAGTTTGATTTAATTGTGGACACGTTTTATTACGGAAAACTATGTTTTGTTTGAGTATGCTTGAGGACATAATAGATCTAAGTATTTCCTGTGGTGGATATCATTAGTTACCAAATTAGAGAACAGACAACTTTCTCTTTCTCTCTTTGGCATTCTATACTGAATATTGGGTAATAATTTACTTATTTATTTATTTATTTTAAATTTTAAAGTAAACTCTAACATTTTATGACCTGGGATTGTTATGATCATGTCAGAAAAATATTTATGATTTGCAATCAATGCGAAGTACAATCCTGCCCATGTCTGGGGTTTACAGCAAGCGGTATTTGAATATAAACAAGCTTGTATTTTAAATTATCTGATTTTCATTAAAATAGTCAATGAAGAGGTTGGAGAAGCTGGAGATATATGTAATTTTTTAAAGTTAACATTTTATTTCAATATTAGGAAGTTTATTCGTTTATTGGCTGCATCAGTTTTCTGTTACTTTTGTATATTTGTACAAATCCTTGTTGTGTTCTAAACTGTCCACACTGTGGTAATATGTTGTTCGTTGATGTGGATGATGATTGTATAGTTGATTGTTGTTTGAAGATGTATGTCAATGCACCATCTGGTTAATGACACTAAAAAAAATGTTACTTTTTCCACTTGTAACATTTTTATTTTTATTTACATTTACGTATATTTATTTATGTATCGATGATATTGACAGCATGGCAACAGCTGGATATTCTCCTTTATCCGCTGTTTAGCATATTAAGACAATATTATTATAGTACTTCAATGTTTTTAGAACTTGAATTTTCATTTTTTTAGTTGGCAAAACAAAGCAATGGAATGCATGTGGAATGTTCTTATCTATCAGTATCATGACATGCCAGGGTTTTGTTTTGAGCTTATTGAGGTAATACAAATGTATCAATGATTGTTGTTTGATCTTGTCTTTTGGAGGTAATATTTATTTCTCTACATCAACATGGACAGGACCATCAGTCTACATTCCAAAGTAAGACTGCTGCGCTCCCTTGTCATCTCCATCTTCCTACATGCTTGCGAAGCATGGACCCTCACAGGAGATCTACAATGAAGAATACAAAGCATGGAGATGAGGTGTTACAGAAGACTTCTGGGCATTTCCTATACCCAACACATCACCAATGACGAAGTCTGAGAGACCATCACACAAGCCATTGGACAACACGATGACCTGCTCACAGTGGTGAAGAAACGGAAACTCCGATGGTATGGCCACGTCACCAGATCATCAGGCCTTGCAAAGACCATTTTGCAAGGCACAGTGCAAGGAGGTAGAAGAAGACCGAAAAAGAGGTGGGAGGACAACATTCGAGAATGGACTGGTTTGACACTGAGCGAAGACATCAGGGCTACTAAGGACAGAGAAAGGTGGAGTATGCTGGTTAAACGATCATCTGTGGTGCCACTACGACCTGCGGGTTACGGGACAGGATAGAATAGGACATCAACATGGAGATACTATTTATTTCTCAACAAAGTTGCGCTGTCTCTCTTCGTAGTTTTCTATTATTTGGTGATAATCATACCACACCAACAAGATCCAGTAGTTATTAAATAATATTTTTCTTTGTTTGTGACAGGTTGTACCAAGGTCTGGAATGGATCACAAGCCATATACGCAGAAGGTGACGGAGCCAAATAGATACTATTCCACAATGAAGCAGTGTGTGTACTGTGTGGATGAATTAACTGCGGAAACCAGAAACTAAACAGGCGTTGCTGAATGAGAAATTGTGAATGTATTGTGCATTATAACAGGTTAAAGCAAAGTGCGATGCTTATTTCTGTAGTGAAAGTGGATAAGGGAGTGACTGTGAATGTGAGCAGTTTTATTGAAATTGCTGTACATAGTTGCATATGGTGTATGTATATGTTTTGTAAATGAAGCAAGATTCATTGGCCAAGGATTGATGAAAATTGATATTACAAATTATCCCTTTTGATGGGCATCACTGCGCACATGCAGCAAAATTATTTTCATATTTTAGATAGAACATCAGTTTTATTGAACATTGTTACTGTCACGCAAATCAATTTGCTGCATTTAAAATTCTTGAGAAACAACCATTTGCCTTTTCTTTATGAAATAAGATAATTTGGAATTTATTTGCAGTAGCAATAGCATGCCCAACATTTTGTTTCATAAATGTATTTATTTTCTTTGTTGGTACCTGAAAGAACACCTCCACCTCAAGCAAATGAGCAGATCAACTTACCTTCATGAGCTTATGATTGTTGCAAGCAATTTCATTGTTTTTATAGTCGGATAGGTCAATGTGATTTTTTGTTTCTGATATCACATATGTCACTAGTGATTATGAAAAAGGTATTACTGTCGTGAATATTTATGGACTGTCTTGCGACATGTTGTTCTAAACATTTATTCCGAAAGACTGTCCTGATATATTGTCCTGTTAAATTTTTCCCATCAATATGATTAAGATAATTAATTTTTTACTCATTTAACCGTGATAGTTCATAACGAACAAGTTAATAGTCATGCTGACCGTGTCAGCTGTTTTGTGATATACGAAAGAGCACAGTGTTTGTAAATGAAATTTTTACATTGTAACACTTTTTTTTCTTACCTAACAACAGTCTAATAGGTTAGGGAGTTAGATGCAGGGGTCACCATGGCACGTTCACAAAATATTGGGTCATGTCATAAGAAATGTGTCATCATCTTCATCATCAGCCAGTCAAGCCAATGGGGAGACATGAGGGATGCCAACGCAGAAAGGTTTTGCCACTTTGATCTGTCTACAGCTGTTGTCAGGAGGCCTGGCATGTCCAGCGCTGTCCCTGTTTTGACATCATCTGTCCAGCTCTTTCTTTGTTCTCCTCTGCTACTGCCTCCTTCAACTGTTCCTTGCAGGATAGTTTTGGCAAGGGTGTTGTTATGTGTGACATGGCCAAACCACGCCGGCTTCCGCCTCTTCATAATGGTAAGGAGTGGTTTTTGAGGGCCTGCAAGTGACATGACCAGATTTTTTACGTGATCATTCATCTTGCGTTCATGCCAGGTGATTTGCAGCAGTCTGCAATAGTATTTCCTTTCAAATGCCTAGGTGCGTTTTTCCAATTCTTCTGTGAATGCCTAGATGCGTTTTTCCAATTCTTCTGTGAATGTCCAGCTTTTGCAGCTGTACAGTGGAATGATCAGGACCAGACAACTAAAGAGTTTCACCTTGGTGCCGAAATGAATATCTCTACTCTTCCAGATCTTGTTCAAGCCTGTCATAGTTGACATGGTCACTGCCAGTCTAGTCTGTGGAGGATCTGCCATTCTTTGTAACGAAATGCAAAAATTGTAAAGAAGTGTGAGAAGGGTGGAATTTACGTATGTATTTTGCAAGAATTCCTCTAAAAAAATGTAAAAGCATTTTATATTTACTTATCTTTGCCATGCTGTGAAATTGAATTGGTGTTCAGATCTACATTTTGCATGTATGAGGTATACATGTGAGCATGTGCATTTTCTGCATTGTAGCTTTAGGTCATTAATTCATTTTACCTTGGCTATGAGTATTCTCAAGTTACTTAATTACATAAATATCATGCCTTTGCCAGTGAGTGTTCTCTGCTAGCAGTTGTTGAAAATAGTGGCATTTTACAATGATGTGTGTGCTAAAGTTTGGTAGCATTCAATATGTTCTTTCTCAAGACTACATCCATTTGCATGTAGAATTATCTCCTACGGAATGAGAGGAGACTTGTTATGTTCTTATGCGCAGTGAATTGCTTTCATTACTGCTTTGGTGGTTGAAAAATAATATAACTATGTTTAGAGATTTTCTGTATTCTTTCAGTAGTTTACTGGTTGCGGGAACATTTTGCCTGACAAGTGTGCCACGGAATGTTGATTATGAATTACTTTCAGTGATGTTAAAAGGTCAAGACGAGTTATTGCAGCGGCTATATAATTCCAGAGAAGAATTGACTATCTGTAAAAGAAAAAGAAACGTCTGGATTTTCTGAAAAACAGGTGTCATTATTTGTGAATATTTTGTGACTTTCTGTTGTTGTCCAAGAATTAGTTTTAAAGTTTAACTTCTATTTTAGTTTTACATTTTTATCATATTTAAATGTTTGCAGTTTAGTGTGATTTTGCTTAGTTTTGTGTGGTCCTGATTCGGCTCTTGGCATGCAGCTGGACCATATACACATTTAATATCTATCTGTCTATTTTAGTTGTAGTTGTTTGAATTTTTATGTTGTATTTTGTACCTTTTCCCCCCTTTCTTTATATATTTATAATGTTAATTGTAGTGGATTTGTAATTGGTCTCTGGCTCTTTTTATGTTCGCTGGAACTAAATCTTGTATCAAACGGTATTGGGATATCATGTAGGGCTATAACAAGCTGAAGTGGAAGAATTGTTTTGTTGGAACACTGTAGTATTGTGTACTCCCACCTTAGCATCTGGCCTCAAAATATTATTGTTTTGTGCTGCTTTGTTGTCACTTGGTTGTTTATGATTTGACATTATGACAGATTGTGCATACACATAGGCGGCGCATATCCACACACCCTTGAGAATTTGATCATGTGTGTTTGATAGATATGGAAGCTGTACATTTTTAATTTGAATACCTCCAAGTCATTTTCTGTGGCTATGATCTAAATCTTATCAGTGAGTTTTGTTATTTGTCGGCCTCATTTATTTATTTATCTTACTTTCCATTTAACTCCTAAGTCAAAATAACCAAAGCAAGTGAAGTGTGCCAGTATATTTTTCAGCAAAAGGGTATGTAGTTTGATGTTGAGATGAATTATTTGTATTATGAGTATTCACAGTTTTCTTTATTTCATGAATTTATTTAATAATTCATTAATTTATAACTTATGTACGTACATTTTAAAAAAAAAAGATATTATTGTAGAAAAAGCATGGACTTTAGAACTTTTAGAAATGAAAGGATTAAAAAAAAATTGTAACTAATGTATTTAGATAGGCATCTGATCTTTGATTGATCATGAAGCAGAGTGGGCCTTAATTATAGAATAAAGTCACATATATTTTGTAGGACTGTTATGCCAATGTTACAACTTACAGCTATGGTATCAGTATTGACACCCCTTGGGGTCATGAGCAATCTTGCCACTGTAGATTGTTCTAACCTATAAAGGGTACAGTGAAAGCCCCAGTTGAAAACCTGTCTTGCCTTTGTAGGCATGACAAATTAACTGCGGCAACAGTTCCCCCCGTTGGAGTGCCGGGGGTTTCAGTATAAATAGTATCCCCACTTTCTGGAAATTTAGTGCTTTAAATTCCCACTGTCGCTGTCTTCCTCATTTGCTCTTTCCCATTCCCGATCTGTCCTACCACTCTGCTATACTATCTTCTTCTTCGCTAGATCAATGACCTACCTTTTTTCTTGAAAACTCTTCCTGGACAAGACTCCTTGTTTGTGTATGAGGTCTGTTGGATCAGCTTGGGAGTGTTGGACGCTTTCTGCCGGGTGGTCACTAGGGCTTCCTATGAATGTACTATTTAGCACTATAGGCATTTTATATGTATGTTTTTTGTTGATGATTTATACTGATGTTTGTATTCTATTTTGTTTTTGTAATCGGGGAGTTCGCGTAGTTGAGGTCAACCCTCAGCCGTCCCTCGCGTGGGATGTCTTTATTGTAAAGTGACTGGCCGGTGGAGGGCATTCAATTTTCCCACTGGGGTTGTTTCAACAGATCTTTTATGCGGATCGGGGGTTGTCCGGTCCTGATTTGGCTCGGAAGAGTCCGCTGGACCTAAAGCAATAATAAATCAATCAGTATTGACACTGAACAATCTGCCTTAACAGTCTAAACAGACAACGTTGTAACTGTTAACAGGCACATATGTGTTGCCGCATGACAAAACCCGGCTAAAGACGCCAGGATTGATTCGCTGCTACAGCCGTAAAACACTAAAAATAGGCTACCCCATCAATTTTAAGATTGTTGCCTCTTTGTCTTTATTTAAGACTTTTCTTTAATATCCCAAACGGATTTTGTTCAAAAATTACTAAAACATTGTTTATTTTGTTGATTTTGATAAGGGTGTTGATCACACCTTGCTAAAACAATGGCACTAATTGACCTCCGATACCCCAACTTTTCTTGTCCGACTATGAAGGGAAATCCCCAATGTGGATTGATATATAACGTCTGGAGAGTGAAAAGTCCCTATTGCTACTACTTTTTGGTACATAAAAGTGTGTGGCGTATGAATTTTTCATGAAATTCCTTGTTCCGAAGCTTGCTTGTGACACAAGTTGTGTTCGAATGTGTCTCTAGCCAGGTCGTGAAAAACTGAAGTGTTTCCTATAGATTTTCGACGATTTTTAGTTCAAAGTGAATTTTTTAATGTAGATAAACTCATCATACATCTATTTCAAGTGTTTTCTTGCAATATTTATGTTGCATTTGTTAGAAACAATTTGTCAAAGTAAGTGACCGATTCTTCTTGGAAACCGGAAGTGATGGCTTCGTCTTCAGCGTCAATAGATGTGTCGTCTGCTAGAGTAGCTAGGGCCTTGAATCGACCCGGTTTTGCTTCTGAAGAGCTCCAAGACCTGCTTTCAGACTATTTTTATGATGGTGCCAGTGGGAACTGTGATGAGGATTATGATTCTGACGAGCCGAAGCTTGATCCCGTTAATAAACTATACTGTTTGTTTTCATTCAATGATTCATGTTTCGTAGGCCTCTTCGCTATTGGCGTGTCTTTAATAATCCGTCATTTTACTTGCATAGATTTAAGTAAAGGTTGAAAAGGCGATATCAGTGAAAGAATTACAGTATGAGTGTGGAAAATATTTCAGTAGTATATTTTGTTGGGTGGAGGTGGGGTGGGGTGGTTGAAAAGGTAAGTAGTCTGGCCTGCATTCAATATTACTAGCATGACAAGTTGACTATGTTCTCAGTATTTATTATTGTTGGTTTGTCTGTTTTAGGAAATGAACATGAGGACTATTTACCAAATTACTAGTAATTAGTATTTGTTTTGATATTTGTGCTTATTTAAACTTTATAGAGCAAAATGACATGTTATTTTGATTTACACCTGTGACGCGACAGATTTATTCGACGTGCGGAAGGGAGTGGAGAATCGGGGAATTATTAAAGCTTGATTATTAGGACTGAAAACTACCTAATGAAACTTTTGTTTTCGGTTTGTAATCTTTGTTTGACTATTTAAACTGAGCTGATACATGTAGCTGCTTGCAATTAAACAAAAGATTACTTGACGGACGAGGGATTTAAGAGGGGGGGGGTGAGGGAGGGGGCATTATGATAGGGTTTATTTTAGAAAAATGATTGATTCAGGCCATGTTCTTGATATATTATTATGTGTTTGAGTTATTATAGACTTGCTAAACACTTGTTTGTTTTATTTCTAATATGTTTAAAAACACTATGCATTATGGATGGGTACAGAATAAAATTGTGCGTACTGTTTTAATTTGTTTATGTTCAGTATTGTGTGAATGGTGTATAATGTGAATTTTCTCATCTTATCTCAACTCACTGCCATATTGCTGCCATCTTCCTGATTGTTTTGATACCAAATACATGCATGGGAAAATTCTGGTTGTGAAGTAATGATCATTTTACAATTCAAAACTTTGAAGGCAATTTCTGGAAATTAGCCCCCGAGAAAATAAAATATTTTAAAAAATCATAAAACATCAACCAATAAAGATAAAACAATTCTGTTTTTTGCATTTTGAAGATTATTTTTAGTACTTTGTTAATAAATAAATAAGTAATTTTTCATATTTTGACACTTTAGCCTTGTTTTCTCATGCTGCAACACATATCTGCTTCGTAACAACAGCATGCTGTATAAAATGTTAATGTGTTCGATTACAGAATGATAATCCTCACATGTGATTTATGTTTACAGTCTGTTTTATAGTGGTCTATAAAATAAATATTAATTTCTTTGAAGAACATGTAAAGAAGATAGGACAGCCAGGTGTGGTATTCTTTCAAAATCTTATGTTTTTTAATTTAATTCAATTGTTCAGGTGTATTTGTACAGGTGTTTGTGAATAACTGTTTGTGTATTGAAGTATTTTGTGCAGATATGTAATATTACAATAAATTGAAAACCATAAAAAATATGTTGTTTTCTTCATTTCCAAGTTTTCTATTTTGTGGCAGTATTTTGTTAAATTACTGTGATGTGGGAATACAAAAACACGCATGAACACTCATGTACTCAACTTGTTACTTGCTCATCAAGCTGGATTCATATTACTTCTTCATCAAGCTGAATTCTAGTTTCATTTCAAATATTAATAATAACATACGCATGCTTTTGAAGAAAACCTTTGGGGTGAGGGAGAGGTAAATAAAGATCAAATACTGTCCTTAGGTTTATATCCAGAGAAGTTAAGTAACAGAATCTGGTATCATACACCCTTGTGTCATTTGCAGGTCATTATTTAGTCCGGACTTTTTTTTTTTTTCTTTAATGTAATTTTTGGACTACTTAGGACTCATTTCACACAGATAATGCAAAAATAAGAACTTAATTAAAAGTCTGGATGAGTACAACAGTCAATACAGCCTGTGAGTCAAACATGAAACACCATTTTCATTCACATTTAAAGAAATTAAGTCCTAATTTTATTTTGGGTTTTGGAATTGGAGTATTTAAAATAAAATAAAAAAAGAAGTTGTTGAGAGTCAGATTTGTAACTATCTAAACGAACTTTACTACCACGCTATGGGCTTATACCAAGGGAAAGTATTCTTGTTTGGGTTCTCGGATGACAAGGGACACTATCCTCATAATCTTTAACCGGAAGCTGTGATGCACATGGTGGATAGATTTCCAACATGCAGAACGACGACGTAAGGAATTACGTATTTTTGACGTAGTTTACGACTAGGAAAAACAGTATTGTATAATTAGTTCATCAATATATGATTCTTTTCAATCAGATGGTTATATGGTTGCTAGTAACTGGTCCTTTCATTTTGCTTATCCTCAATTGGCTCAAACAATGACCATCTCGAATCGAATTTGTCTTGGTTCGTCTTCACGCGTTACACACTTTATGATTCACCTAAATTTAGAAGTTAATTTTAATTTAGTTTAGTTTAGTTGAGAGGGACTTGTATAAGCCTCGCGGCTTTATGAATGTCCATTTTATTTTGGGCATTTTTACTTGTCCGGTTCCATTTGCGGTTGTTCGAGGAATACTAAACTAAAGATAGTATGCTATTGCTAATATAGTAATTGACATCATACTCAAATTTTGATTTCTGTATGGAAATGACCTTTTTCAGAAGATTTTTAAAGGTGTTCGGGTTGTTAGCTCTTTTAGTATCAACTGGCAATTTATTCAATATGGGCGCAACTTTGAATCTATATTTCAGGTTGTATGGAGCATCGTCAGTGGGAGTTTCTGCTCTTATATGACAAAGTAAGTATACGTGAGGTATAAATCATTCCTGATTTGTGTAGTGTGACTGTGACAGTGTGAGTATTGGATTTTTTCCTTAGAACATTAAGTTAAATTAATAACAGTTTATATCATTAGAGTTTAGACTCCGTATCAGTTTTGTTATAAATTACATTGATTAAAGTTTAAACTATGTTATTGCTAAATTATTAATTGTCAGCGATTAGCTTCAGATTCTATTTCTAGGCTTTTTTCAAGTTCAAGTTCAAGTTCAAGATAATTTATTGCCAAGTGAATAATACACAAGGAATGCATTCGGTAAAAGCTGTAGCACCACACAAAAGCACATATAAAACAGAGAACATGTGAACAAGCTAACAGCAAATCACAATAAAAGGATAAGAAGATAAAGTCATGAAACGAATGAACTGTACAAAAGGGCTAATATATATTTGCTAGTCAACACACACACACACTTCAAACACACGCGCGCACACACACACATACACACACCAACATAAGCGCACATTGCTGACTCCTAGCCATCCAGTTTCCACTCTCCATCCATTCGGTCTCGTGTTACTTTAACATTAGCACGCCTATGTGCAGCGAGTAGGCCTACTTGTACGAAACGAGCGACAAAGTTACTGGCTCTCGCAACACGTTAAATGGCGACGACATGTGGTTAGGCAATGGGCAGAGAACTGGATATATACAATAAATTTGATAAACTGTGTTTATGAAGGAGAAGGACTACACTGTTGAATGCACTGACATTGGATACACTGACATTGGATACAGGGAAGAAAGAAGAGACGGCTTAGCATAGGAGGTAAGAGAATAGTATGTTCGGCATGTGGAAATCCATGTTTAGCCTAGAGCAGAGGGGGAGCTTTTCTGCAGAAAACACGAGTCCCGTTTGACAAAAGCCGCAGCATCCGTCACCCGCTACGACAACACACGCAGAGCATGCACACCAAACAAAAAATAATATGTCATAATCACAGCTTTAAAAACTACAGAGTCACAGTAGCAGATATTGCCAAAAACCACTGTACACAAATATCACAAATACAAACACATCAGTTATATCACAAATACTGCACCATCCGCATAAACAAGAGTAACAAAGTGTTCTTTATAAGATATGCATAATAGAGACCACCGATAAAACAACAGGAGACACCAATAAAGCCTAATTCAACAGAAACAACTAGAAAAAAAAAATCTAACACCCATTAAATGAAGTTCAACATTATTGATGGCTCTAATATTAGCTGCCTAATCACCATTGTACACAGGGTAGGGTATTGCACAGAGTTTCCAAGGGTGACACTAGTATACAAAGCTTGTATTAATGCCTAGATGCAGATTACCCAACAGTGGACAGTGTATGGGGGGGGGAGGTGTAAGGGTAGAATATAGAAGTTATATACCATTCACACACGCACACACACACACACACACACACACACACACACTCATCCGTATTGTCTACGTTGTGGGGTGTTTAAGTGTTAATGTATGTGCATACACACACACACTCGCCCACATGCCCCCCACCAACACACTGGGGCGATCAGCCCATCTCAAGATTAAGCAGTTTAACTGCTTGTGGGAAAAAACTATTGAGGGATCTTAATGTGGTGCACCGAGGCATTCTTAATCTACGTCCAGAGGGAAGCAGCTGGAAGAGCTGGCTGGCTGGGTGGAGTTTGTCTTTATATATATTCTGAGCTCTGCGGTTGGCTCGGAGCAGATACATTGATTCAATTGATGGGAGAACGCTCCCAACGACTTCCAACCACACCATGGAAAACACAGCAAACCCCTAGTAATAATATACAGCAGCAAATGAATCAACGTATTGATGGTGGATGCTCAACCCAAAAAGATATTAATTTCAGACCTCTGGCACATGCACCAATGGAATGGTTGAGGAATGAGATGGCAAACCCTAAACAAAACTCAAAAGTCTGTCTTTTGTTGTTGTTGTGTGTAGTGCAGTAACATGTATGATTTTTTTTTACTTAGACTTTTGTTAGAGTTAACTATTATGTATCCCGTATGCTGAGTTAAGGAGTCTGATAGATAAACACAGCAGAGTAAACATTTTATTCATACTTTTTTATTTGTGCATATTTTTTTAAATTATTCATTCATTCATTCTATGTTAACAGAACCAAGTCACAGAAATTCTGCCGCAATGAGTATAATCTGACAGGTCTGTGCAACCGCCATGCCTGCCCTTTAGCGAACAGCCAGTATGCCACAGTCAGAGAAGAAAAAGGTATGATTTTTTTTTCCTTGCACCTATGAATTAACATTCAATTTCAAAAAGAGTTTGGTTTCCATTGTTATTGATCTCCTCCGATTTTGTCCCTTTTTATCGGCTGCATATTGTCTACTCTCATAGATTGTAGTACCTTTTCTTTCTCTTCTTCACATTAATATCATGAGTATCAATCAAATACATTTTATGATTGTTTTCAGGCATAATCTACTTGTTCATAAGAGAACCTGAGCGAGTGCATTTTCCACGAAGGCAGTGGGAGAAGGTGAAACTCTCAAGAAACTTCAAAAAAGCCATTGAGCAGATCAAAACACATCTGATCTACTGGCCAAAGTGAGTGTCACTGTGGTTTCAGGAGATTTTAGCTTGCCCTATAAGTATTGCTGCAAAAAATTTATTACCAAAATAACGTGTATTATAAACTGATGTCTTTTGTCGTTTTGATGATGATTTTGTTGTTAATATAATTGCTATTGTTTCTCTTTGTTAGTGTTGTAATTGTTGATATTTAATTCATTAATTGTATGTTGTTTTCAGGTTTATTCGCAAAAAATGCAAAGCACGATTGTGGCGGATAACACAGTATCTCAACAGAATCAGGCGTTTGTCTTTAAAAAGATCGTGAGTTTTTCTACACATATATTTTCCTGATCTTTTCGTGTTCTTTTTGTCCTTCTGTCAGTCTGTTACTGTGAGGAAATAATTTAACTATGATGTACATGTCAGGCTCCTTAGAACTTTGTTAGTACTTGTTTTTTTCTTCAAAATTGCAAAAAACAAATTGAATTATATTATAAATATTTACTGTGTATCTCACTGATTACACTGTATCTCACTGACAACAGGCCATCTTCCACTGACCAGGTGTCCTTGGTGCTAGTTGAGTGTCTAAGATCTATCCACTATACCCTAATAGCATTCTGAATGGCACCATAATCTAGCGGCAGTTTGGTCTATTGACATTATAGGATAAACGCATAATAGATGAGATGCATTATTGTGTTGGTTATTCATTTTTATTATTTAATCGTTCCAATATAGCTTTTTTTCCAGCTCAAGAGCTGCTAAAGGCGCTCGCAGATATAGGATCTAACTTAAGCCGGCTGAGGTGCCCACTTGCAACCTTTGGCCGCATTGTCTGATGGCCAAACAACTAAGTGCAATCCGGGCGACCAGGGATGAGATGAAGAGACCTAGTGCCTGCAGGGTGTATTTTGCTTAGCTGGCACTCGCCCGTCTAGAACATGAGTGTCAGGATATTATGTAAAGTTTACACGACAGAATGCCTGCATGCGCAGACTAGACCATGGTTTATGCTCTCATCCAAAGGAGTTTTAGACAGTGTTGGTTCTAGAACATTTAGTCTTTCATCATCACCCAAAAAATGATTTAAAAAATTTCGTTATTTTTTTTTAATAGAACCGAAGTTTGACTGTGTCCAACAATGTTAAAGGACTAATTTGTGCAAGCAGAGAAGGCCGATCTTACATAGCTACTTAACATACCTGTTGTACTTATAATGACAGTCAAAAACTTCGACTCGGTTTTTAGTACTCGGATGATAATTGCCTGTACATGATCTGGTCTTTCAGTTTTTGTGAGTGCTATTGTTACTTTTGTATGGTGTTGTTTGCTTATTTGTTCTATATATTTTTTTAAATGTTAAAACATTTTTTAAAGACTATTTGTAAATGTGTATATTTTTTCTTTCAGTGTGAAACTGGTCCCAATCAGCAAGAAGGTTGAAAGGCGAGAAAAGACACGATCAGTATGTTTATTGTTTAATATTATTAATAATTATATTATATATTTAAATTTTGTCAAACAAACTAATACACTAGCTTCACAAATGTGCAGTCACAGACTAAGAAAAATCATTTAGGACAGCATGACACAGACTGACAAAAACAGATAGCCAGTGAGAAGGATTGTACATTTTATTCTGTTAGTATGGATCTAAACTGAACGTGCAGAAATTTGTTTGTTGGAAATAAATCAAATTTACACAATTTACTTTAATAAATTCATTTACACTTTAAAAAAAGATAAACTATTTTTTTATTGAAGTAGGTGACATTTTATCCAGCGTTGTATTGTTGCACTCAGAGCCATATAGGTTGGGTAAAAATTAAAATGTAATGTATTTCTTGATAGTATCTTTTATTTTTATTATTTTTAAAAATCCATTTTGCTGCCAATAGAGAATTGCACAAAGTTCTAACAATTTGCCAGGCAAGTCTGGCAAGCAATTTTAAAAGAATTAGAAAATAAAATCTGGGTTTAACGGTATTAGAAATAACTGGGTAACACATGTACATTTATAAAAGGTGACTTAATTTTCTATATCAGGATGCTATAAAAAAAATTAAAATATCTTTAAAACTTGTTTTTAAGCATTTATCTATTTTTAGTCCAAATGAGAGATAATGTGAAAGAGAGAGGGAAGCGATTGCATCATATTTGTTGTATTGTGTATGGCATTCTTTTCAGCTATGTCTCTGACGTTTATTTCAGCTTTACAGGATGTGGGTACGGTGGGGTGTGGTCAGGGGGCGGGCTGCCTGCCTACACTAAAAATGGTTAACATACCTAACTTATGAACGTTAAACAACCAATGTTCTGAGCTTTCCTTGTTTTGCTGACCGTTTAACTATACAGAGAAAAAAAACGTCACAATGACGATTACAAAATAACTTGTCATTGGCATATGTCGTTACACTATTGAATGACGACTTATCGCGTCATAAGCAATCAAGGGGTTAATGCTTATTCTGCTTGTGTATTTTTTGTACAGGAAAAGGCACTGAAAGCAGCTCTCCTCACACAACAGGTTGAGAAAGAACTGTTAGAACGATTGAAGAACAACACGGTAAGTGGATCAGCATGCAATATCCATTTCAAATTCTCATTGTGATTTACCCCCTCTCTTTCCCCTCCTACCCCTTCCCTTGCATCTAACACATTCACACACACATTCATTGTTTATATATATATTATGTGTTTGTGCGTAAGTTTGTTGCTGCTGCTCTAACAAGGTTGAAGCCCATTTGGAATGACAGGACCATCAGTCTACACACCAAGGTAAGGTTGCTGCGCTCCCTTGTCATCTCCATCTTCCTATACTCTTGTGAAACATGGACCTCCACAGCAGACCTACAAAGAAAGTCTCCAAGCATGGAGATGATGTGCTACTGAAAACTTCTGGGCATTCCCTATATCCATCACATCACCAATAAGGAAGTCTGACAGACCATCACATAAAGCTATCAGACAACTTGATGACTCACTCACAGTGGTGAAGAAACAGAAACTCGGATGGTATGGCCACATCATTAGAACACCAGGTCTTGCAAAGACCACCCTGCAAAGCACGTTGCAAGGAGGCAGAAGATGAGGGAGACAGAAAATTAGGTGGGAAGACAACATTCGAAAATAGACAGGCTTGACATTGAGCAAAGTCATGAGGGTTGCTGAGGACAGAGAAAGATGGGGCATGTTGGTTAAACTATCATCTGTGGTGCCCCAACGACTTTCGAGTTTCGGGATAAAATAGAATAGAATAGGAAGTTTGTTGACTTTATATGAAAGTGAGTCTATACACACAATTTTAATTGTGAAAGTTACAGAATGAGAAATTATGATTGTAGTTCCCTTCCATTGTTTATAAAATAATTAGCCATTTAACCCTATGAACCCTGGATGCCCCACCAATTCTGAGCCCCATCCCCTGGGCTCCCCGGAGAAAAATGGCATTTTTAGCATGCCTTTAGTAAAACAACGAAAACATAACCAAAGTGTTAGACAACCCAAAGAACTTCAAATGTCATCTCTTCATCTTCATTATCATCCCACAATTGATCGATTACTTCCTGAGTTGTGTACAGTCGCTTAGCGACGCTTCCTTGATTTGTAGACCTTCGTTTCATGACGCAAAATTGAGAAAAAAACGTCACAAAAACACGCACTGTGCTGCACTAGAGCGCTGACATTTTGCTTTACCTTATTCCCAATAACCCTCAATAACCCTATTCCAAACAGCAAGTACTAGAAAGAACAGTAAGCTGTGTACGGACCGCAAGATTAACGGTAAGGTTACGAGACCGATTTATCGGTCTTTCGGGGCACAGCTGTTTAAGGGCTAGACCGATATATCGGTCTTTCGGGTTCAAGAGGTTAATATTTATACTTAATAGTCATTATTCAATATTTGATACTGATCGTAATACTAATTACTACAGTCATATTATTTCTTTATGTTCTTGTTTTTTTTTTTCCAGTACAATGACATCTACAACTTCCCCATGGAGTCGTTTGAAAAAGTTCTGAATGAGGAGGAAGAGGAGAGTGGGGAAGAACAGGAGGAAGAAGAGGGAGCCAAGGGTGAAGAAGTAGAAGAGGAGGAAGTAAAAGAAATGGAAGAAGAGGTATTTTTTCAGGCTTGTTTTTTTTATTACAATTGTTTGTTTACATTTATACATATTTTGGCATTACTTGATTCGGTAATTATTTGCATCATTTATCTATTTTTTATTTTGATGTGAGAAGTGTAGTAGATTTGTAAACAAAATTACCTTATTTTATATTTTCTTTTCTTTAGGAAGAGGATGAGAGAAACGTCGAGTATGTCGAGGACTTTGATGAAAGTGACGAGGACATTGAGGTATTTTTGATAATTTTTTGGTCTGCATTGCTTGTGTTAGTCCTTGTGTTTTCTCCCCCATATTGCATTTTAACCCTTTGCCACTCGCAAGGCTCGTTCAGACCCGTAAGCTCAGTTCCTTTGTTTTATCACAAGGCCCGTTCAGGCATGAGAACTATTCTACCGCATCACAACCGTCTAGCAACGGTCAACCACAATGCTGTGCTTTAAAATTTATCCTGGAAACACTTCTGGTTTAAATTTTGGCTAGATCTACACAGTGGGATAGGCGATAGTCTTGTCATGGTGATTTTGTTAAAACCAGAAAGTTTTGGGTCCAATTTTCTGTGTCGCAAAACTGGAGGAGGAAGAAATTGTGTTTGACTATCAGTGAAAGCGATGATGACCATGACTTTTGGGGCTTTACACTAGAAAAAATAGCAAAAGGAGAGCTGTCTGATGTTGACTTGGAGTTAGCAGTAAGCCCAGATCGCCTTGATTTTGACGATCAGCAGAACTCACAGAACTGACCGACAAATGATCTGTCGGTAGTTCTGTGAGTTCAGTAGAGAGTGATTCCGATCAGTAGTTGCCAACTGTGGCTGTTCCCAGCAAAAGAAAGAAAAAAAGACAAATGAAGAAGACAGATAAGGGTACTGATAGTAAAAAGAAACAAGAAGTAGAAACAAACTGTACAGTGTTAGCAACTTTGGTGTCTTCTTTACCCATTCGGATGTTGACTTAGTTAGTCATTGGTAATAGTAACTAACTAATAACAAAGTCAATGTCCTAATGAGTAAAGAAGACAACAAAGTTGCTAACACTGTACAGTTTGTTTCTACTTTTTGTTACCTGTCTTCTTCGTTTGCCTTTTTTTCTAATAATAGTCAAAAGAAACATTAGTTTCTTCAGTTATATTTTTATTACACTGTTTCATACTCATTTATTTCTTTCATTTTGGTAATTTTATTTCCTTTAATATCAGCATATCTTGTGCTTTTAATAGCAGCTTGTTTTGTGAACTTTGTTCTGAACAATTGCCCTAAAAAAGGAGTTCTAATCCGGACATCTGTGAAAACATGAAATTGTTGTTTTTGTATTTTTTGTTTGCATTTTCTGTACCAATCTTACTCCTTTTAAAGACAAACTATGAAAATTCAAGATCTGATGGTATTTTTCATCAGATTGAAATGGATGTAAATCCTTATTTTGTATTTTTTTTTTTTTCCCATGAGCGAGGTGTGAACATTTTCGGAGTTTCTTCCCCTGGGTTGGGTACTAAATAAGGGGAAGCTCAAAACTGGGTCGAGTGGCCTTGGGTTATGTCTGACGTGGGGAAGGGCGTTTGTTGAATGATTTATAGATACATGTATGCCTTACATTTTTTTGGTCATGCTTGTAAGGGACATAAGCGCTGTAGCTCTTGTTCTATTTTTTTTCGATGTGTAGAGTTCCTTCCCTTGCGTCTGTCTTGATGGCTTTCAATCCGTGGTATTCACCGACAGTCACTTTTCAACCCATTATTATGTTGTTTATTCTTTAGCATTGTTTTCATAATTGAAATTTCTTAATTGATTCCTAAAGAACCAAATTAACGAATTTTGTTAAAATTAAACAATTCTTAATCTAATTGCCGATGCACTCATTTACCCCTTGGGGTCATGAGCAATCTTGCCACTGTAGATTGTTCAAACCTATAAAGGGAAAAGTGAAAGCCACAGTTGAAAACCTGTCTTTCCTTTATAGGCAAGACAGATTCACTGCGGCAACAGTACCCCCGTTGGAGTGCCGGGGGTTTTCAGTATAAATAGTATCCCCACTTTATGGAAATTTAGTGCTTTAAATTCCCACTGTCGCTGTCTTCCTCATTTACTCTTTCCAATTCCTGCTCTGTCCTTCACTCTACTATACTATCTTCTTCTTCGCTAGATCAATGACCTACCTTTTTTCTTGAAAACTCTTCCTGGACAAGACTACTTGTTTGTGTCCACTGTAGATTGTTCTAACCTATAAAGGGTACAGTGAAAGCCCCAGTTGAAAACCTGTCTTGCCTTTGTAGGCATGACAAATTAACTGCGGCAACAGTTCCCCCCGTTGGAGTGCCGGGGGTTTCAGTATAAATAGTATCCCCACTTTCTGGAAATTTAGTGCTTTAAATTCCCACTGTCGCTGTCTTCCTCATTTGCTCTTTCCCATTCCCGATCTGTCCTACCACTCTGCTATACTATATTCTTCTTCGCTAGATCAATGACCTACCTTTTTTCTTGAAAACTCTTCCTGGACAAGACTCCTTGTTTGTGTATGAGGTCTGTTGGATCAGCTTGGGAATGTTGGACGCTTTCTGCCGGGTGGTCACTAGGGCTTCCTATGAATGTACTATTTAGCACTATAGGCATTTTATATGTATGTTTTTTTGTTGATGATTTATAATGATGTTTGTATTCTATTTTGTTTTTGTAATCGGGGAGTTCGCGTAGTTGAGGTCAACCCTCAGCCGTCCCTCGCGTGGGATGTCTTTATTGTAAAGTGACTGGCCGGTGGAGGGCATTCAATTTTCCCACTGGGGTTGTTTCAACAGATCTTTTATGCGGATCGGGGGTTGTCCGGTCCTGATTTGGCTCGGAAGAGTCCGCTGGACCTAAAGCAATAATAAATCAATCAATCAATCAACTTGTTTGTGTATGAGGTCTGTTGGATCAGCTTGGGAGTGTTGGACGCTTTCTGCCGGGTGGTCACTAGGGCTTCCTATGATTGTACTATTTAGCACTATAGGCATTTTATATGTATGTGTTTTGTTGATGATTTATAATGATGTTTGTATTCTATTTTGTTTTTGTAACCGGGGGTTCGCGTAGTTGAGGTCAACCCTCAGCCGTCCCCCGCGTGGGATGTCTTTATTGTAAAGTGACTGGCCGGTGGAGGGCATTCAATTTTCCCACTGGGGTTGTTTCAGCAGATCTTTTATGCGGATCGGGGGTTGTCCGGTCCTGATTTGGCTCGGAAGAGTCCGCTGGACCTAAAGCAACAATAAATCAATCAAAATCAAATCAAATCAATCGATGCACTCATTGCATCAGGCACTCCTACCATTTTGGTCACCTTGACAACCATTTTATTTCTACTTGTAGACAGTTTTAACTCCATTTATGTTCACGTCCCTTTCAGGACTATGCAGAAACAGACAGCTCAGAGGAAGAAGAGGAGGAGGAGGAGACGACAAAGAAGAATAAGCCTGGAAAGCGGCAACCCAGGAAACGTCCACAAGTGGAGTATGAATTTGACAGCAGGCCTTCGACGTCAAAGCAGAAAATTAAACAGACATACTGATGCTGAATTATTGAAAGTGCTGTGTGACTGCGAGAGAATGAGAGAGTGTGTGGTTGATGCCTGATTTGAGTTCAGTAACTGTGCGACTATGGTGTGCCAATGATGAGTGTTGGGAAAGGTGTTTTTGAGCAGGAAAAAAAACCCAATTGTATTGAATATTGTAAACAAATAAAACTTGAACTAATGTCAAAGTTAGCGTTGTGAGATGTTGTATAGGATTGGATTCGATTGCGTGTAAAAGTGGAGAATAAAATTTGACTCAAATGCGTGTTTGTATTTCTCGAGTGGGTGTGTTTGGGTGTTCTCTTTTGAGCTTTTCTTTCTATTTAAACTTTGCTTTTTAAAGTTTTTGTTGTAGTTTATTATTATTATTACAAATACTTTTTTTTCTCCTTGTCATTTTTCTTACCCTGTGTAGTTGTTCATCTTGGCTGTTGGATACCCAATTATCTTACTATTGTGAATAGGGTTTTAATACAAGCATTATTAGTTTTGTCAGACATAAACTGCTTCTTGCAAAGTTAATTTCTAAGTTTTTGTTTTATGTAATTATGTGTGCTTTGAGTGTGAGTATTACTCTGATTGTTCACATTTGCATAGAGTTCATGTTATAATAATGAATATATTAAACAAGTTTGTAAGGTCTGTAGCTACCCCCGTTGGGGTGCCGGGGGTTTCAGTATAAATAGTATCCCCACTTTCTGGAAATTTAGTGCTTTAAATTCCCACTGTCGCTGTCTTTCTCATTTGCTCTTTCTCATTCCTGCTCTGTTCTAGCAATCTGCTATACTATCTTCTTCTTCGCTAGACCAGTCACCTACCTTTTTTCTTGAAAACTCTTCCGGGACAAGACTCCTTATTTGTGTGTGAGGTCTGTTGGATCAGCTTGGGAATATTGGACGCTTTCTGCCAGGTGGTCACTAGGGCTTCCTATGATGTTATTATTTAGCAATGTAGGCATTTTATATGTATGTGTTTTGTTGATAATTTATAATGATGTTTGTATTCTATTTTGTTTTTGTAAACGGGGGTTCGATAAGTTGGGGTGAAGCCTCAGCCGTCCCCTGCGTGGGATGTCTTTATTGTAAAGTGACTGGCTGGTGGAGACCTTTCGGTTTTACCACTAGGGTTGTTTCGGCAGATCTTTTATGCAGATCGGGGGTTGTCCGGTCCTGATTTGGCTCGGAAGAGTCCGCTGGACCTAAAGCAATAATAATGTAATGTAAGGTCTGTAGCTTATGGTTTTCCCTCATGACTGTTTACTTCAAGACAAACAAGAAATACAGGACTGACTATTAATACTGTAAAAATAGTTATTAATAATTATTGCTTACAGGGTCCAGCGGAGTGCAAAGAGCTGAATCGGGACCACAAAATCAAGACCACCACTTGTTTGGAAGAGGACTCGCTCCTAATATAAAAGATCTGCTGAAACAACCCTAGTGGTAACTGAAGGCACTCCACTCCACCAGCCAGTCACTTTACAATAAAGGCATCCCAAGTAGGGGATGCTGAGGCAATACTCTAATTTATCGAATCTCTATTTACTAAAACATAATAGAATATAAACATCATAAAATATCAACAAAACACATAAAATGCCTACATTCCTAAATAATATTATAGGAAGCACTAGTGACCATTTGTCAGAAAGCGTCCAATATTCCCAAGCTGACCTAACGGACGTACACAAATTAGAAAATTGGAAGAGTTTTCAAGAAAAAAGATGGGTGACAGGTATGGTAGATTGTTAGAACAGAGAAGGAATGAGAAAGAACAAAGGAAAAAGTTGGCGACAGTGAGAATTTAAAGCACTAAATTTCCAGAGAGTGGGGATACTATATAAGAACCCTCATGAAGATGGCCGGCTATTTGAGCGGCGATTACCAACACACCCTACATGATCATGTTCATCAACCCCACCGACATCATGAATTGTATACAATCATCATCACAACTTTAAAGGTACCTCTTGGTGCTGTACAATAGCACTCAATATAGCTTAAGATTGCTTGCAAATGGGCATGGAGGACCAGTTTCGTGCTTGGTGAGCGCCACATCAAAATTGACAGAAAATCTTAAGTATAAAATGAAAAAAAACTTCTGACTGGTGCATCTTGTCGACCAATGGCGTCCACACTAGTCAACACAGTGTCGTTACAATACAGTATAGAACAATTCAAAAGGTATTATGGAAGAGGGGATTGTAATGAGGTAAAACAACTTGGGGGAAAAACGTTGATAAAATCTGACCTTCGGAGAAAACAAGCTCCTTCTTATGGGCTAAGGTGTTGACAGGTAAAAAGAAGATTTTTGAGGTGAATCAACCATTCCAAGAAATGTTAATTGGACACACTGTGTAACAGACTCGCGGAGGCTCAGCTCAACTCTGTGTAACCTGTATTGTCTGGGTGTTATATGACAATATGTATTTCTTTTCAACTTACTGTGTACAGCACAATAAATACCAGCATTATTAAATACTAGTGGTTTTGTACCCTGGCAAGCCAGGGTACACAGGTTGCTGTTTAAAATGTAGACAGAGAGACAACTGTTGTCTGCGAGTTTCATTTGGACGATGATACCTCCCCATATCCCCCTTGATACCTCGCCATACCTCCCCCCTGATATCTCCCCGTCACCCCCCCCCCCATGATGCCTCACCATACCCCCTTGATACCTCCCCGAACCCACTTGATACCTCCCCATACCCCCTTGATACCTTCCGTACCCCCCTTGTAACCTACCTGTACCCTCCTTGATACTTCCCCGTTGATCGTTTCGCAGGTATGGATGAAAGGCAACGACCATCACCATACCCCCTTATATATACCCGTATCCCCGTTATGCCTACCCATGCCCCTTTAAACCTACCCGTAGCCCCCTTTTACCTGCACGTACCACCCCATCCCGATCCTTGGTAATAATAATAATAATAATAATAATAATAATAATGAATATAGAATAATACACACAGGCGGCGGAAGCAGGGGGGGCAGGGGGGCCATGCCCCCCCCCCCCCTAGAAAAATGTTGGAGGGGGCAGCCTTATATATTGCCCCCTCCAATAATAAGTAGTGTCTCTTTTTTTTTTTTTTTTTTTTTTTGCCAGGGCATTAAAGGATTTTTTTTTTTCAAATGGAATCAAGCAATACAAGTGTTTATCATCATAATCATCATCATCATCATCCTCTGATCAGTAAGAGAAGTTCGTCCCTTCGTCATCATTTCCTGTCGACGCGTCATAATCGTTAGCCTTAGCGTAGATCAACGTGACCGACAGTTTTCGACATCGTGCACGTCACAGTCGCGTTTTGAAAACTTTCATTTGCTGTCAGTTTTTACAGTCTACCGTTTTCAATATCAGCAATTTTCTCGACTACAAGTGAAGAAGTCAGCAAAATGGCAAATGCTTTGACAACTGGTGTTATTGTTCCTCGTCAAGCATCCCGACAGACTCTCCGTGACAACCAACCTGCGGCCACTCCAGAAGAATATTTCAAGATTAGCATTGCCATTCCTTTCTTGGAACACCTGTCAACCGAACTGGACTCGAGGTTCAAAAATGCTGGTCTAGCAGTTGATGGTCTATGTCTGGTGCCAAGCACTTTAATAGACAACCAGGATGGTTTCATGCAGGTTCCAGAAGGGGTGATGCTGGCAATGTTGTGGGAGTCTGACCTACCAGACAACGCTACCCTTGATGCAGAATACCAACGGTGGGTTTGCAAATGGCGAAGTGCTGCTGAGAATGCGACAGCTATCATCCCATCCACGGCATCAGAAGCACTGAAACATTGTGACAGGGATTTTTTTTATCCCAACCTGTTCATCATGCTTTAGAACCTTTGCACCCTACCTGTCACTACTGCCGAGTGTGAGCGTTCAAACAGTCAGTTCCGCAACCTGAAAAACTACCTGCGCTCTACAATGGGGCAACAGAGACTAAATGGACTTGCTTTACTGAAAGTGCACAGGGATGTTGATATTGACTTCAGAATCAGAATCAGAATCAGAATCTTTATTCTATATTTATTCAAAGAGGCAGTGAACTGTTTTGCCAGAAGATACAATTCACAAATATGGTACTAATGCCGAGGAACCTAGTGCAGCAAGACTGAATTAAGTGAAAGCAGGGCGGTGATGTTCATAAACTACAAGATAAAGCTTTATACCGTTAACGATCAACAAAAAGTAGTGAATAATAATAGTATACAAAACATCTCTGCTGATAAATAAATGTGTGTGTGTGTGTGTGTTTTTTTTTTTTTTTTTTTTTAAGGAGGGGCAGAGGATAATTTTTGTACCCCAGAGTTTGTCAGTTTAATTGTTCAAAAAGCTCAAAATCCCAGACCATCACAGATGGCTTTTTCACGGTTCAGATTGCACCAGATTGCACCATTTTGCATCCTTGAAAAAAAAAATTTCCGGGGGAGCATGCCCCCGGACCCCCCTAGAAGGCTCGGCGCTTCGCGCCTTCGCTGAATCTATACCCCCACCCCCACCCTCGACTTTTCCCAGGTCTGGCATTGATGTCACTGAATAGTGTGTGGCCCCCCCAATCCTGAGCAGCTTCCGCCGCCTGTGATACAAATAGAAATCATAAAAAACACCAAGGTTTTAAAATAAAATTTGATATAAGATATAATTATACTACTACTACTACTACTACTACTACTACTACTACTACTACTACTACTAATAATAATAATAATAATAATAATAATAATAATAATAATAAATAAGTTAAAAGTAAAAAGCCTAAATTAAAAAGAAAAATATCCATATTGCAGTGTAAAAAAAAATAACATAAAAAAAATATGGCCCTCTGGAGATTTGAACTCGGGTCGCCTGCACGGTAGGCGAATGTTTTTTTACTAAGTGAGCTACCAAGTTAGGCTTCGTATAAAAACCATCAATTTTTTGGTCTATATGGGAAAACATGCTGAAACCTCGATTCGATTTTTAATAGAAGCGTGCGGAATGAGGCTATTGCAGTTTGTGGACATTTTGTTTATTTATTTATCTCAGAAAGTCTGAAACGGTTAAACGTTCGGTAAGGAAATGTCGGCTATAACGATTTCGCGGGTTTTGAGCACACAGCAGGTCGATCCGCAGCGCCCAGCACCTGCCCAGATCAGCGTCCATACCGGACAAACTTTACAGTAGAGGCGAAAAAGGACTTCCGGCTAAGCAATTTATATATATAGATGCATCTTCTGCATGCTATAGTATAGGTCTACATTCATCACAATAATGTATTTCGCTGTACAAAGTAAGTTAAAAAGAAAAAGGTCTGTTGCAAGTACCATACAACGCTGGGAGCCCGCCTAACAAAGGGTGAATCTAGAAATAGAGTGGGGCAAACTGTTTTGAGTGGATAGTTGAATAGATGTAGCTTGAAAAGGGAGTTAAATATGTCTGGCAGGACAGTCGTTGGCGTCGCTGTCATCATCAAATAATCGTTTACTCGCCAGTTACAGACACTGCTAAGGGAGTGGGGTCTACCACGTCAGAATTCCGAGTATCTAATACTATCGAAGATTAACGCTTTTACAGATTCGACAGTGAATATACTCTTGGAGTAGTTGGCGTTGTCGGGATTCTCCCTGTCCACCTCCTACCCTTCAGATGACCCCCCCCCAACCCCACTCCCTCCCCCCCCCCCCTAAAAAAAAAAAGCCGGCCTTTTAAAAATTTGTTATTTAGTATTTAATTTAATTAATACTCATTCAAGCTTATGTGTAAGTATTTGGAGTACTGGAATTTGTTGTTGATTTTTGACACTTTGTTGTCCATTTTCATCTGGAAATTCTGTACTGCCTCCCCTGGGGAAGGCGTAGTCGCAGCCTGTGGCGCGGCCAAATCCAACCTACCTAATATTAATTATTGTTTTTGTTTTTTTCCTGGAGGAGGGAGTGGGGCTAACCGGAGTACCCGGAGAAAACCCCCGAGACGTTGCCCGAGTGGAAATTAAATAATATCGATCCCACACCTGTTAGACAAGTTAATCCCGCCTTATACACCGCGCGGCCACAACGATGTTATTTTACTGAATTTGATGCGGAGAAAAACAAACAACTGAAACAACTGCTGTTGAAAGGTGCTTTTTCTGTTTCATATAAATAACACACAATTATTTTTTTAAAATCTAGCCTTTCTTTCATTAAGAGGGTTTCTTGGCAGAGTTTAGCTGTGACCGTTATCACCAAACAATGCATTGTTAGAAATTGAATCATCGCCTTAGAAAATAGTGTACAGCGGTTCAGACAGTAAACGGGACCATTTTGATAAACATGACCGTGAAATAATTTCATAATTGAGCTGATGTCGCACATTTTCGCGGTTTGAAAAAGCGTCTTTACTTTTGGAATTGTGAAGACGAAATAACTGTAAGTTATTAGCTTATGAAATAAAATAAATAATAAATGAGTGCAGTTCTAGACCTCCTTGTTGGCATCTTCAAAAGGGTCGAAATTAATTAGTATTCATTTACCTTTGTGTGCATGATAATGCCAGTAATTTGGCAGATTTAAAGGCACGCTTCGGCTTGTCACGTTCGTAACGTATTTGATTATAAATGAAGTGGAGGTGCATTCTTCTTTATCTTTTCCCGCTCTTTAAGAAAAAACGTTTCTTTTCGTTTGCTTGTTGTATGAAAGGTCTGTAGTTTGAACACAAAAGGTCTGGCTTCGCGTCCGAAAGTGTTCTTTTAGAAAGCTTCAATTTACACCAGTTCCGTATTTAAGATTAGGCTGTAATATATGGCGATGATGAAATGCAGAGTCATTTAACAATTTATGAAGGCGTTAGGCACAAAATTTGTTGTAGATGCTGTAGTGTTCCATTAAAAAAAAATTCCTGCTGGCTAATGACAGGATTAGCTATATCGTATGCTTTGTGAAGTTTTGGCAACTAGCAGCGTTATGTACGTCTTTGTATTTTGGAGCTTGAGCACGGATAATTGACTTTGCTCTTCTTCATTCGAATTCATTTTTTGTTCATCTGTTTTGTTGTTGTTGTTGTTCTTCCTCCTCCTCCTCTTCTTCTTCTTCTTCTTCTTCTTCTTCTTCTTCTTCTTCTTCTTCTTCTTCTTCTTCTCCTCCTCCTTCTTCTTCTCCTCCTCCTCCTTCAACCGCTTCCATACCATAATATCCTGCGTCATTTCCTGGTTTCATTTATTCACGATCGTGTCAAGTTATATAATGTGGACTACAGTTTGTATGGAATGAAAGAAACTGAAAAGCATTGGTTGGTAATGGATAGCTTAGAGTAAGAATCGTCATTGATTATAATATTCTATTGCTTCTGACTTTATTATTAAATTTTAAATGTACAATTCCATCGATTTACAACATTAATGCAAGTATTTATTTATTTCATTTATTTAACCGTTCTTAAACATTTCATACTATATTCAAAATTTCCATCTCTTCTAAAGAACTCTTCAGCACTTTAAACAACCTACTTGGAAACACAAGCACTTCTCCTCTGCCTTCAACTATCACTCCCTCAGAACTACCATCAGCCTTCTCAGATTTCTTCTCTTCAAAGATAGAAAACATCCGCAGCCAGCTTGATCAGACCTTTCTCGCACTTTCCTCCAGAACCGTGTTTCTCTAGTAACCCTCTAGTAATCCTTTTCCAAACTGTCACTGAAACGGAAGTCGAAGTAATACTGAAAACTATGTCTTTCAAATCATGCGAGTTAGACCCTATTCCTGCCTCTGTGTTTACAGACTGCCTTCCTAACCTACTTCCTTCTATAACCACAATCATGAACGTTTCTCTTCAATCTGGCTCAGTCCTACCAGACAGCTTCTACTATAGTAGAAGCCTACTCTGCTTCAGGACTGCCATCATCCGCCCTCTTCTTTAAAAAGCCTACCTTAATCCAGAAAACCTCAAGAACTACCGTCCTATACCAACCTCCCTTTCTTGTTCAAACTTTCAGAGAAAAAAATGTACTGAACAACTTGTTCTGCTCTTTCCAGTCTGCTTACCGTCCCGACTACTCTACTGAAACTGCTCTTCTGCATATCACCAACAACCTCCTTACAGCCACCAATTCTGGAAAACTCTCTCCTGACCCTTCTTGATCTTTCTGCCGCTTTCGCTTTTCATTCTTCTTCATCGGCTTGAAAACAGTTTCGGCATCAAAGATGCTGCTCTCAGTTGTTTCCCCTCCTCCCTCACTGATCGCTTTCACACTGTCTCTGTCAACAACAACCTTTCTGCTCCATCAAAACTTTCAAGTGGTGTACAGCAAGGCTCAATGCTAGGACCCATCTTTTTACTCTGTACACATCATCACCACTGTCTCAGATCATTAAGGAACATAGTGTTGACCATCACTTCTATGCCGATGGCACCCAGCTTAGCAACATTGACACTCTTGAAAATCTCCCATCCATTCTGAAAACCTCATCCGCCTGCTTCTCGGACATCCAGAATTGGATGAATGCAAACAAATTATAAACCAATGCAGAAAAAACAGAAGTCATGCTCATTGGCACTAAGCATAAACTGTCCTCCATCCTTACTGACACAATAACTCTAGGTCATAACACCACCCCTCTTTTACCTACTGCAAGGAACCTGGGTGTTGTCCTGGACAATACCCTTGATATTATATGTAAGATTTTATCAGCAAAACATCTCAAGCCTGCCACTACCAACTCCTTCGCATATCTGGACTTATATGTAAATACCTGACAATCAACGCAACTTCTAAACTTGTGACGTCTTTTATTCTCTCTCGACTTGACTGCCTCTCTTGTTTTTGGACTGCGTGCTTCTTCCATCCACCATCTGCAACATGTTCAAAACGCTGGCGCTCGCCTCATTCTCCAAAAGAAAAGAAATCTGACCACATTGCTCCAATTCTTCGTTCACTCCACTGGCTTCCCATACCGCAAAGAATACTTTACAAAATCAGTCTTTTCCTTTACAAGTTTCTCCTTGGCTCCGCTCCTTCATACCTTATCGAAAATGTACAACGCTACACTCCCTCTCGCAACTTGCGCTCTTTATCCGACACACTCCTTCTCAGAAGACCCCGCCACAAACTGTCCTCTGTTGGTTTTAGATTTTTTTTTGTCTTTGGACCAACTGCCTGAAATTCATGACCACTTTCTCTCCGCAGCATACCGAATATCAACACTTTCAAAGCAAACCTCAAAGCTAATTTTTTCTCCAAAGTCTTCTCCTGATCTGTTCTGTTCTTCAAACTGCTCCTTCCATACTGCCTCGTCATTTTTGGGTGTGCGTGCGCGCGCGTGTGTGTATGTCTGTTTGTGTGTGCATGTGTGGGAAATCACTTTGTTTATTACTGCCTCTCCTCCAACCCGCTTTGATTTCGCCTACTCCCAGCCATTTATGTATATGTATTGTACTAATTTTTAATGAGCGTATGAATGCGTGAGGGAGCGCTTTGAACTGTTGCTTACTAGGAAAGCGCCTTATAAATATCCTTATTATTATTATCATCATTAATTTTTTACAAAATATTTTTATTATTATTAATGCTTGCGTGAACAGATTGGACATCGGTTTATACTCCCATCCGAAGGAGTAAAAGACGGGAGTCTTGTTGTTATAATAGATTAACCCACTAAGCCATTTACCTCCGTGAGGGCTACCGGTGTCTTTCTGTATAAATAGTACCTTCATTTTCTGGAAATTTAGTGCTTTAAATTCACATTATTGCTGTCTTTTTCCTTTATACTTTCTCGTTTCTACTCTGTTTATCAATCTACTATCTTCTTCGCTAGACCAGTCACCTATCTTTTTTCTTGAAAACTCTCCCAAAACTCAACATTTGTGTATGGGGTCTGTTGGGTCAGATTGGGGCTATTGAAAGCTTTCTGCCAAATGATCACTATGGCTTTCTATTGTGTTATTATTTAGCAATGTACGCATTTTATATGTATGTGTTTTATTAAAACTTTACATGTATACTGATGTTTACATTCAAGTTTGCTTTTGTAAACGGGGGTTCGATAAGTTAGAGTAAAACCTCAGCGTCCCTTGCATAAGATGCCTTAATTGTATAGTGATCGGCTGGCGTAATGCCTGCAGTGTTACCATTAGTGTTGTTTCAGCAGATCTTCTATATGGATCGGGGGTGAGTTCTCTTTCAACCAAGTTGTGGTCTTGATACGGCTCTTTGCAGTCCGCTGAACTCTATAAACAATGATTAACCAATTCACTCTAAGCAGTCATTTGTTTCCGACGGTCTTCAAACAGACTACCATCTCGAGACGAATATTTGATGATCGAGCCTTAACTGTTTAATGGCTTTTAAAACTGTATTTTACTTTGGATTTCTCGCCACTATTCGACTCAGTTTATAGTGGAAGTATATGTCAAAATTTATTATTAACAATAATTGAAAGTGTGAATGAATAGATGAATTGGTATCTAGACAGATTAGAAACTTTAAGAGTCCGCCTAGGAGGCCTATAGATTGATTGCAGCTAGTTTTAACTTCGTCTTTAGATTGTAATAATGTTTAGCTTTGTCTACTTTTGGTATGGATACAAGAACTACATTTATTCTTTGACAGAATGTTCGCGTTATAGGTAGCATAACTCGTAGCTAGTATTAATTCTTAATTTATCTTTATTAGCACTAATGAAAATAAAGTGATGAACACACTCTATGTGAATGATTAATATTAATAGCGATTCATATAATATCTGTCAGAATGCATAAGACTTCTAAGCATGAGCTGGTCTCTCTCTCTCTCTCTCTCTCTCTCTCTCTCTCTCTCTCTCTCTCTCTCTCTCTCTCTCTCTCTCTCTCTCTCTCTCTCTCTCTCTCTCTCTCTCTCCATGATCTTGCAGATCATCACTTGACGGAACGATTAAAATATTATAATTTCGGGAGCTCCCAGAACGATTTAGATTGAATTCTCTGCTTTTAGCCCCGGTCAAAAATGATTAAAACTTATCATTTCGGGAGCTTTCTGGAGTGGCCTTAACAATGATTTTCGACGTGGTGGTGACAGCACGTTAAGTAAACTAATTGACGTGTAGGCAGCTATGAGAGTTATGACTGCTCGGTGGTTTGATAACCGGATAAAGGCCCCAAACTTTTCCAAAACTCTCCAAGTAAAGAGCCAGCATTGGTGTCAGGTACCAAAGGCAAAGTTGTCAGTTTGCTCGGTCGGAGTAGCTCGGTGGTCCATAATGGCGGAACACTGTGCGACACTTGAAGTAGGTGTGCTTCTTTGGCAGCGTTGGTTCCATTCCGAAATTTCGGCTCACTACTTGGTCTACGCATGCCGGCCTGAGTTGGAATCGTTTTAAGTCCCAGGCACATCATTCATCATGCACATCCTATCCTATCCTATAACGGGAAAGTCGATGGGGCACCACAGATGATCGTGTAAACAGCGTACTCCATCTTTCTCTGTCCTCAGCAACTCTCATGACTTCGTTCATGTGTCAAGCCAGTCCATTCTTGAATATTGTCCTCCCACCTCTTTTTATGCCTCCATCTTCTTCTGCCTCCTTGCACTGTGCCTTGCAGGATGGTCTTAGCAAGGCCTGATGCTCCGGTGACGTGGCCATACTATCGGAGTTTCCGTTACTTCACCACTGTGAGCAGGTCATCGTGTTGTTAAATGGCTTATGTGATGGTATTTCGGATTTCGTCGTTGGTGATGTGCTGGAAATGTTGAAGAGTGTTAGAGAGAGTAGGCGTTCTTGTTGTTCTGAACCAGTTCCCGATGGCGCTATCGTGGAAGACAGCACTGGTAGCCTTTTCATACAAGCTTTTGATGACTTCAAAAATGTTAGGGCTGATGTTGTACACTCTCATGGTTGCCCACATAGCTACATGCCAGACTCGGTCAAGCGCTTTCTTGAAGTCTACAAACACATGATATGATGTTGTTGGTACTGTAGGTATTTCTCGCAGATTATTCTGAGATTGAAAATCTGTTCAGTGCCCTGCTCTGAATCCTGATTGTTCTTCAAATATGATTTGTTCAGCTTGGGGTTTCAACCTGTTGAGTATTATTTTCATGAGGACCTTGCTGGGATAGCTGATGAGGCAGATGGTGCGGTAATTTTCACATTCCTGAAGGTTACCCTTTTTAGGAAGAGTGATGACAAGCGACTGGGTCTATGGTGTAGGCCACTCCCCACTCTGGAAGATCTTGTTACAGATAATGGTGAGGGCGTCCAATCATCGCTTCTCCTTCTCCTTGAAGCAATTCTGTGGGTATGTTGTACACTCCCGCTAACTTCCCCTTCTTCAGCAATTGCACTACTGCCTCAACTTCTTCTCTGAGATTTGGGAGGATCTCGTTTTCTTCTCAGTTCTAGTGACATGCTAGAACTGATGGGTCTGCGTTTGGTGTGTGGTTGTAAAGGTCAGAGCAATATTATGTCCATCTATCCAAGATTTCTTGTTCTTCTGTAAGGCATATGCCAGATTTGCTTTCCTATCCTATCCTGTCCCATAACCCGAAGGTCGTAGGGGCACCACAGATGATCGCTTAACCAGCATACTCCATCTTTCTCTGTCCTCAGCAGCCCTCATGGCTTCGCTCAGTGTCAAACCAGTCCATTCTCGAATGTTGTCCTCCCACCTCTTTTTCGGTCTCCCCCTTCTTCTACCTCCTTGCACTGTGCCTTGCAGAATGGTCTTTGCAAGGCCTGATGATCTGGTGACGTGGCCATACCATCGGAGTTTCCGTTTCTTCACCACTGTGAGCAGGTCATCGTGTTGTCCAATGGCTTGTGTGATGGTCTGTCGGACTTCAATGTTGGTGATGTGTTGGGTATAGGAAATGCACAGAAGTCTTCTGTAGCACCTCATCTCCATGCTTTGTATTCTTCGTTGGAGATCTGCTGTGAGGGTCCATGCTTCGCAAGCATATAGGAAGATGGAGATGACCAGAGAGCGCAGCAGTCTTACTTTGGAATGTAGACTGATGGTTCTGTCTTTCCAAATGGGCTTCAACCTTGTCAGGGCAGCAGTTGTTTGTGCGATCCTGGAGAGGACTTCCTGTCGAGACCCATTGTCTGACACAATGGCTCCTAAATATTTGAAGCTGTGCACTGTGTTGAGGGATTGGCCTTGTACTTTGATGTCCGTGTTGATGCCATTGGTGTTGTTGGTCATCATTTTGGTCTTCTCTGCACTTATTTCCATTCCATAAGCTCTGGAGGTGGTGTCAAGCCTCTGTACAAGCTGTTCAAGTTCTTGTTCCTCTCCAGCCAATCCATCAATATCATCCGCAAAACGAAGATTGGAGATTGCTCTGCCCCCTATGCTGACTGTGCCTTCGTGATCTGCAAGAGCATCTGACATGATGCGCTCTAGGAAGATGTTGAAGAGTGTTGGAGAGAGTAGGCATCCTTGACGCACACCGATTGTTGTTCTGAACCAGTTCCCGATGACGCTGCTATGGAGGACTGCACTGGTAGCCTTGTCATACAGGCTTTTGATGACTTCTATAATTTTAGGGCTGATGTTGTAAACTTTCATGGTTGCCCATAGAGCTGCATGCCAGACTTGGTCAAATGCCTTCTTGAAGTCTATGAACACATGATATAGATGTTGTTGGTGCTGTAGGTATTTCTCACAGATTATTCTGAGGTTGAAAATCTGTTCAGTGGTACTTCGCCCTGCCATGAATCCTGCTTGTTCTTCAGCTATGATTTGTTCAGCTTGTGGTTTCAACCTGTTGAGTATTATTTTCAGGAGGACCTTGCTGGGATGGCTGATGAGGCTGATGGTGCGGTAATTTTCACACTCCTGAAGGTTACCTTTTTTGGGAAGAGTGATGACAAGCGACTGGGTCCATGGTGTAGGCCATTCCCCACTCTGCCAGATCTTGTTACAGATAATGGTGAGAGCATCAGTCATCGCTTCTCCTCCTGCTTGTAGCAGTTCCGCTGGTATGTTGTCCACTCCCGCTGACTTCCCTTTCTTCAGCGATTGCACTGCTGCCTCAACTTCTTCCCGGAGAATTGGGAGGATTTCTTCTTCTTCTCTGCTCTCAGGACATGCTAGAACTGATGGGTCTCCATTTGGTGTATGGTTGTAAAGGTCAGAGCAGTACTCTGTCCATCTGTCCAAGACTTCTTGTTCTTCTGTAAGGCAAATGCCAGACTTGCTTTGGATAGTGGAGACTTTGGGCTGTTTAACACTTGTCAGCCGCTTCACAGTCTGGTAGGCCTTCTTGCTGTTGTTCTTGTTCAGATTGTTCTCTATTTCCTGGCATTGATCTTCTATCCAGTTCTCCTTTGCTGTGCGCATGCCTTTTCGGATGTCATTGTTGATTTTTCGGTAGACATCAGCTCCCTGTGAGGTGTTCTTTTTCTTTTTTAACTCTCTTCGTTTATCACACAGATCCAAAAGTTCAGGTGTGATCCACGGCTTCTTCTTTGGTCGGTGCTTGCCAAGGATCTCAGTGGCGGCATCTGTTACAGCTGAGTTGAAGGTATTGGTCATGGTGTTGACATCTACTTCGCCTGCCCCCAAAATAAGCAGTGGTGCAAATTTCCCTCCAATTGTGGCCTGAAATATTTTTGCCACCTCCGGGTCTTGCAGTTTGTCCAGGTCGAACTTCAGCCTAGTGCACTTTGCTGTATTTACTCTCTTCAAATGGAGCCGGAAAGACATCATCACGAGATCGTGGTCACTTCCAATGTCTGCTCCTGGAAAAGTGCGTGTCCTGCCAATGTTGATGCTTGATCTGAAGCGTTTCTTGACCATGATGTAGTCGATCTGGTTGTGATGTTCCCCGCCGGGACTGTGCCATGTCCATCGTCTGGATTTTTTGTGGAGACCAAGCGTGTTTGCCAGTACCAGATTGTTGTATCTGGCAAACTCCAATAGCCTCAGACCCCTGTCATTTGTCTCGTTGTTGCAGTGGGGTCCGCATGTGTCTTCCCAGTTGTGGTGCGCATCTTGGCCAACCTTGGCATTCCAGTCGCCTTGCACTATGACTATGTCCTTCTTCGGCACTTGGTCAAGGACCGCCTGTATATTTTCATAAAAATCCTCCACTTCGCTGTCTTCATAGTCTGATGTTGGGGCATAGGCCTGGATGATGGTAATGTTGAAAGGGGTTGCTCTGCATCGTGGATACCTCGGGCTATTTAACACTTGTCAACCGCTTCACAGTCTGGTAGGCTTTCTTACTGTTGTTCTTGTTCAGACTGTTCTCTATTTCCTGACATTGATGTTCTATCCAGTTCTTCTTTGCTGTGCGCATGCTTTTTCGGATGTCATTGTTGATTTTTCCCCTTGTTTTTTAATCCTTCTTTTGTCACACAGGTCCAAAAGTTCAGGTGTGTTCCACGGTTTCTTTTTTGGGCGGTGCTTGCCATGGATCTCAGTGGCAGCATTTGTTACAGCTGATTTGAAGGTGGTGGTTATGGTGTTGACATCTATTTCACCAGCTCCTAAAATTAGCACTGGTGCAAATTTCCCTCCAATCGTGGCTTGGAATATTTCTGCCACCTCCGGGTCTTGCAGTTTGTGTGTACCCTCTTAAAGTGGAACCGGAAAGACATCATCGCTAGATGGAGGTATCTTCCGATGACTGTTCCTGGAAAAATGCGTGTCCTGCCAATTTTGACGCTTGATCTGAAGCGTTTCTTGACCAAGATGTATTCAATCTTGTTGTGATGCTCCTCGCTGGGACTGTGCCATGTCCATCGTCTCGATTCTTTGTGGAGACAATGCGTATTTGCAAGTATCAGATAGTTGTATCTGGCAAACTCCTAGAGTCTCAGACCTCTGTCATTTGTCTCGTTGGTGCGCATCTTGGCCAACCTTGGCATTCCAGTCGCCTTGCACTATGACTATTTCTTTCTTCACACTTGGTCAATGACAGCCTGCAGATTTTCATAGATATCTTCCACGCTGTCGTCATAGTCTGATGTTGGGGCATAGGCCTAGATGATATGATGATTATTTTGAAAGGGGCTGCTCTCAGACGGATAGTAATGAGTCTACTGGAGACTGGGCGGCAACTCATGACAGTGGCTAGAATGTCTTTGTTGACGAAGAATTCAATGCATTGTTCGTGCCTGTCATCTCTCCCGCTGAAATAAAGCTTGTGGCCTTTGTCGGTCGTTGTTTCACTTTCCCAGCGCAGTTCGCTGATACCAAAATGTTCCATCGATAGTGGTCCAGCTCTTGGAACAGTTCTTCTCATTTTCATTCCGCAGTTAGGGTCCTGACATTCCAGGTTCCTATGACGATGTTGTCTCTCGTGCGGGTCTTGCTAAGTTGTCCATCAGTAGCATACTTATCACGGAAGGCGCGGTCCTTGGTGACCCGGGCGACGACCGATCCAGTATGGAATAAGTGGTTGGTTATTTTCTTTGGGCATGAGTCCTACAGTTTGGCTCGCCTTGGCCCCGCGCACGTGGTCGTTGAACCTTTAGTAACGGGAGGTTCCTCCGTTCTGGCCGGTGACTTCTGTGTAAAAGACTTTCGTCCAGTGATGCCGTGCTGACATCATCCCTGTTAGTCGCCTCTTACGACACGCCGGGAAACGCTGGGTCTATTCCATTCAATGCACGAACCCACGTGCGCTCGTGATTATTGCATCCTGCGCCTCTGGTATCAAGCGCCTTGAGCTTGCAAACTATTATTATTGTAAAGAAACGTTTGGCCATTTTTGTTCTGCAGGTGTCAGCCGCTGTAATACAGACATTATCAAAGGAAGAGTACGTGTAGTTGGTCAGGTGCCACATATCTTTGTTAATTTTTCTTGTTATGCTACTGTTAATACTTTTAAATGAAATATTAGTTATATGTCAGCGGAAATAATTATTTTTAAAGGGATAGAAGTAGAAAATAAGAGTCAAAATAAGAATCTAACATTTTTGGTTAGGAATAGCAAGATGATAATTATTATAATTATATATGTTTAATAATAGACCCTCACTCAGCTTACACGACCTCTATTTTTGAAAAAAAGAAATCAGATTTTGGAGCGCGTGCTTGTGCCACACTCAGACTAGATTTATTTCAATAAAATAAAAACTTAAAATGATAAAATGCAAGTGGGCTGATGGGGGTGGGGGGTGGGGGTGGGGGGAAACAACTCACAACTGATTAATTTATTCTTTACCAAGAATACAGATTTTGTGTGAAGACTAAAATTGTGTGTGAAGACTTTAAGGTTTTTGTATGAGATGAAGATTGTGCGTTTGTAAAGATGAGGGTCCTTTGTGTGCAAAATAAAATTACTCATCAGGCGTCGGTAAATCTCTCCTCTTAGATCAATGGATGCCTCCCGGACACCCGAAAGCCGAGAAATCTTTTCCTGTGGTTACCTTTGTTAGCGGGGGCACATTAATAACGTGCACTGCATGGATAACATTACAAGGGAGGCACCGAGTGCTAAAGAACGCTGCACCGGGAAACGGTAGCGATATCGGTAACGGTAAGTTACTTAAGTGTAACAAATGGGTAAGAATTGAGAATTGAGAGAGCTAGAAGAACATGTTTGTAATTTGGGAGCTTGACTAGGGGGAGGGGGGGAGGGAGTAGGGGAAAGGAAGGAAAGGGTTGGGGGAGAGGTTGGAGGGGTGTACTTATAGGTTTAGGTGGACGCTTGCTTGTGATTAGAGAAATGGGGAAAGGAGGTTGGAAACTGGTTTGAGGAAGAGCCCAGACATGGGTACCAGAGCCTGTTCGGCCTTAACAAGCTTAGAACCACAGGCGGGAAGTGTATAGAATACGGCGAGTCCCACTACCTGTATGGACTAGATCACATGAAGGCCTAGTACGACTAGCATTTTTCGCTTCTCTAATTCAGAAACAGACGCCAATGGTTTGACCGGATAAATCTCTGATACGCAGTTCGATGAGGAATTTTGTATAAGACAGGGTAAGCCATAGGGCTATTTTACTGAGGCGAGTTACAGTTTAGTATTATTATAGTATTATTATATGGCAAGGGAATTTTAACAATGAAATGTTAAGACAATGGCTGTTCATTTGTAGCGCACTTTCTAGCTCAAAGAACTGCTCAAAGCGGCGGGGTTGGTGGTCGAGAACCAGCATCTACACAGTAGGCTACTTTGTCAAAGTTCCGCCACACATCGCCCAAGATGCAAACTTGCTGATAACATGCAAGCGATGATGAAACTTAACTAGTAAGAGTATTACAGTGTATAATAATGATTCCCCCCACCCACCCCACTCCCACCCCACTCTAACCCCCCACAAGTAGGAATAAGAACTTTACGTTTGAACAGATTACTAGCGTATGTGTTTATTTGTGAGGAATGTTGTAAGCTAAGCATCACTCGATCTTGCTACCAACAAGTTCCGAATTGCTTCAATGCTACATTGTTTTGGAGGACTAAGAGGTAGATAGCCAGTAGAGAACAACTGGAGCAGTCTCAAAAAGGTCAACCATGAAAGGATGGGTCCATTAAAAGTTACTGGTGCCAGCACACACAAAACCCAGTAGTAACGCACACGTTTGTTCTTAGATGTTATTGTTATTCATGTTTAAAGTTCGTAGATACTTAAATAAGCGTTCTGCCTGCCACCCAATAAACATTGACGACAGAGGACATATGATAAAATACAATAATAAAGCGTTCTGCCCACTTAAGGAAATGATACTCGATTCTTTTGAATTGATTATGAATAACTAACTGAGGGTTTTATTTGGAATGATTTAAGTTGCCTGAGGTGCAGTTCTGGAATATATCATTTTTTTGGTATAACAAACTGGTTTTCATTACAAATCATTCATTTTTAAAGGTTACATTCCAGATCAGTAGAAAATATGATTTTCACACAGATTACAATTTACAATCATGATTTGAAGCAATGTGCCCCAATAAATATCATCATTTGTCCCTTAAAGGTCATCATATTTTTTAGTAGTCGAAACCTGTACAATAATAAATCAGACCATGTACAACTATAGATGTTAGACCATGTACAATAATAAATGTTAGAAAGCAAAAATATAAGTTTCATTATTTAACAATTCCTTAATTATTTTTTAAAAGTAACTTTGTATTATTTGCAGAGAAAGGTAAAAAAAATCGCGGGGTTTTATATGCAGATTCGTTTATTATGATTTGAGAGAGAGAGAGAGAGAGAGAGAGAGAGAGAGAGAGAGAGAGAGGAACCTGGGTACGGGCACCAGAGCACATGTCACCATTAATTTATCATCAGGGTAGTAAGGAAAAGCAAGGCTGCGTGTGTTATTATTTTCAGCCTAAAGTTATGATCAATGTGTGTTGCCTCAAGAAAACTTGCGACGGCTGAAGTGCGATCTTGCAAACTGGTCCATATTTCGGCAGAATCACAAGCAATGTGCACGCATTATGTCAGGTTCGACTCCTATCGCCAAGCGCGCAAGCATCCTCATGATTTTAATATCCGCAGGCTTTGTTCTGGCAAAACCTTGCTCGCCAGTATTCAGAAGCTTTCAACAAACACCATTTTACTGCCATCAAACGCCGGCAAAACAGCAGCCGTGCGCTTGACAAAACCAGCGGGCAAACATCATCATTATAACTCTTGATTTGACTGTAAGGAACGCAGCCGCCTCAAGTCTGAAAGCAACCACTGTATTATTTTAACTCTGCGACAAAACACCACCATCGTCATAACCAGTCGTATACAGTGCAAGTCTTTCTCTGAGACTTCGGCCTACTTATCATTTGCGTTTAAAACGGTCCGCAGTTCTCGTTTCATTAATTAAATGACTCGGTGACATATTGTGATTCCAACTCTGCACGATCTAGCGAATGCCTAGGCCAGCATTAAATTAGCTATATCAAAAGAAGGGAGACTTCCAATCCATCTTAAAATATCAATTTGGAGCTAAACTTTGACATCATACCCTCTAGCCCTAGTTAGTGAAATAGAAAGTCAGTGGTCCTAGCAGATATGTCAGTCATCGCCACCGTGGTACAACATCGTCATCAAGATTCTTCACTAGCATGCACGCTAGAAGGTAAACTTGTTGAAAACAGCGTGATCATAACTTGGGTAGAAACACCAACTGTTCTTATTCCGCATGTGTGCTTTCTTGTCGTCTTGATGGAATATGCCACTTTGGATGTAGAGTCGTTGCAATTGCTGCCTTGTTGACGTTATTAATTTCCGTACCCTTCAAATTCCCAGCGCTGTTTATGCTGTTTCGCCGTTTGCCTGATATAGTCTAACTCTGGGTCCATTAATTCTGCCATTCAAAGAGAGCTAGCGACACGAACCCAACAACATCCATTCGCATACACACTTGACTTAGTCCTGATGCTGGCTGCATTTGACTTAGTCCTGATACTGACTGACAACCTTGAGGCTCAAGTGCTCTGCTGAAAACTCGTTGTTGTTCGCCGTTATTGAAGTGTCATGATCATGAATTAAGATTGCTGCTGCTGCGCTTGCATGCTGTTTCTATTTTGCATGATGATGATGATGATTCTACCGCCTTCTGCTGCTTCTGTTGCTGCTGCTGCTCCTGATTATGATGATGGTGATTGTGCATGCCTATGAGTCATGTGTGACCAAGATATTATTAGATACGTTTTGAAATTAATTATGGGCTATTGATCTATAGAGAGAGAGAGAGTGTCTGTGTTATTTGTGATATCATGTACTTTCTTAGTGTGTAAAGTGTCCTCCGTTTATCTGTACTACTTTTCCTCCCAACTGCATGTTGCTCTTCTTTCTATCGTTTTCTTTTGTTTGGTTTTATTGATTTTGACTTCATTGGCCAACCCGACGCATCCTTTTGGTTTTATGACTGGACTGTTCATTTATTTCCTTTCATTTGTTTTTTGGTGCCTGTCTTTCTTGCTCCTCTAACTGTATTTCTTGTGATTCTTCTCTTTGTGATTGTCGTGTTTCTCCCCCCTCTCTCACCCTCTCTCCGGATCTATTGCTCTCTCAAGTCAGTGGCAAAAGCGTGCAGAGTGTTGATATGAGTTCGAATGTTATTGGTGAACTGTGTTTCGTTTGTAAATATTGTTTGCGTATTTTTTCTCATGAGATCGGGATTATGACGCAAGACTGGTTTTGGTAGTAACGCATATATAAGTTTGTGTCAACTCTTTTCTCGTTAGTTAGATTGCTGGGTCTGAGAGAAGGTTGGGTCGTTTTTAGTTTATATGATATAAAAGTTGTGCTCACCTGATTTGAAAGATAGAGTTTAAATGTGATGTTCACGATTTGTAGAGTTTTGTGGAAGCTTTTATTTTACCTGCCTTTGGTACCAGACGTTGTTGTCGCCTTTTGGATCTGTGTGGTTTCCAAACGTCTTACAGCGGTCATAAGGTACTTATAGTTATTTTGCGTTTTGCATATATTTTGTTGATTTGTGCAAATGATTATGACCTCTATGATTTTCTCGTTTTAGTGACTGACTTTATGCCTTTTCTGCAAATTAATTTGTTTCTGATATTCTTTAAGCTTTTGATTTTCTAATGCTTAATAGAATTCGTTTTGATTTAGAACTTGGTCTTTTGTCAGAAGAATTATTGAGGTGAACACTTTGTTCATGATTTGTAAATAAGGACAAGTCAAGTTTATTTGTTTTTAGCTTTGGTCAGTCATAGTGCGCTGATTATGCTGAACGTCTTCGGTTTGATTAAAGCTAATTGTCATCACAATTTGTCGGACTAAGTTTTGACGAAAAATATAACTGTTTTGGTCTTTAATAAAGATAACGTTTTATGTCGAATTATCGGCCTTATTCGAAATGTTAACCCACTTGGGTATTTATACCGTTTTTTCTTAAAGCTTTGCTGTTTTGTCTCTGCAAAGGTAGTTAGCTACGTTTTGGGACTTCGGGTGTATTTCCTAGAATATTTTGTTAAATGTTTACGTATGTTAATTCATTTATAAATGTTTTACTGAGCTAGGTCATCGACGAGTATTTCCTAGTTTAGGCATCGTACCGAGGCTCGTTGGGTGAACGTAGCCGAATCGTTTGTATTAATGAATTGACTAATGTTAGATGAGCATAGTCAAATTGTCTTGCGCCAATTGTTTTTGAGGCTTGAAAGAATAAACGTAGCCTAATCGTCGTGCAAGTTAAAGGAACATAAAGCGTTCGTTCCTTCGTTTGTTCTGGCTTGGTTCCACGCAACTTTAGCTAAATTGTTGTTTATGAAATCAACTAAAGTATTTGTCTCTAAATTATTCTCCGGTATGTGTATTCTTTTCGTTTCATTGCTTTGATTGTATCTTGTTGAATAAGGGTTTTGATACATTGTTTGGTACACTTGCTAATGTTTCTTGTGTTTATGTTTCTTTCTTTTCGCAGTATTTTACCACACATCGTCTAGCACAAGAAGTAGTTCATATACACGTATACAGAAATTAGTTGTCCCCATACTGATATGTACACACACATACGTATTATTATATGAGACGTTGACATTTTTCGTGAATGTTCTTTGACTACGAATAAATGAACTCTATGCTACTTCTGTGTTTCGTGTGCGTCATTACTTGACCAGGCCCTAAATTAATACAGGCGTTTGACGAGCGAATGGAAATAACCTTATCTAAATGGCGGCGATTACAGTGATGATGGTGATGATGATGGAGATGATGATGATGATGATGATGACGATTATGTTGCTTCTGCTGCTCCTGATGATGATGATGAAGGGGTGTGTGCAACAAATTCAAACAATATTGCAATACAATACAGGGGCGAATTATGTTCTTCATGAGGGGAGGGAGTGGGCTAGGGGTAGGGGTTCCAGATTACATTATGCGATACTATTAGACTACTAATAATTATGTACCAGTGCGTATTGGTACAGTCGATGTTTGTTGTCCATTAGATGGTAAATTAGCACCTGTAGCCGTTAATTTCCTCACCCAAAAAACACAAAACAAAACAAAAACAGTGATCTTGAGATGACCTTAATCTTCAGTGACCTTGCCATTGGGATGACCTTGACCTTTACTTGACCCCTCATGACCCATTGTTCTTGCATACTATGGGTTAAATATAGAGCCATTGCACTGTACGATGACCCATTTTATGGATGTATTTTGCAAGGCCTAAAATGACCTTGACCTTCAAGATCAACGCAAAAACGGAACATATATGAAAGATCAATCTATCATCTCTAAATACAACACGTTTGGACTTCATCTTTCTCATAGTGTAGGGTTAAGGTCACTTCAAAGTACCTATACTAACCGACATTGGACAGCTCCAGTGCCCTTGATCTTGGAAGTTGACCAAATTTGCATAGTATGTGCGTCTCATTTATTTCTATAATGCTTCAAAAAATCGTAAGTCCAATATTAAAAACTTATTAAAAAAAGAAATGTTGTGATAAATTGACCCTGTGACCTGGACCTTGAAGTAAAGTCATTCATTCACTAATCATTTATGAGGTCTCGTGGATATACACCATCTTACCACGTTTGGTTGTGATAGCTGAAATAGGTTCTGAGATATTAATCCACTTGCACGTTTTGCACAGACAGACGGTGGACGACGGACAGACAGATGGACTGACGGACAATTAAAAAAAATGTCATTAACAGATTTTTAACTTCAGAATAATCTGATAGAAATACCTACAGCACCAACAACATATATATATTATGTTTTCGTAGACGTCAAAAAAGTGTTTGACCGAGTCTGGCGTTCAGCTCTGTGGGCAACCATGAGAGTGTACAACATCAGTCCTAAAATTATTGAAGTCAGTCCTCCATAACAGCGACATTGGAAACTGATTCAGAACAACAATCGGTGTGCGTCAAGGATGCTTACTCTCTACAACGCTCTTCAACATTTTCCTAGAGCGCATCATGTTAGATTTCCTTGCAGATCACGAAGGCACAGTCAGCAATCTCCAACATTCGTTTTGCGGATGACATTGATGGATTGGCTGCAGAGGTACAAGAACTTGAACAGCTGGTACATATGCTTGATACTACCTCCAGAGTTTATGGAATGGAAATAAGTGCATAGAAAACCAACAATTGATGACCAACAACACCAATTTCATCAACACGGATATCAAAGTCCAAGGCCAATCCCTCAACACAGTGCATAGCTTCAAATATTAGGAGCCATTGTAGCAGACAATGGGTCCTGACAAAAAGTCCTCTCCAGGATCGCACAAAGAACTGCTGCCCTGGCAAGGTTGAAGCCCATTTGGAAAGACAATACCATTAGTCTACCTTCCAGGATAAGGCTGCTGCGCTCCATTGTTATCTCCATCTTCCTATACGCTTGCCAAGCATGGACCCTCACAGCAGATCTACAACGAAGAATACAAAGCATGGAGATGAGGTGCTACATAAGACTTCTGGGTCTTTCCTATACCCAGCACATCACCGACGACGAAGTCCGACAGACCATCACACAAGCCATTGGACAACACGATGACATGCTCACAGTGGTGAAGAAACGGAAACTCCGATGGTACGGCCACGTCACCAAATCATCAGTCCTTGCAAAGACCATTCTGCAAGGCACAGTGCAATGAGGTAGAAGAAGAGAGAGACGGAAAAAGAGGTGGGAGGACAACATTCGAGAATGGACTGGCTTGACACTGAGCGTAGCCATCAGGGTTGCTGAGAACAGAGAAAGAAACGCTGGTTAAACGATCATCTGTGGTGCCCCAACGACTTCCGAGTTACGGGATAAAATAGGGTAGGATAAGGATAGGGTCATTTTTGGACTATTTAGGACTCATCTCGCACGGATGTGCAAAAATCTTGTGTTTTTTTTAGGGAGGTGGGGATTGGTTGGGGCAGGGTGTGCGGACATAAACTCACAGTGCTATGCATGCTCTCCATCTCTTGACTCTTTCAAAGCCCAAATGAAAACCTATCTCTTCCTCTTACACCTGTAGAACATCCTCCCTTGCGGACACCCTGTTGCGCTGATATCTGAAATGTGTGTGTGTAGGTGTGTGTGTGTGTGTGTGTGTGTGTGTGAATATGGGTGTGAATGTGTGTGTGTGTGTGTGTGAATGTGTGGGTGAATGCGTGTGTACGTGGATGCATGTGCGTATGCGTGTACTTGTCTTAAAATTGTTTTGCTTTTTTAAATGACATTTGATCCCTCTTAACTTGTTTTCACTGTAAATGAAATTAGAAACTGCTATTATTATTGTTGTTATTGTTATTGTTGTTATTGTTATTATTATTATTGTTATTATTATTATTATTAGTTATTATTATTATTATTGTTATTGGTGTTGTTACTATTATTATGTGAATCACAAATATGTTTTCTTTTTAAGCCAGATTAATGCCAATACACAAGCTTTTATTCTCTTCATCTGGCCTGTCATACGTTGTAACGATGTTTAGTTATTAAACGATTATTCTACTTTTAAAACTGCTGTATTTCACCACCATTTACACTTTACATCTTAGATGAGGCATTGTTGATCTGCCTCTTTTGGTATTAACGTCCCTCTCTTAAATTTTTTCTGTAAAATTATTCATTTATTTTATATAAGTTTATTGATTGATTGACTGATTTTATACTTTTATTTGTTGGTTTGTTACCTTTACTAGGTTTACATGTTGTCTTGTTTTTAAATGCAGAATAGATTTATTATGCGTGTGTATCTGTGTGTGGCTGCGTGTGATCAAGCGCTTTGTGAAGCATTTTATGTTTGAATTGCGCTATACAAAATAAATTATTATTATTATTATTATTATTATTATTATTATTATTATTATTATTATTATTATTATTATTATTATTATATGTGGGTCAATAAAATGGGATGGAAGAGGGCATAGAGGGTGATATAAGATTACGTCAGAGAGTAAAATATCTATGTCGGTCGCAGCAAACCTACATCACTGTTCAATAGGATAACAGTAGCAAAACTACGCTTCAAAATCCTAATCGATTCAGAATTTGTAGAATATGACCTCAATGATCACATATAAATGTTCAAGGGACAGGAACCCTAATATCCTGAAGTTTTACCGCAATCTTGTTCAAAACAGGAGAACTCCGGCCAATAAAACATTATGTAAAATGGTGTACGCCATAATGGCATTCGAGGCTTGAGAGAGGAAAAGGGGATGGAAGGAGAAGGGAAACGTGAGTTTGTCGTTGTTGTTGTCGTTTGTATATGTGTGTGTGTGTTTGTTAGTGTGTGTTTTTATTTTTATTTTTTTTTTGCCCGAGGAGAGGTGGGGGGTGGGGTTTTATGCTCCCCGTGAACCCCCATATAAGCCGCCCTTGCAATAACAGTGAAGTCAAACATACAGTACATCGACATAATACAGTATTTCAAATCCTCAAAACATTCTAAACATACATCACGACAAAATAAAATCTCTAAACTTGAACGCTCTGTACATAAACATTACATTACATTACATGATTATTGCTTTAGGTCCATCGGACTCTTCCGAGCCAAATCAGGACCGGACAACCCCTGATCCTCATAAAAGATCTGCTGAAACAACCCTAGTGGTAAAACAGAAAGCTCTCCACCAGCCAGTCACTTTACAATAGACATCCTACGCAGGGGACGCTGAGGCTGTACTCTAATTTATCGAACCCCCGTTTACAAAAACAAAATAGAATACAAACATTATAAATTATCAACAAAACACATACATATAAAATGCCTACATTGCTAAATAATATCATAGGAAGCCCTAGTGACCAACTGGCAGAAAGCGTCCAATATTCCCAAGCTGATCCACCAGACCTCATACACAAATAAGGAGTCTTGTCCCGGAAGAGTTTTCAAGAAAAAAGGTAGGTGACTGGTCTAGCGAAGAAGATAGTATAGCAGATTAATAGAACAGAGCAGGAATGAGAAAAAATAAATGAGAAAGACAGCGACAGTGAGAATTTAAAGCACTAAATTTCCAGAAAGTGGGGATACTATTTATGCTGAAACCCCCGGCACCCCAACGGGGAGTACATAAACATACACAATCTCCTTAAAACATTTTCATTATTTGATGACAATAAAGGAGACAGCTTTAATGCATTTGGGTTTCTATAGTATTTGGGGCAATATATTCTCTGCATAAATCATCGAAATAGGGCAAAAAATGCAACTAATTTTCTTCGGTTCGATTACATAATTTGCACAGTTTGTTTTCGGGTTTGCAACAGTGATATCTATAAAAATGAATAGCCAAATCAGAAATACCAAATCTGAAATTAGTCATTAAATAATGAAGATGTCCATCTAGATTCAATTTCGAAAATAAAGTTACTTCATGCGAAACATTACAAAATGATCTGTATGACTCAAACCGTTCACTAATATTTACATGATCATTCCATTCTTGCCATCTACAGTCTAACAAAGGCTCTTTAAAAACATGCAGAAACCATTGTATATTACCCACGTTCTGATTCAGCCACACATACCCAAATCCAAATGAAACAAACACACTCGTACGTTCGTCACCCACGTCGTTTTC
>CM072511.1:102668241-102750741 GCA_036898135.1 Oncomelania hupensis | reverse complement strand
GTAAAGCTTACTGACATTGGTTGCTCCATTACAGTTTAGCAGACAGGCCTACATTGATTAATTGATCCCTAATCCGTCTGAAGCTACCTTTTTGCAGTGGAAGTCCACTCTTTGCCTGTTTAAATTCTATATTATGTTTTACAAACTGAAAGTTCAAGTTCATCCGGCTTTCCTGTCTTTAAAAGCGGTCTTTGGACCCGTACCATTTTTAAGGTAGCGGCCGTTGCTTATTGACGATACCAGTCCAAAAATATAAATACCACAAATATTTATAATAGTAAGGATTGAGGTTGTTTTTCATGATCTGGAAATTTTGGTTTGCTTTCGAGTCTCGTCCGAATCGAGATCTGGTGAGTTAAAACAGTTTCAGCGGCGGGTGTTGCTCTGATCACAGCTTTAGATCGATCATGGTTGCCTTGAGTTGCAAGTGACCGATTATAAGCCCTGTTCCTGTTGCCGTGATAGCTTTTCTGACTATTTACATATTAGAACAGTTGTGCACGCTCTGTTGAAGATTCACAAGATGGACCTGAAGTTGCTCGCTTTAAACCAAGCACTGTTCCGAGAGATGTACGATGCTTTCTATTTGCACCAGTCCTGGTCAATGCTTCCGTACACCTTATCCGGGGTTTATTGGCCTGCTGCATTCGCCCGCATGCACGTTTCCGCCAGGCCTAGAGCAACAACAATTATGCCAACGCCGTGCACGATATGTACTTTCGTCGTCATCGCCCAGAATGATAGAAACTTGACTGTTCCTCCATTTGACATCACGTGACCTCCGTGATTTTTACAAGCGAGGTTATGGCCTCTCTTGGCCTGTCATCTACTTGAGAGAAGTTGGCCGCTCGCGCTATATTCTCGTGTTCGCGAGAAGTAAGCACGAGAGTTTGGCCCAATAAGGACGGTGGCGCGACCGGTCTGGAGGAAGACTGAAAGTGTAAGAGGAGAGAAACACTGAGGGAGAGATGGCGCACAAATGAGCGGTAATGTAGTGTAATGACTGCAGCGATCGCGCGTCGAGTGTTTGATTCTGGACAAAAGGGGCCAATTGAGCAGTGGCGTTTTGCCGTCCTGGAGGGCTCTTTGGCGGGACAGCTCTTAGCTTCAGACCTGCCACTCCCACCCGCCGTGTCTGCCTGCCGCCACTCCGTAAGACGCCCTACAAACTATCCTCGTGCAGCTAAAACCCACTCTTAACGCCCAACGGGCTGCCACGGACCGAATCTATCTTGTTCATCTAATATATGTTTTCCGACGTTTTTAATCGGCTATAACAACCATGCAACAAGCATAACATAAAACACTTATATATATTTATGCAGAGTACAGGATGGCTACCATGAGGATATTGGAACAGTGTTACGGAGTAAGGATCTGGAAATCTGCTTGCACGTAATTTGATCTTAAATACGCTATATATACAACAGAATCAGAATTCGTTATAATTCAGTTATCCATCCAAGTATACTAAAACATTCAGTCGATCAGAGATCACTTTAATCTGCCATAAATCACCGCGATCATCATCATCATCATCATCATCATCAGCAGCAGCAGCAGCAGCAGCAGCAGCAGTAAAAACGAAAGCAAAAGCAGGTGCAGCAAAAGCATTGATATCATTATCATCGGCGTCGTCATCGAACATAGAATTGTTTGGTTGCGGCGTTATTATTCGTTTGTTTTTTTCTCTCCTGATATTCACTTTAAAATTATACCTCCACCGACATTATTTGGTTAGCGTACACGTTCTGGCACACCTTCAAGAAGACCAATAGCAGGCTTTTCTAGCAGCAAATAAGTAAGTTTATTAGCCTATCGAGGCCTTTGTATTAGGATATTAAAACGAAAATCAGAGCTTTTTGGTCTTACTGAAGTTCAGTGACAGATTGAACCACAGCTTTTGCGAAGGATTACGTGGCACATTGTCGGAAAAGCAGCAGCCAGGTGCGCGTAAGTGGACAGCCAGCGCCTGCACTGTGGTCAAAGCCAGCAGGTTTACTGCGCCGATAAAATGGCTTTAGGAAATCAGCGTTTATTTTCAGGACCCAATCACACACATTGCTTCTCGATGACTAGCGGCAGCCTATTATCGCGACCAAGGTAAATATCGTGGCTATATAGTATAAATGAAGACTAAAAACTGGAGACTTGTCTTCTTTGGAGAAGAGGCCCCAAAGGTCTGGCATTGTCAGAGCGGCTTGCAGAAGATTCCGGATAAGGCGGCAAATCCAGGGTGATGTGAGATAACAATTTATTGCCGTGGCCTTATGACTGTATTGCTATCTCGTCAATATGCTGGCTCCCCAAACAGTCTAATCACAAGATAGTGTATGATGCAGAGGCGTTCTAGCGCGCTCTTTGACAATGATCCAAAGCGTCAAAGAAATTCAAAACCGGACAATCGATGTTTGAATATTTTTAATTTCTCAAATGTACTCATGCAGTAGGCCCACTTAAAAACAACAACTGTTGCTTTTGATCAATACACTATGGTTAGCCCATTTGGCAAGTAATGAGTTGACTTTCATTGCAAACTAATTTGTTCACAATGCCGCATGAGAATTTTGATCAAGAAAAGTAAAAGCTTTCTACGCGAACGTAGCACGCTTGCACATAAATTCTTATCAAAATTTCGATATGGAACAGCTGAGAGAAACCAAAGCAGACTAAACCAAACCTAACGAGAAATAGAACTACTTCAGCTTCGTTGTCTTCCATAAATAAATAACTGGAAAGGGGCAATGCATTCTGTAGCGGATTTTGTCGGAAGGACAGTTAAAGATATTTTAAGTTGTTACCTCTTTCCCCCTTCTTGTCAGAGGTTGTGTGTAATCACGACCAAGTGACCACGACTTCGTGATGCTGTCTTTCCGGCTCCACTTTTAGAGAGTAAACAAAGAAAAGAGCACCAGACTGAAGTTCGACCTGGACAAACTGCAAGACCTGGAGGTGGCAGAAATATTCCAAGCCACAATTGGAGAGAAATTTGCACCACTACTCATTTTGGGAGACGGGGAAGTAGATGTCAACACCATGACCACCACCTTCAACTCAGCAGTTATAGATTCCGCCACTGTGATACTTGGCAAGCACCGCCCAAAGAAGAAACCGTGGATCACGCCTGAACTTTTTGACCTGTGTGACAAATAAAGAGAGATGAACACGAAAAATAACAACTCACAGGGAGCTGATGCCTACCGAAAAATCAACAATGACATCCGAAAAGGCACGTGCATCGCAATGGAGAACTGGACAGAAGATCAATGCCAGGAAATATAGAATATCCTGAACAAGTACAACAGGAAGGTCTACCGGACAGTGAAGCGCCTGAAAATTGTTAAACAACCCATGGTCTCCAAGATCCAAAGCAAGTCTACCATATGCGTTAAATAAGAACAAGAAGTCTTGGATAGATGGACAGAGTACTGCTCTGACCTTTACAATCACATATGAAACAGAGATCCACCAGTTCTAGAATGTACCCAGAACAGAGAACAAGAAGACTTCCTTCCAATTCTCCAAGAAGAAGTTGAGGCAGCAGTGCAATCGCTGAAGAAGGGGAAGTCAGCGGGAATGGACAACATACCCGCAGAATTGCTTCAAGCAGGAGGAGACGCCCTCGCTATTATCTGTAACAATATTTGGCAGAGTGGGGAGTGGCCTACACCATGAACCCAGTCGCTTATCATCACTTTTCCCAGAAAGAGTAATCTTCAGGAGTGTTAGAACTATCGTACCATGAGTCTCATAAACAATCCCAGCAAAGACATCCTGAAAATAATACTCAACAGGTTGAAACCTCAAGCTGAACAAATCACATCTGTAGAACAAGCAGGATTCAGAGCAGGGCGAAGTACCATTGAGCAGATTTTCAACCTCTGAATAATCTGCGAGAAATACCTACAGCACCAACAACATCTATATCCTCTGTTTGTAGACTTCAAGAATGCGTTTGGCCGAGTCTGGCATGCAGTTCTGAGGACAACCATGAGAGTGTACAACATCAGCCCTAACATTATTGAAGTCATTCATAGCCTGTATGACAAGGCTACCAGTGTAATCCTCCACACCAGCTTTACAGGGAACTGGTTCAGAACAACAATCGGTGTGCGTCAAGGATGCCTACTCTCTCCAACACTCTTCAACATCTTTCTGGAGCGCATCATGTCAGGTGCCCTTAAAGATCATGAAGGCACAGTCAGCATAGGGGGTAGAGCAATCTCCAACCTCCGTTTTGCGGATGACATTGATGGAGGGGACAAGAACTTGAACCGCCAGTGCAGAGGCCTGACACCACCTCCAAAGTCTTTGGATTAGAAATAAGTGCAGAGAAGACCAAATGATGACCAACAACACCAATGGCATCAACACAAATCCCTCAACACGGTGCACAACTTCAAATATTTACGTGCAATTGTATCAGACTCAAGGATAGCACAAACAACTGCTGCCCTAACAAGGTTGAAACCCACTTAGAAAGACAGGACCATCAGTCTACACTTTAAGGTAAGGTTGCTGCGCACCCTTGTCATCCCCATCCTCCTATACTCATGCGAAACATGGGCCCTCACAGCAGACCTACAACGAAGAATACAAAGCATGGAGATGAGACGCGACATAAGATTTCTAGATATTTCCTATACCGAGCACATCACCAACGACAAAGTCCGACAGATCATCACACAAGCCATTGGACAGCACGATGATTTGTTCACAGTGGTGAAGAAACGGAAACTCCGATGGTATGGCTACGTCACCAGAGCATCAGGCCTTGCAAAGACCATCCTGCAAGGCATAATGCAAGGAGGCAGGAAAAGAGGGAGAGAGAAAAATAGGTGGAAAGATAACATCCGAGAATGGACCGGATTGACACTGAGCGAAGCCATGAGGGTTGCTGAGGACAGAGAAAGATGGAGTACGCTGGTTGAACGATCATCTGTGGTGCCCCAACGACTTCCGAGTTACGGGATAGGATAGGATAGGTGTGTAATCTACAAATAAGGATCATAACTGTGGTAGCGCGATACTATGAAAATAAAAGTTGTGGAATAAATCACAATTTGCAACATTAGCAAACTAATAGAACCATAGTTTGCGGATCTCTTCGGCCACAAAGGATTAATTCACAAGTTCTCTTTAGTTGGGAGTAAAAAAGGCGAAACAAAGTGCACGCATTTGTACTAATTGGCTGACAGATTGGGGCAAGGGTTGTGAGGTTTACCGAGACTCGGACCAGCCATAGGAGTCAAGCATGGCACGTCGCCTGATAAAGCCGTCAATGATATCTCTGCCTTTCCGTCCTGTATTGACTGTATATTGGCACAATTCTTACTCACTGGAAACGCTACTTAGCGTCTCGAGGCCCTAATCCGTGCAAAAGAGCCCAGTCTGAAGGACGCGGAGCTTATCACCAGCCTACTCATTGTGCGTACCAACAACGGGCGCTATCTAACGCAAACCCAACCCCTCAGAATCGACTTATAATAAAGACAGTGAATGATGACTCGTGCGGGAGTCTGAATTGGAAATTCTTTCGCAGTCCCTCACCAAGCTGAATTCTATAGGATATGATGGCGTCGCCACGGCCTTTATCTCTATCTGCTTTACTCTCCTTTCTGGTAGGGTTAGGGGCCTCTCAATTCTGAGCACTTAGCTAGGCTAATCTGCACCACACTCAACATTACCATTCACTTTGAGCTGAGTTGGATACACACATAGACAGGATTTGTCAGGTCTCCTAGAAGAATGAGCATTATCTCTCGCAGACCCCGCCTTCCATTGGCTATAGACCTGCATGTTCTCAACCACCTCTGCAGAAGAATGGAAGCGATGGTCGGAGTAGTGGTTTGGCAGGCGATAAATCTGATAGTAATATCGGAACGATTTGCTCCTCGCTTCTCGTTATGCTCACTTCTGTATCCGTCGTCTTTTCTGTTCTGCAGATTAGTCCCCACCGGTGACACCGATAATCGGGGAGAATTATAGCACACAACGGAACCAGAATAAGGTAAGCCGATGTAAAAACGGTGGCGATTTGTGCAATTTCCTTGCCTTTCTGATAAGCTTTGTTGGTTGCTGCAGGGTCCGTGGTGAGGCAACAGCGTCTGCAGCACAAAACCCGCCTTTGTCCATCTTTTGTTACCGCGATTTGTGAGGGTGGTGTCATCACTGACAGGACCATAGAGATCCACCGCGACACTATCAGTTCTGCGTCGTCTGTTGGGGTGGAATTCTAGCTTCTCCCGTCTGCGGATGAATCCTTGCCACACCGGAAGTAGTGGATAATTGTATCTCTCCAAAATGAACCGTAGGTCTTGACCTTAAGTCGTGGACATTATACCGCCAGGATAGCATCTTGACCAGTCTTGATCGTTTGACAGACAAAATGCATGCTAACAGATTCTACACGCACATGCTGTACAAGAGATTTTCTTCTACTTCTTCTTCTTCTTCTTCTTCTTCTTCTTCTTCTTCTTCTTCTTCTTCTTCTTCTTCTTCTTCTTCTTCTTCTTCTTTTTCTTCCATGACGGGATGGACCAGAGATAAAAAATCAGCTACCAAGTGTTTATGGTAACTTCAAATACAGATCATTTTTCTCTGGAGCCCATTATGTGGTCATGGACAATCGGTATACTAATAATATGAAGAGCGTTGGCATGGATACGCTGCTATTGGCAATGAAGGCATTTTTATAAGCATTTCCTGATATTAAAGATTTTACTTTAATTTGGTATCTCGATCTGATTAACTGCATTGCACGGAACATTAAAGCCTAACTGTTCCATTGGGTAGTCACACTTCATATGGTTGATGTCAGTAAGATCTGAAAGGCAGTTATTGGGTGTTTTTCTCTTTTTAGTACGGTATCTCTGCTATAAAATGGCGGACAACACCACCATAAATATCATCCTTTTCATCATCATCACCACCTCCTCCACCATCACCACCACTTACGCCATCATCACCGTCGTCATCAACATCACCATCATCACCACCGTCACTACTATCGTCATTATCATCATCATCATCGCCACAATCATCAACGTATTCGTCCTTGTCCTTGTCCTCGTTATCATGCTTTTCCACTCTTACAATTTCCTCCTCCTGCTCAGCTTCATCGTCATCATCATCATCAGCAGCAGCAGCAACATCTTAGTCGTCGTCGTAGTCGTCGTCCTCGTTGTCATGCTTTCCACTCCTATAGTTTTTTCTCCTGCTCCCCCTCATCATTATCATCATCACCATCATCACCAGCAGCAGCAGCAGCAGCAGCTGTAGCATCATCATCATCATCACCATTATCATCCACTTGCTTCTCCTCCTCGTCATCATCATCATCATCATCATCATCATCATCATCATCATCATCATCATCATCATCATCATCGTTACCACCCTCATTGTCATGTCGTCGAAGTAGAAAAGTAGAAGTAGAAAGTTTCAATTGTAGAAACCATCCAAAATGTAAATTAATTTTAATCCTGTATCCTAATAATAGCAAATGTGCCAACTAATGCTAGACATATCCTACAAACGTAGCCACAATAAACTGTTGTCTTGAACAGTGACCGTAAAAAATCCATGACAAAAATTAATCCACTAGAGTGGAGGGGCTGAAGAACGGTACCTACTCACAAGTAGGTTTACAGCCTAATTTGATGCCACATTTATTGCTATTCGATCCCTTTCAAATGGTATTCCCAACTTCTCAGCCCCTCTCTATCGTGAAGTTATGACCTCTACGTTACGTTCCGCCTTGTACGGAGATTTATTCAGAGTGTCTTGAGAGATATAACGATACCCTCGATCCTTATGTTGTTTTGTTTAAGTTTTTTTGTTTTTTTCTTGTTGTGTGTGTTTGTTGTTGTTGTTGTTGTTGTTTTATCTTGAAACTAATCTTTGAGGTACTCAGTGTTTAAAACAAACAAAAACATTTTCATTCGGTCACAGGACATGCGAAGGCACAACATGTGACATATTTTTCTTTAAAGTTGCCAAGTTAGTTCGACACTGTGGAACAAAGATAAGGAGTCAGGGCTCAAATGGCTCCACTGAAAATGCGCGGACGTTGTGTTGCAGCCCAGTGGATTTGGGACATTGATGATGAATGTTATTTTGTATTATTTTGATGGATGCTGCTGAAAAAACAAAATCAACTTTTACTACAGTTGCTCAGCCCAAAAGCGGTAGTAAAGGTTGGGAGCTATCCGGGTGACATTTGTTTGTTTGTGTGTTACCTATAACATGTAGCACGAGTGATACGTGTGTATATAATTATACACAGTCCTTTTTCTCAAGCCACCATTGTTCATATTCTATTCTATCCTATCCCATAGCTCGACAGTCGTTGGGGCACCACAGATGATCGTTTAACCAGCGTACTCCATCTTTCTCTGTCCTCAGCAACCCTCATGGCTTCGCTCAGTGGCAAGCCAGTCCATTCTCGAATGTTATCCTCCCACCTATGTTTCTGTCTCCCTCTTTTTCTGCTTCCTTGCACCGTGCCTAGCAGTATAGTATTTGCAAAGCCTGATGCTCTGGTGACGTGGCCATACCATCGGAGTCTCTTCACCACTATGAGCATGTTATCGTGTTCTCCAATGGCTTGTGTGATGGTCTGTCGGACTTCGTCGTTGGTGAAGAGCTGGGTATAGGAAATGCCCAGAAGTCTTCTGTAGCACCTCATCTCCATGCTTTGTATTCTTCGTTGTAGGTCTGCTGTGAGGGTCATGTTTCGCAAGCGTATTCACAACTTTCCGGCACCTCTCATAAAAGCTCGTGGGTATCGCCATTATAAATTAAAACGAGATTAGAATGAAACCAAGTTCCGGTCTGGCTTGTTTTGCTTTTATGAAAGCTTGATGCGTGACTTTTAAATATGGCAAATTGCCGAAAACGAAGATTGTTAGAGCCAGAAAACGAGTGGGATAAGTATAAAAACGGTGGAGGAAGTACATGTTCAGTGAAAGGATGCAAAAAACAATCGTAGAGGCCTGTATTTGTGGCGACTTCGGAGGTGCGTCGATCATCGACAGAAAGTGAAACAGGACCTGAAGACTCTTGTAGTTTTCCATAGCTTCGCCGTCGCAACCTTCACAAAACACGAAGTAGTTGACTATGTTAGGCGAGCGTTGTGGCCAAGTGGGCTAAGGCGGGACTAACTTGCCTTGTCCACAAGCCAGAAACCAATGGCCCCTGACAGGTGTGGGTTCGAGCCAGCATCTGGGCGTTATGTTTTTCGTAATATTTTTCAAAAATTCACAAATAATGTTAGGTAGGTAGGGTTTAGGCGCGCCACTGGCGATAGAAAGGGATAATAAACTGCAGCAAAAAAAAAAGTGAGGGTACGATACTGGTGGCCAGTGACACATGTTATTATTCTTGAATATTTTGAAATAACTCACTAAAACACGCGTAGAAAGAAACCGGAAGTATGTTTCATTGAGGGGATTCCCATTGGTGCATAGGATAGCAGAAAAGTGTGAATAGGAAGATGGAGATGACAAGGAAGTGCTGCAGCCTTGTTCATATACCAGCACATTTTGAGCCTTGTTTGGTTTTTTACCTTGAGAATGAGTTGTTTTTTTTAAATTAAAAGACCTCAAAAGTTTGGTTTTTATTTGAAAACTCGCTGGGTTGTTTTTAATTTTCTCTCTTTTTTCTTTCCCAGCTCATGGGACGCTGAATGAAATAATAATAATAATAATAATAATAATAATAATAATAATAATAATAATAATAATAATAATAATAATAATAATAATGGATGCTACATGCGCCTTATTCCTAACTCAGACGCAAGGCGCGGCGATCTGTAACCAACATGCATGCTCGCATATTACAGACGCTCCTACATACACTACAAACACACATTCATTACTCAAACATGTGGTGTAACAAAAGGAAATCGAATTTTGTTTGTCAATTTTAGACCGACTGCATCCAATTCCATTATTGAAGGGAAATAAGAAACCGGAGTATCCGGAGAAAACCCTCTGTGATGTGGTAACGGTGTCCCGTAACCTTTCGGTCGTTTAGGAGGGAAGCGATTGAGACCTCCTTTTTCTCTAGGCCAGCTTAATGAGGGTGGTGCCTATCTCCTCCCCCTCGCTGCTTTACCTTGCCCGGTTATAAACACATCCAGGTACCCTTTCCCAGCTATGTGGAATCTGGGGTGTGTCAAGCGCTTTTTTTTAAAAAATCTTTTAAGGGTGGCCTCGTGGCGCAGTGGATAAGTCGCCGGTTTCCTATGCCGAAGGTCGCGGGTTCGATTTCCGCAAGGGGCGAACGTATGTGACTTAGGTACGAGACTATTGAGGTCACCGAGGGTTTTCTCCGGGAACTCCGGTTTCTCCATCCCTTCAATAATGGTACAGGATGCAGTCAATTTAAAAATTTCAAAAATAAAAAAATTCGATTTTCTTCTGTCTTCTAATAGCGATCTCCCTGCCTTTACACCACCTGTTTGAGTGATGTATGATTATTTGGTGTGTGTGTGAGGGTAAATGAAACAGGTGAGCGTGTATGTTGGTATAGATCGCCGCGTTTTGAGCCTTGGGGAAAGGCGCGTACATAGCATCCTGTATTATTATTATTATTATTATTATTATTATTATTATTATTATTATTATTATTATTATTATTATTATTATTATTATTATTATTATTATTATTATTATTATAATTATTATTATTATTATTGTTGTTGCCTTTGGTGGTTGCCTTCCAATTCCAAGCATGGTCACTTATCCAAGTACTAACCCCATCCCTCACCCCCAACGTTGCTTAACATGAAACATTGTTAGCGTGTGCTCAAACAACCGCACTACTGAGTCCCCCTACCTCAGCCTCATTCCTTATGGGTGGTACTGGTTGAATATTCAATTTCAGGGGGTTTGTAGGTCCTGTTCCGCCGTCCTAGGTAGCGCTGATTTGCGACTGCTATGCTTTCTATCAGAAAGCGACCTGCTATTTCATCTGTATGGTTGACACCACGGAGGTATGAGATCTGTACGATGACATGTATGACCCGTATCGGATTAAAATCCGATCAGCGACTGGCAATGACTACAGAATAGTAAGCAGGCTTTAAATGAATAATGATAAGACAAGACGCCCTGAGTCCAATAAAGGCATTTAGAAATGGACAACACACTCTCCACGGAGTGTCATTCTCAATAGACAAGTCGACCATGGCGCCAGAGATCGGTCTAATAATGTATGGAGGGTCTAACAACAAAGATCTTCGCACCAACGACAGGAAACTCAGATCGCAAAAGGAAGAGAAAGAGAGATACAGTTGCTTTGACCAAAACCTTATTAAAGGTTGGAATTTATCGGATGATATTGAAACACGAGTTGTTCTCCTTTCACTCTTAAAAAATTATTAAAGAATTATATAGAATTGGTTTTTTTTTCCATTTATGTATTATGTTTATCTTCTTGTTGACATTATTTTGAATGGATTAATCCTTTATGCACAGATGAAAATATGAAGCTATTCTACCTTATTCATCGCGCTTGTAGTGTTGACATTTGAAATTCCTTTACTATTCTCAGACATTTAGAATTGACCATAGTCTGTATTATTTAAAATGTTCTTGCGATGCATCCCAATAAACCTGTTACCGAAGGTTCAACGTTTGTATTTTGGTACATGTATTTGTTTACTTGTTTGCGGTCTTAAGAGTTCCCGAGATGCAGTGCATCCCCGAAAGGTTTTAGAAGAACCTCTGATTCTCTTGTGCATTACCGCGGAATCTATCTTACCGGTAGGTTAAACAACATGTAGAAGCAAATGACAACGGAAAACAATTAGATTGACTTCAAAAGACTTAGCCGAATTATAAAGACAGTGGCAAACAAGGGGAGTAGTTTAATGTAGTAAGCAATAGCTGAACTATGAAGACAATGTCACTCAAGGTGACAGGCAAGGTGAAAGGGGAGGCAATTGATCAACGGAGGAATAAAGGGAAAATATGGAGTTAAGTTGTTAATAAAAGAACAAGGTGAAAAGGGAGGTAAGTTGTTGGCTGAAGAGCGAGGTGTATGGGAAGGTAATTGTTGGCAGTAAGGGCCGCTAATCGATTTACTGGCCCCTGACTGGAGTGGCAGGGCAAAGGTCATAGCAGAAGAGATACTGTTTCCTAACTTACTTGTCAGCTGCATGACATGTCCTCTATCCAGACGATCGGCCCTCATCACCAGCCGGAAGGTCGCCACGCGGCGCCCAAAGACTTCAGTTGAACTGCTCATGAATGCCATTTAAGACTCTTGTTTATCGTGCCTTTAAAATTGGTCTGCCTACAGCTAGCTCCCTTCATAAATCACATTTCATGCTACCCGAGCACGTCAAATCTCAGCAAAAACCTATCAAACGAGTATCGCTTGTTTTGTTGTCTAGACCAGGCAACATTAAAATGTTCTACAGGGTAATTGACGAAAATGTACTCAAATAATTTCTGATTAAAAATAAATATATATTAATTTTTAAAAAACCATCATCATCATCATCATCATCATCATCATCATCATCATCATCATCATCATCATCATCATCATCATCATCATAATTGTCATCATCATCATCATCATCATCATCATCATCATCATCATCATCATCATCATCATCATCATCATCATCATCATTATCATCATCATCGAGGTAATACACATTGCTGCGATCGGTAGAAAGTATCGCCCAAACTCCCGCTAGCAGCAGGTGAAAGTATTACCTCCATCCCTACAAAGTCTACTTTGGGCTCGCTGCTAGCCGCGGATGCGAACCGCAGTACTGTTTAAAAGTGACGGAAAGAGCGGAATATTGCTACAAGGGTTTGGTTAAGGGTTAGTTGTAGATCTATCCCTAGCCCTTGCCTTAACCCTTTTCTCTACAAAAATGCTCTTTTTCCGTCCCAAAAACCCATTTGCCTCCTTGGATTCTTAAATTGTATGAAACCAAGTGAGGACACTATCCGGCGTCAATAAACGGTTCGAGAAGATTCTCAAACGGTTGGTAAAAGACAGTTGACCTAGAAACAAATACAGCGTGACCTAATTCGTCGTCTAGAGGAGACGAAACTTACTTTTTCGTTTCTAGTCTTTCACCGACACTGTAACTGAGCAGGCTGCTACCCTCGCCAAAGTATCCCTTCAAGGGACAAGGGACATACTTTGGCCTGCTGCGCAGCGTGTGCCTGGAGTATACTTTCTTTCGATCGTAGCTATGTGCAATGGGTGCATCATCATCATCATCATCATCATCATCATCATCATCATCATCATCATCATCATCATCATCATCATTATCATCATTCCGCTTCGCTCGGAAACAACAACAACAACAACAACAACAACAACTACTACTACTACTACTACTACTACTACTACTACTACTACTACTGATAATAATAATAATAATAATAATAATAATAATAATAATAATAATAATAATAATAATAATAATAATAATAATAATAATAATAATAATAATAATAATAATAATAATGACACAAGAATATATCATGTTCACGCCTTGCACAAGACAGTGATTCGAGACCCGTGATTCTAGAAACTGTGTCTGTGCAAGGCAGGAAACAAATTTTGCAACGTGGCTGGAAAAAAAAGAACAAAACAGTTAATTTAAATATTGTATAAAATGTGTTACCTGCGCTGAAACGTTTCAGTACGAAGTCTATATCGTTGAGCAAATATTGCTAATTTCAGGCAATCCTAACCCCAACCTGGACATTTAAGCATTCGTTGTTCGGTGATGATTTCGTGATTCAGCTGTTGTAATATGTGATGGTTTGCACCTTAAGTGTTTAAGCAGTGTGAAAGCTCGTTTTAAAGCATGTAATTTGTATTTTTTGTCATTTGAAATGAAATGAACATTGAAGTTTAACGTCTACATCCACCAACGCCGATATAGCAGACGGGAATAACCATCCCAGAGAACATGGAGTAGGGACCTAAAATCAACCCTGAACCACCAGAGCAATCATAATGCTAAGATGGCCATTGAAAATTGCCACTTTTATCTTGCCCATCACGGGATTCGAACCTGGATCATCGGTGTGCCAAGGCGAGCGCTCTACCACTTGAGCTACGGCGATGGGACTTTGGTCATTTATATTCTTAGGTGTGAAGGAGTGACTGTTGTGTATTTTGTTTCAATTGCATGTGGCTTTGTTTTAATCCATCAGCAAATCATGTCTTAATTTCTCATGTTTGAGATAATAAAGTGATCTTGAATCCTGAGTCTGTGAATCTGCTTCCACCTGTCTCGGATACTTATTATTTTTCCCGTGCTCGGAAGGTCTGTGACCGGCCTGAGTAGGGAGCGCGGTTAGGTCAGAAACTTGGCAAGTTTTGTCCAAACTGGCGCTGCCCACTTCAAGAAGTAAAGACCTAAAGCATAATATACTTTAGCTGGGCATCGAGTTTGTGTTAGGATGTAAGCAACTTTTCAGTCCCTCGCCCTTACCTGGCTGGCGACTGCGGCCTAATGACCAAAACCAATTTCCAGCCACTCAAACTGTTTGCTCTTCAGCCTTCTTCAACTCGCAGTAATCGGGCCCGGTATCGATGTCTATACACCTACCTTCTTGGGCATTCGCTCTGCCCCCTTATTGGGCGCAACCATAAATCTGAGAGCGATAAGTGCCCTCCGATAGGTATATAGGCTGGTTATAACTGCAGCAATAACTTTCATAATCATAAAAGCGATTCGAGGTTTTCCCCTTGTCCTTCCCGGCTGCTGTAAATTAACTTTAGATTCTTCTCTCAGCGAGTTACTGGAACTTTCATGAAACAGTGTTTCAGGACCCACTCCAGCGACCATGAAGGTAGATATGAGTGTGCATTGTCAGGACCCGGGGAATCTAGATACGAGTCTATTGTCTAGGAATCGATCCTCACATATCGGATGTTCATTCTCGATCGACACGAAGATTGATAACTCGTTTACGCCTTGTTGTCTTCATATAAATTTGTATGAAGTACGCGCACGTAATTTTTTTTATTAATTTGATTATATGTGTGGATCTTTTAATTGACTGAATTATTTATGGGACGGTACTGCTTTGCCTCATGTTTGATCTTGCAATGCAATAAAAATGTTAATAACGTATGGCCTGGCCAAAAGCTGTCACAATCTGTAAGTTCTATTGACAACAAACGTTTTTATCATTGATAAAGATAGGTCTAAAAATAAATATCATGCTCTTGCTCTTCTCCACTCATTCCACCCTCTCTCTCTCTCTCTCTCTCTTTCTCTCTCTCTCTCTCTCTCTCTCTCTCTCTCTCTCTCTCTCTCTTAACCCACGATTTACAAGAAATATTCACGCTAACTGTACAATAGACCTTAGAATTTCGAATAATGTTCATTGCATACCTTGAAAAATTCGTTCATGCAAAATTAGCCCATTACCATCAGTCATTTCCTTAACTTCAATGAAGTGTTTACCGGAATACAAATGATATAATAGTACTTTATGTTTTGATTCTCTCTGTAATAATACCAAGGTTACTTACCTTCGCAAATACTCCCATTAAGTGAAATTTTTGTGCCGTTCGCACCTGCTGAATAGCTGCAATTAATCATTTGAAATAAGAAACATCGTGGGCAATAATAATGTAATACAGCGCAATTTAACTCTGCACTATTTAACTCCCAAGAGTACAGCAAAGTAATAATAAACTATTAACAACCCATTTTCGTTGTACTTCAGTTCTTGATAGGCCTTGTTTGGATTTCAAGACTTGCACCTGGGTTGATGGGGAAGGAAGGGGCGGGGAGGAAGGGGAGAGGATAGGGAGGGGCCGGGATTGGGGGGAGGGAGGTAATGTAACGTATCTTGAAGGAGCTGCAGTTACCCGAAAGGACTCAATAGTCGCTGACTCGCCCTTTCTGACACTATAGGCAGGGGCCTAAAGAAACATTTCGTTACTGCCAAAAACCTGCACGATAGCCCCTTCAGATTAAAGATTAAAACAGCGACCGCTTTTATTAGTTTCCGAAGAGAATATGTTTTTCTACAATCAAGCCTATTATATCAAAATTCGCGAGGCACCCCATATGACGAGTCGAGAGTTCGATGTTTGGAGGGACCGATGTATCGAGCTCGGGAGACCGGAGTGTAGGTAGTCTTCTGCGCTGAAGTCGAAAGTCGCTACGTCGCAGTCCAAGACGACTACTTTACATTATTATTATTATTATTATTATTATTATTATTATTATTATTATTATTATTATTATTATTATTATTGCTTTAGGTCCAGCGGACTCTTCCGAGCCAAATCAGGACCGGACAACCCCCGATCCGCATAAAAGATCTGCTGAAACAATCCTAGTGGTAAAACCGAAAGCTCTCCACCAGCCAGTCACTTTACAATAAAGACATCCCACGCAGGGGACGGCTGAGGCTTCACCCCAACTTATCGAACCCCCGTTTACAAAAACAAAATAGAATACAAACATCATTATAAATTATCAACAAAACGCATACATATAAAATGCCTACATTGCTAAATAATAACATCATAGGAAGCCCTAGTGACCACCTGGCAGAAAGCGTCCAATATTCCCAAGCTGATCCAACAGACCTCATACACAAACAAGGAGTCTTGTCCCGGAAGAGTTTTCAAGAAAAAAGGTAGGAGACTGGTCTAGCGAAGAAGACGATAGTATAGCAGATTGATAGAAAAGAGCAGGAATGAGAAAGAGCAAATGAGAAAGACAGCGACAGTGGGAATTTAAAGCACTAAATTTCCAGAAAGTGGGGATACTATTTATACTGAAACCCCCGGCACCCCAACGGGGGTAGACTACTACTACTACTACTACTACTACTACTACTACTACTACTACTACTACTACTACTACTACTACTACTACATCATCATCATCATCATCATCATCGGTCCCTCGACACACAAATCACTCGACTTCGACAGAATTTCTCGACACATTGTTCCCTCGATACAAGTCTCTCGACCAGCGATGTGATCTCCGTTAATATATAAATACTTGCTGTATATTTATGTGATCACTGTCGGTCTCTACAGACTCTTCCACACTCAAATGATGTATAATCACACATGTAATATTACCCTCAATGTGCCACTTCGGAATCAAATCTATGCACCTGACACCTGTCCCAATGACTTTCTAAACTTCGATGATAGACATTAATCTAAAGTACAGGACGCCTTGAACAGCTCTTTGAGATCATAAGTGTGCTTTATAAAAGTATAGGAACACTATTACTTTGCGTCTATAGGAATTACGTATTTTTAATTGCCTTTTCAAGATGACTTTTCCACTCTACTACACTAGTGTGCACCTGGTGAATAGCTTTTCTTGCCGCTCAAAACATTATGTTAGCATTGAGTCGCAAGTGCAGGTATTGGGCAATAACTACAAGGTTATTCGGGGTTGTTGTTATTGTCAAGAAACGATGAACGAGTTTTGTATAAAGTGTCTCTGAACCCATTGATCAACATGCACACCAAAAAGGTCTTATTTATTCTAAAAGAAATGACAATTATTATTTTGTTATTTGTACATTTGTTGTGTCTGATATCTGTCCGAAATCTGAATCCAAATGTCCTGTCCGAGCGTTCTATAGAGCGTCTGCTATAAGCGGTAAGTGACTTACTTCCCTTAGAACACTTGTACAGACGCTCACAAGTAAACTCAACCTAGCGTGATCCCACACTAACCGCAAAAGCTTACACGGTTTTGCTGTGGCTCCGTACGACCGATACATTCTTTGCCTGCTGTATTAAAGGGACCCACATTGTCCACGCCCCACTAGGTAGATTATTTTAAAATTTACAGCGAGTTTTACCTACTAAAAAAAAAAAGCTTACCCCCCCCCCCCCAAAAAAAAAAAAATCTCTTTTCAAAGTATAGTTATTTTTTAAATAAATAAATTCCGTAGTTCTTGTGCCTATTAATAGCAACAGCCGACTTCGGTAACTGTTATGTTTAGCTCCAGAACTGGCTGGCTAGGCAACGACCTGGAGTTAAAAATAACAGCTACCAAAGCTGGTAAGAGACAGAACCCATTAAAAACAATTGCTCGTACGTTTGTTATTTTTCGTATATGGGTAATAAAATAAAACATAACTTACCCCAGACACCAAAGACGCACACTTCAATCCACCTGTTTTATTCAGAAATAGGATAAGGGTTCAAACGGCTGTACCGTTAAAACAAGGGAAATAACGCCCTGTCAGAACCAAAATGGAAATTTAAAACTTTAGCGGTTAGTTTGAGCAACGAAAGCCCACTTTATCATTGTGTAATGTGATAACAATGCGAATTTTGGGGTAATCGCGTTTTCGTCAAAAGTAAACAAAACCTTAGAATTGGGTCCTTTTGAAACCCAACGACGCTAAATAGGATATCATTGTTATAGTGAGGCTTCATGAGGCTTTCTGGTAGCGCAGTGACTTTTAAGTTATTTATACGTTTATTGGAGAACTTTCACTTAAAAATATGGGACTAACAAACTCTTCTTTGATTATACTATATAGGCTTAAAGTGTAACAAAAGCTATCTTAGACTCTTTACAGTCAGTGCAAATGTGTGTGTGTGTGTGTGTGTGTGTGTGTGTGTGGGTGTGTGTGTGTACGTACCTAACCATAACAGTGGGTTTATGTATAGGTTACACTTACGTGCAACTGGGTTTAAAAAAATACTGGGTTCCAAAATCTGAAACTCAGTTTTTTTAAAACCGGCTTTGCAATAGGAATAACAAAAAAAGTGTATACGCAAAGTCTGAGCGGTGAAACCCACAATTGCGGTTGAGTCAACTTTGAGTTTGAGCCAGTTAACATGCCGCGATGTGTGTTCCCGCTGGTCAACCAGTCGAATACACGCACTGTCAGGGGAAGTAACTCGGAACGCCACACGCTACGAGCCGGCTGGCAAGATGGAGGTACGTGTTTTTTCGTTTTATTCAGTTGTGTTTTGTCCTTCTGTCTCTGTAAATTGTTCTTTAATCTATATTTTGTGCTTCTAGGATGTGGCTTTAAAATGTTCCCTTGTTAAAATTTCAAGCTTTTTCGGTGTGCTTTTGTACTTTTAAAATCATATCAATTTTCGTGTGGATGTTGTGGTCGATTGTCAACACAGGGTCTGCATTTTTGTTTGTTACTTTTTGAAGAACACAAAAATAAATTTGCTGCATTTTAAGCGTCCTTGTATCTGATATTAATGAAGAGTCTTGTGAAGTCTCTTGAACATTGAAACAGTTACCATGAGAAATGTATGTCTCCTTTGTTCACACTGGGGTTTTCAAAACTTGCATTTTTTCTCATTTACAAAAAAGACGGTCAGTGAAGATAGTACAAGAAGTAAATAAGGGAGGTATTGATGTGTTATTTTATTCATATGTAGATTGATTAAATAAATGTTTAAAAATATTTTTGCAAAATAACAATTTTAGTAGGCAAAATGCAATGTTATCAGAATAAAAAACAATAAGCTTTTAACGTGTACCATTTATTATACTGCAACTTTTATTTTTCTGTATTTTCCTTGTGTTCTGATGTAATTTAAAAAAACCACATGTTGCAACAAACAGTAAAATACAAAATTCTGGCTGCCGTTACCTACATAAGTTGTAGCTTTTGGTTTATGGTTCACCTGTCTGTTTTCCTTGGATGAAGGGAAATAGAATATGTGAAAACTGATTGATGCATTAAACTGCTTAACATTTGGATTTTTTGTGGAGACCAAGCGTGTTTGCCAGTATCAAATTGTTGTATCTGGCAAACTCCAACAGTCTCAGACCCCTGTCATTTGTCTCGTTGTTGCAGTGGGGTCCACATTAATAGCTAGAGCACCATTTTCAGATCTGCATCTACTCCATTTCCCAAATTGTTAGCTGTAATTCTGAGTAAGCATAATTATTTTAATAAATTCTGTTATTCCTTTTTTTCCCAGAACATCCTGTTATGCCTCGAGTTTATCCGGTTGCGGAGAAGTCGCTGTAGTCCGACGACGACCCAGGAGGCGTTTGGAAGGAAGACGTCCCACTCCATCACCATCAACACCTTCATCGCCTTCATTGTACTCATCAGGTGACAGCTGGTGTGTGTCAGTACTTATTGAATTTTATAATATTGTTGTTCGCTTTGAAAAAAACACTCATTGATTGCTGTATAAAATCGGTGCCACAGCAAAGCAGTTAACAACTGGCAGCTCCACGCCTCAGATCAAACTGTGACCTGCTAACACAAGGTGTTGGTGGTATATTGTTTCTACATTGCAAAGGGGGAGGTGAGGAGAGCTTGGATGAGGGAGGAGAATGGGGGGGAACATTAGTGTACATGGCAGAGCTAGACATCCTTGTTGAATAAGATCAAAGTTTTAGCTCAATTTTACAGTTGTTAATGGGGCACATGAAATGCAGATTACATTATTATAATGTACACAATTCGCTCTGGGCTTTTCAGGTTGTGTAGGTATGCTTTGGATTTTAAAAAGCAGGCATGTTGAGGAACCTTTGTACTTGTGCTTTCATGGGGTGGCCTCGTGGCGCAGTTGATAAGTCGCCGGTTTCCTATGCCGAAGGTCGCGGGTTCGATTCCCGCAAGGGGCGAACGTATGTGACTTAGGTACGAGACTATTGAGGTCACCGAGGATTTTCTCCGGGCACTCCGGTTTCCTCCATCCCTTCAATAATGGTACAGGATGCAGTCAATATAAAAATTTCAAAAATAAAAAGTTCGATTTTCTTCCGTCTTCTAATAGCGATTTCCCTGCCTTTACACCACCTGTTTGAGTGATGTATGTGTATTTGGTGTGTTAGAGGGTAAATGAGACAGGTGAGCGTGTATGTTGGTATAGATCGCCGCGCTTTGAGCCTTGGGGAAAGGCGCGTACATAGCATCCTGTATTATTATTTATTATTATTTACTGAGTAGCTAGTAAGCATAAGAGTTTCTATAACTATTTTATAACTTGGTTGCTAGTAGCTAGTGTGTCGAAGTGGTTAGTGGGAAAAAATGCTGTCCCACTTCCTCCGGGCTTTTGTGCCCTTTTTTCCCCAACCTCTACCCCCTAAACTTTAAATGTGTTTTGCTTGTTTCTTTTACACTTTAAAGAGGGTGAGTAGTACATTCATGTACAAGAAAATTAAAGTCCCGAATATAATATTTCATTGATGAATCAGTAGACAGTATTGTCAGTCAATCCCTTTTTGTAGTTGAGCCAGTTCAAGCCTCTACTCTTTTCAACTTCCATTCCCTTCTCCCACCCCAGGCCCACCACCCCACCCTTTGACCATCCTCATCCCTTGGTTTGAAAATGTTCTTATGCCGCTGAATTTGTTCTGTTGTTTAAACCCTGTGTTCTGATGCTGCTACTTGTTCGCAGGAGGGCTGAAGAGCAGCATGAGGATTCTAAAGACTCTAATTCATCGGAAGGTTCAGTCAAGAAACAAGCTAGAAAAAGGCGTCAAAGCCAGCAGACCGAAATGCATACAACATCCCCATCAGCTTTGTTGCTGCCATCAGTGCTACCCCGTTCTCCAGGGTGTGAACCAAGTGCCATGAATCGTTTAGATATAGAATATATATTCAAATTTGTTTGCAAATCTATTCAAGATGAGTCCTAAATAGTAAAAAATTGCATGTTTAAATAATAATAATAATAATGTTCGTCATTTGTAAGGCGCCTTAGCCTAAGGATCAAGGCGCTGGCCGATACAGGATCTAACTCAAACCGCCCGAGACGCCACCCGCAGCCTTTGGGCGCATGGTCTGACGCCCGGACAACTGAGCACAATCCTGGGCAGCCAGGGATGGAGGAGAAGGACCAAGTGCATGCTGGGTGTGTTCTTGTTACCGGCACTCACCCGTCTAGGACATGAGCGTCAGGATCTTTAAAGTCCGTTATGTTGGAATGCATGCGACACAGACTAGACCTCGGTTTATACTCTCATCCGAAGGAGAAGGAAAACAGGAGTAAAGTGTCATTCCCAGGGACACAACACAATGGCCCGGCCAGGGCTTGAACCCGGGACCTTCAGTTAATGTTGTCTGTCTGTCTGCCTTCCATCTGTGCAAAACTTTAAAGTGGCTAATTACACGAGACCTCGAAAATTATCAGTGATTGAATGACTACACTTCAAGGTCAAGGTCACAGGTTCAACAAATGTTAGTCAAGCTATGTCAATTTTCCACAAAATTTCTTGTTAATCCTAAGTTATTAATATTAACTAAACTTCAGCTTGTTTGATGCATGATAGGTATCAATGAGACGCACATGCATATTTTGTCAACCTTGCTCCAAGGTGAAGGTCATTGGAGATGTCCAAAATAATAAAATCTTTTGCTGTAGTTTATTTTATCGTACATGAGTGCATTTATAGCTGGAGGTCAAGGTCAAGAGCATCGAAATATCAAAGCTTGTATTACTTTGCATTTTAAACCCACCGTTTCAATCATTTAACTTTTTTTTCTGGCATCTCATTTTTGTGTTATTTATTGGGAGTTCCATAAGGAGCATGTGAGTCATATGGACTTGCCTTTCCAGTGATTGATGGTGTTCATCATGTTCAAAGCTTTTTGAGGTGCTACTTGTCATTAAGTAATGGAAATTTACTGCTCTGTATTGTGTAGACTAGTTTTTAGGCCCGTTTTGTTATGTAGTAGATTTCTGTCTTAAACTTAAGAGAAAGCGTGGATTAATCAGGCAAAGTACCAAATTATATTTCTTTGCCAAGTTAATACATATGTTATTCTCGGGGTTCTTGTTCATCAAAAAGCAATGTCAAGACTAATGACTATATAATAATATTCTGCTCTTCACATGGTTTTATTATACCTTTGAGGTGCTGGAAAAAAACGAATTATAAGTGGTTGCACTCAATTGATCCTTATTCAGAATATATTAACGTAACGGGAAACCATAAACAATTTATGTAAAACTTAACTATATGAAGTTGATAAATAAGTAATAATAATATATACAAATTATGCTCTACTAGACACTTTCAAAATAAAAATGTTAACAATGTCTGTGTTATGTTGTTCATATGTTTGTTTTACATTACCAATTCTCTGCTTTTTTATTTTTCCATTCCTCTTCTTTTCCAATGAAGATTTGTATACTTTTCCACCCTTCTCATTCTTTCTTTTCCTCCGGAGATTTTATGCTTTTTCTCCACGCTTCTCCTCATTCTTTCTATTAATTCTTTTTCATACTCCTCATACTTTTTCTTCTTTCTCCTTCTTGCCTTTTCTTCAATGATTTGATTTAAATCTGGAAGTAAAGTAATAAATTGAACATGAAAAAATTATCCACAGTTAACATTTGAGAACGACAAGATATCTTTTTTTTGCAGATCTTCCAGTCTGGATTCAAATTAAAAAAAAACTTTAAAACCATACAATACAAAGTAAATGTAAGCAAAGTAAATATGACAAAAATGTTTGCTTAATGCCGAATTTTTCTTTTCGATTTTTACTGACACCAGCTAATAATTTATTTTTTGGGCTATGGGGAGAAAAAGAGGGTCATGCACTGACCTATCCAGAGGTACACTGTAACAACCTCAGACCTTTCGGTTCTCAGTTCAATGCTTTAACCACTGAGCTACCGCCCAGTTCTTAAAGTAAATGGCAAAAGTCTATCCTTCAATAACAGCTCTAATTCTGTACAGTAGCCTATATATCAACTGAAAATATTGTAATTGAAATTATAAAAACAAAATCAGAGGAAATTCTGAGCAATAGTAAAAGTTGTTTTATTAGTTGAATTAAACTAAAAGTGTCAGTGTACTGCACTCACGTACTGAAAATCTTGCAAATGCAACCTTGGCCATTTATACGTTTTGGTTGTGTCCGTGTGTGTGATAAACCCAGTTTTTCCACAGAAACCCAGATGTCCAATATGCATGTGTAAAAACCCACTAGTATCAAATGAACCCACTATTTCATAGCGCAATTTCTCCTTTTGTTTTTGTCAAAAATGAAAACGGTTGTGACAGATAACCTTACAAGAGGCTATTGTATCCGTTGAGTGAATAGGAATGGTCTGTAATGAAGGGAAAGGATGGAACCCAGTTTGCCTTGTTTTGAACATAAACCCACTATTATAGTTTTGAACGTATGTGTGTGTGTGTGTGTGTGTGTGCGTGCGTGTAGGTGTGTTTATGTGTGTGTGTCGGTGAAACTGCAATAGAAGAAGGTGGACCCCCTACTGCCACCCACTACTGCCACCTACGCGATCAACAACAGCAATTGCTTACTGAGGTAGTTTAGAAGAGCATTTTTTGGTGATTCCATCGCAACCACCATCGAATACATAGCATCGAACGTTGACACCACTGCCACCAACCACAAAACCATCAGCATACCAACCACCAGCAAAACCACCTCCACCACCGCCAGCAATACCATCACTCCCTCTACAACCATCATCACCACCACCAACGCCAACAACAACACCACCAACAACAATGACGACGACGACATCGCCATCACCAGCAGCAGCAGCAGCAACAACAACAACCGCTGCCTTTCCCTACCGTAGGGAAACAAACAAGCTTGTATAAGACACTAGGTGTAAATAGTCTGTATACTACTCACAGATAATCTGCATGAATGGATGGCTATATAAGTCTGTAAGATCAATAAGAGCATTATTTCTTGCGACTCCACCCTAATTTATCGTGTTGAGATGGTACCCCAAGAACTCTCCATGCCGACCCCACAACTTGACGGCGCCGCTCTTGAGGGGTTGGAGTGCATTCTTGCTCTTTTGTCAACAAGCCAATTGCTCGAGGACCCATCTGATTCATTGCACAGTATATCGTTATGTGCATTGCCCTGATATTAATAATAAACTCTGTGGTCGTGCATGGTCATATAAAGAAGAGAGAAAAATAGAACCCTTGCTTTGCCCTGATGACTGTATTAAGATCTTGGTAGCTTATTACAATAAATAATGCTCTGGATTTTGTTGTTTTGTATACAAGTCAAATGCTATCTGATTCATAGAGCAATACTACTTTAACATCAGTAGTAAAACTGTAGTTTAGAGGTTGGAACAAACTTTCACTCATGTTCTTTTGAAATCCTTATATCATGCTCATTGTGTTCATATTACCAAAACCTGTTGCACTAGTTTATTTGGTGTTTAGTCACAAGTCAAGTGCTTTTGAATATATAATGTATGGCAAAGTATTGCTATTGTGCAGTGCTCTGATATGTATTAGTTGTAAGAAACATAGTCCAACAGTTTCTACCAAAGGTTTCACTCATGGATTTTTGTCATTCTAGATTTGTTATATTACGCTACTTATGATAGTATAGAATAACATTGCACTCCTGTCTTTTGACATGTTTATCGACAAGTCATGCAGCGCGCTCATTACCATTCTATTCCTTAATTTGCCTTAAACACCCAAGTCAGCTGATAATAATAATAATAATAATAATAATAATAATAATAATAATAATAATAATAATAATAATAATAATAATAATAATAATGGATGCTATACGCGCCTTATTTTCTAAATCAGACTCAAAGCGCGGCGATCTGTAACCAACATACACTCTAACGTGTTACAAACACTCCCATATGCACAACAAACACACATTCATCACTCAAATGTGTAAAGCAACATCGCTATTAGAAGACGGAAAATAATCGAAATTTTTCTTATTTTTGAAATTTTAGATTGACTGCATCCAATACCATTATTGAAGGGACAGAGGAGAAAGCCCTGGGTGACCTCAATAATCTCGTACCCAAGTCACATAAGTTCGCCCCTTGCGGGAATCGAACCCGCGACCTTCGGCATAGGGAACCGGCGACTAACCCACTTTGCCACGAGGCCACCTCACTAATTTAAAGGAAATTTAAACGCCCTTTACGAAATGCTTTAAATCGCTCTCGACAGGCGTCGCCAGCCTGTCTGCCAAGGGTCCGAGAAAGGGCATCAATGCCAAAACGATTAACAGCACAGGAAATTTCATTCATTACGACGTAGACTATTATAGTTTGGCCACAAGTTTCATTCACACAACAAACACCAAACTGCACAAGGAGTAGGTTAAACGTCAAACGACTTTTCATGGTTTTCCTGTGCATGAATGTGTGAGGTGAAAACCATGTCTTAAATTGAAGGTCAACAATACACTGTATGTTTTATTTCATTGAAATAATAAACCGTGTAATTTAAGTTTTGGCTTAATGTTTTTGATTGTTGTTGTGGTTTTTCCAATAGCAATGTCCATGCAAAAACGTATGTCGAGAAGACAATCAAGCATGTGTCCCTGCATTATATTTACGATTAATTGCACTGCACAATCTCTAACAGCATATTTTGATACTAAAAAAGATGCAAAACACTTAGTTTTCATAGTAATATAAGTACATATAATAATTTATCTGGAAACTAATATTGTTTTAATGATTGAATCTTCGTCATCAATTGATTGATTAAGGTTTTGTCTACCACTAATATCCAATTTACCATAACAAGCTCGGTGCAATAGGCGTTATTAAAATCATGTCAAATTGTTTGCAAACAAGTTTTATATTAATATCAAACAACTTGTAACTTAAAGCAGAAGAAGGCGCCGCATTTATTATGATAAATGATGTGTTTGAGCAACGCTGTTCTCTCCCCTCATAGCTTGGGAGTGAAGCAATAGTGACTCGTGTTTGCGTCCCCTGGAAGCTCAAGGGGGAGAATTGAAGGAAAACAAGCCTGAACCTTCGGTTCAACTCCCTCAGTTTGGTCGACCCTGGATGATCGTGTTGACGCCTGTTTGCGCGGTGCGACTGTCAGAAATGATCATCCGACAAATTAAAGGTTTTAACGTGAGTATTACCATTGAACATAAGACTGTTGCAACCATTGCAGTTTTCATAGAACTTGCCACGTAAACTCTTCAATACTCCTGTCAAACAACATTTTGCGGTTCAAAGTGAGGAGTAACCTAATATTATCGGTTTGAAGGACCTGTTTAGTGCATGCTTTGAACGCGCAACAGCTTATCGGTTTGGAGGATTCTTTGAGCGCTCGAAGCCTGCAGAGCTATATTAATACGTTAGTGCGATCACAATTAGTCCAATCCAACAGGCTTTTTGAAAGTAAGTAAATCCTATAAAAATGATATATATTCTAATTTACTCTTTACAGTTGTGTTTACAACTGAAGAAAAGTCCCACGGAATCGAAGGGGTATGAATATGTTTATTTTAACTTTTTAAAGCGAACTATTTTTTTATGCGAATGCATTGGGGACACCCTATTTTTACCGCCCAGATATTGTTCCGCATGACGTCAGGAATCTACAGCCAAGTGATGAAATGTGCAGGTGACAATGTCAATGGCATTGTTGATCCACAGGCTTGGAAGTCTCGTCTCTCGTAGGCCTCAATTACATACTATACATACTATACCACGTACGTTTGTAGGAGGGGAAAGAAAAGACTTCAGAGCCTGTGGTTGATAAACGCATGTCGTATTGGTCTGATGCAGGCTTGCATGAGGCATGGTGGCCGAATGATTAGAGCGTTGGCTTGCGGATCGGAAGGTCCCGGGTTTGAGCCCAGGCCGGGCATTGTGTTGTGTCCATGGGAAAGACACTTTACTCTCGTTTCCTACTCCTTCGGATGAGAGTATAAACCGAGGTCTAGTCTGTGTCGCATACATTACATCATAACGGACTTTAAAGATCCTGACGCTCATGTCCTAGACGGGTGAGCGCCGGTAACAAGAACACACCCAGCATGCACCTTGGTAAAAAAAAGTGCCATAATGATCAACACGATTGATTGTGGGCATATACGGCAAGACAAGACAAGGCAATAGAGGCAGTTTGTGCATCAAATTCTGCAGTTCACATCATTGCTGGAAAGGCCTATTCTAGGGCAATTAGAGCACATTTTCTTGTCGAAGCAGCATTGAGTGCAATATTTGTAAGCACTTCCTTCAACATGTCATGGCTGTTGCTCCATCCTGACACTTTGTCCAATGATTACAATCCTAGGAAGGAAAACGGTGATTGTCAAGAAGAAGAGTCACTTCTACATAATCCTGCAGATCTTGACATAAGAGAGTCTGTTGGCAATGATGACTTTGATTAGGCTCTTTTTGAATCACTGATGCAGGGCAAAACAACAGCAAGAGATGCTGCAATACATCCTGTATTAGGACGCATTAAAGCAAGGTTGGAAGATTTCAAACGACAATGTTCAAGTAGAACGAGCAAGCTATGGATTCAAGAAATGGTACACCTCCTTCACACAGCAATATAGGCTGAGAGAACTGGAGACTTCAAGCTCCATCTATCTGCTGTTGCCAAAATGTTGCCCTATTTTGCTGCTTCAGGGCACAACCTCTACACCAAGTCGGCCAGGCTGTACTTACAGCAAATGATGGAGTTGAACAAAACCTACCCAGAAGTCTATCACGATTTCATGGCAGGCCATCGCGTGAAAAGGAGAAGCGATCGCTATAGGGCTGGTCTGTCGTGTGATCTGGTGATTGAGCAAACTTTGATGAGGACGCTGACGTCAAATGGTGGCCTAACTAAAGGGCGCGGAATGGGCGAATGACAAAGGCTTGTTTGGCTTCCCTCTATGCCCGCTTGTGCAACAGCAAACCAATGGATGCAATCCTTGACGCAAAAAGAGTTCACAACAAGTGAACAGCACAAAGATTCTTCTGAAATAAGGCAAGAGAAAGACCACAAAGAAACTTTGACAGTCATCAACTATGTTTCATCAAAAACTCCGTTTTGCGCTGACATGAGTCTTAGGTCTATTGCTACTGGCCAAGCAGCTGACTCATCTGTCAATGCTGACCAAGCTGTTGAAATTGGTCAGCGCATTCCCCAAGGGATGACGGGTCAATCTCCAGCTGACGTGACGTTCAAGAAAAGCAATCAAGCAGTCACAATGGCGACAAAAACTGGAGTGACTATTGGCCAGGAAATGGTGTAAGTGGATCCGCAGTTATTGTTTCAAAGGTTGGTGCAAGTCGCTGGGAATGATACCAACAGGCTCGAAGAAATGTTTTACTATGGACTGGCCAATGTACCTGCCTCCTTGTTTGATGCGACAGGATTCCCCAGAAAAGCCAACAAACATACTCTTACAGGATTTCTCTGGTCTGCTGTCAATGAAACTGCATCCTTGCCAAGAGAAAATGTTAAATTCATTCTCGATGGTGGATCCCTTTTGCATCGCCTTCCATGGTCCAGAGGGTCGTCCTAAAAGATCTAGCAGAGATGTATGTCAGCTTTGTTGCTAGGAAACATACACTAGCTACTAGCTACAATCATTTTCGATGGCTATGTTGATGGCCCAAGTACCAAAGATGTTGCCCATCTTCGAAGAAGCAAAGGCATGGTTGGGAGACATGTAGCCTTTGATCCTAACACGATCCTCTGCGAGACGAAGGAAATATTCTTGGCCAACTGCGAAAACAAACCGGAACAACAGTCTGTAATAACATTCTTTTTGCCCATGCATTCTGTGGATACGACACGACACGACATCTCATCCCTTCAACATCTCAAAATCACTCACAGTCAATAAGCTTGATTCAGGAGAGCTCCTGGATGAGGCTAGAGTATTCAATGATAAGATGTCAAGTCATGATGCTGTTGCAGCGGCTGGTGAGAGGGTATTTGTTCACCTGTACTGTACAGTGAAAAACGTTCTGATACCTTGACCAAACTGTGGTTTGTCAAATATGAGCAAAAAGTGTCTGCAAGCCATACACAAATCCAAGCTAAAGTGCTCCCCCAACAGCAGCAGCAGCTGAATTCTATGCCTACAGAACATTCTACCAAGTCCAGGAGTAGCTGAGTCTAGACTGAGACCATGGTCTATCACCAATGGATTGGGAATGGAAGTTACAGGAGGGTGGGCTACTTCCAATCATAACTAATAAGCCAGCTTCTCCATAGGATATTTTGAATGTTATCCGCTGCTGCTGCTAGAAAGACTGCTCAACTGGCAGATGCAGATGCAGAAAGCACGGACTTACGTGCACCTTAGCTTGTGGAGAATGCCGTGGAGTCAGCTGCACAAACTCTGTGGTTCAGCTGGATGACGAGTCGGATTCTGAGAGCGACTAAGGTAGACCACTTCTATATTCTACTGGAAAACTAATCAATTTCCTGGGTTTTTCTGTTTTTCTTTATTTCGTGTGTCTTCCTTTTAACTAATCTTTTTTCTCTTGTGAATTAAATAGAAGTCGACTTTTACAATCGAGATCAAGATTTTTAAGATCATCGGAATTTTGCATTTATACCCCTATGTTAATTAAATTTTAATCCACAGTCAGAAATAAAACTGACACAGAAAGCGTTGAAACAGATTTTCGGACTGTATATGTTAAGAGCTTTCATTTGACATGCAACATGATATGGTTTTGAATTAAATGTTTATTTCAAGTAATCTCCCTTTGACGTTTTGACGTGTGAAAAAACATAAGCACCAAAAATCATGTTTCAGACCCCTTTTTTTTACTGGGACTTTTTATAGGTATTTCCTCATTGCTTAAAGAATATATTTTACTGCATAGCATTTTTATAGGAATTAGTTGCTTATTTGGCTATTTATTTCATTACTGGGACTGGACTAAATGAGGTGTCGTTAGTTCAAGCATTTTGTGTATTGTCAACTGTAAACGAACGATATCAAACTGTATACCATTGGAGGAAGCAGAATTAGCAGAAGACAAAGAAGAAGAAGAAGAAGAAGAAAAAGAAGAAGAAGAAGAAGAAGAAGAAGAAGAAGAAGAAGAAGAAGAAGGAGGAGGAGGAGGAAGAGGAGGAGGAGGGAAAAGCGGTTCTGTATCTTCTGTAACTTAAGGAAGCTCTCACTCACCACCACCTACCCTATATTGGGGACCGTAGCTCAAGCGGTACAGCATTCACCTGGCACACCGATGACCTATAGGATCGAATCCCGTGGGCAAAAGAAAAAGTGGCAATTTTTCATTGTCCATTTTAGCAGTATGGGTGCTCTGATGGTTCAGTGTTGATTTAGGTGCGTACCCCTTGTTCCATGGGAAGGATATCCCCGTGTGCCATATCGCCAATGGTGGGTGTAGATGTTAAACCTCAATGTTTCATTCATTCGAGTGATTTCGATGTGACAGTGATTCTGCACTACTTTTTTTTTTAATAATTGCCGCGAGGCGGCTTTATACGCCACGCAATGACGAACTTGACCTTCTTCCAGTATCCTATCCTATCCAATCCCGTAACTCGAAAGTCGATGGGGCACCATAGATGATCGTTTAACCAGCGTACTCCGTCTTTCTATGTCCTCAGCAACTCTCATGGCTTCGCTCAGTGTCAAGCCAGTCCATTCTCGAATGTTGTCCTCCCACCTCTTTTTCGGTCTCCCTCTTCTTCTGCCTCATTGCACCGTGCCTTGCAGGATGGTCTTTGCAAGGCCTGATGCTCTGGTGACGTGACCATACCATCTGATTTCCCGTTTCTTCACCACCATGAGCAGTATTGTCCAATAGCTTCTGTGATGGTCTGTCAAACTTCATCGTTGGTGAAGTGCTGGGTATAGCATCTCATTTCCATGCTGTGTATTCTTCGTTGTAGGTCTGCTGTGAGGGTCCGTGTTTCGCAAGAATATAGGAAGATGGAGATGACTAGGCAGCCTTACCTTGGAACTTAGACTGATGGTCCTGTCTTTCCAAATGGGATTCAACATTGTCTTCCAGTACCTCGCTTCAAACTACGTTCTAAGTCTCAAAACAAGTGCAGATCCCCATTTTCACATTCTAAATGGTTGAGTAAGGTCCCTTTCACAAATTCACATAATTTTGGATGTCATACAAGCAATGTAATAAACAACCCATACCCACGAAGTCAGACTCACAGGAAGTCCTTTTGCACGAAACCACCGAAAAGTATTTCGTGAACTTTCACCTTTGTATACTAACGACAGCATAAACTGCTAACGTCACGGACAGAAAGTAGTGCACAATCACTTTTACAACGAAAATCACTCACTTCTAAAGGATCACTACTAAATTTATGTTGTCGAGCAACAAAGACACCCAGAAATGCAATGACAGACTACTAATAATAATTACCTAATAACCGATTGATTTAGCATACCTTCACTGCAATAGATATAATCTTCAAAATAACAAATCCGACGCACATAGGCCTACACGCTCCCTCTCGCATACAAGCATGCATCCAAAGTAAAAAATATTGTCAAACCCGTTCAATTTCTCTAAGAGAATTTTTTTTCAATTCACGTTTATAATGATCACTGGAAGGATGGAGAATGTATGACTAGGAGTGAAGTATGAGGGCAAATATTACATTTGCCGAGACATAGATAGGCCTATTCAAGGGAACTAACTCCTGTTTTGTTAAATCGCGGAGCGCATCGTTCTTTAACAAACGGAAGTTGACAGTTCATGCTTAAACCAAAACCGGTTATTACCGACGGAAGATGTGATTGGGATGAGCCTGCATGTCACTTCCGTCCAGTGATTATTATAAAAGTAAAGTGTTCTACAATTTAACAGAAATGAAACGAGTTTAAAAATAGACTGTGCATATCTATTACTGTGGATGTTTGCTTGAGTCACAGTAATTTAATCGATTGAGTCGTCTTTCGGGAGAAATGTTATGTTGCGTTCACACAGATCTAAAAAATGCGATGATCTGTGATTTTCGCGGAGGCGAGTTTTTGACCTTAACGCGTTAACATAGACGCTCGCGTATCCAGATACATGTACGGGTGCCTATGATTCGAACTTACTGGTAAGAATTGCGTATATATTAAATCGGCCTCTTTGATTTGATTAGATTTATCCAAAACGTCACAACAGTTTTCTCTCTCTCTCTCTCTCTCTCTCTCTCTCTCTCTCTCTCTCTCTCTCTCTCTCTCTCTCTCTCTCTCTCTCTCTCTCTCTCTCTCTTTCTCTCCTCACGCAATTGGAGGTGACAGCTATCTTTAACTCGTATCAGTACAACTTATCAGTACAACTTATGTTAATCTGATGAATAAAATTTGATACAACAACTTTAACTCGTAATCCTATTCTATCCTATCCTAACCCGTAACTCGGAAGTCGTTGGGGCACCACAGATGATCGTTTAACCAGCGTATACCATCTTTCTCTGTCCTCAGCAACCATAATGGCTTCGCTCAGTGTCAAGCCAGTGTACTCTCGAATGTTGTCCTCCCACCTATTTTTCGGTCTCCCTCTTCTTCTACCTCCTTGCACTCTGTGCCTTGCAGGATGGTCTTTGCAAGGCCTGATGATCTGGTGACGTGGCCGTACCATCGGAATTTCCGTTTCTTCACCACTGTGAGTAGGTCATCGGGTTGTCCAATGGCTTTTGTGATGGTCTGTCGGACTTCGTCGTTGGTGATGTGCTGGGTATAAAAAATGCCAAGAAGTCTTATGTAGCACCTCATCTCCATGCTTTTATTCTTCGTTGTAGATCTGCTTTGAGAGTCCATGTTTTGGAAGCGTATAGGAAGATGGAGATGCCAAGGAAGTGCAGCAGCCTTATCTTGAATGTAGACTGATGGTCTTGTCTTTCCAAATGAGCTTCAACCTTGCCATGGCAGCAGTTGTTTGTGCGATCCTGGAGAGGACTTCCTGTCAGGACCCATTGTCTGATATAATGGCTCCTAAATATTTGAAGCTATATATATCAGATTTGAATATATATATATATATATATATATATATATATATATATATATATATATATATATATATATATATATATATATATATATATATATATATATATATATATATATATATATATATATATATATATATATATATATATATCAGATGCCCTAGCAGACAACGTAGCCACAGTCAGCATAGCGGAAAGACCAATCTCCAACCTCCGTTCTGCGGATGACAGTGATGGATTGGCTGGAAAGGAACAAGAACTTGAACAGCTAGTACGGAGGCTTGACACCACCTCCAGAGCCTATGGAATAGAAATAAGTGCAAAGAAGACCAAAATGATGACCAGCAACACCAATGGCATCAACACGGACATCAAAGACCAAGGCCAATCCCTCAACAGAGTGCATAGCTTCAAATATTTAGGAGCCATTGTATCAGACAATGGGTCCCGACAGGAAGTCCTCTCCAGGATCGCACAAAAAACTGCTGCCCTGGCGAGGTTGAAGCCAATTTGGAAAGGCAGGACCATCAGCCTATATTTCAAGGTAAGGCTGCTGCGCTCCCTTATCATCTCCATCTTCCTATATTCTTGCGAAACATGGACCCTAACAGCAGATCTCCAACGAAGAATACAAAGCATGGAGATGAGGTGCAACAGAAGACTTCTGGGCATTTCCTATACCCAGCACATCACCAACGATGAAGTCAGACTGACCATCACACAAGCCATTGGACAACACGATGACCTGCTCACAGTGGTGAAAAAACAGAAACTCCGATGGTATGGCCACGTCACCAGATCATCAGGTCTTGCAAAGACCATCCTGCAAGGCACAGTGCAAGGAGGTAGAAGAAGAGGGAGACCGAAAAAGAGGTGGGAGTACAACATTCGAGAATGGACTGGTTTGACACTGAGCGAAACAATCAGGGTTGCTGAGGACAAGGAAAGATGGAGTACGCTGGTTAAACGATCACCTGTGGTGCCCCTACAACCTCCCAGTTATGGGATAGGAAAGGATAAAACTGTGTTAAGGTATTGGCCTTGGACTTTGGTGTCTGTGTTGATGCCATTGGTGTTGTTGGTTATCATTTTGGTCTTCTCTGCAATTATTTATATTCCATAGGCTCTGGAGGTGGTGTCAAGCCTCTGTACCAGCTGTTCAAGTTCTTGTTCCTCTCCAGCCAATCCCTCAATGTCATCCGCAAAACGAAGGTTGAAGATTGCTCTACCCCCCTATGCTGACTGTGCCTTCGTGATCTACAAGGGCATCTGACATGATGCGCTCTAGGAAGATGTTGAAGAGTGTTGGAAAGAGTAGGCATCCTGTACGCACACCTATTGTTGTACTGTACCAGTTCCCGATGGCGCTATTATGGTGGACAGTAATTCCTAATGATCATGTCAAATAAAAATTGTATCTTAACAATGTGTTAACTGTGCGCCGTCGCGAAACATTATTATCATTGGCGATTTAATGTCAGTTTAGTAAATATTATTGTCATCCTTGATCTAAATGTTTTCTCGCGGATCTTCTCACACTTTTTTTTCTTCAAAAGCGCCGGCAATTAAAAGCAAATCGCCATCAAAAGTGCATCAATTTCACTGAACGTAAACTTAAGGTGACAAGTAATCAAATTAATGACGTTGTCTGCGCAACATGCAGATAGGCGATGGAGTGAGACTGATAGATAAGTGGAGTTGTCAGCAACAACCACTACTGACATCAACTTGGCCTTACTTCTAAGGACAGTTCACCATGTTTGCTTAAATTACCGCTTTTGTTGTAGAATCGTATAATTTCACGGAGAAGACGTCAACCCATTAAGGGCCTCCGCAAACTTCATCAGAACTCAATAATCAGAAGTCAATCACTGCAGGAGCATCAGTCTTTATCAGGTCAACGGCACACAACAAACACGGCGGCTCTTCTGAAGTCCCCATGGCCAAAACGGGCGCCTTTCAAACGGTTAATCTTTTGCCCCATTCCGCGTTCCTGTTTGATCGTACCCTGTGTGTGTGTGCGGAAATCAGAGCTGTGCACTCTCAGAGACCTAAAAATTAATTACATTACAACGGTCTAGGGTTAACTCTCTCTCTCTCTCTCTCTCTCTCTCTCTCTCTGTCTCTCTCTGTCTCTCTCTCTCTCTCTCTCTCTCTCTCTCTCTCTCTCTCTCTCTCTCTCTCTCTCTCTCTCTCTCTCTCTCTTCTTTCTCGCTCTCTACTACTTCATTGCTTCAAAATCACTCTCTGATTCCCTGATTTCCCGGAACATTATCTTTGTACCGTGTCCCGTCCTTGTTCGAATTGCTTATTTACTTAAGTTATTGAACGCATCTGAACTTTTTTATTGACTAATTTGATACGTTTTTGTTCGGTTAGATCGCCGGCTGGGTAGTTGGATGAAAGCATGGTTGATCCATTTAGTCATTCAATGTACTCATAAACTCATCCATTCCTTCGTTGACATATCGGCCGACTCTGGCTGATCATATTCATAATTTTCTTATTCAATACTTAATTATTTTGGAATTAAATAAATTAATTAGTTCATTATTTCATTAATAATAATAATAATAATAATAATAATAATAATAATAATAATAATTATTATTATTATTATTATTATTATTATTATTATTATTATTATAATTTTTTTTATTATTATTATAATGACCACCATCATCAAAATAATAATAATAATAATAATAATAATAATAATAATAATAATAATAATAATAATAATAACCATCATCATCATCAAATCATTCATCAAATTAACAACAACAGTAGAAGAAGAAGAAGAAGAAGAAGAAGAAGAAGAAGAAGAAGAAGAAGAAGAAGAAGAAGAAGAAGAAGAACAAGAACAAGAACAAGAACAAGAACAAGAAGAACAAGAACAAGAACAAGAACAAGAAGAACAAGAAGAACAAGAAGAACAAGAACAAGAAGATATTAAACAACAAGATTCTAGAGTCAATCAAAGTCTCATTTCTCAAGATGGACTTCATCAATGATCTCGCAGGGGGTCGTAAGGTCCAGTGTAACTAATCTGTGGTACCCGAAAGTTTGTCTATCTAATCTGTGGTGACTAAAAGCCGGCATCCACTTCAATGCGATCGCCAGTGGTCAAAGTGTCAGATGTTTGTCCACTACGGATGTTGAGTGACCGCCCTAATAGGCCTAAGCTTGCTTCCGAGTTGCTGTTGCTGATTCAAGAACCCAGCTAGCCACTTTTACCTGAGTGAGACTGGTGATATGTCTACATTTTTGTGATCTGGTTGTTAGCACTGGCCATTTTAGTGCATCAATCAGTGTGGTGGTTATTTCAGTCCATATTTGGGTGGGATTCGTATTATGTGTGGCTCCTGGGATCTGTTTCTCCTTTGTCCGGGATGGCGCAGGATTAAGGCTGCTGTGGTTTTGCTGCGTAGACAATCCGAAATTCACTCGCAGTTATGATCCCAAATGATATACATTTTATTTATTTATTCCTGCCCCACCCCTCCCCTAGGTTTAAATAGCCCAATCATCAATTTGTATTATAAAACAGTACCTTTTCTTGAAGGTCTAATCAAGCATTACTACTACTACTACTACTACTACTACTACTACTACTACTACTACTACTACTACTACTACTACTACTACTATTGATACATGGATTTGTAAAGCGCACATATCTCACAGAGAAGAAGTGATTCAAGGCGCAAATATGCCATTGATTTTGACTTGTGTAAATTGGCTTGTATTTGTCACTCAACTGAATATGCAATGGTAGCACGATTATTAGCGATAATTAGAGACACAGTTAATCAATCAGTTGGCTCTATGGTAACCTGTCTAGACCAGGGAATATAATAATACCGGGAAGAACATAGTCCTGAGGGAATATATCACTGGATGAATATGACCCTGGGAAGGGGAGGGGAATGGGCATACCCGTAGTGATGAACCCCATCACCCAGTCCCAATTATGTACTCCTTGTATGATGATTATGCAACGTTTCTAGCATTCAAACACTCATTTTCATGTTAAAACAAACTCATCGTCATCAATGTCGCCAGATAATAAAAATTCCCTCATCATGCTATCCTCATTGAGATCATCTTCAATATAAGGAAAACAACGGACGTTCCCACTTCAAGCTTAACAAGAGCACACTTTGAGGATTTGTTCCAATTATCTTTAAAGTGTCGAGCAGTGAGTGCTTAACTATTATCACTAAACATTTTTCTAGAACATCCTCCCATTGCCTTCAAAGGCTCTGCCTCGGCTCGGTGAAACACGCGCCCGTAATTGTCAAGTTTAAGCCGATAGTCAGTGAAGAACTTTTCTTTTCTTTTCTTTTCTTTTTCGTTTGGAAACCAAGGCTCTTGAACTCGTGTCTTTTGGCGCAAGTTTTCCAGTTCGCATCGCTTTGGAAACAGAGGTTTTAATCTCATCAAAACCAACATACTTGATTTTCAGTCTTTGGCCAAAATCTTCTGATCTTTCTACACCTGAGAAACCGAGGTTGACTCGCTACACATTGACGGATACTTAATAATGAAGTTTCAGTCTGACGTGTAAATGAAAATAACCGAAAGTATGATTTACGGCCTCGTCTGAGCGAGCTTCTCCTCCTACACCATTTAGTGTTGAGCTAAACGACCTTGTAAAGAGCCTGCAAATATGAAGATACTAAACAAGTGTAGTAGGTAGATTAACGTCCCCGGACACATGGAGCGTATAGGGGAAGACAAATAGCGTAGCGTTTAGAGCTCAAGGCCGCGGGCCAAGGTCAAGCCCCATGTTAAAAATAGATTCATTCCCACAATCCTTTGCGTCATAGACACAAACATGCCGGTAGCCCACGGTATTTGCAATAGCGATGAACGCTATTCATTCAAAGATTACATGAAAGATTTAGTATTTTTCCGATTTCCTGACTGGGAAAAGAAAAGAACAGAGTTTGAAAGATGGGTACATGCCTGCGGATGTAAAGGTTTTACTCCTCAAACGGCTAAATGAACACCAAAGAATCCGAAGGTTTTGTGTATCAAGCACTTCGTATTTGACCGACCGATTGCAAGAAATCCCGATCCTTTCAATGTAATTCAAAACAACTTTATTTATTCACATAAGGCAATTACAAGATTTAGAAGCAGCTCATTTTTTGTAAAATTTTTTTTATAAACTGTGGAATGTGAAACAAGGTTTTACAACATTGTCACACGATATTATAAGCACGTAGGCCTACATGTCATACAAGCCTAAACCAAACACACAACACACACACACACACATCACGAACACTCACCGCCGACATTTAAATAAAAACATGAAGGTAATATAATAGGGTAATTAAGAATATTAATTAATCATCAAATCAATCAGTCCATAAACAGTCATGCATCAATCACTTAATCGGGCCATATCTTTCCCATCCCACTACACTCCAGACCAGGTAAGAAACGAACAAGGTTATTACATGGTTCGATACTTTTGTTTCTCATGTGATAAACTAAGTTGCATCTCGCACATTTTGCAGTCCTCACACTCGTAAATTATGAAAGCAACATAACTCCCTACTGTCTGTACAATATAGGCCTAGCTGTATGATGATATTCTAAAATTCTTGCAACTGCAGCGTTCTTGTTAGGTGCTTTTTGGGTTCAGATTCTCTCTCTCTCTCTCTCTCTCTCTCTCTAGTATATAGCATTTACTGGTTACGGCCTGTATTTGTATGTATACCCTGGGATTTTTAATATTTGATTTGGGATTTCCATTTCCCGATTTCACTTTCTGTCATAATAGGCTAACTTGGGCAAATGTTCAGTATTGCCTCAACACTTGTGAATAAATACTGTGTGTTTTCATATAGCCTGGTGTGTTAAAAAAGTAATGCCACGCTCAAGACAACCACAGAAAATCTTTGAAACGTCGCCTTCATTCCGCGTGTTTGTGTCTATGTGGCCACGTGGCTAATTTTCGTGACGTAGCAAGTCTTGACCTTGGCCCGCGGCCTTGAGTTCTAAACGCTACGCTATGTAGTCCAGTGACAATGTGCTTAAATACCGATTGTTTAGTGGTGGAAGCATGAAGACGGCGGTGATAAAACGTCTTACGCATGTAACCGTAAGTTGCAACTTCGTCTTATGGTGATCTGATGGTGAAAAAAACCCACAAAGAATCTATCTGAAAGGACGACAATGTTTCCCGAAATATAAGCTTAAATAAGTTTCATGTACTACAACAGTATATGATTGGTTACCGAGATTAAGCGTCTGCTTCCGTTGTTGACAGATCCAAGCCTCTGCGACTGGAGAGTTGCGCAAAAGGGGATATTATCCTTTCTCAAAGAGTCTGCAAGCCGCTAAACCAACACAACGGTACATTGGGCAAACAGAGAGGGGCGAGCACTTCAAAAGTGCCGAAAGCGGACTCATTTAATTGAGTTGTAAATACACGACAGTCTATCTCAGCCACCCTACCTCCTTGGCGGTTCATTGATGTAGTTTAGGAGTGGACATCGAGATAAGGTTCGAATCTTTCGCAATCTAATTTGTAACAGGGGCTTTCAAATCATTCCGTAACATTGGAACAGGCGGAAGTTGCCTGGATCTCCATGTTGTTCTGTTACATACCGAGGGGCTTTCTGCGTTGTGTGAAGATAACTTCACGCCATTTTCGTTGGGTCTGGTAGCCGCGGAATTCGAAATCAGGGCCGCCACTTTCTTGCAATTGAAAGCGCCTAATTATACCATGCATGTTCTATAAAATTTCAGTCGTCGATTTTGGTTTGCGGGATCAATAGGTCTGCACCCCCACTGACTTGAAATAATTCAGTGTTCATGATGCTATACATCGCCATGTGCTTTTTCTTCAGTCGAGTTCAAAACGCGGCGATCTAAGGAAATTCTTGTTGTTATTCTCATTATAAATGGAGGGAGGAAAACTGAGGTATCCAAAGATGATTCTTGGTGAGCTGGAAAGATTCATGGCTACATGTAATTAAAGGTTGCCACAGCGGTGATCGAACACACTATCTTTTAGCATTGGAAACTAACATTCTAGGCAGATGCGCTACAGATCGCCCTATCTTTTTTGTTGCCATTTTACCATTTTCGGATTTTTGTTTCCATGACTATTCAAACTATTAACGATAAAGCACTGGATGGAGGGCCTCTGCATGTTTCTGTACTATAATAATTTCATTATATGAGTATTTATTGCCCATTACCCAAATGTTGATTCCTCAACGGTCACTTCCAAGCATTCATTATTAACACTGGTTTCTAATTGTTCATGATTAGCTGAACATATCAGTTCTGTATTTGTGGAAACAAAGGTAATCGATTTTTTTGTAATTGCTGCATGTATCTGGCAGGCTTTAATCTGATTGCTTGTACATGTACAAATACAATGCACACGAATGCTGATCCTTTCAACGCATAAAAGGACTGAAATTCGTTGGTTTTCTGACAACTATTTAGGCACGATTCACTACAGTTACATGAACATATACGCTGTGCGATTACATTATTTTAAAACGAACTTTCACTTTCAAAGGGTGGTAATGGCTATAAAAATGCTTGCAAATTCTTGCTGCTGTTGTTACACAACATATTGAGATATTTGTTCGTTTAAATGTGGATTTAATTGCAAGTTATGTCACCACTAATGCTTGTGTGAAACAGTGGCGTTTGTACAACTAAATAATAAACATACTAAAACTGCTTTTTTGCATGATGTCTTTCTTTTGTGCGTGTACCGTCTAATAAACATACATTACTTACAAAAGCGGCAACGCTTTCTGGCAGGATCACCCTGTCATCAGCAGTGCAAGCGCTTTTGCATTAAACCGTTTACAAGTGCTGTTTTTATCAACTCGAGTGACAAATAACTATGGTTCATTTAAAATAAAATAAAAAAAATCAAGAAGAAGAAGAAGGCGGAGAGTACCCAGGTGATCGCTGATAGTCTCTACCTATGTAATGTTTCTTCGACACAAAAAAAGGAGTTTTTAATGAAACAATGCCAGCACAGAAATAACGGCGAAGTTGACAGCTGTTGTTTGCAATATCTTTCTTTTAGCCTATTTCGTGTATATACTGCTAAACCTTTTCGTACTTTTTGGGAAAGTGATTTGTGCATATAATGACCGATTATTAATATTTTGTTCTTGCTCAACATCAAAGAGTTGAAATTCCATTAGACTTTCCGCTCTCTTCGTTCCCCACGCTCATTCACGGTTTACAAAAGCAAAGTCAGGTGTATTACAAGTGTAGCCTTGACATATAGCTTATAGGTTATAGGTCTATAGGTGAAACCCATAAATATCAACATATGCATTTGTGTGTGTGTGTGTGTGTGTGTGTGTGTGCGAGAGAGAGAGAGAGAGAGATAAAAGGGAGGTAGTGATGGAGAGAATGTGTGTTTGTATGTGAGAAAGAGAGTATACGTTTGTAGCCTATATTCATGTAGGCCCTATGTGTATATTCATGTATGTGTCCGCGTGTGTGTGTGTGTGTGGGTGTGTGTGTGTGTGTGTGTGTGTGTGTGTAGTAGGTTTTGTGGGTACTAAGCGTGCAGTAATGTCTTTATTTCTTTGAACAATGTGCAGGAAACACAGCTCGAGCCTGACTATAATGATAAACATAACTGTTTATGAATGTAGTGAAGCAATTTCCTTTCAAATCGCGCGTATATAAGTACGGATACGGGTGTGTTTTCCACATCACAGGAGGTTGATCCCTACGACCACCTCTCACTCCCACTCCGTTAGTCCTCTCTACATCCACGTTTGTACACCGCATATCACATGCATGTATGCATACATGCTCGAATCCACTATAATGAGTCAGCTTGATCCCCCCAGCACACTGTGCACCCCACCTCCACCCCTTCTCTACTTCAACCAAACCTACGCTTCTCCTCCAGATTTTCCACCCTACCCACCCAACCCCTCGCTCCCTCACCTCCCCTTTCCTCCACCCCCAAAGGTTTTTTTTAAATGTCTTCCTGTGTGAATATTTGAACAACACTGGACACACAATTGACACTGTTAGATCTACTAATGCCACCGTTGCGCCAGTATTGGGCGATTCTGGGGAACGTTGATGAAGTGAGAATCATGCGCGGGAACCGGGAAAGCCAAGTTAGCTTTTAGCCCAGGCCGCAGATCCATAGACATGGAAAGAATAATACACTTCTGCGTTTATGCGGCAGACCACCCAGCATGTGTGCGTGGTCCAGAGCCACTCGATACATTGTACAACTATACAAGGCTCACTTCCGATTCCTGTACAGCCAGTGCCGCCTAGAAACGCCGTCGATCGTTGACCCCCTTTTTAGAAGTAATTAGTATCTGTTGCCAATACCCACCCACTTACATTTAATGAAGCCAATTTTCACTCATCCATTGTTCTGGTTCCAATTCCCAACCACCCTATCCTTTTGCTAATCCCCCTCCCACTCCCCATATCCCCTCCCCGACACCTCAGTTTATTTGGATCAATATCCAAACGCCCACCTACCTTTAAACGCTTAGTATACCCTCTTTCCGCTGCAAACTTCATAGTACAGTTTGTAATTATTGCTCGTGGTTACCACAAGCTAGCTAAGACAATGACTACAACCTGACCCATCGTGCAGTCAACATCTTACCTCCCATCCCCTCTCCTCCTCACCCAGGCCCTTCCTGATATTTATTTCAAATATCATCCTGGACAATTAGCAATCGGTTTGAAAACATATTAATTAAGGTAGCCTAATCGTGTTATTGCTGCGAAGTTAAGAGGTGGAAACTATGATTACCCCCTACATTAACTGGTATATAGGTCAGGATTGTAATGTATTATCTCAGGAACGATGAACCAACTAAAAACATGCGTCAATAGGAGGGTATTCAGGATGTGATCCGTCCTAGCTCAAAGGTCTGCCAATCTTAAACACATCTTTCGGTGGGGAAGGGGAGGGAGGGGAAGGGTTTGCATAGCAATTTTCGGTGCTTGGATAGCCGAAAGGTCAGCAGGAACAACCCCAGAAGGCTGAGATATCCAATTTCAATTACTGGAAGAAAATCATACTGTTACTCTTATATCACTCTTTATGTCCATATTCTTTGCAGAAAGAAGAGGGCACTGTTACTAAAACCCGGATTAAACGTGTGAAGCCTGTTACAGATTGCAAGTTATTGGCTGGGATAGCATGCAAGGAAGTTGTTATTGTGGCATTTACAGTTCAAGTCCGGGGCTCAGTCTTCGGAAAGATATACATATATAACTTTACATTCTGTTAGGCATTAACACACTGGCAAGAACCAGACTAATTTTTTTAATTTGAAAAAAAAGTTCAGCTTACCATCTTCCTGCTGGCTTTCCTGTTATCCCCCACCACCCCCCTCTTAAAAAAATTAAATAAATAAATAAATAACCAATACAATTTTTAAAAATATAATAAATAAATAAATAAATCAAAATACAAATTCAAAATTCAGAACAAAAGAATTTATTGTTGCACAGAGTATAATGAAATTTAACTTTCAGTTTTAAATACAAAGAGTTGGTGTTGACTCTGTACAGGTTACGATATTTAGACCTACTTAGTAAAGTGCGAGTTTAGTCACATTCTGATTTATTCTATATTACAGGCTTTGATTTGGTCTTAGACCTGGACACCTTATTATATGCCTAAAGTCCCCAAAGCGAGAAAGCAACGGCTGGACCCTACCAGCCCAGGTGGTCAGTTGTAAGTAAGAAGCTCATGATCGAGATGATTGGCCTGTTTGCCAGAACGGGAACTTTCACAACAGGGTATCGAATGCCGCACGGATGTTTGCCGTTCAGTCTTCCTGACAATGGGTTAGCCAGGCACTGTGCGTAGCCTTGTGAAGCCCGATCTGGCCTCTGACCCTCCAACACATTAGCTGAATCGGTTACCACCTTCTCCATAAAGCTAATCTTTGGCGGAGACTATAACAGCTGTTCAGGCAGCTCCAATGTCATCGCCTCAAACATTGACAAAAAGTCCTCTCCAGCTCTTCAAGGCGTGTCATGTGCCAATAATGCTTTCATTATTTTCTAAAGGTAATGCAGTTGGAGCTTTCTTCTTCTACTTTCCTTCTTTATTCTTCCATTTTTAAAAATGAACGAGGAGTGGGTATGTGTGGGTGGAAGGGTGGAAGTGAGTTGTGTATGTTTGTGGGGTGGGGAAGAAAGAGAGATGGAGTGTGTGGGGTTACGGGAATGATAGAAAGTGGATTAAGGACTTACGTATAAAAATGTGTATGGTTGTTTTTTGTGGGTTTTTTTTTTTGGCATGGTGCAAGGACGACGAAGAAGATGGAAACAGAAAAAGAGGTGCAGGGGAAGACAACATTCGAGAATGGAGTGGCTTGACACTGAGTAAAACCATGAGGACAGCCGAGGACAGAGAAAGATGGAGTACGCTAGTTAAACGATCATATGTGGTGCCCAACGACTTTCGAGTGACGGGATAGGAAATGATATTCATAGAAACATTACCTAGGTTAGTTCACTTTCTCTGGGTTCAGTTTTGCCCTATATCTCAAAGACGGCTAAATCGATTTTGTTGATTTTCGATATCCAGATACTTTAACTCATGGCCAGTTATTCAGTAGCAGCCCGCATGTCGGTCGGTTAGTCGGTCCGTCGATCCGAATTTCCCTTATGCTTGTTTATTTAAGGCTATTTTTTTTAGTTTTCTCAAGAATAATTGAACTGAATTTGATTATTTTTAGCATGCTGACACTTTTAACCACTTCTAAGCATTTTTAGATAATTCATATTTGCTTTTTCTCAAAGGTTAAGGTCGCTGTGCTTCATCATTTCCTAAACACGTTTTTTGTGCTATATATAATTTTTGGTTCAAAATATTTCAGATTATAGGGGCCTATCATTCTTGCATTGCTTGCGCTCAGAGGGTAGCCCCATTTTCGCTCGCATGGATTATGAATAAAATTCCCCCAAAATGAGGAAAGCACGTTGAAGTATAGAATGGGCCATCGCTCACCAAAATCCATCCTTCCTATGTCCCCGTTTTCGGATATCCTTAATTTCAAGCTATAGTCTTCTCTCAATCCAATTCTCCCTGTGCAATCCTTAACCCTTTTACTGTATATACTCCTTCAATCTCCTCCTCCTTGGCATGGCTGCAGGCTGCAAAAAGCTCGTGGTATCGGCCGCCCACCGTTTTCTTTGATAGGCTACTCAATGGGGCTGTTTGTCGCTTCAACTAATTGGTCCTTAATTAATCATTGAATTTTCGGCGTTGGGCGCGTGTTTGCCAGGCCCACAAAACGTGTCAACAACCCCACAGTGGACAAGTGACCCGTCGCACACACAGTTTAGCTCAGTTCAGTCCCGTTGCCGGACAAGCCGTTGGGGAGGCATGGGGAATGCCGAGGAAGAGAGTTGCCTGCTGGAAACGACGCTAGCTGGACACAACGAAGAAAGAGGTGTGAAGGAGGGGTAGGGATCGGGGGTGCGGTGTGGGGGTGGGAGGAAAGGGGTGGGTGGTGGTGAGGGTTGGAGAGGGGCAAAGGGGGAGGGAGTATTGGAATGGGAGAGGTAGGGTAGGGAGAGGAGGAGGAAACGAGAGAAAGCTAGGAGTGGAAAAGGAAGGTGGCAGAGGAGAGAAGGATAAAGTGGGACAAGCCGAGAGTTACGTTCGTCTCTCCATTAGTAGTGCTTTAGTCTCAGATACGATGTGTGAGTGGAAGGATGAGTTTGCCGAAGGGATCGCTGGAGGGAAGGCCGAGGAGAGGGAGAAATAGGAAGAGTATTGTTTAGTATTGTGGGAGAGGAGGAGGAGGAGGAGGAGGAGGAGGAGGATTCAGATTCAATATTTTATTACGAGAATAACACGATTTTAGCATTAATTTTCTAATCTTACAATCAGTCCTTCTTTCAGTCGCTTATACATTTAGTTTAATCATACATCCGCATTCATGCATAAACCAACATTGATTTAATAATAAAAAACAACAGCATTAAATAACTAATTCTGTAACAAGGAAACTAACAATATTTAATATGGAACCTTATAATTTTCGAAATTATTAAAATACATAGGTTGTAAATTTTGTACCTGAAGATGTTTAACGATGGCCTTTTTGATGATGACATTTTTTAGTTCCAAATAAAGAGTGTTTCTTAACTAGGGGCTTTTAAAAGAGAAGCTAGATTTGAAAATGTAAATTCATGGTATTGGAAGTCTGTAGTTTTCAGAATGATATTGTGCAGGAAAAGACATTAGTTGATCAGTTACGCAATGAGGCGCTGTATTATTTTTTAAACTTTAAACATCTGTATAGCTAAATTACACCTGAACTGTGTTTGTAGAGGCAATATTTTAGGATATTTATATTTTTCATGTATAGTTAATTCTCGATTATCTGAGATTAATTTTAATCCCACGTCTATGCAGCTGATTTAGTTTTTTAGTTGATTTGCCGTAGCATTAGACCATACAATAGAGGCATAGTAAATATGTGATAGACAGTGGGCTTGGAAGAAAATGTTCTGGCATAAGATTCAATATAAGATTTTAGTTTAGCAAGCAGAAATACAATTTTGGATACATTCTTACAGATATTGTTGATATGGGAATTCCATGCCTGTTTCACCTCTTAGATTTGAATCGTTTCTGACCATTGAATAATTTGCAATTGATAATTAATAAATTGTCAGAATGCACATCTGTGAGTCGAGTTTCGCTAATACCATGAATATGAATGCCTGATGAGTTATTAAGAAGTAGATTTCTATGATGTAGTTTATTAAATATATGGTTTATGTTTATGTGCCCTATTCGTCTGTAAATTGAATGTGATGCACTTGAAAAGGAGCTTATAGATGATGCGAGCGAGCAATATTAGTACTAAAGAGAATTAATGGTTATTTATGTCTGATAAATATTTCAGTAATTGTGAGTGGGATAGAGGTGGGGCAGTGTGAACAACTGCAGGCGGGAAAAAAATCAAATTCTCTTAAAAACTGTCACACTGCAATGCAAATAAAATCGTCACAGCAGTGTTAATAAAACATCGACGTTCAGTGAAGTGCATGTAGTCTGCCCAAATATTTTTAGTGCTCAGCTGCTGTGGTAACATAAACCACAAGATTATAAGCGGTGTCGATGCACATAAAAATACTGAAAACACAACAGTATGTTGAAGACTTAAGTACACCAATTGTATCTCAGTACCGCTCACGTGCACACTACATAAAGGTTATGTAAAATATATGTAGACGTCAAATAGCTAACGGTGACTTTAACATTAGTTCTTAACGCATTTGCTGTAGAAAAGCACTTTGAATAGGATGAGGAAGTTAAGAAGACATAATTACACCAATTGTATCTCAAGTATCGCTCGTGTGCACCAGACGTAAAAGTTATCTATGTTAAAATTATATGGACGTAAAATAGCTAATGGTGACTATAACATTAGTTCGTAACGCATTTTCTGTAGAAAAGCACTTTAAAGAGGATGATGTAAAAGTTATCTATGTTAAAAAAATATATATAGACGTCAAATAACGCACTTTTTGTGGAAAATTACTTTAAAGAGGAGGAGGAGGAAGAAGAAGAAGAAGAAGAAGAAGAGGAGGAGGAGGAGGAGGAGGAGGAGGGGGAAGGGGGTTGAAGAGAAAGGTGACAAAAGAGATAAAGATAACGAAGAGAATCTGATGATTTAGAATCAAGGTGATCGGTGAAGAAAGGTGGAAAAAACAGAAAAGGCAAAAAAGAAACATATAAGAACAAGAGAGAGAGAGAGAGAAAGAGAGAGAGAGAGAGAGAGGGAGAGAGAGAGAGAGAGAGAGAGAGAGAGAGAGAGACGACGACGACGACGACGACGACGACGACCACGATGTCGACATCGGCGGAAACAACAGTTAAAATATAAGCAAACAATGTCCCATGTTAAACCGCTTAAATGGACATAGTGCGATTACAACGTCTAAATTTTAGCTTCAAATTTCAAAGTTTTAGTAAGCGCAAAACAAAATTATGAATCGTCATTGATTAAATCGTATACTCAATAAGAGTAACACAATAAAACAGCATCTATTAAATAAATAAATAAATAAATAAATAAATAAATAAATAAATAAATAAATAAATAAATAAATAAATAAATAAATAAATGTCAGACGTGTTCAGATGAAGCAAAGAGTTCCCCACCCCCGCAAATATCTTATTTTATACTCTGTCATTGTGTGTTACAACTGGTATGGTTTTACAAAATCAAACTTCAGCCCATGATGGGGACAGCGAAGAAAAGGTTAATTTATTAATTTCTGATATCGTGCGTGTTGCTGACCGCTGTGCTGGACAGTAAGGTGGACACCGGTTGGTAGGCTATTCAGGGTGGCAGACAAGTTCCGGAGCGGCGGCGACGACTGGCGACTTGAGCTGTTGAACCACAGGTCCTTTGTACACAACATCTCACCAACACCCCTCTAGTTTTCGCGCGCACACACACACTCACACACATATACACACACACCCACACACACACACACACACACACACACACACACACACACACACACACACGTCTGTGTTCATGGCAAAGTGTAAAGAGTCATGGAAAGAGCGCAAAATTCATCTAAAAATATAAGAATTAGATCAAGAGGTGACTCTTATCGTCAAAATTGTTACCTATACCGCCTTCTAACCCTAACCCCTTACCCTAACCCTTTTTCTTTAAATGTGTCCAGAAAACAGCCCGTCTAGGATAGAGCACTCCCATGTACTTAAAATAGTTCCAAGCACTACAAGAGCACTCTCATGACTGTCATGTACAAAAAGGTGGGGCACTAACCAAAAAAAGTGGCGCGCGAGCTAAATGCCACATTTTGTGCATAAAAAGGCAAGTTTAGCATCCCGTATGCCCATTATTACACGCCTACCTTCTTCCTACCCTCCCACACACACGTGCGCGCGCGCTCACACAGACAATCCTATAGACAGGTACACCGATACGTCCATACGAATCTCGCGCACGCTCTCACGCATTTACTTACGTGCATAATTATATACATTCATGTACACACGCAAACACACACAATGGGTGGGGGGAGAGGGAGGGAGAGAGAGAGAGAGAGAGAGAGAGAGAGAGAGACTAGAACCAGACGTTTACCAAATAATTTAGCTTATAACAATTTTATTAATTGCATTATCATGAAATACCAAATCAGTTACATTGCTTTAATGTGCTTTGCTGTCCACTCATGTACTCATACGCGCTATTCTTTAGATGGTGAATGGTTGTTGTTGGTAGATTATAGTCACACGACACGTTCGCATATAGGTGACTACTGGACCGATTTATACTGACACCAGCGGGCCAGTTGTTGGTAAAGGGGAAAATAATATGATCACACGTTGACCAATCCGGGATTCGAACCAGCGACCTTTCGGTTACTAGCAAGGCGCTCTTACCAACTGAGCTACCCGGCCCCGTAATTCTTTAGATATTAGTTTTAGACTAGAAGACCATGACTAGATTCCCAGACATTTGGTATTAGATGTATTTCCAGATGCAGGAACTTTTGAATTATATTTGCCTCTTATGAAATATTTTTTAAAAGGCGACAATGTGGATCTTTACTATAACAAGGGGAAGGGTTAATTGTACATTAGTGTAGCGACTTCTTTTCAGTTTTAATTATCGTGTATCAACAGTTACATACTTGACTTCCATGCACAATTTTTAAAAAAAAAACGGAAACTTACCAGTGAACCGAAGGGTACCAACACTGATATAATCAATAGAAACATTCAACGTGAGTAGGCTATATGAGACTGTCAAAGCTTACACGGAAGTTAACGGTACTTGCTGAATTTTCTCATATTCAGCTTGTGTTGCTGGTACAACGCTTCGCATTACTTCGTATTAGCGCTGTGAAAATGCCTGTATTGTGTTGATATTTGCATGTCATTCATTCATTCATTCATACTACCAAATATCCATTCTCGGTCCTTATTGCTACAAGACTTACATGTTTAACAGTATATATCCAAATAGTCCATTATTGTCAGCTTTACTTTAAACTCGAACTTGGCTGTATTGCTAAGAAAATTCAACAGTGTCAACACTTCCTTTGTGAATATTTTAAAACTTGATCCATTCACTTGATTGATTGATTGATTGTTGCTTTAGGTCCAGCGGACTCTTCCGAGCCAAATCAGGACCGGACAACCCCCGATCCGCATAAAAGATCTGCTGAAACAACCCTAGTGGGAAAATTGAATGCCCTCCACCGGCCAGTCACTTTACAATAAAGACATCCCACGCAGGGGACGGCTGAGGCTTTACCCCAACTACTCGAACCCCCGGTTACAAAAACAAAATAGAATACAAACATCATCATAAATTATCAACAAAACATATACATATAAAATGCCTATATTGCTAAATAATAACATCATAGGAAGCCCTAGTGACCACCCGGCAGAAAGCGTCCAACACTCCCAAGCTGATCAAACAGACCCCATACACAAACAAGGAGTCTTGTCCAGGAAGAGTTTTCAAGAAAAAAGGTAGGTCATTGATCTAGCGAAGAAGAAGATAGTATAGCAGAGTGATAGGACAGAGCAGGAATGGGAAAGAATAAATGAGGAAGACAGCGACAGTGGGAATTTAAAGCACTAAATTTCCAGAAAGTGGGGACACTATTTATACTGAAACCCCCGGCACTCCAACGGGGGTATTGTTGCCGCAGTGAATCGGTCATGCCTATAAAGGCAAGACAGGTTTTCAACTGGGGCTTTCACTTTTCCCTTTATAGGTTAGAACAATCTACAGTGGCAAGATTGCTCATGACCCCAAGGGGTAGATCCATTCACTGGCTAACTTATTATCAACTATTTGTGGAGTAACGACATAATTGACTTTATGTTTTATAAATTCAGTACTCGTACAAATGGTTTTAAGACTTTAAGAAAGCAAATTAAGCAATACTGGATTGGCTTCGACAACTTGAACGATATTCCTGATCAAAACCAAAATCAAGATCTAAGTTTTGTTGAAATAAGTCCCGATTACGAGCACGCGTAAGCCTATTCCTATCATATCCTATAAGCTTATTATTATTCATAAGCCTCCAGTATATTACATGTTGCAAGTTCGTGAGAGTTAAGTGCTGACGCTGTGGAAGTGACCGGATTTTGCAGCTTCGTGCTACATTAGTGACAGTGAGGTTGACATATCCCTTTAACATCAAACTCCTGTTAGTGTTCCGTTATAAAACGATTATGAGGTTTAACAGATTAATGTGTGGCCAAGACAGCTTCACGTTGGTATGGGAAGTGGGTGGCGAGTCAAGTCTCTTGCCTGTCTGATCAACATAAGGATTGATGAGCAACAAGCCTCTGCAAATTTCTTCGGACGAAAACATTCAGAACGAGAGAGCTTCTCGAATTGTATTTATGCGTTGGAATAATACTGGTTTTAACTCAAAGTGAAAACTTACATTTCAACAACGTTCTTCTGTTTGTGTGATGTTCCCGTTTACCACGGCATTATCCTATCCTATTCTATACTATCCCGTAACTCCAACGTCGTTGGGGCACTACAGATGATCGTTTACCTTGCGTACTCCGTCTTTTTCTGTCCTCAGCAACCCTCAAAGCTTCGCTCAGTGTCAAGCCAGTCCATTCTCGAATGTTGTCCTCCAACCTCTTTCCTGTCTCCCTCTTCTTCTGCCTTCTTGCACCGTGCCTTGCAGGATGTTCTTTGCAAGGCCTGATGCTCTAGTGATGTGGCCATACCATCGGAGTCTCCGTTTCTTCACCATTGTGAGCATGTCATCGGGTTTTTTCAATGGCTTGTGGGATGGTCTGTTGGATTTCATTGTTAGTGATGTGCTTGGTATAAGAAAGTGCCAAGAAGTCTTCTGTAGCACCTCATCTCCATGCTTTAAATTCTTCGTTGAAGATCTGCTGTGATGGTCCATGTTTTGCAAGCGTAGAGGAATATGGAGTTGTTGGTACTGTAGATATTTCTCGCAGATTATTCTGAGGTTGAAAATCTGCTCTGCTTTGCCCTGAATCCTTCTTGCTGTTCAGCTATTATTGTTCAGGTTGGGTTTCAACCTGTTGAGTATTATTTTCAGACTTTACTGGGGTGGCTGATGAGACTGATGATGCGGTTGATTTGACACTCCTGAAAGTTACCATTTTTGGGGAGAGTAATGACAAGCGACTGGGTCCATGGATTAGGCCATTCCCCAGTCTGCCAGATCTTGTTTCAGATAATTGTGAGGGCGTCAACACGGCACTATATTTGAGTAGTGTTTCTCACCATTATCCATGAACGTTTCTTCTGTCCGATCCATCCAAAAGTTTTTTTTAAATAATTCTTGTATCGTTATTTCTCATCTGGAGTGCACCGTGCATGCTAGGATATATGGCATAGAATGAAGATGACATCGCCATTAATTTACCAACAGTTGCCAATAAATACACACAAAATTTGTGATTCGTTCTAATGTGTCCTATGCTTACCACAGTACGATCAATCGCCAGTATTGTCCCAGCAAACCAGCCCGAACTGGGCCCCACTCGCGCCGCGTTGGGCACAGTACTTATCCCGACTGTTGTCTGGCTAGAGTAGGGGCCCGATATTGCCTTACAAAAACCCGATGCTTAGCGGAGTCCAGAAATGTGGATGCGTAACGATTCGCGCTCCCGCCTGTCGCCCGATTCTGCCCAAACTGCGCGCAAGCTAACATAGGCCTACTCTCGCTTCTCATTGGCTAAACTGTCTGTGGACTGTTTCCTCTGCTTCACATTTGCTGCGGCGTACGTATGTGAAAAATATTTATACAAAATCAATTCAGCAAGATATCATTATTTAATTGTGCTTATAATTCTTAATTTTTATCATATAATGTGTAAAATATGGTTAAAGTGTTTCTTTTAACTATTGTATTTATTTATACATTATAAGCCAAGGGTAAACTTCCGTGCCCATTACTGCTGGTCTTTTCCGGTTGTCCTTAGGCGCCAGTTATTTTCTTCTACAGTTGCATGTGCTGATCGGATATTGTGTTTGCCTGCGAAAACCTATTCCGCTGTGGTTGTTTTTTGGGGACTTTGCCTTTCGTTTATGTATTTACACACGATTTCGATAGCCATGATGATGACGTTAATATATATCGTTATGGAAATGGTGTGTAAATACTTCAGTGGGGACACACCAAGGACTTCCGAAAACCTAAAGCGCCTGTGCCGACAGTCCCTATTAACATCAGACATCTCAATTCTTTCTTCATGCAATCACATATCATAAACAATATGTGGGATATGATTTTAAGGTAAATCAGCATTGGCCAGGGATGGGGCATTATCGGGGTTGTTTCTGGTTTAAGTTGGGTTACAATAGGGTTGGTGTTGGGTATCCTGACGTATGCCCGATCTTTGCCGGAATCGGGTTACCGTTCGGCAAAGGTTGGGTTACGGTCGGATAAGTTTTGGGCACCCCGACGATCGCCCAATCTTTATCGAAAGTCGGGCTACTGTTCGGCGAACGTGGGGTTACGATAGGGTAAGTTTCGGGTAGCCCGACGATCGCCCGATCTTTGCCCGAATCGGGCCCGAGTTGGTTCCAATTTCCATTTGCCCGATCGGGCCCCGATCGATAGCCCGATCCGGGCCCGATCGGGCCCTGAAATTGTGGTTAACTGGGGTAGATTTTAAAAGTGTACACACATTCGTTTTAGTGCAATGTTTCGCATGCCTATCTTAGTCACGAGAACTTTTTTTAAAGGGTCACTAAAACGAAGGCTTTGTTTACTTTTTGCCGAAAAGGAGTTTAAGACTTTAACCTAAAATTCGCATTATTACATAAAACAATGACAAAATGGGCTGTCGTTGCTCAAACCAACCGCGGGGTGGCCTTGTGGCTCAGTGGATTAGTCGCCGGTTTCCTATGCCGAAGGTCGCATGTTCGATTTCCGCAAGGGGCGAACGTAATGTGACTTAGGTACGAGAATATTGCGGTCACCGAGGGTTTTCTCCGGTACTCCGGTTTCCTCCCTCCCTTCAATAATGGTACTGGACGCAGTCAATATAAAAATTTCAAAAATACAAATTCAATTTTCTTTCCGTCTTCCAATAGCGATCTCTTTGCCTTTACACCACCTGTTTGAGTGTTATATATGTGTGTGTGTGTGTGTGTGTGTGTGTGTGTGTGTGTGTTAGGGTGGATGAGACAGGTGAGCGTATATGATGGTACAGATCGCCGCCCTTTGAGCCTGATTGATTTGGGGAAAGGCGGGAATATAATAATAATAATACAGGATGCTATGAACGCGCTTTTCCCCAAGGCTCAAAGCTCCGCGATCTATACCAACATACACGCTCACCTGTCTCATTTACTCTCACACACACCAAATACACATACATCACTCAAACAGGTGGTGTAAAGGCAGGGAGATCGCTATTAGAATACGGAAGAAAATCAAATTTTTATTTTTGAAATTTTTATATTGGCTGCATCCTGTACCATTATTGACTGCATCCTGTACCATTATAGCATCCAGTAAGCCTATTATTATTATTATTATTATTATTATTATTATTATTATTATTATTATTTATTATTATTATTATTATTATTATTATTATTATTATTATTATTATTATTATTATTATCATTATTATTATTAAAGTTTTAATTTTCCATTTGTGTTCACACACTGACAGGGTGTGATTTCCCCAGTTTAACGGTACACAAACACGCTGTACGATCTACTGGATGATATTTTGTAGCGCTAGAAAGGTAGCTTGCGGTTGCTATTAAATAGGCACACAAACTACGGAATTTATTGATTTAAAATATAAAAATGCTTTTGAAAAAGTTGTGTCTTGTTGTAAGCTAAACAAAATTATTTAGGGGTGCAACACTCCCTTTAAAGTGCTTTGTATTTGAATAAATATTATCATCATATCATCAGCATGCTTATCGCAGGGTAATCAGTGGACAATAATGCAACATTTAACAGTGCGCGCGCGCGCACACACACACACACACACACACACACACACACACACACACACACACGGGTTCCCTTCTTATTTTCATTTTTATTCAAATTGTCTCTCCCGGATGATCTCTGAATCAACTTAAGATGGAAGACTAAGATTAAGCATGTCGCGAACGTTTTCCTGGATTTGGAAACAAAATAATTGTGTACATCGATTCATGCTTCTGTTTTCCGATGATGCGACAGATTAACAATAAAAGTCTGTACTTTAATGCACTTTAAAAAAAGTTTACCCTCAAGTTTTCAATAAACAGATTGGGTCATAACACAACAATACAACTTTTTTTTCTGGCTTTCATCATAACACACGACAATTTGCCTTGCAGACAGCAGAAAGAAAACAAAAATTTCAATTCAAATGACAATACATTACTAAATTTAAAAAATGCTTATGCATTTAAATCTTCCCGTGTCTTAATTCCTAATTTAACGACCCCAAAGTCATAGCTCGTTCCGTTAGCAAACGCACATTATTATGATCCGTTAAAAGATTGTGGCGTTTTACTGTTAGATACAGGTGCTGTGGAACCAAACCCGACACACGTCCGATCAGCCAGCGTTAGAGGTTTTAGCTTATCTCACCATCATCATCATCATCATCAGATAGACAGAGAGAGGAAAACAGCTCGGATGATCGTTCCCTGTGCGTTTGTCACAAGTAAATGCTACTGTTTCGCGACGCCAATGTTATATTAGGAGATTTATTATTCATGATGCGCATAGAATTACGTTTGGTTGTGGTCTGGCTTATAGGAAATAGGCTTTGCGCATCCTTTTTTTTAAAATGAAAAAGACGTTAAAAGAAAACAATCTTTGTTTTATCTCTCCCCCTCTCCCAAACCTCCCAGCCCATACCCCATTCCCACATCCCCTCACCCTCACTCTCATCAATGGATCCTGTACTTACAGATCACGGTCTTTGGTAGGGCAATGCAGATAAAGTGAAGAAGATGAAACATGTTTATTGTGTAATACATTTCAGTATAGTTGATAGGTTTTCCCTCAATATTATTGTTTTTTTCTAATACCTGTTTACTTTAGGACTGTTAGTGCGTCGTTTAATTATATAAATTTGATGTACTCTAATACTTTCCCTTGATTATTCTTTAGTTAGTTTTCATATTTCTGCGCGTCATGCTGGTATCGCGTGCCAGAGAAAATATTTGGAGTTCAATAAGATCAGTATCTTGTTTGAACGATCGAGTAATGTGCGATCTGTTCTCCTTCGCCTGTATTAAACAAGAACAAATTATCGTTCCTCCGCAGTTGTTTGTCAATAATGTCAGTAAAAGCGAATGATCACCCATCATAAGAGGTGATCGTTTATTCAAATTTTGATCTGAAATATTATGTTCAATACGGGTATCAGCATTTGCATGACAACAGGGAAATAGTCGTCGTTCACGGAAAATAAACGAAAAATCTACGTTTTTAGACGTGCTATGCATTCTAATGTACATGCAGATGATCAGAGACGGCCTGATTCTCCGTCAACAAATAAAGAAAGATATTCCCTGAAACGCTCAGCACTCATTCCGCATGAGAGATATCAACTAAAAGAACACGCCAAGTGAATATAGCACTTGCTGAATCTCTTTACACAGTGTACTATATATTAGCCATGCATTTCCATTTTCTCCAATCCAGTTCACTGTGAGTCTTACTTCTTCGGATGAGAGTATAAACCAAGGTCTTGTCTGTTCAAGCACGCTATCAATCGCACGGACTTTAACGATCCCGACGCCCATGTCCTAACGGGTGAGTGCCAGTTAGTTACATTTAATACACCCAACAACCACTAGGTCATGGATGCAGCCTCCAACACTCTGTGCTCATGTCTGCGATGGTTGAAACCTTTTACAAAAGACTCATCTTATTCAAATATACATCAAACCCCTCATTATGGTTAAATTATAAATATGGCGGATGCTGCTTGGTGTTCTTTACCATCCGTTTGAACTGTTGTTTTTGCCAGGAAAACTTAGAAAAAAACGGGGACGCTTCAGAAGACGTGATGCTAGATTTGATAAGGGCGACGCCATCTTGGTGCCGAGCGGAAGAGTGTTGATGACGACACAACAAAGGGAGATAACGCTCACCTCCGTCCATAATTCCGGCGATGCGGGGCTTTGATGTTGCTGAATGATTTATAATTATTGATAGAGCTGGAGAGGAGTCGGGGCACGGACGGGTAATTGTCTTTTGTGGACACACCCAGCGTGAAGGGTCTGTCATCCTCTGTCGCGGCCAGGAAACAAAGCAGAGAAACCCTTCAACTGTTGTTCTGGATGGTTTTGTGGACACTGGCGATCTTGATCTTTCTGCTCACTCCACTTGCCCTGTAAGGGGACCCGAGTGGCGTTGAAATGGAAAGCTGGCCTCGGAATACCTCTAAATTATCTTCAATTTATTTTGCATTGTCTTACAAAAGCGTCACTGATGTCACTCTCGCGGAGCGCCATAGAACGAACGGTCGAAAAACCTGATGGCTAGGAGAGAGAGACAGAAAGAAATAAAAAGAGAGAGAAAGAGACAGATAGAGAGAGTGACAGACAGACAGATAGAGATGGACAGACAAAAACGGACAGAGACAGAAGACAAACAAATAACAAAAATTACCGTCTGATTGACAGACAGTTATAGTTCAAGTTTTACTGGAATTTTGCCTGAACAGACCAGCAAAATATTTACTATGATTAATTTCTTCAGATTAGATGGTTTGTGGGATTTTTATTTTAAAATCTTAATCTACAGTAAGTCTCTGCTAATATAATCTGTGTATCTAAGATGAAGACATTTGTTAACAATATTATACTTGCACCCGGATTTGACCCTACGTAGGTGGCCTCATACCCGATTGAGAGAAATACCCAGGTAATACGGGATTCCCTGCCGATCAAGCGATGTTGAGCCACGGGGATCAAAACTGGATGTCCAGCACACTCCGGACACGGCGAACTTGTAACTATTGAAATGATGACCTGAACACAAGAATTCAACCTGTATCATTTTTGAGTTTGAAATATGGATTAGACTCGGGAGCGTTTCCTATAATACTCTCTCTATTGAAATTATATACGCGGGTGGATTCCAAAAAATTCAGAAAGTGCCATAGTTTTAGAGTGTGACTGAGTGCGTAGGCCAACTAGCGTGCAATACAAACTTTGTTTCATCATTGTCGTCGTCGTCGTCATAATAATAATAATACTAATAATACTAATACTAATAATAATAATAATACTAATAATAATAATATTAATAATAATAATAATAATAATAATAATAATAATAATAATAATAATAATAATAATAATAATAATAATAATAATAATAGTAACACTAATAATACTAATACTAATAATAAAAATAATAATAATCATCATCATCATCATCATCATCATCACCGTCGTCGCCGCCATAATCGAAGTGTGGGGCCTTAAGGGTACACAACTTTTTTTAATGGTTACAGATAGCAGAAGAAAACACTGTAAATAAATGAAAACCTCGTGGGTGCCTCAATCCACAGCGCCTCGCTCCCGTTTTCGAGATATGGGTACCTTAATGTTGATGTTGTATCTTTCTTGCAACAGCTATAAATTCCGCGTATTTATATATTGTTGTGATGATAAGCTTTTGCAGGGTCGGTTGTGTTAGCTCATAATTTTCCCAATCCCTGTGACGTGGGGTTTTATTGTTGTTGGGCTCTGCACAATGGAATACTGTAACCCCCACGTCTTATTCTATGGGGACCGCTAGTAAGTCACCCGGTGAATTACTTTAATACATTTATTAGTTTAGCTCGGTTTGTGTTAAGGCTGGGGTACAGAGATAGATAGAAAAATGGTAAAAGATCACTGTCACACTTGCTTTCACACGGCTATGAATCATATGTAGTCCAGCCACTTGATAACAGTCAAAATCACACATTTATTTCTTCTACTCTATACACGATCTTCGAAGTACGAATCTAACTTAAAAGTTCAATTGTCAAAGCGAATGGTTCGCTCGCTGATAATCTAGGCAGCTACTTTTTCTTCATAGGGCACTGGCTACTAGCGTTCATGAAGAGTGGACTACTGTGGTCCTTTTGATACAGTTTTAGTGCACTGTTTCCTGGGCACTTAACTGATTGGTTTCGTGGTTGAAGCGCTGTGTTGAGGTAGCTTCTACGACACTCTGTGTTGTCGTTGCTTGTGTTCGACGGGTGGGCTATCTGTGCTCGATGCTGTAGATGCCTCGGCAGCCAACTCGAATCGTAGATTAGGCTCTATTCTTTGCAGAGTTGGGCTGACGATATCCCGCCTGCTCGTCTGTAACATATGAGACGAAATTCTGCACAACCCTGAATACTAGGTCTGTGCAGAGCGTCTCACTGAAAGCCAAAGTAGCCCTCAGTGATAGCTCCACATCTCCATACATAAGCGACGAACATTCTGCTAAGTTGGTGGTCCACTGGAATCTCCACTCTAATTTCCTATACATACATAAATATAAATCGTGGCTAACTATACACATAAAGAATTAATAATATTATAAACATTCACTGGTATAGCCACTGGTCTGCAAGCATACATATAGGTTAAACAACAGTGGTTCCGTCAGGTATACAACATGGCGTCAAACCCGGTCGTGCTTGACACGTGGTCGGCTTCTCCACGTGGTAAGGCAAAGTCGGATTAACAATTCAAATCTATGCATAGCAAATTCCACAAACATAATTTCAACAATAATATAAATACATCACGGTGAAACAGAAGTATGTTCATTTACCTGTTCGACAATGTCAGGCCCGTGGTTACTTGATTGAATTCAAATATTCAACAAGCACTGCTTCCCTGTTCTATCAGTGGAGATATTTCTCTGCTCGAGTGTAGCTGTGTACTGCTCAGAGCTTTCCACACAACTGACCATATACTTGGCTTTGACTGAATCAGCCAGAACTGGTCCTAACCACTCTACCTGTGTCCCGATTGGCTGAAACAATATAAGTGGCTATGAAGTTCGAAACACCATCGTAGGCCGCGCCAACCCGTCCCTTATACGCTTAATGTGTCCGGGGACGTAAAATTTACTCCAAAAAAAAAAAGGCCGCGATGATGTCACTAAACGGTTCGCGTCAGCTCGCAGGGTGTGTGTACACATCAGTTATACCTTAATCGTCTGCTATAGACTACAGTAACCTTATAAGTTTTACTACTGTTAAACAAGCAAAAGCTCAAGTAGCGCGGAGTAAACTGGTCTGCTTGTTACAATCTCACCATCCACCCCCCCCACCCCTCCCCAGCCTAACACTCCAAACCCCCATGAGCCCACTCAAGGGTATTGGCCCACGTCCCTAACTTTCACCCACAAACTATACCTCTTCACCACCAATTCCACAAGAATGTAATTGGCGATCCAGCTCTAAGGCGTTTTATACAGTGGAATCACTTTGCACAGACTATCCAGAGAAGCCGGCTACCCAGGAAGAGGGCTCATATTATTGCCTGCAAATGATCGGATACTCACTACTCTTACTGTGTGGGCTTTAACCGTGTCACCAGGTAGTTCATTGCTGGCTTACTTACTCATCACTGAGTCACACCGCATTGTCCTTGGGAAGACGGGCGCCAGCGACTCATAAGCTTAATCCGGCAACCGCGGCACTGCTTTAGTGCAAACTGCCACCCATGGCTTATTAATCTACTAGCTGCTAGTCTACCCCTACCCCGATTCCCCATCTTCGTATCAGTTCACCTTCCGTATTAACCGCTCCCCTCTACAAACTAGAAACAGAGACATCTTACCTCCACCCCAGCCTTCATTCCTCTTTTCTTCTTCTGAGCTCAATGGGACATTATAGTTCTGTCTTCAGCCTAAATCTCCTATCTCAAACAGATTCAATCCGTGTAAATAAACACCATGCACTATCCATTTTTAGGTAAGTACATGTATCGAGTGTCAAATGTTATTGAAAGCGAAACGGAGCATTTCTACACCCATCTCCCACTGATGCCAGTCTTCTTCCTTCCAAACAGCTCATGTAAGGGACATTTTATATTTTGGTTCAAATCTAGATCTGTTATTTCAAGAGCTTCAAACCTTCATGCAATAAGAAGATTTTAGATACATTCTAGGTTTAACCTATTAAAATGTATTTCAGTGTTTAGTCTTAAGTTCTCAAACTCAAGATTTAACCGGAAATCGACTTAAACTACCAATAAGCTTGCTGTTGGATGGTGTTCCTTTCTCTCCGTTGGAACTGTTGTTTTTTCCAGAAAAACCTAGGAAGAAACGCTACAGAAGATTTGACGATTCGATAAGGGTAACGCCATCTTGGTGCCGAGCCAAAAAGTGTTGATGGCGATACTACAAAGGAAGATAACGCGCACCTCCATCCATGTGCGATGCGCAGCTCTGCTCAATGGAGACAAAATGTTTATGTAGGACAACACAAGTAGTAGGCGTCTCGCCTGAAGAGTTGGGACTGGAGCTTATTGATAAGATCTTGAATATAATCCCTATTAGATTCTGCCCTCAGCAGGAATCAGGAAATGCTAGAAAAAATTGTTATCTCCCCTTCTCTGCTACCAATGGCTTGCATTATGTGGGCTTGTGCCATATACAGCTGGCCATTGCGCTGTTTTCTCAGATCATCAGTGCAGATCAGTTGGGCTTGGTGAAAATCAACTGACAGATTTCCAACAGCACAAGAAAACGCTTGGATGAAGTCTTCAGTAAAAAAAACAACAAAATATCTTCATGCGAAACAAATGTCCACAAATTGGCTGCTTAGCAAAAGACATGGGAAGAAGCCTAACTATTTGAAAGTGAATACATAAAATCAAAGTGCTCCCCCCCCCCTAACAAAAATGTAATTAGTTGCAGTCTATGTGTTGTTGTTTTTTGTTGTTTTTTTCAAACAAGATTTTGTTTAGAAAGTTACTGCTGGCACGTTAAATTATCTGGGAATTTGAGCTTGCATGAGGTGTCTTTAATACTCTATTTTATAATAGGAGGCTGTCACGACTCGGCAGGGATAGCTCAGGACTTGTGTGTCGTGCGACGTGGGTTCGAATCCTGACTTCAGCAAACTATTGTGTGATTGCTGGATAGTAGTGGCCAGCGATTTGAGAAGCTCTCTGAGCTTGTAAGTGCGCTATATAAGAGCAATCCCTTTCTTTCTAAACCTGTGATGATATGATTTCTAAGACTGTTATACTATCCTATTCTATCCTATCCCGTAACTCGGAGGTCGTAGGGGCACCCCAGATGATCGTTTTACCAGCGTACTCCATCTTTCTCTTTCTTCAGCAACCCTGATGTCTTCGCTCAGTGTCAAGCCAGTCCATTCTCAAATGTTGTCCTCCCACCTCTTTTTCGGTAACCCTCTTTTTCTACCTCCTTGCACTGTGCCTTGTAGGATGGTCTTTGCAGGGCCTGATGATATGATGACATGGCCATACCATCGGAATTTCCGTTTCTTCACCACTGCGAGCATGTCATCATAATTTTGTCCAATGGCTTGTGTAATGATCTGTCGGACTTCATCATTTGGTGATGTGCTGGGTATAGGAAATGCCCAGATGTCTTCAGGAGCACCTCATCTCCATGCTTTGTATTCTTCATTGTAGATCTGCTGTGAGGGTTCATGTTTCGCAAGCGTATAGGAAGATGGAGATAACAAGGGAGCGCAGCAGTCTTACATTGGAATGTAGACTGTAGCTGTCTTTCCAATGTTGTTGTTGTTGATTTTTATTGTCTTAATTCATCAAGATGATAAGACAAAAAAAAAAAAAAAAAAAAAATAATAATAATAATAATAATAATAATAATAATAATAATAATAATAATAATAATAATAATAATTTTAAAAAAAAATTAAATAAATAAAGAAATAAAGAAATAAATAAAATTAATAATAATAATAATAATAATAATAATAATAATAATAATAATAATAATAATAATAATAATAATAGTAAAAATAATAATAATAATAATAATTTAAAAAAAAATAATTAAATTAAATTAAATTAAATTAAATTAAACGATTATATTAATCTTGCAACAGGTGAATCAAAGAGTATTTTCGCTAAGATAATACACAAAGGATAATTAAGTTCTTTTAAGGATGTTTTGTCATTCATCTCCAGCGGCAAAATAGGGGCAATAGTAGAGCATGCAAACAACATGTGTTCTAAAGACAAAGGTCTCTCACAGGCACATAAAACATTTTTACAATATTTCGGTCTTATTGCATTTAACCATATTCGATTTGCCATTGAGGAAATAGCTCTTGAGACTTTACTCTGCTCTTCAAAATGTGTGTCAAATATAATTGTTCGAAGTAAAAATTGTTCAATATGATGTTGTATTTCTCTAGGGGATTTCTTCAATGCAATAACCTTGGAGTTCAAATTTGAGGCACCCTGTTTTGCCCCCCTATCTGCCCAGTCATTATAGAGAAACCCACTATGTGACGGTATCCAACAGAAACTTACATCTGTTCCGTTAACAATTAAATTGTTGATTTTATGCTTTATTTCAATAACAATTTCTTTTCTTTCCTTAGACTTGTTTGATTGCAATGCCTCCAGGACGGTCATTGAATCTACACACACAACAATTTGTAAAATATTTGTAGACAGACTTTCAATTTTGCTTAGAGCCATTAAAACTGCTATTAATTCTGCAGTGAAAATCGAAATCCCCTTACCTAAATAAAAAGATTCTTTTACATTGAATTCTGGTATAACATATGCCGCTCCTGCATCGGATGATTCTAGCACAGAACCATCTGTATAAATTTTTAAATGTTGATAATATTTGCTTTCCAGGTGTATTCGAGCCTTTGTAGCCAGTATGTCTGCATTATTAAATTTATTTTCTGTACAATAATGAATATCAAAAAAGGCTGTATTAAGTTCCCATGGTGGGAATGGAGACGTATAGGAAATTGGATCTAGAGCTACGAAGTCTTCTTGAACAGTTTGTATAAGGTCTTTTGTATATGTTGCAATTGTTTCAAAAGAAGAAACTTTTTTGCATGTTTAGGGAAGTCTGTGTCAGATCTTAACAATATCTCTTCTTTATTATAATTCAGGACTGCTTTTGCTCTCACAATGTACTTTGCGCAAGCCAATTTTCTCCAATCAAGTAAATGCATTATCCCTGCTAACGTATAGACTTTTTCAGTACGTGTATGGACTGATAATCCTAGAGCTAATTTTAAAGCTTTGCTATCTAGGCTTTGTAACTTTTTTAAATACGATTTTGGAGCCGAAAAGTAAACCTCTTGCCCATACGTTAACTTAGATCTCATCAGAGAACAAGCTAGATGTATTAATGTTTTTGAATCCTGTCCCCAAGGTTTCCTACTGATTATTTTTAGAAGATTATAAATTTTAAGTGCTTTTTGAGTGAGATAATCAATGTGCCTTTTCCAATTCAATTTTGTTGTAAGATAAACTCCAAGAAATTTTACTACTTTCACATACTTAAGTTCAGTGTTGTCAATCACGATTTTAGGAAGCAATCTAGGCTCTTGTCCATTACTAAACAATATTAAATTAGTTTTTTCTTTTGAAAGCTCTAAACCATTTTTAATCATAAAAGAACTTATTATATTTATTTCCCGTTGGTAACAATTTGTCACGTGTTTAATGTCAAAAAGGGACGTTTTTCGTTTTAGATTTACATTCATCCATAGTGCTATATCATCAGCATATTGAGCAAGAGAAACATTTTTGCCTATCACTTTAGGTAGATCATGAATTAATATATTGAACAATACAGGTGAGATGATTGCCCCCTGAGGAATTCCTATATCTGTGTTTTGACTAGACGAATAGGAATTACCTACTTTAACCTTTATCTTCCTATTAGATAGAAGACTTTTAATGTAAGAGTACATGTTACCTGAAATTCCTATACTTTTTAACTTGTACAATAAACGAGTGTGCCACACTCTGTCGTACGCTTTATTGATGTCAAAAAACGTAGCTAATACCCCTTTTCGTCTGGCAAATTGTTTCTTTATATTCGTTGTAAGTTTCACAAGATGATCTGTAGTTGATCTTCCCTTTTGAAAACCAGCTTGGTTAATTGGAATTACACTTGTCTTATTACAAAAATGCAATAATCTTTCCAGTACTATCTTTTCCATAACTTTACATGTGTGAGAGGTTAAAGCAATAGGCCTATAACTAGAAACGACAGCACGAGGCTTACCTGATTTTAGAATAGGTATTATTAGAGAGGAATTCCAGAATTCGGGTAAATTTCCTGATATCCAAGCCTTTTGTATTATAATATGTAGTACATTCAACCATTGTTCAGGCAGATGTGAAAGCATTTTATACGAAATACCATCTAAACCAACCGTTGAATTTTTTCGACTAAGTTCCAAAATGGCATTTTGTAATTCTTTTAAGGTAATTTTAGAATTAAAGTACATATTGTTATCAGGCGGTGGCGGCTCATACTTTGTACTCTTTTCTTCTCGTTCTCTTTCTTCTTTAATGTTAGAAGGTAGACTTGATGAATGACTTATCGTAACAAAATGTTTCACAAATGCTTCTGATTTTTCTTGGGGTGTGGGAAAATTATTGCTATCTATTTTCAAAGGACATTGGGGAAGTCTATACCCATTTTGCATTTCAGAGAGTTTTTTCCATACTTTTGATGCATCCTTACAACTATTTATTTCAGAATTGCAGTAATTTGACCAGAAAGCTTGTTTCTCTGAGGCAATTACTTTGTTGCAATTAATTTTAGCTCTTTTCATCTCTGTAAAGGATTGTGATGTTCGAATTTTTAACCACGTTTTATAAGCCTCCTTTTTTTCATCTACTGCTTTTTTGCAAATATCATTCCACCATATATTACCAGCTCGGACCTTTTTTTTTGTATGCACGTTTTTTGGGTATAGATTTTGAAGCTGCATTATGAATATGTTTTATAAATGTGTTATATGCAACATTTATATCATCATCATTAACAAAGTTTGTGTCATATGATAATAAAACGTTTTGAAAATCTTGCCAATTTGCGCGGCTATAAATATATTTTGGCACTGGATCCTCTGCAAGATCAATTTCAACACTGCTGTCACATATTATTATCAATGGCAAATGATCACTGCCTAATGAGTCAGATTCCACTTCCCACATACAGTCCGAATAAAGGTATGGTGTGGTAAAAGTTAAGTCTATAGCGGAAGGCCGATGTGTTGATACATCGGGAATCCGAGTGATACGACCGTCATTTAAAATCAACAAATTAGAATCGATGACGTTGTCACAAAAAATATTATTTGTACATGAATTGCAACCTTTATCCCATAAAGGAGAATGTGTGTTAAAGTCACCACACACAAACCATGACTCAGATGAGTCAAAACTTTTCAGCCAGTCAGTGTTTGTGTTGTTTGTGCCTTTTGGAAAATAAACACTTAAAATGTTAACACATTTATCTTTGTTAAGTTTCACTTTGATTGCTGCCGAATGAACATCCTGATGTTGAATAAAGGACGTTGATTGAATGTTATACTCCAAATCATGACGGATATACACCGCAGCTTGAACGTTATTAGTGTCAGTGTTTATAACAGGTGGGTAGTAAAAACCCTTTAGTTTAGGCAATTTTCTGTTGCTAACATTCAAAGACTGTAAAGCCAAGGCGTGATAATCTTTCTCAGACAGGTGCTGTTGCAAATATTGTAAGTTAGTAGATACAGAACGACAATTCCATTGAAAAACAGTAAACTTTTCGTGTCTCATTAACAGATTGAGAAAAACTAAAGATTATGAAACCGCTGTCTTTCCAAATGGGCTTCAACCTTGCCAGGGCAGCGGTTGCGTGTGCGATTCTGGCGAGGACTTCCTGTCGGGACCCATTGTCTGATACAATGGCTCATAAATATTTGAAGCTATGCACTGTGTTGAGGGATTGGCCTTGGACTTTGATGTCTGTGTTGATGCCATTGGTGTTGTTGGTCATAATTTTGGTCTTCTCTGCACTGATTTCCATTCCATAGGCTCTGGAGGTGGTGTCAAGCCTCTGTACCAGATGTTCAAGTTGTTGTTCCTCTCCAGCCAATCCATCAATGCCATCCACAACACGAAGGTTTGCGATTGCTCTACCCCCTATGCTGACTGTGCCTTCGTGATCTGCAATGGCATCTGACATTATGCGCTCTAGGAAGATGTTGAAGAGTGTTGGAGAGATTGTTGTTCTGAACCAGTTTCCGATGACACTGTTATGGAGAAATGCATTTGTAACCTTGTTATACTGGCTTTTGATTACTTCAATAATTTTAGGGTTGATGTTGTACACTCTCATGGTGATGTTGTACACTCTCATAGTTGCCCATAGAGCTGCATGCCAGACTCGGCCAGGATGGAATGTGATGCAAAGAGAACATGCCCTGGATCGTGGAACGCCTAGTTGTGTCCACAGCGGGCGCAACACCCAATTATGTCCCCCGCAAGACGAACAACGTGGTAGGTGTCTCCAAATTATTGCCTTGAAATAGGGGGTAATCAGACATTTTTGTATTGAAGTTTATATCATGCTGACAGGTACTTAGTTTTGCATTGGACCAGCCAGTTTTCTTACCATTTATACTCTCGTATACGACATAAGAGAATAAATGTCACAAAGACAGGTCAGAAGTGCTGTCTCTCACGTTAAAAATGAAAAAATATCACAAAGTACGGTCAACAGAAGGGCTTAAATCTTCTTGCTTGTCAAAGTCTAATTACTTGTGTATACTGCTTTTCATTTTTTAAGTTTTAGCTTAGCTTAGTTTAGATTCACGATGGGTACAAATATCAACAGTGAAATTTGAAGGGGTAAGAGCTTGGTCAAAAATGCGGGGGACCTTATCAAGTGTCTGCGGGCGACCTTATGCACTGAGAATCAAGTACCACAAAATAAGCTAGATTAGAGCAGCTTATCCGCGATGCTGGTGCCCGAAAATGCGCACACAAGGCTGCAAGGTATCGAAGATTAAACTGTGAGTATTAGAATAAAGATTCAAATGGTAGTTTTGAGTTAATTTGTAAGAAATCGAGACCTCTCTGTATAGTTTTTTACGGACTTCGGCAGAAAATCGAACGCGACTGTTCACACAAGACCTAAGTAACATATTATACATATAGCCTAGGCAATTCTGCTTCAGAATATATATTATAAATAATGTGATCTGCCACAATATACATTCACAGGACAATTCTTTTGCGAGATATCAACTCTGCTTCCTCATGCGGCGGACCGAAATGGGTGTTGTTCCTGCCTTCGGACACAACTAAGCATTCCACGGTCCAGGGCGTGAGAATAAGCTCGCTGCTCAGGGGTGCCAGGAGTTCCCGCATCATCGCGCTAAAGATGCTGGGTGCGTTGTGTAGCCCGAAGGTAAGTACTTTGAACTCGAAGTGTCCCTCCATGGTGCTAAACGCTATGTACTTTCGGACTTGCGGTTGTACTGGTATTTGATAGTACCCTTTCCTGAGGTCGATGCGCGAGAAGTACTTCGCTGTCTGTAGCTTGGCAAATAGATCGGTCGTGTCCGGGAGTGGTTCTGGCTGGAACTGCGTTACGGTATTCAGGAGCCTGAAGTCGATGCACAGTCGATGATCTCCGTTGGGCTTTCGCAACAATACAGTGCCTGCGCTGTGGGGCGATATGATTCCTGCTGCCAGTAAGGTGTCTATCTATTCCTTGATGGCTCGCTGCTGTGACAGTGGCATCGGGTAGAGCTTCTGGCGGACTTAGGTTGGGTCGGTCACCGTTAGGGTTACTTCGACGAGGTCTGTCCTCCATGGTCGGTCTGTGAGCACAGTCTGATGTTGTCGAATGACCTGTCGTACTTGCTGTTGCTGTTTGGCGGCGAGATTTCCGATGAGTCCCACATCCTTGTGGGTCTCCTTGGACTACAGGGGGTACTCTACGGCATTTGTCTTCCTGCTTTCTCCTTCCTTAGTGATGGCGAGTTGTGAGTGCTGGGGGTCGCTGGTCGGTCCGTATATTTCTTGAGGAGGTTGATGTGGTGGTATCGGGCTCTCCCGTTTACCTCTACTTGGTAAACTGTCTTGGATTTCTTGGCAGTCATCGGGTACGGTCCTCTCCAAGCGATGTCCAGTTTGTTGGTGCCAATTCCGCGGTCCGGTATGTTGTCCACTCCGGCTGACTTCAATTTCTTCAGTGATTGTACTGCTACCTCAACTTCTTCTCAGAGAATTGGGGGGTTTCTTTCTTTTCTCTGTTCTGGGGACATGCTAGAACTGATGGATCTCCGTTTGGTGTGTAGTTGTAAAGGTCAGAGCAGTACTATTTCCATCTATCCAAGACTTCTTGTTCTTCTATAAGGCATATGCCAGACTTGCTTTTGATCGTGGAGACCTTGGGCTGTTTAACACTTGTCTTGTTGTTGTGGTTCTTGTTCAGACTGTTCTCAATTTCCTGGCATTTCTCTTCTATTCTCTGCACTTATTTCCATTCAAAGGCTCTGGAGGTGGTGTCAAATCTCTGAATCCCTCAATGACATCCGCAAAACGGAGGTTGGAGATTGCTCTACGCCCTGTGCTGACTGTGCCTTGGTATTATGCAAGGGCATCTGACATGGTGCGCTCTCGGAAGATGTTGGAGAGTGTTGGGGAGAGTAGGCGTCTTTGACGCACGCCGATTGTTGTTCTGAACTAGTTCCCGATGGCGCTGTTGTGGAGGGATGCACTATGCTTTGTATTCAGGGAAATAAATAATTTACATTTAATAATTTTTTTTCAACGTTCGTGAAGAGAAGTAATGTATGCATGACAAGATTTGATTCTTTGCTAGCGTTGTAATAAGTAAAATATAAATTTAAAAGATTTTTTTGTCGATGATTTCTTAATGGAATTTGATCAGTAGTGCACAGCAGTTCAAAAGAGAAATAATTCATAAATTAAAATAAAATGGTTTCCTCTTAACTTTGCCGGGTGGTTGTACGAGCCGTGGCTTGAAAACGTTATGAGTTGGGGTGGGGAGTGTGTGGGGGAAAGAATAAAGCAGGGGGGAGGCTGAATGTTGGAGTTTGTTTTTAGTTCAGCTGAGATGAAATGTTTGAATGGAAGTTTGAGGCTACTTGCTTTTATGAATTGATGTTTTATTCCATTTTGACTGTTTTTGTGTGAGTGTGACTGTGAATGATTGCTGTACACTGCAAAATAATGTTTCTTGCTGCTTGTTGGGACAATAAATATTCTGATTCTGATTCTAAAGGAGAATAATTTAAGAAAGTTCATTAATTTCGATCATGATGAAGGGAGGTAATTTGTTAATGAGCTTGATAATAAATAGAACGGAGAAGTGTAGTAACGTGCACTAGGATGCAAAAGAGTATGTAGGTATTTTCTTATGTTGGTTGGTTGGTTAATAAAGCTATAATTTGCTCTTGTGTATGTTTTAGTGTGCCGGCACTGGCATCTTCACCAGCACTGTACCATCCATGCTGTGTGTCGTGTCGTGGGCCTTGACCGTAATACAGGAACCCTTTACACCCTAGCACCTTCACTGACTTTTGAGCATCTGAAGGAAAGCACGTTAATCGCTGACTGCCATCCAGCGGGACTGTAATTTAAAAAAGTCCGTAATGGAAAGTCTGTTTCTTATTCCCTTGTAAATTTGCTCAAACGAACTGTTAAAAAAATGTCATTTGCCAGTTGCATAAAGCCACCTGTAGAGCTGCTAGTTTAAGAAGGAGTGGCATTTTCGTTTAGATTCAAGCCTTTTGTATAATTTGAAGCTAATTGGGAAAAAGTTAAATTGTTTACAATATTATTAAATATTGTGCGTAGTTAATATTTTGTACAAATCATTAGTTAAATAATTAACAATTCTACAGTGACTTGTGAAATTTTATAGGCTGTAAGAAGAAAGACTTTAAAGAAAATCATTATCTTATTTATTATTTTTGTTTGTTTACCAGTTTTGTTTTCATTAGAGTTAAGTGTAATTTTGGGTTATTCGGGTGGTTCAGTTATATAACTTAGTTTGTTTTTGTGTGAATAAAAATGTTGTTATTGTTTCCTCTGGTATTTTAAGTGTTAGTGTTTTGGGGGTGGTTGTTTTCGTGTGATAAGAACACATTCGTGTACCCACTGTGGAGGCAATGGACGTGACATATTATTAAGCATAGTGGAGAGTCTTGGCCCATGACGGAATCGGGCGCACTCAGACTAGCTGAGACTCGCCGGGTACATGAAAGGCGAACGTAAGTCTCTGCTAGTAGTCCCCTATTTGCTTTTGTGATAAACAAAGCTTTACGTCCTATGATAAAAAATATGTTAAGGACAATAAAACGGGGGGTAATAAACCCCATTAGGACGTTAAAAGACGTTACCGATCGCTCCGGTGTCTGGACGCAGGAAGAGGAGGTGAAGCCGTCTATTGATTAAAAGATATTTACAAGTGATTTAAAATAAAAATATATGGGGATAATATTCTTAAATCTTAATTAACAATAATTCTAAACCTATTAATTAATCAATTATTATAAATCTAAAAACCAAATAAACAATCTCAAAAAAGAGTCAAAAAGCGATAAAAACCAGCAATTTACATTTGGTTTTAAAATTAGTTTTTAAAAGGCCTTTTCACAGGGCCTTAAACAAAAACATGTCCACAAGGACAGACCATATTTAAAAATTTTTTTTTAAAAATTCTCCTTCCTTTGATCAGGAGTACCCTTATAGAAACCATTAAGGTTTAATTATTATTAATATCACCTTAAAAACAAATCTCAGGATTAAAAGATTAAAAGAAAAAGAAAAAAGCCCTTGTCCTTTTCCAATTCAGCAAGGGCATCGACCCACACAGGCCGAAAAAAGAAAAAAATTAGATTAATTAATATAATGCTGCCATAAAAGGGGGGGCTAAGGCCTTCGCACCCTCGCCGGCAGCAAAATAGCTTAAACGGTGACTCCATAAGGAGTCAACATTGACCAGGATTTACTTAGTGGAAACCATCAAGGTTTGATCAATATTAATATTACCTTAAAAAGTAAAATTTTGGTTAAAAAGAGTTTAAAAAACCCCTGTCTTTCTCCAACCCAGCAAGGGCGCCTGGTCCACACAGACCAATTGAAGAAAAAAAAAATTAAAAAAAAATTTTTTTTGCTCTTATGTCCGGGGACTTTAATCTACCTAACTAACTAACTCTGATAGTCTCAGCTACGCAGTGTTTGTGGCGTTCGGCGGCTCTTTAGTGTATTGTATACCTCAGCAGGCTCTGATACTGAGAGTGAGCAGCAGCAGCATAACTGGAAAAGGGTAGCGCTGCTAGGCAGTAGGAAGTTGGGCAAGACTGTTAACGTGAGCAAAATAATAGCGGTGCTACACAGAGGCTCCAGTAGTACTCTTCTCGCACGATTAGGGCAATTGAAAAGGCCGCAATACACAGCGGACGACAAATTTGGCGAGCCACGTATTAAAGGAGCATTTATATGGGTTTTTGCTTCGAAGCAGGCGCCACACAGACTTGCCGTGGTGTTAGCGAAAGATAAGTGCCGTCAGCTTATGAACCTCTCCCTCCATCTCTCTCTCTCTCACCTCATTGTGTGTTATCCCCTTCCCACCCTCACCCTCCACACATCTAAAACTCTCTTTAAAACTGAACCCACATTGATCCTCTTTGTCTCTCAATCCCTACTCTTAGCGCACAAATGTACACCTAACACAAGCGGACATAGTAATGAGGTTTTCTTATCCGTTTCCGTCAGACGATGAATAGACAACAGCTACGAAGATGATGATGATGATGATGATGATGATGATGATGATGATGATCATGATGATGATGATGATGATGATGATGATGATGATGATGTTGATGACATTTTCTATTTCTTCTTCAATGATGATGAATAACAAGATTATGATGACGATGACGATGACGACGATGATTTTGATGACATTTTGTAATTTCCCAAAAAATGATGATGATGATAATGATTGATGAATGATGGGTGATAACAATGATGATAATAATGATGATGATGACGATAATGATGGTGATGATAATGATGATGATGATGAGGAGGAGGAGAAGGAGGAGGAGGAGGAGGAGGAGGATAATGGCATTTTAAAAAAAAAGAATGCCCCTGAAAGTTTAACAAGACAAAATTTTCTTTCATATTTCACTTGTTCTGAGTAATTATTACTCTAATGTTTGGTAACTTTGACTCAATCGAAATCATAACTGCAAAACCTCGATCGTTGCAATAAATAAAAAATGATACAATTATAACAGTAATAATTCGATATTCACTCTTTATAATTAAAATAGAAATTAGTCCACAAACTTGCAAAAAGTTTCCTTAAAAAGATATCGCAATAATGATTCTAGATAATCCTTCAATGTCAAACCTGACAAAGGCAAACTTTAACACGTATGAACGCCATTATTAACAGATAAGTCATATACTATTGCAAACAGAATTTTCTCTCCGATATTTTGCAATTAAATGTTGCCATACATTATTTCCTATCCTATCGATCCTATCCTATCCTATCCCATAACTCGGAGGTCGTAGGGGCACGACAGATGATCGTTTAACCAGCGTTCTCCATCTTTCCCTGTCCTCCGCAACCCTGATTGTTTCGCTCAGTGTCAAACCAGTCCATTCTCGAATGTTGTCCTCCCACCTCTTTTTCGTTCTGCCTCTTCTTCTACCTCCTTGCACTGTGCCTTGCAGTATGGTCTTTGCAAGACCTGATGATCTAATGACGTGGCCATACCATCGGAGTTTCCGTTTTTTCACCACTGTGAGCAGGTCATCGTGTTGTCCAATGGCTTGTCTGATGGTCTGTCGGACTTCGTCGTTGGTGATGTGCTGAGTATAGGAAATGCCCAGAAGTCTTCTGTAGCACCTCATCTCCATGCTTTGTATTCTTCGTTGGAGATCTGCTGTGAGGGTCCATGTTTCGCAAGCATATAGGAAGATGGAGATGACAAGGGAGCGCAGCAGCCTTACCTTGGAATGTAGACTGATGGTCCTGTCTTTCCCAATTGGCTTCAACCTCACCAGGGCAGCAGTGGTTTGTTCGATCCTGGAGAGGACTTCCTGTTGGAACCCATTGTCTGATACAATCTCCTAAATATTTGAAGCTATGCACTGTATTTCAGTTAAGAGATAATGTGACTGGGAGTAATTTCTTCTTCTTCTTCTTCTTCTTCTTCTTCTTCTTCTTCTTCTTCTGCTTCTTTTTCTTTTTCTTCTTCTTCAATCATTTTACTTTATACCAGAATTAATTAAATTAATAATTATTATGAAGACGCAAAAATCTATCACAATAGAAAAAAAACCACACACGGATTTTCTTTCCAACCGGTTATCTAAAAGAAACATTTGGTATCCTGCCCACAAATAGATTAGCGTTCTATCTTCAGCCACTGAGCTTCAAACGCTAAGAAGAGGCTGATCATCGCGGCTTCTCGTCGCTCCTTTTGAATAGTTTTCAACGAAGGGAAAGCGTGGTCAAAGGTACGCTTGCCCTGATAACAATAATAATAATGTTCGTCATTTGTAAGGCGCCTTAGCCTAAGGATCAAGGCGCTGGCCGATACAGGATCTAACTCAAACCGCCCGAGACGCCCACGCGCAGCCTTTGGGCGCATGGTCTGACGCCCGGACAACTGAGCACAATCCTGGGCAGCCAGGGATGGAGGAGAAGGACCAAGTGCATGCTGGGTGTGTTCTTGTTACCGGCACTCACCCGTCTAGGACATGAGCGTCAGGATCTTTAAAGTCCGTTATGGTGGAATGCATGCGACACAGACTAGACCTCGGTTTATACTCTCATCCGAAGGAGTAGGAAAACAGGAGTAAAGTGTCTTTCTTGAACCCGGGACCTTCAGATCCGCAAGACGAAGCACTACCATTAGACCACAGTGCCTCCTGACTAATGTACTATGTATTTATACAGAGTTAGTTAGTCATTGTTTATAGGGTCCAGTATTTAGACAGAGGCCTGCCTCCTTGTCCAGCGTATCGTCTCAATGTTATCTCTGCTTATTGGAGTTAGTAAGAAACAGACAATTTTCATAAGAGCAAATCACCAATCAATCAATGTGATCATGCCTTTTTATAAGGAAGCTTTTATGTGCTTAACAAATGTCCATTAATTCAATCCACTTCTAAAGAATGATTATTAGATCTACAAGAAATTGCTCTAAGTTCTTGGCTAAACAAAGCTATTCAGATAAACTGCTTTTGGTAATCTTTTAGAGGAACGGAAGGTATTTTTAATTTGACATACACACGATTTCGTGTTGATACGGCGTAATCAAACCGACATTAATTGTAACTTTGGGACATTGCAACTTGCTAATTTTTTTTAAATATATAATTATTGTTGTTAAAAAGAATCGTAACTAGATCTAGCGATGATTTACTGCTTTCGCAAATTAGACATTGAGTTTGACACGTGTCAAACTAAAAACCCAGGGAATAGAAATTAAAAAAGTAAGCACATGAAATAGATAGTCTCGCACTAAGAAATGTGGTTAAGAGTTTGTGAACGCATCTCCGACCTCAGCGTTATATTATTAGATAGACGTCTCTCATGCTCTACAGAGAAACTGCTAAATGAACGTCTCTCAAACCCCTGAAACCAAATTACTTCATTGGGGCGTTAAACCTTAATTAAAACAGAAAAGATTTATTAATTATCCCCCAAGAAAGGACATTCCTTTGCATGGAAAATGAGTCAGTGTGCAGAGTAACTAAACAAGATCTTAACTAAACAAGATCTTCTCTTAGCTCAAGACAATACATGAAAGACAGAGAAGAAAGAAAAAACAATACAAGACAATCAAGATGAGGCAGACACACAAAATTAATTCCTATCCAATCATATCCTATCCCGTAACTTGGAAGTCGTAGGGGCACCGCAGATGATCGTTTAACTTAAATAATTAAATAATTAAAAGTATAATAACATTTTTTTTAAAAAATGTTAATGAAATGATGAAATACGCTACACAACAATTAAAAAAACCATGAACAAGCAAGCAGATTTTGTTTTATTATTTATTCAGGTCACTTTTTTCGGTATTGACATTTTTTACAGATCTAATTAATAGGATCAGATCACAAGGTTACAAGGGGTAAATAATTATGTAACAATTCTGAGGTGCATCTTGCATCAAAAATGTAAAATCCACTTGCTCACACACAGCGTGTAATAAAGTCGGCTAACACCCTCCCATCTTAGGATCATCGCGAGTTTCTGATTGGTCCTTTGCGAGTTTCCCATTGGTTCTTATCATCTGTCACGTGACTAATATGCTGTCATATGGGGAACGATTATTGTGACGTTGACATGATCTGCAGCACAAAGCGGCGAGGGACGAGAAGTCATTTAGCCGGAGAATATCATTTAATAACTTTAAAGCCCCTCTGTCGCCGACACTGGGGCTTACCTTGTCATCTAGTCTGGCCTGACGACCAGAATTGATGACTTTGATTTTCATTAGCGCGATCCTTTAATACAGCTTTCTTTTGTAGGGTCTGTCCCTTTTCTTCTGTACTGCGTGCCTGCTTCTCGTTTTAGTCCGGGTGTTGTCTGATTCTTTTATAACGGTGTCTGGCGCTGGCACCAAGGTAGACTAAGTCCGCACTTTCTGACGACCTCGAAGACTAGCTTTTTCTTCCAGGGAACTGTCACTTTTTGCAATAATACCTCTAACATGATTAATCCCACTTAACCCCTCAAGGGACCTTTCTTAAATTCTCCTAGTACAGCATCATCCAGCTCATGAAGCATGCAGTCCTACGATATTGTGGAAGTCTTGCTCGGGTTGAAATAATTAACTGCCTTTTTTTTCGATGGTTGCAAGCAAACGTCCATTAGCCATACAATGAGGAAACGTCTAAGAAATCATCATGTCCATCCAGTAAACTTCGATTAGTCAGTTACTTTTGCGTGTGCTTTGTGCATGGTTTTAGAGCTAGAAAGCTCCAGTATTATCTGACTGACATACTGAGACAGTGTTGCCCAACAATTCTCAATTTCTGAGCTCTGTATATGTAACCGTAACTTTGCTTTGGGGGCGGAGATAGACCAATATCATATCGGACCAAAGGTATGACAAAATCTTATGAAGAATCAAGGTCTAATCCCCGCAGACAGTATCATAACTTATCGAACATATCAACCACAGTGTTTTTAAGCGCTGACTTGAAAAAAAGAGAGAAGGAGAGAGAGAAGGGAGAGAGCGACGGGGCGGGGGATGGGGGGGGGGAGGGGGAAAGGGAGGGACAGACAGACAGAAAGACAGACAAACAGACAAGTGACAACCTGCACGCGAAAGTAAAATCAAGTGTTGGCTACACGTTTAACAGTTAACAAGTTTGCCGGCATAAATCAATTTAAGTGCGCGGTTTTCCTTAATCGTTCACTTATCGCTGTTTGAACTACCCCACTGCCGCCTGGCGGGCGTAAAAGACACTCTGGAAAACAAAAGAATTTATCTACCGCGTGTTAACACTAATGTATTTAGCCACGGAAATCATCAGTCCGATTTCCTTTGAAGAAAATGATTGCATTATGATAATCTTAATACAAAATGACTGCTATGGTCATAGCTTATTTCTTGTTCATAACGACAAAATCCCTGCTTTGTATGATGCAAGCTTCTTAAAGTAACAGTGATCTACCTGCTGACTTGTAATTGTTTCAATTAAATTAATATAATAGCGGTAAAGGGGAAAGGAATTTTGAATGCAGTACTACACCTTGATGCCTGTGAGTATGGTTCTCTACATCGTCTCTTCATATTAGTATTTCTATCTTTAATATATCTCTACAGCTGACCAAAAGTTAATGCAAGTATTCACAATCGAAAATGAGAAACTAAGATACCTCTAGATTTCTAAATAAGATGAAAGGATTCATAGCCGACACGAAATCATAATTATGTGCAGAGGTTGGACAGATGAGCATTTTTAATGATAAAGTTTTAGTTTGTTTATGTACGTTTAGGTAAGTTATAACTGGACCTTGCAATAATAAATAAAGGTCAATAATAAAAATGTGCAACTATTTCGGCTTTGCCTGAATCTCTGAAGTTAGTCCGAATAAAAACAACGCTGTTCATGGTTCTACAGTCGACATCTTCACAACAAGAAAAAAATAATACAAATAATGTAAATACAAATAAAATAAGTACTGATGTATAGCAACACGAAATGAATTTGTTCGGATGTATATGCGATCGCTGTCCAATTGTGTGTGCGTGCGTGCGTGTGTGTGTGTGTGTGTGTGTGTGTGTGTGTGTGGGTGTGTGTGTGTAGTTGTGAAACGTCACATTTGGGGAACGAAATTTGCCATTTTTAGTACCAAATGAGGTAATTTTGTCGTTCCCCATTTGTCTGGCGTTGCTCATTTGTTCTAAGTACATGGAAGTGAACTTGTAGTGCATGTGCACTACAACTACACTTCACGAAGTGAAGTTGTAGTGCATGTGCACTTAAAGTACACTTGGCCAAGTGCAGTTGTAGTGCATGTGCACTTAAAGTACACTTGCCCAAGTGTAGTTGTAGTGCATGTGCACTACAACTACACCAGGTCTGGTGTAGTTGTAGTGCACATGCACTACAACTACACTTGACCTGGTGTAGTTGTAGTGCATCTTCCAGACGGGTAGGATAAGGAACTTTCCTCGACGATTAGGGTAAGGCAGTGCCTCGACGATTAGGGTAAGGCAGTGCCTCGACGATTAGGGTAAGGCACCCATTCCAGAAAAGGGTTAGGGTCAGGGCTAGTTGCAGCGCTGCAACTAGCCCTGACCCTAACCCTTTTCGAGGCACTGCCTTACCCTAATCATCGAGGCACTGCCTTACCCTGATCGTCGAGGCACTGCCTTACCCTAATCGTCGAGGAAAGTTCCTTATCCTAGCTGTGTTTTTCAACAAACTTGACCTACTTCGTCTCTAATAGGCGAGGAATTAGGTCAAACTTTTTGCGAAAAATGTGCTTTTTTCAAGAAACTTGACCTACTTCGTCTCTTAGGAGCGAGGAATTAGGTCAAACTTCTTGCGAAAAAGTGTCTTTTTTTAAGAAACTTGACCTAATTCGCCGCCTAAGGGCCGCGAAGTTGGTGAAATTACCCCATTTGTACCTCGTACACGCATGTGTGTGTGTGTGTGTGTTATTTTTTGTTTAGATACTAACTGGAAGAAAAAAAAATAACACACATAACAACAACTTTGAATTAGTCGGGAATCATAAAGAGCCAAATGTCAGTCGGTCAGTCTGTCTGTCTCTCGGTCCCTGGCACGCCATATCTCAGGAACCACAGGACGGATTTTGACCAAAATTCATAGGAACGTATTCGTCTCCCGTGCATTATATTTGCTCTATCGCTAAGGTCAAAGTAGCTGGAGACAAGTTTTTGCTAAATGTTTTATTCTGTATTTAAAAGAAATACGACTAAACATATTTTGGTTGCTTTTTGGTATACAGGTATTTCAACTCATGTAGCATTCGGTAGCATTCCAGGTGTCGGTCAGTCGCTACGAATGTAATTGGTTTATGTCAAAACAATTTTTGTGTCTTATTTTCGGAATTACTGGACCGATTTGTATTTTTTTTAACTATGCAATTACTATTATAATAACTAACACTCAGTCTTTTGGGTCATTTACCTTTGGTCTTTTTCAAAGGTCAAAGTCACTGAGGTCAATTATATTATAAAGACGGTTTAAATTGTCTGAACCGATTTTCATTCTTGTTTGCATGCAAATAGTTCACATAATATTGACGAATCATTCCATGCTTACATTTTGTGACAAAACCGAATGACAACATCGCCACGAAACTTGAACACGTTTGAAAATGCCAATTTTCTGCAATTTATGGGAATGACTGGAAATACATTTAAAATTGAATGGCTTTTTATCTTGTTAAATTTGAAATTGGATTTTTGTTGTCTGGATAGTATTCGGGTTGCTTCTTAACGAAGACACGGCAGCCGCAGATTAGCGCCACCAAGCATGCGAGGAAACAGGAAGTCTTTGCAGTGGGGCCGGGTAGCTCAGTTGGTAAGAGCGTCTTGCTAGTAACCAAAAGGTCGCTGGTTCGAATCCCGGATTGGTCAACGTGTGATCATATTATTTTCCCCTTTACCAACAACTGGCCCGCTGGTGTCAGTATAAATCGGTCCAGTAGTCACCTATATGCGAAAGTGTCGTGTGACTATAATCTACAAACAACAACAAGTCTTTGCAGGTTTTGTTTCTGCCACTAACACTTTTTGGGCATAAGCGTCAAGATCTTTAAGATCCGTGCGATGCGATACATGCGAATACAGACTATAGCCTTCGGTTTCTATTCTCATTCAAAAGACTACAAGTACGAACTCCCGAAAACGCGTACATTCACACATCGTGGTATGCGCTTAAACATTATTAGGCATATTTTTTTTAATATAAAGGAACAATCTCTTTGCATGCTCTTTGTCTTAATAACAGAACATGTGTTGTTCTTGAAGTCCTTACAACAAAAAGATAGCATTATCACAACTTCCAGGTTCTCTGGATGAGACCACGATTTAAGGCGGTGCTTTTCATCAAAATGGGAGCATAGATCACGTGCACATTATAATAATGTTCAGCTATAAACTGTCCATCCTGTCGGATAAGGAGAGAAAGTCAGTCCGTCATTCACAGTGCGTGACTGTAGACGCGTGCGGGACGAGAAGTGGGCGTGATTGAGTCCCAGTGCGCCAGTCAGAGCTGAAGAGTTTTGCGTGCGTTAAGAGGCGGGCTGTTAGGAGAGCTCTGCGCTCCGCTCCGCCTCGAATTATAGCGAAAACACTTCAGGCGAAGGGGGGAGAGTCCTCTGTGGCCACTGACATGATTGCCGTAATGCAGTTAGATCCGATACAGGTACGCCTGGCCGTGTCATGCTTTATTCTTACCTGGTTCGCGCCGCGCATTGCACATTTGTGGAAAAGACATCTTTATTTCACGTTCAAATAAGTTTATAAGAGAGTGAGAGAGAGAGAGAGGGCGGAGGGGGAGGGGTGAGTTGGGTACAGATGACAGTTTTGCCCTAAGACTCACCAAAACACATCAGATTCTCCCAAAATGATTCAGCTTAAGCGCCGCTGCCAAACAAACACCCGAGCACTCTGAATAAATCTGCGTCCGTCGGGGGAACAATTAGGCGACCGATCACCAACTTGGATAAGCCACAAACTGAAGGAAGAAGTGAGAGCGGGTAGAGAGAGCTGATCCGGAATTAGTAAAGCTTGAGAGTGGGAGGTTAGTTGTGAGGCCTTAACAGGAGGGGCTAAAACCAATATAACACAGCTACTACTTACCCCACGTACAATTCAAGCGCCACAAGACATGAATACCTTCTTGGGAAGTGATTATTTGGCTATTTTTCTTGGCAGCCGTGTCAGCAGAGTCGCCTGGAAGTCGCCGTGTATTTGTATCGTGGACCGCTTTCTCTTTTAATTTAGCAGCACCATTCGCCCACTCAGGTGAGGAATTGGCACTTTCAGCTTTCAACATCACTGACCTGGACCTGAAAGACTGACGAGACAAGTCCAAGTTAAACCAAAAGAAGAAGAAGAAGAAAAAGAAGAAGACGAAGAAGAAGAAGAAATAAAGAGTTGCTAAAATCAAAGTACAACAACACAACTTTCATATTTGAAGCAAATAAAGAAATTGATTTTTTTTATTTGCGCTTTTAGAGATAATTATGCCCA
>CM072511.1:102630741-102663241 GCA_036898135.1 Oncomelania hupensis | reverse complement strand
TGCCGCTGTTTCCAGACCCTCCATGGCTGAACACTACGCTTTTCTAGAAAGACATTCAACATTGGCTAAAGGTGAGCATTATTTTGCGTGTATGATGATTGTCACCAAGCTTACCTGACGTTTGTGTGGTTCTCCCTCGGTCTCTCTGGCTGTTTGTTCAGTTGTCTGCCGGTCTTCGTGGTTTGTGCTGGCATACATGTATTGGGATAACTTAATTATTATTCAGTTAACAGACTAACTTAACCACAAGAAGAGAAAGAACATCAACATTAAGAAAGAAGAAGAAGAAGAAGAAGAAGAAGAAGAAGAAGAAGAAGAAGAAGAAGAAGAAGAAGAAGAAGAACAACAACAACAACAACAACAACAACAACAACAACAACAACAACAACAACAACGATAACGACAACTACAATTTCGAGGAACGTTTCTTCATTCACTGTACTACTGAGCTTGAGTACTATTTTAGAAACACTTTGTAATTGACTGATTTAATATTTTAAAAAAAATAACACTATTCATTCATTATAATATTGAAATTTCTAAGTTCCAGGATTAACAAATAAGTATCATATCTTGGCATTAGGAGAAAAAGAAAATCCATGTATAGAGATCTGATATTCCAGAACAAAAAAGTGGCAATTACTATTGTTCTAATTATTTTTTTAATGACGATAAAAATAAATGATTAACAATACACTTTCTTTAACAAGTACCATTTGATTCAAGCATCAAAATTTCTAATCAATATAATTACAAGTTAAGCCCTTCCTATACTAAATAAAAAGAGGCATGGAAATAAAAATAAATAAATAACTAAAATAAATAAAAGTAGTTATTAATTAATTAATAAATACAGTATTAAAAAAATAAAAATATGAGAAAAAAAGGCAGTAGAATTAAGAAAATTAGCAGGGGATAAGACGTTTTATATTTTGTGAATATAAAGATGATGATGATGATGATGATGATGATGATGATGATGATGATGATGATGATGATGATGATAATGCTGCTGCTGCTGCTGATGATGATGATGATGATGAAGATGATGATGATGATATTATTATTATTATTATTATTATTATTATTATTATTATTATTATTATTATTATTATTATTATTATTATTATTATTATTATTATTACCATTATTATTATTACTATTATTATTATTGTTGTTGATTATTATGTTTTAAATTTTTTTAAATACTATCCATGAAAAATATTTACAATAGTTACTCCACTGCACTACAACAACGAAAGAATTTCAATGGGGATGCAGCAATACAGACTACAAATCTGTCGATTATGCTTAATCCATGCGATGAATAAGCACGAGAAAGTTCTTTAAAACAAGATCTTCCTCTTGTCAACCTGTCCAGTTACAATGACAGGTTCTGTAGATTTAAGTTTACTGTTTCCTGTCATCTGGTAATCTCGAGTTGTATGCTCGCAAAAGATCCAATGTTGCAAAAACCAAATTTTATGTTGTGTAGTATTTAACTGCTATACCATTATTGATGATAGGTTTTATACATGTCACATATCTTCATGTACACAAACGTGTTTCCGTTTCGTCTAAAAAAAAGGGGGGGGGGGGTGATAAAATATTAATGATCAAGAACATTTGTCCTTCCTTCCTACTTAATTTCTTTCTTGTTTTGTTCTTCTGATTGTTTGTTTTTTATTTATTAAATTAAGAAAAATTCCATTTATCATTGAAATTAAATTTATAAAATATACTGATTATTTAAAACGATCCATAGAGTTCAAATTTAAGTTTTAACAGAGGTTTCATCAAAAAAGTTTATGCTCAAAGAATTAGGTTAAATAGTTATATTTTTCATTACTTATGTTTTATTCATAGATTAATCTGTAAGTATTTCGCAATTAATATATTTTAAAATGCATTCTCCGCGAAGATTGCAATAAGCATATATGTTGTCATATTGCTTTCTTATTCATTCGTACATCATAAACAAGCAATAACAATAGATTTCTTTTATATAATTATGTCGTTATATTAATTGTTGTTCATATTAACTTCTTTATTTTAATTTTAAGTTAATCTGTTTCTAATTTAATATGTTGTCTAATATCACAGAATGTGAATAGACGTTAAATTAAATAAATAAATAAAATTAAGAAAAATGAGCCTAAAGAACTAAAAGAACGACACAACGAATGTGAATCGATTAAGAAATCTAATTGTTCAAATATGTATACAAGAAATCAAAGTAGCCATGTTTAGTTTAGAAACAATGAAGTCAGATTTAAAAATTAAATTGTGTGCGCAAAAGTAAACTCCTGTATCCAAAAAAGTTTTAAACTTTGTTGGATGTTTTTTTTGGTGTTTTTTTTTAATTTTCTTTACCTTATTGTCCCTTTTTCCATAGGAAAATTCTGGGCCGCCTCCCCTGGGGAAAGCGTAGTCGCAGCCTGTGGCGCGCCCAAACCCAACCTAACATTAGTTGTGATTTTGAAAATTTGCTGGAGGAGCAAACCGGAGTACCCGGAGAAAACCCCCGAGACGTTGCCCGAGTCGAAAGTAAATAATATTCGGAGAAACATAACGCCCAGATGCAGGATCGAACCCACACCTGTCAGGCGCCATTGGTTTCGGGCCTGTGGACAAGGCAAATTAGTCCCGCCTTAGCCCACTTATTATTATATATACTATTAATATAGGGGTTTGTTGGTTGATTTATTAATGTCCTCTTCATTGAGACGATATGACGCACGCACGCACACAAGCTCATACATTTGTTCCACATACATACATAAATTTAGGAGACCTAATTTCATAAATCGATCCACTAGATTCAAAGCTCTTGCTACTCTAAAGTTTACATCAAAGCTTATGTTATCAAGGGAATCGATGCTAATCATTATGACGATCAGTTGCCAAAACTGGACGAATATAACTGCTTTGTATAAATACTTGTTTCAGATAAATAGATGCACAACATATGCAGTTCACATTTTTACAATATTTGGTTTTAATAGAGTTTAATATTATTATAGGTGCCATGCTTAAAACTGATGTAGCAATTTCATAAGGGCTATTGTGATGATATTCTGGGGAAGGTACGTTTCATCTTATTAGGGGGTAAGACTTATTGATAGATGGGCGTTAGGCTACCACTATCGGTCGTTCTTTTACCAGAATTCCAAAACGATGTGAGAGACTGATCACGGTGCTTGGTCACATAAAATGTATATTTTTTCTCGGGCTTTAAAGTATCATTTGGCTCAATTTGAGAAATGCTTATTACTAATCAAAAGACTAGGTTACTATGTCTCAAGAGAAGAAAATTAGTAGATACACAACAATACAAATAGAATGACACCAGTCGTATGTATGTGGTTTCAACTTTTATATTAGGAGAGGCACGGTGGCTTAATGGTAGACCTAGAGCCTTGGCTTGCGGATCTGAAGGTCCCGGGTTCGAGCCCAGGCCGGGGCATTGTGTTGTGTCCTTGGGAAAGACACTTTACTCCCGTTTTCCTACTCCTTCGGATGAGGATATAAACTGAGGTCTAGTTTGTGCCGCATACATTCCATCATAACGGACTTTAAAGATCCTGACGCTCATGTCTTAGACGGGTGAGTGCCGGTGACAAGAACACACCCAGCATGCACCTAGGTCCTTCTCCCCCATCCCTGGCTGCCCAGGATTGTGCTCAGTTGTCCGGGCGTCTGACCATGCGCCCAAAGGCTGCGGGTGGGCGTCTCGGGCGGCTTGAGTTAGATCCTGTATCGGCCAGCGCCTTGAGCAGCTCTTGAGCTGGAAAAGCGCTATATAAGAACGATTAAATAAATAAGTAAATAAATAAATATAGGCAACACAACTTGCCTATATTTATTTATTTATTTACTTATTTATTTCATTAACAGGTAAATTAATAATTAATATAGTTCGATGTGCTGGGTAGGTCTGTCAGCAGGTCTTCTTCATCCTTTGCTAAGCTATTCTTCTATTCTTGTTTTCGTAGTCTAATAAATGTTTGAGTGGTTGACTATGTTTCTCGAGGGGTAGAACTCAGTTTGCATTTGTGGGCGACTTAGCTGTAACGCGTCGGCGTACGCTGGAGTCCTTCTGAGGAGTCTTGCCTCTCAGGTTGAGCGGTGAGTCTTGTAGCTACGAGGTTCGGATGTGGCGGAGTAGAATCTAGGTTGTTCTCCTTCTGTACCACGGGAGCAAGCGTCATGCGTTTGTCTCCACAAACCGTCCCAGAGCTGAATTCTAGTCTCTGGGATTCGTGAAACCGTCTCTAGTCTATCTTGAAGATAAGGCTAAGGATAAGCGTTCACTGCGTTTGTTCCTTGGTTTGACCCTCGCAGCTTCGTAGTTAGTATTCGACTGAAGAGCTAACATGTTGTTGTTGTTTGTAGATTATAGTCACACGACACTTTCGCATATAGGTGACTACTGGACCGATTTATACTGACACCAGCGGGCCAGTTGTTGGTAAAGGGGAAAATAATATGATCACACGTTGACCAATCCGGGATTCGAACCAGCGACCTTTCGGTTACTAGCAAGACGCTCTTACCAACTGAGCTACCCGGCCCCACTCAGAGCTAATTGTTGTTGTTGTTGGGTAGATTAGTGTCCCCAGACACCTGAGCATATAGGGGACGTAAAAGAGCTAACATTGGGGTACCAAGGATATTATGCAGGGGTCTACGTTCTTCTGACCAATCGTTTAACTCTCGTTTTAGTTAATCTCGCATATGCGGGATTCTCAGTTTTTCTTTGAATATTTCCCTCACCTGTCCTATTTATGAGACACGTGCATTTATGTCTTGGAATGTCAGAAACAGGGTGTATAATAGATTCCATCGCGATAAGCGGCGCATGGCTAGTTAAGGGGGACGACGTCCTGGTCAGTTTGACGAGTATGCTAACTACAGTCATGGGTCGTTAAGTCTGTTCGATATTATCTGGGAGGACTGGCTGAGTTGCTGTCTGAAGGAAGTTAATTTAACATGTGTGGGCTTCTCTTTAGATAACTCGTGAATTAACGTCAAGTTTTATTCGATGCTATCTATTTCGCACTAAGCTAATTTACTACATTTTGTCGTCAATATTTCTGCTGTAACAGCTATCATAGTTGATATTGAGTTGTATCTCTGTTACCAATATATTTTCTATAGAGTTTGAATTTATTTAGAAGACACCGGTATAGTTTTTGTTTGAGAATTAATATTCGAAGCACCATGTTTTGCAGCCCAATCATTATAAAGGAATTCACAATGTGAAGGAATCCAGCAATGGTTCACATCAGTGCCATTAAATCAATCTATGAATAATATTTTTAGTCTCCAAAATAATGTATTTTCTTTTACCATGAATATGAATACTATTTTAAATCTGCAAAATAATGTTCTTTCTTTATTAAAAAAATTAAAAGAAACAACAAAACAGCAAATCTTTGTGTTCAATTAATTTAATAGTTTATTAAATCAGACTTTTTTATTGCACCGATATCTGATCGTGACGAACGTTTACCCAAAAAATTATTTCTTAAAAGTATGTTTACTTTAACTTTTTTTATACCTGCTAATGTGATTTTATTACTTGTTAATTTGCTACAGTTTGATTTTGTGCAGGCGTGAGAGCGCTTAGAGCAGACTTTAGTGTTCGGAATTATGGCTTTACAAAACAAATGATTATTATTATATATACCAATTTATCATTATGGTTCTGCGATATCCTTTAATATAAATAAATAATTACATTAAATAAATATATAAATAAGACCCACCAACATCCAATGAAATAATAAACTTTGTAACTGATCGAATAAAGAAATAAATTATGTTAACAATAAATTGCATCCGAAAACTTAAAACTCACAACTGCATGTACAGTCTTTGCGGTCTCTTTGAACCAGCAAAAAGAAAAGTAGATCGAAACTTTCTAACAGTTATTGCAGCTAGCTTTGTTTGTTATGGACTCCCAGTGCCCCGTATCCCTCGATTAGCAAAGAAGCAATTCTCGAAAAAAAGAAACACAGCAAACACTTAGTTCAGTACAACAATTTTAGGACGATAGGCCCTTAAAAGCCAAGCTGGTGCGAATAGTCTTGTTTGAGTTTTTAGTTAGCTGCACAGCTAAAGCCAAATTCCCGCTCAGCGTGCCAGCCAGGAGTAATCCCACTACGATAGTTTCGTAGTGAAAAGTTTTTTTTGTTATTTTTTTTCACACGTAGCTTCTGTTGGAGTATGAGCTCTTTTGGTAAGGAAAACTATGCCACCTCTTTGGCTATTTTTGCTCGTCTGCCAAAGTCTTTTGGATCCAGAAATCTCACATTGTGATCGAGAGAGGTGTGGACTTTTTAAGCACTTAACACCTTGATAAGACTCTTTGAGGACGGTCTGGACCTAAACTAACCGGGCCGTTTCCTTATTAACACCTAGTCGATGCGGTTTGATACCGATAGACCGCATGTAGACAGACCAATATTTTACGAGTCCCTTGATGTTTGTTTTCTTCTTATTTTTTTTCTTCTGCTGAATGTTCTCTAACAAACTAAACACACACACACACACACACACACACACACACACACACACACCCACACCCACACACACACACACACAACAACCTTGTTCTGTTAGGAGTTATTAGAGCATTAAAGGATAAAATGAAGATAAAGGAACAAAAGAAAAGAAAGAAAGAAAAAAAAGAAAGAAAAAAAAAGAAAGAAAGAAAAATAAATTTTAAAAAAGAATAAAAGTAAAGAAAGACAGACAAAAGGAAAGAAAGGAAAAAAGAATAATAAAGAGAAGAAAAAAAAACTTCACAAAAAAATCAATGCCATTTAAAAAAAATAAAAAACATTTTTTATTTTCTGATCAATGAGATTTACCAATTTATTAACCATTCAACTGCCTTTTTCATATTGTTATTTGTGTATGAATGAAAGTATAAGTAAATAATTAATAGATATAATAATAATAATAATAATAATAATAATAATAATAATAATAATAATAATAATAATAATAATAATAATAATAACAGTACTAATTATTATTAACATTAATATTCTTATTCTTATTATTATTATTATTATTATTATTATTATTATTATTATTATTATTATTATTATTATCGTAAAACTTTGAACAACGATTGAATAACAGTATCTTCAAGTTACATCCTGGTTTAAGAAATAACCAGGATCGATGAAATTGTTCCAGATACCGAAGGATTTACTATTCAAAAAGAGAGAGAGAAAGAGAGAGAGAGTGAGAGAGTTCAGAAAGAGAGAAAGACGGAGAGTGGGGGGGGGAGAGAAATAAGAGAGAAATAAGAGAGACATACAGACAGACAGACAGACAGAGATAGCGAGAGAGACAGAGAGAGAGAGAGAGAGAGAGAGAGAGAGAGAGAGAGAGAGAGAGAGAGAGAGAGAGAGAGAGAGAGAGAGGCCAAAAAGCTTGACTTGTTGATAAATTTATCAGCCGTTTCATGTCGGCACTAATGCACACCAAACAATGATAACAACTGGTGTTGACACACAACTAGAGTACTCTGACAAGAATTAATTCATCCCTCGTCGTAGTTTTATTGCAATTGATATTCTGACAAGAACGAATTCTCTTCTCGTTATTAGTTACCGCTTGTTTGCCTAAAGAATATAAGATCTCCATCATACGGTCGTGCAACATGGATTGGGTGGGCTCTCCTTCTGGAACATTAATTATTATTGCTAAGAGGGTCAGAGATATTATTGCAAGAGATCGAGGAAAGAGAGACGGAGCAGCCTGTAGAAAGGCTCTTGAGCCAAAGGATTGCTTTGAACGCTTTAAAATGCTCCCTTTCCCCCTCTCCTTCTTTCCAGATTATGCACATTTCAGCTTCACAGATTGTTTTGGAATTTAAAATGATTGTTGCTCCACAGTAAGGAAAAAAAGATTTAACTACAAATAACAACCTTCGAGTCAAGGGATAATAATAATAATAATAATAATAATAATAACGTACATTTATATAGCGCAGTTTCCTGAAACATGCACAGGCTCACTGTGCTTCACAATTAAAAACTCAATTTAAGAATATGTAAAAACCACATTTTATGTAAAAACTTCACACTTAAAAAGGAAATCATAAACAATAATACAAGATCAGTGACAAATGGAGAAGGTCAAGGCCACTGATTTCGTGTGTTGGAACTGTGCAGAGCTCTGTCCTTTTTTGTTAAAAAAGAGGAGTTTCAACAATGAATACATGTTTTATCTTGTAAACATTCTAATTTACAAGACAACCGGATACAATGGAACATTTTCCGTGATAAAACTTCAAGTAGAAGGCCAGTAATTTGTGTTTCTTTTTTTCAGCCGGTAATGGAGAAGGGTGTGGTGACTTGAGGATCGAGCCGAGTTCTAGAACTCTGGAAAAATATGTCTTCAAGTTGTAAAGCACACTTTGCTCTATCGGAGATTATATTATTTTAATCATTTGATGTGACTTTCTCTTTTTGAAAATGTGTTACTGACTTTTTTTTGTTGAAAAAGCTGTTATTTGTATTGACCCCCGTACGGTTTGTTTTCTGCTTTGATAAGACGTTCTACAGACACTCCAAAGTGCACGTGAGGAATCTTTATATTTTTTTTCAACACCGGAAATGACGTAAACTTTTATTTTTTAGTCAACGTTGGCGTCATCTATGAATTGTCTACTGGCGTAACAAAGGCGAATGAAATGAATATTTTAAAACAATATATTACAAACATGTTCTACAACGATGCAGAGTTTTCGAAAAAAATTTAATATTGACAGAACATCACTTGTTAAGGAAAATGAAAATCAGTATATTGTTACAACACCTGGAAAAGAAATCACTTTAAAATATGATAAAGAAACAGTGAATAAACAAACATTCCCTGCAATTGTTCACGATAAACACACTGGAACTGTCACATTAACAAAACTTCCAATTTCAAACAAGTTTCCATTTCATGGCATTATTGGTGATGTTGTATCTGCTAGAAAACTGCGAAATGGAGATGTGTATGTTCATTGTGTAAATCTGAAACAACAAGAAAAATTATTATCAATAACTAATATTGGAGGTGCTCAAGTGAAATGCTTCATCCCAACTGTAAAAACTGAAGGGGTAATTTTTGACTTAGAAAACAAGCATGCCTTGAACAAAAATGACTTCATCATTAAATACAAACACATTGTCACAAAAAAGAACAATAAAATCATCACAAGGATCGTATTTGCTACAGACAAATTGCCCACATTGTTAAAAGTTGGAGAAAAGTCCTATAAAGTGTACCCATATTGTCCCCCAGTATTGCGATGTACACGATGCCAGAGACTAAATCATACACTGAAGGACTGCTACGCAAAACAACGCTGTTGCAGATGTGGAGGTCAGCATGAAAGAAGCAAATGCAAGACCTTCAAGCTTCATTGTATCAATTGTGGAGGAGAGCACTCAGCAGCGTATCACGGTTGCGATAAAAAGTTATTGCTGAAAAATGCACTCAGGGAGAAATCAAGAACCTACATGAGCTTGCAAGAGGCAATTGCCAAAGTGAGAACAGAATCAATTAAAACAACAAAAAAGAAAACCTATGCTCAAGCAGTTGCCCAATCAACTTCTCCTTCAACTCCGTCCTTCACAGATTTTGTGGAAAAGTTAGCAGTACCTTTACTTAGCAAGCAAGATGCAAACATTGACAGTTTGTTCTTCATCTATAAGGGTTTCTTTCAGACGGATTCAACTGACGCAAGTTTGCAATCCCAAGAGCGTGACAATGCAGAGCGTCTTCTCTTCAAGTTGCAACAATGTAATAAAGACGTTACAAAAGTAAACACTGCAACAGAAGGAAAGAAGTTATCAACAGAAAAAAATGATGGCTGCAAAAGAAATGAGGAAAATAAAGACGAATCTGCTAAAATGAAGACATCCAACAGTGACAATGTCAGTTCGTTTCAGCGCCTGCAAGACCAGAAGGTGGAAAAAACAACAGAACATCTGATCATAGGAGATTCAGTACTGCGTGGACTCAAACCAGAAGACTTTGTTGTTGGTGCAGTTAAGACACAATTAATCAGCATATCTGGTTTGAGTATTCATGATGTGGTACAGTGGTTAGATGACCAAGCATCAAACAATGAAATAAAACATATCACCATTCATGTTGGTGTGAACAGCTGTAGATTAAAAAGCATCAGTATGAAAGACTGGCTACAGTTGATTCAAGCAGTCAAAGGAAAATTCACTACAGCACATGTTCACATGTCTTGTATTGTTCCTCCAAGAGGTCAGCTGAGGAAGAAAGCTGATGCATCCAATGCAGCGCTTAGAGCAGCTTGTGACAAGGAGTTCGTCCAATTTGTAGACAATAACAATCTCTTTATCACCAAGACAGGGGCTGCAAATAGATCTTTGTATAAGGATTGCATTCATCCAAATCTAAAAGGAGCACTGAAAATATCCACGAATTACAGAAATGTCTTACTGTGATATATAACACTCCCACGTGTGACTTTCAAATTTCAAGTTGAATTAATGGTAGAAGACAAATTTAGTGTATTTCAGTGGAATTGTAGGTCCATATCTACAAATATAAATCTTTTAAAGCAATATCTAACAACAAAACAACATCACGTTCTTGCACTGCAGTCATTAAATGTAAATAAAAAAAAACTTCCTAAAATTGAAGGTTATTTTTTCCCACCAGTAATACAATACGCAAAAAATATTACAAAAGTTAAAGTTGCAATATATATAAGAAATGATTTAGATTATGTCCCTTGTCAATCTATAGTTCCAAAAGATTTATATAATGTATATTCTGTGGCCCTAAAGGTGAAAATTCACAGTCAGTTGAATATTAATATTGTGTCAGTTTACTATCCTACGGGTCCAGATGATATCAACACTGAATGGTTAAAACTAGTTGATAAAAATGATAAATGGATTATTGTTGGTGATTTTAATGCCCATTCATCACTTTGGGATAACGGATGTCAGTATAATACTAATAACCGTTTTATTGATAATATTATCATTTCTGGTCTTGTATTTTTGAATGATGGTAAAATAACAAGGATTCCTGATGTAGAAACACAACAGGCTTCTGCAATTGATCTAACATTCGTATCACCTGATTTGGCTATAGACAGCACATGGGATGTAGAAATTGATTCCTTAGGCAGCGATCATCTTCCAATTTTGACCACCATAAATGAAAAACCAGATATTCAAGTAGAAAATGATGTTATTCCTAAATATATGTGTTGCAGCATGAGAAAACCAGGCTAAAGTGTTAAAATATGAAAAATTACTTATTTATTTATTAACAAAGTACTAAAAATAATCTTCAAAATGCAAAAAACAGAATTGTTTTATCTTTATTGGTTGATGTTTTATGATTTTTTTAAATATTTTATTTTCTCGGGGGCTAATTTCCAGAAATTGCCTTCAAAGTTTTGAATTGTAAAATGATCATTACTTCACAACCAGAATTTTCCCGTGCATGTATTTGGTATCAAAACAATCAGGAAGATGGCAGCAATATGGCAGTGAGTTGAGATAAGATGAGAAAATTCACATTATACACCATCCACACAATACTAAACATAAACAAATTAAAACAGTACGCATAATTTTATATTCTGTACCCATCCATAATGCATAGTGTTTTTAAACACATTAGAAATAAAACAAGTGTTTAGCAAGTCTATAATAACTCAAACACATAATAATATATCAAGAACATGGCCTGAATCAATCATTTTTCTAAAATAAACCCTATCATAATGCCCCCTCCCTCCCCCCCCCCCCCTCTTAAATCCCTCGTCCCTCAAGTAATCTTTTGTTTAATTGCAAGCAGCTACATCAGCTCAGTTCAAATAGTCAAACAAAGATTACAAACCTAAAACAAAAGTTTCATTAGGTAGTTTTCAGTCCTAATAATCAAGCTTTAATAATTCCCCGATTCTCCACTCCCTTCCGCACGTCGAATAAATCTGTCGCGTCACAGGTGTAAATCAAAATAACATGTCATTTTGCTCTATAAAGTTTAAATAAACACAAATATCAAAGCAAATACTAATTACTAGTAATTTGGTAAATAGTCCTCATGTTCATTTCCTAAAACAGACAAACCAACAATAATAAATACTGAGAACATAGTCAACTTGTCATGCTACTAATATTGAATGCAGGCCAGACTACTTACCTTTTCAACCCCCCACCCCACCCCCACCCAACGAAATATACTACTGAAATATTTTCCACACTCCTACTGTAATTCTTTCACTGATATCGCCTTTTCAACCTTTACCTAAATCTATGCAAGTAGAATGACGGATTATTAAAGACACGCCAATAGCGAAGAGGCCTACGAAACATGAATCATTGAATGAAAACAAACAGTATCGTTTAATAACGGGATCAAGCTTCTGCTCGTCAGAATCATAATCCTCATCACAGTTCCCACTGGCACCATCATAAAAATAGTCTGAAAGCAGGTCTTGGAGCTCTTCAGAAGCAAAACCGGGTCGATTCAAGGCCCTAGCTACTCTAGCAGACGACGCATCTACTGACGCTGGAGACGAAGCCATCACTTCCGGTTTCCAAAAAGAATCGGTCACTTACTTTGACAAATTGTTTCTAATAAATGCAACATAAATATTGCAAGAAAACACTTGAAATAGATGTATGATGAGTTTATCTACATTAAAAAATTCACTTTGAACTAAAAATCGTCGAAAATCTATAGGAAACACTTCAGTTTTTCACGACCCGCCTAGAGACACATTCGAACACAACTTGTGTCACAAGCAAGCTTCGGAACAAGGAATTTCATGAAAAATTCATACGCCACACACTTTTATGTACCAAAAAGTAGTAGCAATAGGGACTTTTCACTCTCCAGACGTTATATATCAATCCACATTGGGGATTTCCCTTCATAGTCGGACAAGAAAAGTTGGGGTATCGGAGGTCAATTAGTGCCATTGTTTTAGCAAGGTGTGATCAACACCCTTATGAAAATCAACAAAATAAACAATGTTTCAGTAATTTTTGAACAAAATCCGTTTGGGATATTAAAGAAAAGTCTTTAATAAAGACAAAGAGGCAACAATCCTAAAATTGATGGGGTAGCCTATTTTTAGTGTTTTACGGCTGTAGCAGCGAATCAATCCTGGCGTCTTTAGCCGGGTTTTGTCATGCGGCAACACATATATATGATCGTGCAGACTGGAATCAATATCAAATGTATTTATTGAATTCTGAAAAACATTTTATTGATAATGGAGACATTAATGCACTTTGTACAATATTCACAAATACAATAATTTCAGCAGCTAACAATTCCATACCTATAAAGAGGGGTTCTTTAAAGAAAAAACATCAAGGTAATATTTGGTGGAATAGTGCTTGTGCAGATGCAGTTAAATTAAAAAAGAATGCATACAAAAGGTGGATAAAATACAGGTCTGTTTCTGCGCACAGAGAAATGAAAATTGCAAAACTTAATTGTAACAAGATAATTGCAGTAGCAAAAAAACAACACTGGGAAAACTTTTGCACTAAACAAATATCAAGTCCAAGTGATGCAAATAATGTTTGGAAAAAAGTTCATGAAATGAAAAATGGATTTCAGTTACCAAAATGTCCAATAAAAATTATGAATAAAATATTTTCTTCTCCAAAAGATAAAGCAGAAGAATTTTGTAAAATGTTTGCAAATGCAAGCAACACCAGCAGTCTTACTCAAGAAGAATTAACAAAAAGGCAAACTGAAGAAACATCAGAATTTTATAAAGATCCTAATCCAGATAATGCTTTGTATATGAATTCGAAAATTACATTATCGGAGGTAAAAGATGCAATCAAAAATCTTGATAAAAAGAAATCTGCAGTTGGTCCAGATGGCTTGTCATATACTTTATTAAATCATCTACCATTACCATGGATACATCATTTTCATACAATTATTAATAAGTGCTGGGAGGATAATATTTTACCCGATTTATGGAAAACATCAATAATAGTACCACTATTAAAAGCAGGAAAAAATCGACATGAATCTTCAAGTTATCGTCCTATTGCACTTACATCACATGCTGGTAAAATAATGGAAAAAATAATATTAAATAGATTATCATATTATTGCAACAAAAATAAAATAATACCAACGAATCAGGCTGGTTTTAAAAAAGGTAGGTCAACAGTAGATCACTTAGTTAAATTAACCACACAAGATAAGAAGCAATTTTCTCGAAGGAAAAATATATTGGCCACTTTCTTTGATGTGAAAAAAGCGTATGATCGAGTATGGCACGCTCGACTTTTATACAAGCTAAAAAATATAGGCCTTTCTGGCAATATTTTTAAATATATTAAAGATTTCCTAAATGGAAGAAAAATAATAACAAAGGTAGGCAACTCTTACTCCTCAGCTTATAATATTAATATGGGCATACCACAAGGGTCAATAATATCACCTTTATTATTTAATATATTGTTATATGACTTGCCTCAACATGTAGGTAAACAAATAACTTTAGTTCAATATGCAGATGATATTGCAATGTGGATAAATGTCTCTTTAAAAAGAAAAACATCTTTATTTGAAATAAAACATATTCAGAATGTGTATCAGAATGAATTAAATAATATTCACTTATACATAAAAGTAAATGGACTTGAATTGTCAAAAGAAAAAACAAATATGTTATTATTTAATAAAGGAACTGGTCCAAAACTGTTACCGAAATTTTATATTGGTACTGAAGAATTGCAAGATGTAAATGAAGTTAAATTTCTTGGCGTTTATTTTACAGCAAATTTAAGTTGGAAGAAACATATACATTATTTGTTGCAAAAGGCTATTAAAAGTTTAAATTTAATAAAGATTGTAAGTTATCAAAAATGGGGACAAAATACACAAAATTTGATTCACCTGGTGTGCATGCTTGTTCGATCTAAATTAACATATGGCCAAGAGGTATACTTCTCTGCTCCAAAATACTTATTAAAATTACTTCAAAGTATGGATAGCAAAGCAATTAAAATGGCTATGGGTGTTCCAATACACACAAAAACATCTGATGCTTATAATGCTGCAGGTGTATTACCATTACATGAATGGAGAAAATTATCATGTGCTAAATATATAGTGAGGGCATCTGCAGTTGAAAATTTCACAGATTCAGAATTAGAAATACGCTCTGATTTACATTTTCCCAAAAGAGCACAGGGTATTAATTATTTACAGACTATTTTAACGTATACAAATGATCTCATGAACGAATCTAATTTAAATTGTAAAATCGATTCAAACATAATTTCCCAAATACCTATACCTAATTGGGAACTTCAACGAGCAAATTTTGACATGGACTATTCTGAATTAAGAAAACAGGAAAACAGCATTTTATTAGCAGCAGAAGCAAAGGAACATATCTATGAAAAATATTATTCTTACCTACAAATTTATACCGATGGTTCTGTTTTAGAATCAGGTGAAACAGGAGCAGGTTATGTTATACCTGCTTTAAAAGTTAACGAGGCTTACTTTTTAGGGAAAGGGCATTCAATATTTACTGCAGAACTTATTGCTATACTTATGGCATTGAATAAAATCATTAGTTTACACACTGACTTTCTCAATATATTATTTTGTGTTGATTCTAAATCAGTTTTACAAACTTTGGATTCAAATTCTAATAAAGAAGGCTGTTATATTATAGATGAAATTAAATATCTTATTCATAGTTTAATCATAAATGGAACAAATGTTCAATTTTGCTGGATACCATCTCATAGCGGAATAAATCATAATGACTGGGCTGATAGGATTGCAAAAAAAGGGGCAAAAAATGGAAGTACTGTTCTTCAGCTCGATATTCCATTCTCAAAAAATGAAGTATATCATATAATTGAGAAAACTATAAAAAATAAAATTCCTTGCATTAAATTATATAATGGAATGTTACATTCCTCGCGGACTGTTATCAGTTTAGCATATCGTCTTGCTTTGAACTCGTGGAGGACAAAATACTGTAAGGAAGTTGCTTGCATTTGCAAACAAGCAATTTCTATTAATCATCTCATTAATGAATGCAGTGCAATTGCGCAATATATTCCACAACATATTCGAAATATTCAGGATAAAAATATTATTTACTGGATATCAATTGCAAAATCATTAATATACAGTCCTGTTGGATGTTTTTTGTAAAAAAACAACAACAGTCAGTACAGATTATTTACTAGATCTAATAGATTGTTTCTATGAAGGATAAATTAAGAACATGGAATATTATATATGTATAAATTCAGAACATTGAATTACATAATTATATGAGATATAATGATCCTGATTCGGCTTATTACAGCCCGCTGGATCCTGTAAATCATGAAGATTATTTTACAAGGATTGGTTAGTAGTTATATTGGATGTAATTTGTATAATTTCTAATTATTTCACAAATTTGATTGTTTAATTGTTCAGTTTAGTTTTGTGTACTTTGTTTAATCCCTTTTTCGCTTCATTATGACCATTCATTATTTGTTTAATATTTCCCCCTGCTCCCATCAAGTCTAAAATCACTTAGGTGAATAGACGTTAAATTAAAGAAACAAACAAACAAATCAGTGACAAAGCCATGCATAGCACAACAAAAACAATCAGGACATATCTGCGGCACACACTAAAATCGTTGACAATGACAATACATGTATACAAAACAATAAGTTAAGAATCAGGCATGGATAGTGCATATCGAACCTCAGTCAAGACAGTCATAATCTCAGAGAGCAGCACAGGATAGGATAGGATAGGATAGGATAGGATAGGAACTATAATAATAATAATAATAATAATAATAATAATAATAATAATAATAATAATAATAATAATAATAGGCCTAATAATAAATAACCTTTTTCTAAAGTCTGGGTTTAATCGATGAATTCCTGTGTGTTTGAGTTACAATGTTGATTCTACACATAGCCCCGACGTCACTGACATTGTTGCTCAAACCCTTATAACGTTAACATTCATTTTCCCCCAACTCCCCGAAAGCGCTGTGAGCACGTTTCCAGGTGTGGAAGAGACCCCTAAAATTCAAAGCATAGCGGTCGGGTTGAGCAAGGATTAATTAAGCCTACCAATAGTATCATCTTTCCAATTTCCCACGTAAACTCATTTTACACAAGAAATAAGCAAACATTCTTGATATCCTGACCCTTTAAATAATGAGTGGGGAGACAATTAGTTCGTGCCAAAGCTATGAGAGGTGAATGTTACATCAGAACAGAATAGGGCACGAGGTGGGGGATGAATGGGGGACAGCGGTTGAAGCAAGAAATATGTTTCCTAAACTATAATTGCTCACTAATCAGTAGAAGAACTTGGATTATAAACAAAGTATAGATAATCACCAGATAATATGAAGGTTACATTTCTTGGTGTTTAAAAAGGGGATTTAAACAGTTGTTTTGACCCCAGAGTCATCGATCCAGCTTCCCCCAAATCTTGACTTACTCAACATGCTGCGAGCACGCGGACAATCGAGGAAGCTCGCGAGCTTGAACACAAAGTTTTTGCGTCAACACACGTAAATCTCAGACGACATCCTTTTTTTATTCTAAGTGGTTGAAGTGTTCCTTGATAAAACAATGATAAATCATTTCAATGTTATCAAATGGATGCAGGCTATTTGGCCTAGTATTTTAGTATGCGGCGAGGCAGGAAAGCAGCAAACCACTTCATTACTTCTCCTAGGCGTTGGTTGGCTGCACCATAAACACGCAGGAGCTTGTTTCTCACAGATTCAGACCTCCCCTTTCCAACCACCCAAATTGGCTCGTTTACGTCATTCTGAGCTGCAGAGATCGAGGAACTTCCTTCCTTGTAGAGAAGGAAGTAAAACAAGATGGCAAGCCATTCAAATGTATTTCCAGACACTCGCACGCATAGCCTAAAAAAAACCCAAGTATTTTCAAAAGTGTAAATTTTCTTGGTAGTGTTGTGATGGTTTTTTTTCCTCAGGGAGCAAAATGAAAACATGGATTGATAGGCCACGATCTGAACTATCTGCAATCAAATAATTATTAAAATCGGCGAAATCGATTTTTAGATATAGCGCAAAACGTGTTTAGAATTTTATTTATTTATTTATTTAATCGTTCTTATATAGCGCTTTTCCAGCTCAAGGCGCTGACCGATACAGGATCTAACTCAAGCTGCCAACTTGCAGCCTTTGGGCGCATCGTAATAACGCTCCAGACAACTGAGCACAATCCTGGGCAGCCAGGGATGGGGGAAAAGGACCTAGGTGCATGCTGGGTGTGTTCTTGTCACCGGCACTCACCCGTCTAGGACATGAGCGTCAGGATCTTTAAAGTCCCTCATGAGGGAATGTATGCCACACAGAGTAGACCTCGGTTTATACTCTCATCCGAAGGAGTAGGAAACGGGAGTGAAGTGTCTTTCCCAAGGACACAACACAAAGTCCCGGCCTGGGCTCGAACTCGGGACCTTCAGATCCGCAAGCCAAAGCTCTACTATTAGGCCACCACGCCTCCCTGAATAGAATCTAGTGAAGCAAAATGATCTTGACCTTTGAGGCAGTACAAATACGAAAGATCTAACATGCTTAGCAGTAGTTAATGTTAACGCAAAGCAAAAATGGTGAATTTCGGTTCAGTTATTCTTCATCCGTTTTTTAATTATTGTGTTTTAGCAACACAATGACTCCAGTCACAAGTATATCAACTAACAAGTTAGTGTCTCGTATTGCCCCCAGTCGACGTGCGGTGGTCCCGTTGCCCTTGGATTTAGCCACAAGCTGAGACGGGGGTATCCCAAACCTAAAAATAGAATAGAGAATTCTGGGAAATCTGATAACTCGCTACGGTTGCAGTCGTTGTCGCCATTTCTCGCGAAGATGTGCTGGCTGAAATTAAACGAAAGTTGGGAGAGGAACTGCATATTTCTGGTAGTGAACAAAGGCTTTGCTCAATTATCGAAGGAGAACACGATGGATTTATAGAAACATGCACACATGTATGTGAGCTCAGTGCAGGCGATCGTGAGTCTCAGTAAATGATTGATCGCCATTGTCATCGATTCAGCTGCTCAGATCGCTTCGATGTGATGGTTCATTTATCGCTTGAATCACACTGTATAATAATGCACATGCAAGTTCTGTCAAAGATATGATGATTTGAGCATATGTTCGATTCCGTACCGATTGAAAGGTGGGGTGGAAAAATTCAATCATGGTGATGATCAATCCTATTTTGCATTGGTGGTTAGGCCTACTTTATTGTGTATGGTCACGGGTACTTACCTTTTGTAGTTTGTGTGCTTTTTGTTCTGTCGGCCTTTAGTGTTTGCGTCGCCTTGGCTCGTTGTACTTTGTTGTGGTCTCGCTCTCTTTTGATTTTTGAAAGCAAATTTATTCAAATTGCATTGTTATCCAGCAGCATGCGAGGTCAAATTAGACGAATTCAGATCTAACCAATCTTCTTGTGACGCCATTTTGCGTGTGTCTCGTGTGCCATGCACCAATAGTCCTGCCGACGTCATTTCAGAAAAGGATTTCCCTACCCATAATTCCCCTGGGTTTTGAAGTTTCTAAAAAATTATTTTAGGCCGACGACGCTCTATGGAGCACAAAGCATGTAAAGGGAAGCAACCGGTTGTACGCGCACGTCAACAGAGACATAGAAGGGAGATACTAACTTGTTAGTTGATATACTTGTGCTCCAGTGACATTTGCGGTGGAGCAAATATGATGACACGGGAGGCACGCCATTATCCTAGGTCATGTTTCTATGAAGTGTGGTCAAAATCCGTCCAGTGGTAGCCTACATTAGATAGGGCGTCCAACGGACCGACAAACAGATCAACCAACGGACCGACGTTTGGTTCGTTCTGATTCACCCCAGGAACTAATCTCTGTGGTTATGGCTTTCCAAGCTTGTGCTACTTTTTTTTTTAAAATAAACAGGTAATAAAGGTGCGGAGATGCGGTACTTAGTACAGCACAATAGGACTTGAAAATGATCAAAGAAGCGGGGTCGCGATGACGTAGAGGCTATACATTTTTTTTAAGCCAATTATTTTATTAAAATTAGCGACTGCTGAAATTAATTAAGACCGAAACAATCCTCCACATTAATTATTAACGCGTCTTTGAAGCTTAGACCATGAATGTCAATGTCGTGTGGTGTTTTTGTGCCGTTATTTTGTTTTTAACGCCGACTGTGTGGCCATGTCTCTAGAGCATCAGGCCTTGTGCAAAGATCATCCTGCAAGGCACGATGCTAGGAGGCAGAAAAAGGGGGAGAGAGAAAGAGAGGTGCGAAGACAACATTCGAGAATGGACTGGCTTGACGAGAAACCATGAGAGCTGCTGAGGACAGAGAAAGATGGAGTACGCTGGTTAAACGATCATCCGTGGTGCCCAAACAACTTCCGAGTTACGGGATAGAGTAGGATAGGTAGGATACGATAGGAACTTTGACAAATTTCTTTGTATCTTTTAAATTAGTTTTTTTTTTCAGGGGGTTGTAGGTGGTTGTGGTGGTGGGAGTGGTCTGTAAAGTCACCCTAACAGATGTCGTCGAATTTACAATAACTGTCTTTCGCGTAACTCGTTTTCAAGAATTTTCGATTTTAATTTGTATCTATTTATGCAAATCATACTATTTAATAAAATTCATGTTTTCTACGGCTTTTCTGTCCAAAATTGCCTGCTTTTTTTCCCGTTTTGTACTCTCTGAGGCCAAAGTCTAGCCGAGGGAACCCGTGCAGTCGTATCTGGCGTTTTCAAGTGTTTGCAGCCCGCAGCACTCCTATTTGCTTCCCTTTTCTGAATCCATTTAACCGAATAACTGGCAACCCATAGGGGTGGTCCAACAAAAACATTGTGAATAATTATGAATATGAAGAATGATGCTTGCAGTATGATTTGAAAGTGCTGGGAACGGACCGATGTGTTTTAACTAAGTGTATTTGTGTTCGTAAAACTATTATGATTTCCATGAAAAAAAAAAAATTATTATCTTCTTTACCATTTTTTTTCTTGGGAGAGGGGAGTGGGGGTAAGGGGGGCTGTTCTGTAGCTTCCACCACCATCACCACCCTAACCTGTTTTTTTGTTGTTGTTTAATCACTTGATTGATTTATGAGTCTTTTCCCCTTTAAAACAAAGGTATTAGTCCAATGTGTGACTGTTATTTAAAATCTGCTGCTGAAGTAGTTTTTTTTCTCTCAGTGATATACAGGGTCTTCCAAAAGTCTTGGGCACATTTGAAGTCCCCACATCTCAATTACTATGAATGGTAGTAAGATAAAAGTTGTGCCATTTTAAAGCTAATTACATTAAGTTTTTGTAAAGCTGTTGATTTTTTAATTTCTTTTCAGACCCATTAATGGCGTTCACTCAACAAGAAAATGCTGGGACGCGTTTGGCAGGAATTTGACTATCGGCTTGATGTGTGTCGTGTGACCAATGGTGCTCACATTGAACATCTTTGAACATTCCATGTAAAAATTGAGATTACAAGCTTTCTGAATTTACCAGATGCGTTTTTATATCCTTAATAGTTTCGGAAATATTCAATGTCAAAATGTGCCCAAGACTTTTGGAACACCCTGTACTATAGATATCTAGTTTTTGTTTGTTTATTATTGTCAAACGTTTATTTGGATAAAACAATTATTTTATTTATTTTATTTTATAGATTTTAAAATGTGTCATTCGTTTTATTTTATTGTTAACTTTATTTATTTTATAACATTTTATTTTATTGTAATTCATATATTAATGAATTAATTAATTTATGAAATTATTTATTGATGAAATTATTTATTGAATTATTTATTTATTTATAATTTATAATTTTTAATTATTCCATTAAATATTTCTCCTTTTTAATCTGTATATATAATCTATTCAATTTGATAAAAGGTTATAGGATTTGTATAGCGCAAGGTTTATCCACCTGACTTTCTGTCACCTCAGTTGTGCTTTTAAGAAAAGTCCGTCCTGTTGCCCAAAGCAAGAGTTTACAACTTTGATATCCGGTCAGCGATCGTGACAGTACAGGGAAGTTTTATTTCTATTTGATCAGGGGCTATTGCTGTATACTTCACGGACAATTCATGTCCAGTTACTTTGCCCTTTAAATCAACAAAGGTGGTCGCCGCGAATACCCCAGCAACTGTTATTCACACCAAACACAATTACAAACACAAACACACACACACACACGCACACAATTAACTCTTTTTTCAGAGAAACGATTCATAAATAATTTTGATTCAAAATTACTGGGGTGATATTTACTGAAACTATACGTTCCCTATTCTTTATTTAAAATCATATATGTTAGATGCACATTTTTATTTCCTTTTTCTTTGTCATGGAGAAAAAACCTGGATTTTTATAGTGTATGTAATTGGTACAAATGGTTGCATATCCACACTTAACAAAAATGAAAGCATTGGAATCAGTTGTGCTGATAGCAGATTTTGTTTGAAGTTCGACATCGACAATATTCGAGAAGTTTACAATTCACTACAATTCAATTCAATTCAACAAATCTTTATTACCTCATCAAGGACTTTGGACAGGAGAAGAGATCATCACTCAAATAAACAAGTTAAAGTTACAAGTTATAAGCAAATAATTAATTAAAAAGCACATACAGCATATTCCTTAGGAGACGCCTTTTTACGCAAACCTCGCGCGCGCACACACACACATAAACACATACATTCACACACACCACACACAATCACTCACTCGCTGAATAAAAAGTAAAACTCACTTACATTCTACAGATGCACAGGTTCCACAATCATCAACAGTCAATCTAGTTACAGTTTTACACACATTGTTCTCAAGGAAATAGAACTCATAAGTTCTTATCACAGGAAATATTTTTTTTAAAATACTGTATCACAAGCTAAACACAGTGCATAGCTTCAATTATTTAGGAGCCATTGCGTCAGACAATGGGTCCCGACAGGAAGTCCTCTCCAAGATCGCACAAACAACTGCTGCCCTGACAAGGTTGAAGCCCATTTGGAAAGACAGGACCATCAGTCTACATTCCAAAGTAAGACTGCTGCGCTCCCTTGTCATCTCCATCTTCGTATATGCTTGCGAAGCATGGACCCTCACAGCAGATCTACAACGAAGAATACAAAGCATGGAGATGAGGTGCTACAGAAGAGTTCTGGGCATTTTTTTATACCCAACACATCACCAACGACGAAGTCCGACAGACCATCACACAAGCCATTGGCCAACACGATGACCTGCTCACAGTGGTGAAGAAACGGAAACTCCGATGGTATGGCCACGTCACCAGATCATCAGGCATTGCAAAGACCCTTCTGCAAGGCACAGTGCAAGGAGGTAGAAGAAGAGAGAGACCGAAAAAGAGGTGGGAGGACAACATTCGAGAATGGACTGGTTTGACACTGAGCGAAGCCATCAGGGCTGCTGAGGACAGAGAAAGATGGAGTATGCTGGTTAGGCGATCATCTGTGGTGCCCCTACGACCTCCGGGTTACGGGACAGGATAGGATAGGATAGGATAGGATAGTTATCACAAGCATGAAATGGGATGAAATGAAAGCACACAAAGAACCAACAATGGCAACAATGCCGCACTCGCACTTCGCTTGGTAGGTTACTAAATGCTAAAACCACAGTAAATTGCGCTTTAAAACGCATCACCCGCATTATTACAAATATTGTGACATAAAACAAAACATACTATACATCTATATGCAAAAATATACATGTACTGACAATGATAAAATATGTGTTGCCTTGAGCGGCTCCTGAGCTGGAAATGCGCTGTATAAAAACGTATAAAAACGTATAATAATAATAATAATAATAATAATAATAATAATAATAATAATAATAATAATAATAATAATAATAATAATAATAATAATGCGTTTCAACAAATTTTACTTGTTCTTTCCAACCATTTACACAACAGTTAATCTGCTGTCTTCATTTTAAAAATGATTTTCGCACGTGTTCTCTTTTCTTTTGAATTATAATAAAGTACAAAAATTGTAAAGGTGTTCCAGTGACCTTTCGGTCGTTGGGGTAAAAGGCGTTTGGGTCCTGCCTTTTCTCTAGGCCAGCTTAATGATGACGGTACCTATCTCCTTGTGCTTTACACGCATTAGCACATGTTTTGAGCTATTAATATTGACTGCTGGGTGGCTGAATGAGAATAATTAATTATTAAGCTCATTCAAACAAACAACAAAAAAAAAGGCCTGTCCACGCTGCTGGACTAAAGCAAAGACGTACACCAAAACATTTTCTTCTATCAATATTTGGTGGTAAGTAATAGGCAGTATACTAACTTCAGCGGAACTTTGCGCTTTGGGTGGGGGAAAAGGCACAAGATCGCAAGAGAGTGTTTTGTATGACGGCCTACTAGCGCCAAAACCGAGAGTTACCATTATCACGAGATAATTGAAATTATCACGTGTTCTGTGTAATTTACAGAGATACCAGTAATCCGCAGTGTTAATTAATAATTATCAGCATTTGCCATGCTTTCCTAGCGCCCAAACCTGATAATTACTAATATCATGAGATAATTACAATTATCAAGACATAATTACAATTATCAAGCGATAATTACAATTATCACTGAAAATTATAAATATCAAGATGAACATGCGTGGCCCGATGCGCGATGCGCATGCGCGGCAACTGCACTGTTCCCAGCACGCCTGGGGTTTTGGCCCTAGTAAAGCGTGGCCAAAACTGTGAATTACCGGTATCTCTGTGAATTACACAGAACACGTGTTAATTACAATTATCACTGACACATGTAAGTTTTGCAGGTTTTGACGCTAGTAAACCGCCTTACCAGAATTAAGCATGATCACGTGAACATTATAATTATCAAGTGAAAATTTTAATTATTATGTGATAATTACAATTTTCAGTTTTGGCGCATTTCCAGGGGGATTGATAGAGCCAAAACTGAAAATTAAACATGATCACACGAACATATTTGTAATTTTCAATGATAATTGTAATTATCTCTTGATAATTGTAATTATCCCATGATATTTGTAATTATCACATGATATTTGTAATTATCACATGATAATTGTAATTATCAGGTTTTGGCGCTAGTAGGCCGCCATAGTTTTGCCTTTCCTGTGTGACTGTTTGCAGAGACTAAAACTGGGCGCTTCAGTTTAAGGGTTCTAGGTTTGCTGGGTGATCCGTCAGCTTCAGCCTCATGAATTTTTATTGAACTAGGTGTATATTTGCCTTGCGTTGGACACTGGAGAGCTCTCTTAAGTACCAAACGTTCAAGGTTCAGCCGGACAACTTGTCAGGTGGGATTTGGGCCATTTAAAGGTGAGCTATGCACTGAAAGTTGGAAAGGGGTAACTTAGGAATTGGAGACGAGGGGCGAGGGGTTATGGGTAAAAATAAGAAGGGTGAAGCGAGATTAGTACATTCATGTCACTTTAAAAAAAATCACACATAAATAATTATATTGATTATGTATACGCTTTTTCTGGGTTTGTGGAGGTGGTTTTTTTTCAAACCCATAAATTCGATTGGCTATAAAGTGTGTTCGTGTTTGACTGAGGTATGGGGGATGGGACGGCGTGAGGGAGGTCTGAGGCTGCGAGGCCAGGGGAGACAACAAAAAACATGTTTAAAGAAAGCCCACGTTGTTGAGAATCCCACTATGCACGCTGTAATATGATGAGCACTGAGCATGCTGTTCTACCATGGATATTAGCAGTATTATTAAACCCCAATCAGTATTAGTATGCAAAACGTCTGTCAATCAAATGAAACAAACATTTTTTTTATAAAACAAACAAACAAACTAGAACAGTAACAAATTTGAATTTGTCTCAAATCCACTAAACGGTAAAATCAATTTTGCGTGTGAGTCTGTTGAGTGTTGTATCATTGTAAAGCGCATAGAGCTGTTAGATATATGCGCTATTTTAAATTGCCTGTAATAAATAAATAAATAAATAAATAAATTAATAAATAAATAAATAAATAAATGTTCGTCTTCAGATTCTCTGAGAGGATGTCTTAGACCACTAGGAAGACGCTTAACGCTTCGACTACTTCTCAGTGTATGGCGATTTCCATGGACATTGAAGGGGATATTCAGCCGACACTACCCTCATTGAAGGCGCATTACTATTTGCTCATCTTGTCCTTCCTGCTTTGCTATAAGATAGGTGGACAGTGAAGTTAGTCAGCATGTCTGTCCCACCTTCACTGACAAACGCCATGAGTAGAAATACGTAATGCCTCATCAGTCTCTGATACTCGGCCTGTAAGATAGACGGACGGTGAGGTCAGTCTTGGTCCCGAGATAAGCCGCTGGCTCCGACGGCCTATCCTATCCTATCCTGTCCCGTAACCCGAAGGTCGTAGGGGCACCACAGATGATCGTTTAACCAGCATACTCCATCTTTCTCTGTCCTCAGCAGCCCTGAGAAAGATGGAGTATGCTCCGACGGCAGTTAGATGAAAATTCATTATGCTGCGTCGACGATGGCGTGTCGTTGATTTTATGTTGTAGGTAAACAGCCGTTGTCAGTGAGCGCAGATCTCAAAAGAAGTCTGAAAACGGTTGAAAAGTCTAGGGTTTGAAAATATATATCCCAAATTTGAGTTTTATAGAGCTGTGATGATGCGCTTGCTGGCTGTTGTTGTATGTTTGTTTTTTTTCTCCGGGGTTTCACTTCTTCTGAGACCTTTGTATAATTATATTGAACGGGTTTGGTTTTAATTTTTAATTTTTAAACGTGATAGATGAATAGATACTCAGTGCTTATGGGGTCCAGCGGACTGCCAAGAGCCGAATCAGGACCACTTTAAACGTGATGATTCGGTGTCAGTAATAAGTTGAAAGCGCTGAATGCAAAGCAGATTAACCCAAAAAAAATGAAATACTGAAATATTTTGTACAACATAATATAAAAACAGATGGCGATGCCCGCAAAGCTACACACCTTCATAATCAATCACAAAGACCCCTGACACTGTCAGGTTTGGTTTCGTGTTCTGCTTTAAATAATGAAGAATGTGACCTTGAGTCCCAACTCCCGAGCATGAAAATATGTCTTGTTCTGCAGCTATAGTGAGACACCAGTGTAGGCCTAACAAAGGGGAGTCAAAGATCTATCAACGCCTTGGCAGCTTGATGCCTTAAAACAGGGACTGCTTAGTGTGGCTCCCAAGCAGCATAGCTGAACCTTTAGAAGCGTAGCTAACTATCCCTCTTACGGAGGTGAGTATACCAGCTACCCTGTAGGGCGTGGGCTACAGTATTGCTTGCCGTCTTCCACGTACAGTACCAGAGGCTGCTGTCCTACACTATAAAAACCCTGCCCTCTACCCTAATAACAGTACCAAGGGTAGTCCTGACAGATCTCTGACACTTTGCTCCTTCCTGTTGGAATTAAAAAAGCGTCCAGCCAATCGAAGAGTGCCGCCACTAGGATTAGGGGCCTTTATACAGTCTTGTCTGGATTACCCAAACTTCTGCAGCGTGGGTGTATTTGCAAGCTTGTCCTTTCGACTGTCTTGTTCTTTCTTCTTTCTTCCTTTATATTCTCTCTCTCTCCCCCGCCCCCTTCTCTCTCTCTCTCTCTCTCTCTCTCTCTCTCTATTTCAACAATATCCTCTCCCCCACCCCCACCCCCACACAACAAAATAAACAAAATCTAATTCTTCGTAAACAATTCCATATTCCCCAACTCTTGTTGTTGTTGTTGTTGTTGTTGTTGTTGTTGTTGTTGTTGTTGTTGTTGTTGTTGTTGTTGTTCTTCTTCTTCTTCTTCTTCTTCTTCTTCTTCTTCTTCTTCTTCTTCTTCATAGCATTCCTTAGTGACGTTTGGGTTGTCTCCTATCGATACCGTATACCTCTATCATTGCTATTCCCCTACCTCTGTTATTGTGTCAGTTCTCATTTCGTTGTGCTTGGCGTTTTACGCTGTTACGCAATCATTGCAGTAGATTGGTAGGAAACGCGCACATTACATTATTTTAAACTACAGTTTTAAAATTCCTAATATTGTACAGTGCAAACATTTTTTTTCCAGTGCTTGAGATGAAGAATTAATTTATGCTGTATAAAATGACTATTTCGATGACGATTATCATTGCATTATGATGTCGGCAATGCATGTTTATGCTAGTAATTCAGGATCAACAAGCAGTGAAAAAGTCGGTGGTCTTGCCTCATTCACATAGGTTTCTTTAGATTTGTTTTTCTTACACAATATGCCCCTGCAATCCTTTAAGGTTTTACTTTTTTTATCCTCCTTAAAGCACCTTCACATCTTTTTCTGACTCGATGACGCATTAGTCAGTGTATAATACTCATTTTACCAATGGGTGGGCTGTAGAGCACCTTAAAAGGAAACTAATTAAGACTAATCTTGTTCTTCTCAAGGAACTGTAAGCCATTATTATGGTTCCTTTTCGTCTGGACTGTTTACAAATTAATTGACGGTCGCTGTTTACAAATTAATTGACGGTCTCAACTTACAAATAAATACACGGGGCTTGCAATAATAATAATAATAATAATAATAATAATAATAATAATAATAATAATAATAATAATAATAATAATAATAATAGTAATAATAATAATAATAATAATAATAATAATAATAATAATAATAATAATAATAATGATATTTATATAGCGCTTTTTCCCAATACACAATATCAGTTCAAAACACAGTACTTACTCACGCATTCATTCTAAACATCCGGCTTCATACAAAATAAAATCAGACACTTGGTAACGAATAAGAGACGAGGGAGGTGTAACAGCAGAAATATTGACGACAACATGTAGTAAATTAGCTTAGCGCAAAATAGATAGCATGGAATCAAAATTGACGTTAATTCACGAGTTATCTAAAGAGAAGCCCACACATGTTAAATTAACTTCCTTCAGACAGACCTGGCTAAACCAAGAATTTTAACTAGCTTACTTCGCAGAGATGACCAGGGTCTCCTAAAACACTAAGTAGCTTACGCTACTCATATCTCTATTTGATCTAGCCTGTGCGGCTCTGACACGACGTCAGGCCTAACCCAGGGTGTCTCCCAAGTCTAACAGGTGGGGAGCATTTTCAAAGAAAGAATATTCAAATGTAGTCCATGCGTAGAAACGAGATTAAGAAACGAGAATTAAATGATTGTTCAGAGGAAATAGAACCCCGTGCATATTATCCTTGAACCCCAACGTTAGCTCTTCAGTCGAATACTAACTACGAAGCTGCGAGAGTCAAACCAAGGAACAAACTGCAGTGAACGCTTATCCTCAGCCTTATTATCAAGATAGAATAGAGACGGTTTCACGAATCCCAGAGTCTAGAAAAATCAGCTCTGGGACGGTTTGTGGAGACAAACGCATGACGCTTGCTCCCGTGGTACAGAAGGAGAACAACCTAGATTCTACCTCTCCACGTCCGAACCTCGTAGCTACAAGACTCACCCGACTCACCAGATTAACCTGAGAGGCAAGACCCCTCAGACGGACCCCAGCGTACGCCGACGCGTTACAGCTAAGTCACCCACAAATGCAACTGAGATATAACACTCGCGAAACATAGTCGACCACTCGAACATTTATTAGACTACGAAAACAAGAATAGAAGACTTGCTTAGCAAAGGTTAAAGAAAACCTGCTGACAAACTTTCCCAGCACATTGAACACTTAGAATTATTAATTTACAGTTTAATGAAAAAATGTTAAAGTTGTGTTGCCTATATAAAAGTTGAAATCACATACATACGACTGGTGTCATTCTATTTGTATTGTTGTGTATCTCTTAGTTTTCCTCTCTTGAGACATAGTAACCTAGTCTTTGGATTAGTAATAAGCATTTCTCAAATTAAGCCAAATGATACTATAACGCCCGAGAACAAATATAAATTTTACGTGACCAAGCACCGTGATCAGTCTCTCACATCGCTTTGGAATTCTGGTAAAAGAACGATCAATAGTAGTAGGCTAACGCCCCACTATCAATAAGTCTTACCCCTTAGTAAGATAAACGTATCTTCCCAGAATATCACCACAGGAGGGAGGGAGGAGATAGAGTTAAGGATGGGTGATGAGGTGGGTGGTGGCGGTGGTCTGAATCAAAACAAAAAAAAACAAAACAAACCAACTGGATGAATGACGACGATGATGATGGGAGGCAAGATCAGAAACATTTACGGAAGAGATGAGTTTTCAAGTTGGATTTGAAAGTATAGCATGATGATAATAGCAGAAATGCTAGACTGTTTAGCTTCCAACATTATAATCATCTGTAAACTCACATACTATGCTGTCGTTTACAATAGCAGGTATTGATATAGACTAGTGTATAGCTTGAGTGCTTATCTCAGCATGTGTGTATGTGTGTGTGTAAAACTGACCGTCACACTTTACACTTAAATGCACAGGCCTACAAGAACATGTACAGTTTATACACTATACATTTCTGAATCCTCCGGACTCCCATCAAGGCCAGGTCAGATGCTTGCGTGGAGGTATTGTGAAGGGAAACGGCGTCATGCGACTCTCGTGCCACTGACACCTCCCCTACTACCGGACCTTCAGGACATTTAACATCATTATTTATGCGAGCACAGCAATCCAGCACATGGCCCGCACATTCTTCATCACCATTACGCTCAACAATTTTTGTTTTTTCGGCGGGGTTATTTTTATGTTTGTATAAGCAAGGAGACGAACCCAAAAACGTGCTCAAATAATATTGAGGTGAACAAAGCATAGTTTTTTAAAAATGTAAAAAATTTTTTTATATACATGCCGATCTAAATCGGGATTATTTTGTGTTTATTTTCTACATGTGCTCAGTGTTTGGAGGATGTAGACTGTTCTCGAAAAATCTGGACGCGACTGCTGTTCGATTGACAACTATTTTCCGAGCATCAGTATTTACTAGCAAAATGATGTCTATGTGATTGTTGTTTTACAAAAATCTGTTATTTAAGGTATTTAGAGTGGGGCAGTTTATTTCAGATACTCTTCTTCTTCTTCTTCTTCTTCTTCTTCTTCTTCCGAACCGTGCCTCGCATGTCACTATCTGTCTAAATCTATGTTAACAATGTTTATTAAGAACTTTAGGGGAGGCATACGTAGCGTGTCGCGAAATCATCCACGAGGGCAATACCAGAGTTGTTAGCCTTTCTGCTTTTGCCTACAGCAATACTTCTACAATCTGGCTGTAAGAAAACACATCTTAACAGGGTTGTTAAAATGCTATTATCTCCACTTTCATTAATACGATTCAAAAACAACATATTCTTTACTCAGGGGTTAATTTTTATGATATATTGACTTTAGACAGTTCTTTTATGGTTTATTGTTGATAACGCGTGACCTATAACCTACTATTGGTATCACTTCACCACAGAGAAACACAACTTTCGTAGATTACCCAGGTGCTACTGTATGCGGCCCTAGAAACTGTTAATAGCGTACCGTCACGATGGCTTTATAATCTTCATTTTTCATCGCGGGATGCTGGTGGGTAAACTTATTTATTATGGCAATGTAAACTCATTTGTAACCGTTTTAAGCTGTTAAGCCCTCCTCGTGTTTTTGGGTTGCTGCCCGAACGTCTCCAAGCCGTCAGAAGGCACACGTTCCTTAAGTGTGAAAGCTAAGAGATAGAGGGTGGAAGTGAGAGCTGACATTGTTACATTGTACGTTAAGCTAAGAGGTAGATATAAGAAAATTAATGACAATACATCAAGTTGTATGTTCAGCAATCCAGAGGGACGTCGTGGTTGACTTTTTTGTTTGTTTGTTAAAGTGTGGAGGGAGCAGACAAAACACTGTGTACGTTAAGTAGTTGGAGAACTAGTTGTAGGCAAATAAATGACAATGCTTTCTGGTTTTGAGAGTTATCCAGCGCAATGCGATTCTTCAGGGTGAAAATTAATACAAGCGGGATGGGGTGAGTAGACACACACACATTGTAGGTTGAGAGCTAGATATGAGAAATAAATTACAATGAATTTTATGCTGTGCGTTGCAAATCTGAAGTTTTTTTGTTTTTGTTTTTATTAGAAAAGGTAATATCAGCATCTGTTTTATAAATGACAATAACATGTGGTTTTCAAAATTGCAGCAACCCATTGGTAGTGTATTAACCTGAGGTCACGAGCAGCAAGAAATATACTTACTAATAGATCATATCTGCAATTGAAGTAATGAATGAAGTAATAACAGATATGTATATATGTGATAATAGCAAGAAGAGTAGGCCTACAGTTATTTTTTTTAAAAAAGTACTTCTGTGAATTTTTGGATTTATAGTACACACTTGACTTTTGTTTTACACAAAAACGTATTCGCCATTCAGATAACTATGCACAGTAATATTATTGTCAAATGTTGTAATTTCTTTC
>CM072511.1:102600741-102628241 GCA_036898135.1 Oncomelania hupensis | reverse complement strand
TGGGTATCAGAGATTGCTGAGCGGAGCGTTACCGCCCAGAGTCAGAGTATACATAAGGTCTTTGAGCCTGTTAAGTTCTCTGACTATAGTAGTAACCATTGATGTAGAGTTGTGCAGTCTAATGGCTACATGTCTGCAGCGAAATCGCCTGGAGCCCCCGACCGGAAAGTGTGAGCGGTAGATGGAGGGGAAAAAAATTGCTTGAAATAGCGGGAATCAGATAGAGCCAAATATCGGTCTGTCGGCCAGTTGCGTGCCATATCTCAAAAACCACTAAGTGGATTTTGACTAAATCTTCATAAGAATATTACCTGCCTGGGTTAGTGCATGTCTAGCCTCCCATGCCATCACATGTCCTCTTCCGCAAAGGTCAAGTTCAATGGGGTCAATTTGGTTTGGCTAAACATGATTTGCTATATATAATCTTTTAAAAAAAATATATTAAAAAATTGTCTTATTCGATTTTAATAAATTTTGGTATAAAAATACTTTAAATCGTAGCAAACAGTTTGTCGGTCAGTCCTTTGCTCCAAATTTCACAATTTTCCCAAAACACATCTTTTTGCCTTACTGCAAGCATGATTGGACCGATCTGTGATTGTTTTTACTATTATGATACTGTAACCACCATTTGACCCTTTGCCTGGTTCCCCTCTGTTCTTTCGCAAAGGTCAAGGGTGCAAAGGTCAAAGATATATATAGTAGTAGCCTACTACTAACGTTTTGCGTGTTATCTCAGACATTGGCTGAACCGATTTTAATCACTTTTGCGTGCAGATAGTTTAGACAGTAACCAATCATTTCATGCTTTCAGTTTGCTTGTTAGGATGGAACCGAGTCACAACATCGCCGCGAAAATTATCACCTTTGAAAATGTTGATTTTTTTTGTCTGTACGTGTGAGCGTCTGGATTTATACAATGAATGACTTGCCGTCTTGTAGTCTCCGCGGTCCTGCCACTCTCACATGTGTATCCATGGAGAGAGAGAAAGAGAGAGAGAGAGAGAGAGAGAGAGAGAGAGAGAGAGAGAGAGAGAGAGAGAGAGAGAGAGAGAGAGAGAGATTGACATTTGACATTTGACAATTTATTGCATTTTTGGCCATTGGCCCATATGCTCACACGCACGCGCACATGCGCGAACACTCTCCATTCACACGCATTTGATTCGAGCGTTGGTTTCTAACATACAAAAAACATTGACTGAACGGAAAAAAACAATAATATCTAATAGACATTTTTTGCGCCATAAGAAGTGTGTGTCTGTGTGTGTGTGTGTGCGGGGTTCAGGGAAGCAGGACAATGCATTAGCTTATTCCAGAGATTCTGCAAGCTTTTTGCGTCTTGCGAATGCGTGATATACAAACTTACTGAGGTTTCGTAAATGCGTAATCCCTTTCAAGCTCATCATGTCTTTAAGTAAAGCAGGTCGATCTGACAAAAAGCGATTTCTAAAATCATCATACAAAGGACATACATACAAAAAGTGATATTCATTTTCAACTATATTCTTACATACAAGAGAGAGAGAGAGAGAGAGAGAGAGAGAGAGAGAGAGAGAGAGAGAGAGAGAGAGAGAGAGAGAGAGAGAGAGAGAGAGAGAGAGAGAGAGAGAGAGAGAGAGATCACAACTATAATTTATTTAATTTATTTCCCTAATGACTAGTTATCCAAAGTGATATTCCGTGAAATAAACAGCCACACCCAGTCATTATTAAGCAGCACCACACATACAATAAGGAATCTCCCTGAATATTTTTAACATGGATTTTACTAAGAAGTAGAATAATGGTGTTAGTGACTATGTGAGAGCGTTTTTTTTTCTTTCTTTCTAATAAAACATTTTTTTTTAAGGTAAGAAGTCGGCCGATGAAATACACGTGGCTTTCAGTTATTTTAATTGTCAGTATGAAATACTTATTAGTATTCCACTTTGATTAACTTCTTTCTTGGAGAGGGTTGTGTTAGGCAAGATAATGCTCCTGTGTTCAAAGTAAGCTAGACCAAGAATGCTAGCTCAGGAAACGTAACTATTTAGTTGTATAAGTACAAGAACTGTTTCCGAGTGTTTCATAATTTCACGCGTTGAATACGAACTTGCAGAAAACGATAATAAGTGCAAGTAGGCTGCTTCAACCAGGATGCTGATTTATTTTAAAGTCGATCCTGCAACGCACATGGATCAACTTTTATGAGTATAGCATATCACTGAACATGCAAATGAGAATGGTGAGGAGTTTATAACATAAGAAAGATTTAATGAATATTTTTTTAGAGCAAGATATTCTGTAATCCTGCATCTCTCTCTCTCTCTCTCTCTCTCTCTCTCTCTCTCTTTCTCTCTCTCTCTCTCTGTGTGAACCATTTTTAATCAATCTTAAATTAATATGATGGTTCAATTAAGCTCAATTTCACATATCTAGATCAGTTTGGCAACGCCCGTCTGTTCAATTCTCGAGACTTTTGCACTGGTTCATCTTAGAAACCAAACTGCAGTAATTCCAAAGGCAACTGAAATCTTCTCATCAATAGAAGATACCATGAATGAACCGAGCGGCTGTTGTAAAAATTTTAGATTGCAAAGTCAACAACATAAATCGTAGGACAACGGTCGTCAAGACTGCTCGAGCATCAAGATGTCAAATGTCAGCTTGCGTCATAATCAACGTTATTGATCGTTTCGTATCTTGCTTTACTGGTTGTCAAACATTACTTGAACAGATTTGAAAGAGCGGATGGTTTGGGAATAAGGGTGATGAAAGAAATTAATGATATATGCAATATTAAATTTGTATAGTTACTCCGACTTTAGCAGTGGCAGTTATATAGCCTGTAAAATATATTAATATTTCTTATCTTAGGCCTGTATAGTGCAATTATCAGCTCAAATACCTTAATATGCTCAAATACTTACAATAATAATACCTGAATATCAATACTTTTTCCTTTATATTTTTTTTTCTCTTTTATTTTTTGGGGGGGTTGGGAGGAGGGAGTGAGGAGAGGTGGGGAGGAAGAAGAGAGAGAGAGAATACATTTTAAAACAGATTCTAATATAAGTGGCAAGCAAGAAATCTAGAATACACATCGCGTGATTTGGATGTGGGTAATCTAGGTGTGCATGCACTGGGAGGGATCAGACGGGGGGATCTGCACAGTCTTGTAGTGAGATTGATGGGACAGTAATCACAGCAGCTTTCCAAGCACCGCGTCTAATTCGAATAGAAACACGCAGACTTATTGGAAAATTTGTTTCAGGGAACTCCAAACTAACTTAGCAATGGTCCACTAGATGGAGTAGCAGGGATACGAAGACAAACATAATATGCACTCGGAGGCGACAAAGCGGGTGCAATACGTTTTCAATTAAAGGTAATGTTTTTGGCGGTACTTGCACTTTGCCCGGTGAAAAAGCAAGGTGGATCAGGGCAAACCCGAAAACGGGCGGCGATTTACGAGGGATAATCACAGTTTGATTCGTGGGACTTTTCCTTTCGTTGTCTTCCACGGGCCATATCAATAACAAGGCTAAAGCCTCGCTCAGCCCCGCGCAAATCTGGCCCTCAACGACTCCGCTACTGCGAGGCTCTGCCACCTATCGAGTTCCAGCTATGGAAACCAGAGCCTCTCAAGCCCCTCTAATGGCATCCAATAAACAATCTTTTCTCTATAAGTGTACACAGCTTACACATTCGGTCATTAATCGGCATTTCGGTGTCAATCGTGGCCATTTGCAGGCAGCTATCGATAAGTTTCCAGTGACCGGTAAGCGGTAGCCTAGATTAACTTTTGAGTCGTAGCAGCGATGGAGTTAGGCTTTAGTCCTGGCGCTACTCGGGTGGTGACAGATTCATGGTTATCTATCGTCGATAAAAGGCTTTTGGTCGTGTTGACACGCTCGCAGCTCCACATCGCCCTCCTTCCTCTAGCAACGACCTGTGGGGCCGATCACATCAACTTATCATCCGCTCATTCCCCTTTCCACTCGATCCTTTCTTGTCCTCCTGTCCTTCTTATTCCGATCCACCTATTGTTCTGTCCGATCCTAGCGTTAACTTATCTCCGGTCTCGGTATACATTATACAGTTGTAGACAGATCGGAAAGCCTGACTGGGCGCGTAGTTGGCCTCCGGTGCACTTTGTTTCTGGCCATCTTATCACGAAGCGGACTAGGTTTCTAGATCCAACGCGATCTGCGTTATTCCAACACAGCATTAGCCTTTTCTGATTTTTGACGAACGGGCGCCTTGTTCGCTTGAGCCCTGTTTGTGTGCAATCGAAGTTGTGGCAGCTTTAGCGCGGCTTACGGGCAGCTTCTCGAGCCATTTGTACGGTATTCTATAAGCAAATGTACGCTAGGTTCAGTTAACAGAAGGATTTACCTACAACTCCACTCTATGCAGGCTGCATAGTCTTCTATTGAAGTTGAACCGAAGGCCTCAGAACCTGTGTAGAATGGTCGATAATGATATCGATACAATGCAACAACTGGATCTCACATTACTAATTATAATTATAACAAATTTGAATATGTGTAATCATGAAATGTTTTCCTTACTAGAAAAGGAAGTTTATCATGATAATAACATAAAAAATATATCTCCACTGAATTGTTCAAGACCACTTTCTACATTAATATATAAATTAAGAATGAACGCATGGAACACTAAATACTCAGCTGATGTTAAATGTATATGTAATACAAGTCTATCAGTACATCACCTTCTCTTTGAATGCTCAGTTTTAACAGACATATTCAAAGTAAATGGATATAGCATAACTGAATATGGACATTCTGTAGACATGGTTCTATATCATCCAAATGTTACAGACATTGTGAAAGTTATTGCTAAATCTCCTGTTGGTAGACTCTTATAGCCTGTTTGTTTTGAAATTATGTTTTGAAATAGTTCAAGTGATTTTAAAGTTACATTTTCAATGTCTATGAATATCACCTAAATGTGTCATCAAACTGTTACAGACGTTGTAAAAGTTATTGCTAAATCCACTTTTGGTAGACTCTTATAGACTGTTTGTTTTGAAATTATGTTTTGAAATAGTTAAAGTGTTTTAAAAGTTACATTTTCAATGTCTAATATCACCTAAATGTGTGAACAGACATTAAATTAAAGATTGATTGATTGATCTCACATTACCTCCTTAGAAAGCTAAAGAACTTAAATAGTTGAATACAGCAAAGAATTTTCGAAAGTTGGTATCGTTACAACATGTTTTGAAACTAGTACATGAAGCTTCAGTCAAACTAAACAAATAACAAGCACTTTAGAAAAAAAAAAACCACCATTCTCGATTGATTTACAAGTTATTATAAGAACGTTATAAAGTAGAACAAATAACAATTAATTCGTTCTTTTTATTCATATTTGTTAACAAATGATTATTGAATGGGCTTGACCAGCTTTAGTTAAATATTAAATTGTCAAACGCTGGTCTTTTTTTCTTGATGCATGCGACGTTGTGTTACATATTTCATAATAAAGAAAAACTCGCAAACTGTAAATTAAATTTTAAAAAAGATTCGAACAACTGCTCTGCTATCTAAGCTTGTCTAACTAGCTAAACAAGCGGGTTAGACAGATCAGACACATCTTTCTTTCATTTTAAGCGCGTTAGACTCCAGAGAAAACTATGTCCGTTTGTCAGGGACTCTATCGCCTTAAATTCATGGGAGACATGACTCCCAAACAATTTGACAAACCGAGTGACACATTTTGCAGCGCGCAGTCCGGGCCCTCCTACTTGAAAAACGCATTAGCTGTTGAGAGGGGAGACAAGACGACCCGGCAAATTCATTTGTTATCTCCCTTTTTTTCCCAAAATGTCGTCTTACTTCCGAGACGGTAGTAGTACTACTAGGCAGGTAGGAAGGGGCAGCTCTCTCTCTCTCTCTCTCTCTCTCTCTCTCTCTCTCTTTCTCTCTCTCTCTCTTTCTCCCCCACCCACCCACTCCCCACCTTTTAGTATGTTGGTCAAAGCTGGCTGTAAGCATGTTTGTGAATGCTGTAGAAAAGGATTCACCTTGTAGGCCACCACCGTTGAGCTGACCGCTGGCAGAGTACGGATAATATGAAATGGTGTGCCTTCTGGTTATCGTTCGCTAGGCAGAGCTCGTATAGTACGATATTGAAAGTACAGTAGTAAGTTTTAAAAAAAAGGTCTCTTAGTACTTAATTTTATTCATTTGTTATGAGCATAATTATTGGTATATTACTAATAAAAAGTAGAATGAGGACGATTGAGCCAGAGAGAGAAAGAGAGAGAGAAAGAAAGAGGGAGAAATATGTGCAATAAATGTAGTGGGAACGGCGATTTTTTTTTGGGGGGGGGGCGGGGGGGGGGGGGCGGGGGGGGGTAGGAGGGGAGAGAAGTGGGGTGAGGGGAGGGAGGAGGGAGGTTGCCCCTATTCTTTTGGGCTTGCAGGGCTCTTGTAGAATTAAAGGAGATTGTTGCGAGGGCAGCGTTGCCTATCGCTCTGTTTGTCCAGTACCACATTACTGTCATTCCAATTTGATTCCTGGCACATTAATCATGGGGAAATCTGCCTTAACAACGGTCGACGTGTCTACACTAACCATACTGGCCTTTAAAGGAAACATTTATTTTTATCGAAATCGCAAGCTCATTTTGCAGTGAGCTGAAGAGAGAAAAATCATGTCCGTTGAATTGAATTGCTCAGGGTATAACTATGATTATGAGGTTTATTTTATCTTGTTCAGTTCAATTCAATTCAACAAAATCTGTATTACCATCAAAGGGATTATGTACTAAATTTTGTGTTGCGTTTGAATAAATAAAAGCAAGAGAGATAAATACCAATTCTTAACAACAGATAGGCCTACTTACACTAAAAAAATATGTTTTAGAGTCTTTCATATTTATGACTTAAACACACACACAGCCCACACATTTTGTAGAAACGACGTTCTGATGACTGTTGTGAAAAAAAAACAGGGATTATTTTGACAAACTTTCCATTTCTTTGACATTATTTTGACATTTTCAAATTTTTAAAGCTATCCCTAACCCTAACCCTAACCCTTAACCTAACCCTAATCCTAAAACAGCTCTAACTCAACGAAGCACTATTTTGACGTCAAAATAGTACGGCCTTCCAAAAAAGTCAGAAGAAACCATTGGAGTTTCATGTGTGTGTCAGAGTAACGTCGTTTCTACATGCCCACACACACACCTTATACACTTAACAACAGGGCGATTTTGTTCGCTCTCGACTAGCGTCCCCTGTTGTTAAGGGATTTGGGATTGGGATGGTAAAGCCCGGTGCAAGAGACGCCTTTTTTGTTTTACACCACAACCCCACCTCCAACTGATTTTTATGAAATAAATATTCTTCTTGGCTTTACTATACGTATCAGCGACAAAACATCGTCGCCGTATACGTATTTATGGTTTAAAATTTCCTACGCATAATTCAAAAACATTATCTGTCTGTCTGTCTCTTGCATCTCATTTGCCAGCGAGCCTTGTTATTAGCGACTAATTTGTATTAGCGCACATTGACTTTATCTCAGCAAGCTATAGGCACAGTATGATATGTGTAGTCCTATTGTGAATCTCTTGTTGACAGTTTTTGCATAAACAGTCTTCTATTGACACTCTTAGCAGACTATCTATAATACAAATTTCTCCGATGTTATTTAAATATGAGGTATTTTCTTCCATTTATTTCCAGCAAACATTACATACAAATAACACTGAGAAAAGGAACGAATGTGGGAGGAAATTTCAGTTTTAAGTAAGTTAAATTTTATGACAAGGTATAGAGAGAAGGTCTCAATTCTGAGAAGACATAACAATAATAAAAATTATTGTGAGCGTTTATTCCACCAAAAGATCGAAAAAGATTATAATGCCAAAATGGTTCTATCGCGCAAACACAATATACAGACTAGACCTGCATGCAAAATATTATAAGACAACTGCAATATATAGCACGGTGTATCATAAATCATAATGAATTATATGTAAAATCGAAACATAAAGATAAGAATGACACGATACACTGAGCTTTTGGTGGCATCAAGCAGTTGTTTCAGTTGGTATCAGGCCTCTGCCATCAGGATTAGGAAGAAAATCTGATTTCCTGCAATAAGAAGGTGATCATGAACAATGCAGGGGTTTATCAATGCGGTGGGGGTGTCAATGTGTTGTCGCATGCCAGAGCATGCTCGCTGGCTCCTGGCTAATACTATGCGATAATAATGAAGCTTGGCTAGATTAGCATCTTGAAATTAATCGACAACCTCTTCAGGATCGAAATGCACACTTAGTGCCAGAGTAGCAAGTATACTGAGCAAGCATGAGCCTGCTAAAGCTCTGATACTGAAGCTTCTTCCCATTAAACCGGTGCAACTGGCCAGAAGATACTTGGCCCAAATGTAAACTCTGGTATAAAAGAATCTAAAAAATATATAATGAATTACAATGTTTTAAATCCCTGAGTTAAAACTACTTTGTATCCATTGGGGGATTTTACACACATACACACACACACACACACACCCACACACACACACACACCCACCCACACACACACACGCACGCACACCACCCACAACCCTCGCAACCCTTCCACCCCCAACGCCCTTCTTATTTCTGTCCATCCCATTCAGCAGCAAAAGCTCAAAGTCTGGAGACACTTGGGTGCAATGAGCTCGGCTGTATTTTGAGACATCTGCCCTCTAGATCATCCGATACCAGAATTTGAATGCTGCTAATGGCTTTGACTATTCTGCAAGGCACAGTGCAAGGAGGTAGAAGAAAAGGGAGACCGTAAAAGAGGTGGGAGGACAACATTCGAGAATGGACTGGTTTGACACTGAGCGAAGCCATCAGGGCTGCTGAGGACAGAGAAAGATGGAGTATGCTGGTTAAACGATCATCTGTGGTGCCCCTACGACCTCCGGGTTACGGGACAGGATAGGATAGGATAGGAATGGCTTTGCCTGACTTGTTAAAGGGCGGAAAGAGTACGATGGAACTATACCGGACTATACCTGTTCTCTGCATTGATACATGTAATGCTTTTAATTGTTTTAAAGTATTTTCGCTTATGATGCCAAGGGAGGAAAAGTCTGAAGAAAAGCCTTCCTACGTAGGAATCGAATGAAGAATAGATTGAAGCCAGGTAGTTAACAGACTAAAAGAATAGACTGAGAAAAGGTTAAGACACAGACTGAAGCCAGGCAGGAAGAAGAAACAAACTGCATGCAGCCAGCCATGTAGATAGGGAAGCTGCAAAGGAGAGGCCAAGGGGTTGTGTAACAGGGGTGATCCCAGGCCTTATCAAAGCCTAGTTTGGGGCTCTTAAAATCGCATTTATTGTGGGGAGCGGCATGCGACCCAGGACAGCGCCACACTTCTCTCGCCCACACCAGCGTCGTTCAAGTGTCTGTCTGGACAAACACTCATCGTTGTGGCAGGCAGATCGCTGTAGAAGGCCTACACATTCACATTCATTTATATCAATGATCAACCTTTTCTTTTAGTTTAGTCCTGAAAAGGATTTTGATAAACTAAAAAAAATCTTCCTTTTACATTCACATTTACTATCAATGATCAAAGATTTTGTATGTGCGTGTGCGTCTTTTAGTTTACTCTTGAAAATGTTTTTAATTTTATTTCTTTTTTTTTTTTAGTCAAACCTTATACGCCTAACAATATAGAAACACATAATGTTGAATGGAGGCAAGAAGGCCTAGGGTGGGACGAAGGTGGGAATGGGAGGGTGTTTGTGAAGATGAGATGTGAGAGCGGGAGCATTATAACCGTTAACGTTAACGAGAGTAAAATAACCCACCATGTCACGCGACGTTAAAAAAAGGAATGAAAACAAAATTAAACTTGAATAATAAATAATAAATATATTGATATATAAATTTTTAAAAAAAGTCATTATTGAAGTCATCAAAAGCCTGTATGACAAGGCTACCAATGCAATCTTCCTTAACAGCGTCCTCGGAAACTGTTTCAGAACAACAATCGGTGTGCGTCAAGGATGCCTACTCTCTCAAACACTCTTCAACATCTTCCTGGAGCGCATCATATCAGATGCTCTTGCAGATCGCAAAGGCACAGTCAGCATAGGGGGTAGAGCAATCTCCAACCTCCGTTTTATGGATGACATTGATGGGTTGGCTGGGGAGGATCAAGAACTTGAACAGCTGGTACAGAGGCTTGACATCACCTCCAGAGCATATGGAATGGAAATAAATGCAGAAAAGACCAAAATGATGACCAACAACACCAATGGTGTCAAAGCGGACATCAGAGCTCAAGGCCAATCCCTCAACACAGTGCATAACTTCAAATATTTAGGAGCCATTGTATCAGACAACGGGTCTAGACAGGAAGTCATCTCCAGGATCGTACAAACAACTGCTGCTCTGACAAGGTTGAAGCCCATTTGGAAAGACAAGACCATCAGTCTACACTACAAGGTCAGGCAGCTGCGCTCCCTTGTCATCTCCATCTTCCTATGCGCTTACGAAACATGGACTCTGTTACGTTGAAACGCGAACGAAAGTATGTCGGAAGCGTGTACGATAGATCTAATCGTTTCGATTTGCAAAGTATTCAATAATGGAGTTTATTTACCTTTGATTTGAGTTTGCATTGCTGTTAGGAGAGGCTTTGTATAACGTTGATAATTTTTGTTGGTCGATATTGTTGTAGAATCTTCTGGATCTGTTTGTTTACTATCGATCGAAGTTTCTTGATGGTCGTAGATAATGGAGAACATTCTTTTGGCAGGAAGAGAGAAGTATGACGTAAGTCAGTGATGACGATCTTTAGTTCGATTGGTGGCAGTACGTCATTTCTACCATGTACCAAATTGTTCCAGAAAAGAGAGAGGTTATTTAATCGTGTGCCGAGTTGCTGTTGGGATAGTAAAGTTGTTGATAGTGATTTGGAGAGTTGCTGTGAAAGTTGTTGAGTTGAATTGAGAATTGTATGCAGTTGTTGATGTGTGCTGAATAAAAGTGGAAAACTTCATACGCCGACTTTGTGACTTGTATGCTGCTTGAGCGGGTTGCGTGAATAAACGAATCTGAGTTACACAACTATCAGGAATTCAAGCATCGGGGCTGAATCAGATACTGATAGAAAACTCCAACATCAAACGGAGTGTAACATTTTGGGGGCCAAGCCGGGATTCACGCCATAGCCAAGGGTTCAACTGCTACAACAAACGAGTCAACGTTACGAGAGGCAGTCATCGAGGGTAGCCGCCAACGAGTTGCGTCGAGAGGGGCCAACATACTGGGACTACATCCGATAGGTTCGGGTTGACTGCAAGGGCGTGTAGTCGCTGAAGAGTTGCTTCGTGAGCGAACAACAGATCGGGACTACGTGGCTACCGTAAGACTACGTCGAGGGACAGTCTCGGAGCTACATCGCCAGTGTTACAGCGAGCGTCGAGCGGACGTCGCGTCTACTTCAGCACAGGAGCGTGTACATCAACACCAGCGTGGTGCAGCGTCGCATACGACGAGGACAGCGGGGCCTGCGTCAGCGAAGGCGACTAGTGACAAGCATCAGCGCTACTGCAGAAAGCGTGCTGTTCTAGAACAGTCTAGAAAGGTACAGCACAGTCAAGAACTTTCCAGAAAAAAAAGAACTCTACAGTCAAGAACTTTCTAGAAGAAGAACCTTCCAGAAAAGAACTTTCTAGAAAAGAACTTTCTTGAAAAGAACTTTCCAGAAGCATCAAGATGGCTGACTTCTGGCAGAAAGGGGTTGAACTAAATCTAAAAGGCAAACAGCTGACGGAGTACGTCAAATCCCAGGAGAGAATACAAGAACGAGAATTAGAAGAGCAGCGTCGCCGTGAAGAAAGAGAATTGGAAGAGAAGCGTCTAGAAAAAGAAATAGAACTAGAACAGAAGCGTCTAGAAATTGAACAGCAGCGGCAAGAAAAAGAAGAGCAACGACGTCGTGAAGAAAGAGAAATAGAGGAGCAGCGACGTCGTGAAGACAGAGAATTTGAACTGAAGCGTCTGGAAATTGAACAGCAGCAGCAAGAAAGAGATCGTCAGTACCAGTTAGAGTTGGCGCGTATCCAAAACAATCAGCATGCGCCACAAGTCACCAACGACCATACGGCTCCAAAATTGCCAGCTTTCGTCGACGGGAAGGACCAGATTGACAGTTATCTGGCGAGATTCGAAAGGTTCGCTAAAAGCTCTAACTGGCAACCTCAAGACTGGGCAATTCGACTGAGTGCACTTCTGACGGGGCAAGCTCTCGAAGTTTACACCAGACTGTCGAACGATGACGCCAAAAACTACGACGTCTTGAAAGAGGCCCTATTGCAGTGCTACAACTTTACAGAGAAGGGCTACCGTAAACGCTTCCGTGAATGCCGGCCTAAGTCAGACGAGACGCCAAAGCAGTTTGTGGAGCGCCTGTCGTCATATCTACACAAGTGGGTGGAGTTATCAGGCGAAACGAAGTCTTACGACAGTCTCCATGACCTGATCGTGAAGGAACAATTTCTCAATGCCTGTCACAAGGACCTAGCGACCCACTTAGAAGAACAAAAGCTGCAGACGCTTAAAGATGTGACTGAGGCTGCGGAAAGATATCTTATCGCTCATGGGAAAACCCTGGGGCCACCCAGCGCGACGAAACATTTTCAGAAGACTGCAAACCATGGGAACCAGATCCAAGGGAGCCAGACGAGCCAGAGACAGACGGACTCCACGCCTCCTCCCAGGGAAGGGCATTCAAGAGGCTGTTTCACCTGCAACGCTACAGACCACAGGGCGGCTAATTGTCCTCAAAACAAAAGTAGCGGACAGCGGAGCAGTACGGACAATTCAGCGGCGGGCAACCGGCAGAGGCGGTTCTCCAATCAACGGCAAACCAGTAGATCTGACCATCAAGTGTGCGGCGGGAGCGTCATTCTTCCGAGTGAGACCAAGCGCACAGCTACTCCTGCGGACGTGCAAGAGTGCATGACCGATGGCCAACTTCTCCTTGCCAACGGAAAATCCATCCCCGTCATCGCCAGCGCAGCTGTGACCGTCCAGAACATGCCTGTTTCCAAGGGACGCGTTGGAGATCATGAAGTGACTGTTTTAAGAGACTCTGGCTGCAGTGGGGTCATCGTCAGAGAAGACCTAATCGCTAAAGAACAGTTCACTGGCGATTCAAAATGGACACTTATGGCCGACAGCAAATGTGTGAGAGCGCCAGTTGCGAAGATTCATGTCAACACCCCTTTCTACATAGGCGAAGTCGAAGCGGTTTGCCTGAAGAAGCCGCTGTACGATTTGATGATCGGGAATATCGACGGCGCGAGACGACCCGACGACCCCGATCCAGAGTGGAGTCCTGCCTCAACCCAACACGTCGAAGTTGTGGAGGAGGATCCATTGCCGTTTCCCGATGGAGACCTTACAGAGCTGCTACGGGACAATGTGGTTACTCCGGCTCAGCCCTGCCGACCAGAGATCGTCGGTGCTGTTACTACCAGGGCCCAGGCCAAGAGAGACAAGATGTCTATGCCACTGAGGGTCGCCGACAACTCTAAAGCTGCCATCGTGGACAGAGATAAGCTGATCCAGCTCCAGGAAGCTGATAGTACTTTAAACAAGTACAGGAACCGCCAAGACCACGTGACCAAAGGCAGTGGTACGGTCTATTTCGAGGTGAAGGCCAAGATCCTGTATCGAATCTTCCAGCACCCGAGGGTCAACGGAGGGAAACCACTACGTCAAGTCTTGGTACCGTTACCCCTAAGGCGCCAGGTGATGGAAGTAGCGCATGACTCAATCATGGGAGGTCACCTGGGTATCAAGAAGACGTCGGATAGAATCCAGGCGGTATTCTACTGGCCAGGACTTCATGCGGACGTCAGCCGTTTCTGCCGATCATGTGACATTTGCCAGAAGACCATACCTCGAGGAAGGGTCCCGAAAGTGCCTATGCAGAGGATGCCTCTGGTCGACCGACCTTTCAAGAGGGTGGCCTTAGACTTAATCGGCGAAATAAGACCTCCGAGTGAAGAAGGTCATCCGTGGGTACTGACTTTAGTGGACTATGCGACTCGGTACCCAGAAGCAGTGCCGCTGAAGAAGATTGACACTGAAACTGTAGCAGAGGCACTGGTGGACATGTTCAGTAGACTTGGAGTGCCTGAAGAAATTCTGACAGACCTCGGGACACAGTTCGTCTCTGACTGTATGAAGGAGGTCAACAGACTGCTGAGCATCCGGCATTTGACTACGACACCCTACCATCCGATGTGCAACGGGCTTGTCGAGAAGTTCAATGCTACGCTGAAGTCCACCCTGAAGAAACTGTGCAGCGAGCAGCCCAGACAATGGCATCGCTATATCAACGCCTTACTTTTCGCATACAGAGAAGTACCGCAGGAGTCCACCGGCTTTTCTCCGTTCGAGCTGCTGTACGGAAGAACCATCCGAGGGCCGATGCACATCCTAAAAGAACTGTGGACGAAAGAAGTAGACACCCCAGAGGTGAAGAACAGCTACCAGTACGTGTTAGAGCTACGGGAGAAGCTTGAGCAGACTCTCGATATAGCCAGAGAAAACCTGAAGAAGTCCCAAGACTGTGGAAAGCACTACTATGATCGTAGGGCTGTGAACAGGAAGTTCAAACCTGGCAACAAAGTGCTGGTGCTGCTACCTACCGATCATAATAAGTTGCTGATGCAGTGGAGAGGCCCGTACGAAGTGGAGACCGTGGTGGGGATCAACGACTATAAGGTGAAGGTCGGCCAGCATTCCAAAATATACCACGCCAACCTCCTTAAGCTGTACGTGGAGAGGCCGCCAGAGACTGTACATGCAGCAACAGCAGCTGTGACCGACGACAGCTTTGACAGCGAAGAACTGTTGGAACTTGGAGACTTCCACAGCAAAGAAGGCATCGATGACGTTAAGCTAGGACCAGGCTTGACGGAAGGTCAAAAGTTGGAGCTCAAGGACCTTATGGGCGAATTTCCCCATAGCTTCAGCGATGTCCCAGGCTCTACGACTTTGGTCGAACATGAAGTCTACACCCAGACCTTGAGGGAGCTGTTCCACCGTCCCGCAGAAGCCAACCTGACCGTGAGACCCAGCGAATGCATTCTGGGAGCTGACAACGTCGACTGCGTCGGACATCCGACGGAAGAAAAAGACAACGGAGGACGCAATGATTCCAGGGAAGCCCACGTGATCATCGTCTTTGACCCTGGGCCGATGACGACCGCAACTGACGAGGGCGTCGATTCCTTGCGGATGAAAGAACATTGACTGTGTGGACGAACTAAGAATATTGGTAATGACAGACTTGAAAATGAAAAACGTTGACTGGGTAAATGAACTGTGAACAATTGACAATATCTAGGCAGATTTGAAGATGAAAACCATTGACTCTGTGTGAATGAGCTGAGAACAGTGACAGTGTTCAGACAATCTGAAATAAGTTTTAATTCTGAACTTTGTTTGTGCATTACGTTTCAACGTTGTTGAAAGAAATTGGGTAAATTTCTTCTTGAGTGGGGGGTTAATGTTATATGATATGTTACGTTGAAACGCGAACGAAAGTATGTCGGAAGCGTGTACGATAGATCTAATCGTTTCGATTTGCAAAGTATTCAATAATGGAGTTTATTTACCTTTGATTTGAGTTTGCATTGCTGTTAGGAGAGGCTTTGTATAACGTTGATAATTTTTGTTGGTCGATATTGTTGTAGAATCTTCTGGATCTGTTTGTTTACTATCGATCGAAGTTTCTTGATGGTCGTAGATAATGGAGAACATTCTTTTGGCAGGAAGAGAGAAGTATGACGTAAGTCAGTGATGACGATCTTTAGTTCGATTGGTGGCAGTACGTCATTTCTACCATGTACCAAATTGTTCCAGAAAAGAGAGAGGTTATTTAATCGTGTGCCGAGTTGCTGTTGGGATAGTAAAGTTGTTGATAGTGATTTGGAGAGTTGCTGTGAAAGTTGTTGAGTTGAATTGAGAATTGTATGCAGTTGTTGATGTGTGCTGAATAAAAGTGGAAAACTTCATACGCCGACTTTGTGACTTGTATGCTGCTTGAGCGGGTTGCGTGAATAAACGAATCTGAGTTACACAACTATCAGGAATTCAAGCATCGGGGCTGAATCAGATACTGATAGAAAACTCCAACATCAAACGGAGTGTAACAGACTCCCACGGCAGACCTACAATAAAGAATACAAAGCATGGATGTGGGGTGCTACAGAAGACTTCTGGGCATTTCCTATTCCCAGCACATCACCAACGACGAAGTCCGACAGACCATCTCACAAGCCATTGGACAACACGATGACATGCTCACAGTGGTGAAGAAACGGATGCTCCGATGGTATTACCACGTTACCAGAACATCAGGCCTTGCAAGGCACGATGCAAGAAGGCAGAAAAGGCAGACAGAGAAAGAGTTTGGAGGACAATATTTGACAATGGACTGGCGGGGCACTGAGCGAAGCCATGAGGGTTGCTAAGGACAGAGAAAGGTGGAGTACGCTCATTAAGCGATCATCTGTGGTGCCCCCAACGACTTCTGAGTTACGGGCTAGGATAGGATAGTATAGGAATAACAAATGCAATAAAAAATAAAATAAAATAAAATAAAATAATATATTATAAAATAAAATAAAATAATACACATTGTTATCATGTTCTGGCAAGTGAAGTCAACCCTTTTGGTTATTATTGACATACGTTATCTATTGTTACTAAGCACTTAAAACATTCGCTGCTGCTGCTGCTTCTGCTGATGATGACTACGAATATGACGATTATAAGGACAACTATGACACTGACGACAGAGACGATGATGATCTGCTTTAACAGTTTTTATACGGATCATTGGTCATAACAATAATTAGTCTGTACTCCTTCTGTTCTAGTGGCACACAAGCCACCGTTCATGTGGGCGCCATTCCTCCAGCGTCCATTGCAGAAGAGAAAGGGGGGACAGGTTCGTTTCTCCAATGACCAGACGCTGGAGCTGGAGAAGAAATTCGACGCCCAAAAGTACCTGTCACCCCCTGAGCGAAAGAAACTGGCCAAACTTTTGCAGCTGACTGAAAGACAGGTAAAATGCATTTTCGTCTTCTTCTTTTTTTGAATTCCGGCATACCTTTTTTTTTTTTAATTTCCCGGCACGATCTGTTATTTTTTTTATTTTTTTTAAAGCTATTTGTTCTAAACCACATTTCATTTGAGTGATTTATTGCAATCAGAATGTTTAATTCAATAAAAAGTCTGAGCCAATTAAATTAATTATGATTTTTGGTTTCTATTCCGCCTTACAATTTTATGTTAATAAGAGGGTGGGAAGAAAGAGATATAGAAAAGAAAACGAGAATGAAAGAAAGAAAGATAGATAGATAGATAGATAGATAGATAGATAGATAGATAGATAGATAGATAGATAGATAGATAGATAGATAGATAGATAGATAGATAGATAGATAGATAAGATAAGATAAGATAAGATAAGATAAGATAAGATAAGATAAGATAAGATAAGATAAGATACAGAAAGACAGGCAGGAAACAGACATACAGATAGAAAGTATCTCAAAATTAGTTATGGACACGACAGTACAGACTGATTAATATTGTTGCAGGTGAAAACGTGGTTCCAAAACAGGAGGGCAAAGTGGAGGCGACTGAAACAGGTACGAACATTAACCAATCATTGGAATTACTAAGTAGACCTACTTCATTCAACCAAATCACTAGCGGAATTATAGACTACTAACTTATAACTAAGTTTGTCTGAGAGTGAAACGCGTTGTATGCTACATTAAAACTAAAACAAATGACCGATATTGTTAAAATGTTAACATATGTGTTGTTGTTGTTGTTTAGTTTTTTAAATAACTTAAACTGTGTCTACGGTTTCTTGAAAAACGGTTGTATCCTTATAACCGCGTTTGAAGTTTTTGTATTTCCAGATTATTCTAAAAATATATGTTTTAATAATGCCTATTTCATCTTGAATTTTTGTTTGTTTGTTCAACAACAGGAGTCTCCTCATGGGGACGGCTCTGAGAAAGAGGACGGAGAGCATAGGGAGAAGGAAGGGACGTCACCCTGTCCACCGGAAGGGGAGAGCGACCTTGAAGACGACCGCGGTTCACCTTGCCCGGATAACGAGAACATCGCAGACTCGGAGGATGAAATTGACGTCGAGAATGAGGCAGGATGCACCTGAAATTCGTGACAAAATATCTCAGTTTTAGGGCCTATATTTTAGGAGAGACTATGAGACTTCTGCCGATTGTCGCACATTGGAGAGGCGTTTTTACTGACAGCACTGATCGTGCGCACATTTGCAATAGAACCGTATCGATGTCCTTCCGATCAATTGCATACGTTTACATTTTGTTTTGAAGAATTTCAAGGCTAGTCCCGTGTTGCCTGACTGTGTTTGCTTACTGTGCAAATTTTTCGTCTCATTTTTATCAGCCATTATTGTTTTTGATTGTAACTGTTGCAGAAAGCATCCGGCTTGCTTTCTGGGCATTTCAAATGAACCTACCTGACATGAACTAGGGTTCAGTGCCTGTGGAAAGGCAACAAGAGGAACAATCTGGACTGAATTGATTGATTGATTGATTTATTGTTGCTTTAGGTCCAGCGGACTCTTCCGAGCCAAATCAGGACCGGACAACCCCCGATCCGCATAAAAGATCTGCTGAAACAACCCCAGTGGGAAAATTGAATGCCCTCCACCGGCCAGTCACTTTACAATAAAGACATACCACGCGGGGGACGGCTGAGGGTTTACCTCAACTACGCGAACACCCCGGTTACAAAAACAAAATAGAATACAAACATCATTATAAATCATCAACCAAACACATACATATAAAATGCCTATAGTGCTAAATAGTACATTCATAGGAAGCCCTAGTGACCACCCGGCAGAAAGCGTCCAACACTCCCAAGCTGATCCAACAGACCTCATACACAAACAAGGAGTCTTGTCCAGGAAGAGTTTTCAAGAAAAAAGGTAGGTCATTGATCTAGCGAAGAAGAAGATAGTATAGCAGAGTGAAGGACAGAGCAAGAATAGGAAAGAGTAAATGAGGAAGACAGCGACAGTGGGAATTTAAAGCACTAAATTTCCATAAAGTGGGGATACTATTTATACTGAAAACCCCCGGCACTCCAACGGGGGTACTGTTGCCGCAGTGAAGCGTCTTGCCTATAAAGGAAAGACAGGTTTTCAACTGTGGCTTTCACTGTTCCCTTTATAGGTTTGAACAATCTACAGTGGCAAGATTGCTCATGACCCCAAGGGGTATCTGGACTGAATAAGACATCTGGACTGAATAAGACATTTAGATGTCTAGCCGAACATGTTTCCATGTTGAGATCCTGAGAAGGAGAAATGAGACAGGAACTAGATTTTTTTTTAAAGAAGAGATACATGACCCTAGCTGTTCGCCGGAGGTTTGTAGAAGAATGACTTTGATAGTGTTAGCAAAATCCGAATAACATTCACAACTGAGGAAAACACTTAAATGGTTACAAGGACAGTATCCATGTTGAGATACTACGTTATAAAGTTATCGAAGGTCGCACGAGGAGGAGAACAGACAGTAACAGACAAAAGATACGTTGCCCTGTCTACAGGACGTGGAAAATGACATTGAAGATGCCTGTGTTTCACCTTGCCCCGATGATGAATCATAGAAAAAACAATGCCCCATTATTAATTTAGTCCATGACCTCTGAGGAGATGGTGGGGATATGAATGTATGTGTGTGTGAATGAATGTAAGGGGGGCCTGGAGGAGGAGGAGCGGGGTATTCTATTCTTTGTTGCAGCAGTTGCCGTATATTTTTGCACGAAGTCGTGCACATACAAATAGGTGAATATTCTTGGTTCCATTTCTTTGTTGAATCCATCCACGGAATCTTTGTTACCGTACTGTTATTTGCAGCAATTCTTGGACAATACGAGGATTGAACTTCACAGTGTGGCAGACAGTTGCTACAATATTGATGACTAAAATAGAAGTATCTTCTGCTTGATGACCGTGTGTGTTAATGTTCTTATTGTCAGTTTGGTTGTATACATCTAAATGTGAGGGAGGGAGTTTGAGTATGTATATACTGTGTATGTGGGCATGAATGAATGTTTGCGTTATGTTTGTGTGTGTGTATGTGTGTGCATGCTAGCTTGCGCATTCCCGCCTGCATGCATTTATGGTCGTGATCGAGCACCGGGTGAGTTTGTTAATTAGTCAGTTAGTGATTGTTTATAGAGTACAGCGGACTGCCAAAGGGCCGAATCAGTGACCGGATGAGTGCGTGCCATACAGATCATACCGATTGCGTGTTAGCATGTATGCGTTAATTGTTTGTTTTATTTAATATTGCACTGGCACGCTCTCTGTGAGACTAAAATACATTGCATATCAATAAATAAGAGAAAACCCCACTGCCTTTGACATAAACTGCCTAATTTTAGCATCGTTGATAAAATGTTGTACACGCTGAACGTTACCGTCATTGTTATCGTTTTATGTAGTATTGCATTTCACATTGAAGTAAGCCTATATAATTATTGTTTGTGTCTCTCTTCTACAACTCCCCATCCCCTCTTTTCCCTCCGTCCCATTCCCCTACCTCCCACCTACTCCCTACTCCACCAAAACCTCTATTGATTCTATATTTCGGTCTGTCAAGGGAGATTGCTCAAATCTAAGTCTGCAATAAGCCAGGATTATTAGTTGTTGTTGGGTTTTTAATGGAATTCGTGAAATTGTAAATTAAACAATAAGCTTCAATATGTGGAAATAAACCTGGCGCACTGAACGTGCCTTACCAAATAAACCGTCAATTCATTTGGAGTTATCATTGATACTATTTCATTTGTTTGTCAACTCGTCACGTGTTCATTATTTCCTTCGTCAGTTATGTAAGTCGTTTGTCTCTTCAGTAATTATTGCATTTATCTGTTCGTACGTCAATTTCATTCATTCATTTATGTTTTCGTTCACGTGCATACATACATACATGCTTACATGCTTACATACATACATACACACATACATACATACATACATACATACATATATACATATATACAAACATATATTCATATCTATTTATGTATATTGTGTGATCGACACCAAAGAATTGGCTCGTTTTTAAACCAAAGATTTATTATAGCCTTTTTTGATGTATTTAATTTTAAAGACGGGTTTTAATTAAGCACTGCGTACTTTGGTGGTGTTTTCTTCTCTATGTTATTAAGTGTAAATGTTATAATTTGAATTCGAGATAGTATCGATGCTGTATACATAATGCAAATTGTAATGAAAACTGATTGATAATTTAATCACAATTGATTGATTAGAATATATTTTGCCGTATATATTTTGTTTTAATTTGTTGCCATGAACATTGCAAATGATGATGTATCATTTTAATTTGAATATAAATGTAACATGCCCAGATGTTGCAATAAAGATGTCAGTGAATACATTTGTGTTCCATATTTTTTTTTAAAATTCATACTGGTCTTACTATCAATATATCGTTTTATTCCGTTTACTTTTGTTCTAGTCTTAATATGTTATTTTCCGTGTGCGCTTGAACACACACAAACACGCAAAGAGAGAGAGAGGGGGGGGGGGATAGAAGAACAAAAAGAAGAAGAAGAAGAAGAAGAAGAAGAAGAAGAAGAAGAAGAAGAAGAAGATGATGATGATGATGATGATGATGATGATGATGATGATGATGATGATGATGATGATGATGATGATGATGATGATGAAGTTGTTGTTGTATCAATTTTTATTCATAAGATTAACATAATTGTACTGATTTAACACAAACAATTTACGAAATCTATCATGCGCACATCAGAGATATTTTCCACATGTGGTCTACTGGTAGTGCTTCGGCTTGCGGATCTGAAGGTCCCGGGTTCGAGCCCTGGCCGGGCCATTGTGTTGTGTCCCCGGGAAAGACACTTTACTCCTGTTTTCCTACTCCTTCGGATGAGAGTATAAACCGAGGTCTAGTCTGTGTGTCGCATACATTCCATCATAACGGACTTTTCAGATCCTGACGCTCATGTCCATGTCCTAGACGGGTGAGTGCCGGTAACAAGAACACACCCACCATGCACTTGGTCCTTCTTCCCCATCCCTGGCTGCCCAGGATTGTGCTCAGTTGTCCGGGCGTCAGACCATGCGCCCAAAGGCTGCGTGTGGGCGTCTCGGGCGGTTTGAGTTAGATACTGTATCGGCCAGCGCCTTGATCCTTAGGCTAAGGCGCATTACAAATGACGAACATTATTATTATTATTATATACACTAACTAACCAATCACTTAATCTATAAATAACTACATTATTTGTGTGTGAGTGCGTGCGTACCTGCAAATGTGTGTCTGTGTGCGCGCGCCCGCTTGTGTATATATGTGTGTGTTTGTGTGTGCGTTTATCTCTGTTTACGAAGAGGTAAAACTGGTTGCTCTTCCACGACGCCACCTCTTTGAGCTGAACATCCGGACTACCCCACCCTTACAATCCCCACTTTCTTCTCCTGTTATCGCCCGATTCTACCTGATTTGTTGCGCATCGACTGGGTTAGCCCGGGTTTTAAATCTAACATAATTTCGGTAAATAGACTTACATTAAATAAACAAAGAAACAAACGGTCCATATTGCGAAGGTTAGTTAGTTAGTTATTCATTGCTTACAGGGTCCAGCGGACTGAAAAGAGCCGAATCAGGACCACAAAATCAAGACCACAACTTCGCTGAAAGAGGACTCGCCCCTGATCCACATGAAAGATCTGCCGAAACAACCCTATTGGTAAGACCACCAACCGGTCACTTAAAAAAAAAAAAAGACATCCCACGCAGGAGGCGCTGAGGCTATACTCTAATTTATCGAACCCCCCGTTTACAAAAACAAAATAGAATACAAACATCTTTATAAAATATCAACAAAACACATACATATAAAATGCCTATATTGCCAAATAATAACATCATAGGAAGCCCCAGTGACCATTTGGCAGAAAGCGTCCAATATTCACAAGCTGATCCAACAGACCTCACACACAAATGAGGAGATTTGTCCCGGAAGAGGTTTCAAGAAAAAAGGTAGGTGACTGGTCTAGCGAAGAAGAAGATAGTATATTAGATTGATAGAACAGAGTAGGAATGAGAAAGAACAAAATGGAAAGACAGCGAAAGCACTAACTTCCAGAAAGTGGGGATACTATTTATACTGAAACCCCCGGCACCCCCACGGGGGACATTGCGAAGGTAAAAACCGCACTGCTTGAGTGAGGGTCAAAAACTGTGGACACTTTGTAATTGAGTAAGTAATATTTCAGCTTGCTAGGGAGTTCGTAGTTGTCACACAGTGTAACTAACTGTGCTGTTCTTATACAGTGCTGACCAGTTCAGAGAGCTACTCAAGACGATGGTATACGAACAGGATTTAACCCAAACTGCGCAAGGCGTCAATTTGCTGCTGGACGCGCACTTTTGAATGCACGCTCCGGACAACTTTGCACCTCCAAAACAGACATTACTACGTCTTAATTTCACCGGAATTCAGCCATAATTGTTTGCGTGAATTCCAATATTCGTTTTTATTTATTTATTTATTTATTTATTTATTTATTTATTTATTTATTTATTTATTTATTTATTTACTTATTTATTTATTTATTTATTTACTTATTTATTTATTTATTTAAGGCGCTTTTGTTTCAGTATGCGAGCTATATAAGAACATGTAATTTTCTCTGATTGTGAACTGTGTGTGATTGATGTTACGCTGTAATGTTTTACCATTAAGTAGCATTTTATCTAATAAAGGCCAACATTTGGAAAATTGAATGCGACTTGTTTGACTTTTATTATCTTTTTTTAAATTTATCCCAGTTAACTTTTTTTTCCAGTCAGCATATTTTTGGGGTGAACTATTATGATCTCTACGATATCGTGTGTGTGTGCGTGTGTGTGTGTGTGGGCACACTTACACAGTGTTATCTGGACAAATCAGTGAACATCTACATAACTTGTATTGACATGCCTACTTGTTTTGACGTCAGAACAATGATCCGTTAGGGTTAGGGCTGGGTTAGGGTTCGAACACTTCAAAGTACTTAAAAATAGGGACGAAATATGACCCATTGTCAGCACAACGTGTGTGGCGTTTCGGGAAAGTCGTGATAATACTGTGTAGCCTAGGCTGTATGTGTGTGTGTGTGTTTGTTTATGTGTGGATGTGGGTATAGTTTGGAGTCTTTAAAGGGAATCAACCTGTACACTGCGAACACCTTGAACACAATATCCGCTTATGTCCCCTTAATTTATAGTATTCCGACATAATGAAAATGCGGAAAGCATAAAGATGGAACTCCACGAGGTTTTGTCTGCTATGCTCTTATATATAAATAAATAAATAAATTAAAGTTCGATTAACCGATGAATTAGTTAGGCTAGTTTGGACTAAATACCTACACACAAATCCACGCACACAAATAAATACACACACAATAGAAATATATAATTCCACTTGAAAGACATGTTTTGTTGGTATATGCTGCTTACAGGGGAAGCACTCGTACAATAACTGGAACTAAATCGAACTATTTTATAGAGTAGTATCCCTTTGTCAATCTCGATCGAGTAGGGGAGGGGAAAAGTAAACCAGGACCTCGCGTCACACACGCTCACACGCACACACCCACACACGGAATAACAATCAACAACAACAACAACACGCACACATAAAATACATACGCACAACGGCGAAGCACACACACATACACGCGCGCTCGAACCCACACAATAATAGACACACCTCCACACACACACACATACCCACGCACACACACCCACGCACACCCACACACACATACCCACGCACACACACACACGCACACCCACACACACACACACACACAAACGCACACAAGGTTGTATTCGATCAATAGTGAGGTTTCTTTAGAATGTAGGAATCGGAAAGTCATTTTTTGATAGAAAAGGGTTAGGGCAAGGGTTAGTTGCAGCGTTGCAACTAGCCCTTACCCTAACCCTTCTCTAGAAAGTTGACCTATTTCGTCTCCTATAAGGGACGAAGTAGGTCGAATTTTACTTCAAACTTTTCCAAAAATTCACTGGATTTTCTCCGTCCCGGATAGTGCACTCCTCTGTACTTAAAACACTCTTATGCACTACAACTGCACTCCCATGCACTAAAAGAGCACTCCCGCGAACTTAGAAAAAAGTGGGGTCCTGGAAAAAAGTGGGGTCCGAGCAAAAGACCCCATTTATGACTAAAAAAACAAAGTCAAGTTACCACTTTGACACAAATACACGTTCACACCCACACGCGAGCAAACACACAATTGACGCAACATAACACACACACACACACACACACACACACACACACACACACACACACACACACACACACACACATTTTTGTAGAAACGACTGTGATGACTGTCGTGAAACTCTACATACATTATTTTGACACACTTATCATCATTTTGACATTATTTTGATATTTTGCCATTTTTTGAAGCTATCCCTAACCCTAACCCTAACCCTAACCCAAACCCTTTCCCTTAACGTAACCCTAAGCCTAACACAGCCCTAACCCTAACGGAACACTATTTTGACGTCAAAATAACGGGGCCGTCAAAAAGAAAGTACGTAGAATTTCAAGTGTGTGTCAGAGTAACGTCGTTTCTACCTAGCCACACACGCACTCACATAACCGTGTAGAAACGCCGTTGTGATGACTTTTATGAAACTCTACATACGTTACTTTGACATTTTTACAAATTTGTTCATTTTTTTAAGCTATCCCCTAACCCTAACCCAAACCCTAACTCTAACCCTAACCCAAACCCTAATCCTAACCTTTAACCTAACCCTAAGCCTAACACAGCCCTAACCCTAAGGGAACACTGTTTTGACGTCAGAATAACGGGGTCCGTCAAAAGAAAATTCGTAGAGGTTCAAGTGTATGTCAGAATAACGGCGTTTTTACCCAGCCACTCACACACACACGTGCGCGCGCGCGTGCACACACACACGCACACACACACGGTGAATGCGCCCTGCCCTTTTGTTTGGATTATCCCTTTGTGTAGAAACAAACCTTTCACTATTTCCAGGTGGAACTTGTCATAGGGCAATAGTATGCAAGAACGTTCAGCTGTTCCCCAACACTGCGTAGTTGAGACTTGCCTAGTAGCTACTGTTGAGGCGAGGGTAAGCCTCCACGAGTCTCAGCCAAGCAGTGTGGATGATCCTCTGTTCGGCTATGAACAGGAAAAGGTAAGGTGGGCGTTGTGGTAGTGAAAGAACGTGGTTGTTGTGACGATAATGAAAACAAAGTGAGGGTGATAATTATTGTTGTTGTTGTTGTTGGTAATGTTGTGTGCGCATATATAGAGAAAGACAGAGACAGAGACAGAAAGACAAACTAATATCGTTAGTCATTTAGATGTACATAATTATACAGTCATTTACAGGTACGTTTCCATTGAACTTTGTCCTTTTATTTCCAAACACATAACTGTATGTCATACATTTAAGAACAAGGCTATAATAATGCTGTGAGAGAGGCTTTTAGCCAAAGATTAGGCTACAAAAACATATATCACCCAACAATTTAAATACTTATGATCAGTGAGGTTTTCTTTCGCATAATGGATGATACAGAAGCATAACTAGTCTAAAATCTAATAATATTCAACGTCAGCGTACGGTTCCATAACGTTATAATCTCAACAAATTAATAATTTATAAATTAATAATTTTATGATAACAGATAATGGAACCGTACATTAATTATAAATTAATTAATCAATGCAAAATTAATATACACATGTCACCACAAAAAAAAAAAAAAAAAAAATATATATATATATATATATATATATATATATATATATATATATATATATATATATATATATATATATATATATATATATATATATATATATATATATATATATATATATATATATATATATATATATATATATATATATATTTTGTTTGCACAATGCGTTGCTTGGATGCGTTGCTTGGACAGTTCAAGGCATGATTATGATTATAGTAAACAACAAAAAGAAGTCAGTCACACGGCGAGGCCAAGAGGCGAAATCTGCGAACAATCGCAAGTGTCTTACCGGCATGCGCAGTTGTATCTCGCTTTGAAGTCTTTGGATAGGAATGCTAGCGAAACATAATTAATAAGCCTATCTATCTTCAAAAAGAATGACAGGACATTTTCAAACGGTTGAAAATCAATTTATAGGATTCTAATTTATCTTCACTAGAGTTGGAATCGGTTTAGGCCCACCTATCGCTCATTCTATGATTGGCCTTTTTTTTCTGTGTGTCAAAAAGAGTTGTGTGTGTATGCGTGTGTGTGTGTATATGTTGGTGTGT
>CM072511.1:102565741-102595741 GCA_036898135.1 Oncomelania hupensis | reverse complement strand
ATCATAGATAATCAAAAGCCTGGCCATGAATTCAATAAGAACAGCCGTCATTTGTAAAGAAGGCTCAGTTTTAGGAAGTTGCTAGACGAGAAAACAGTTTTGGACGTATTTATAATCTCTCCGTAAACACCATTATGCCAGAGTGTGTTTACAACTGTTTATTATTATTTTTATTTATTTAGTTATTTGCTTATTTATTTATTTATTTATTTATTTATTTATTTATTGCGCTCGCCCTTGAGGCTTGCTGCTTAGCTTACTTTATACGCATTAAAAAAACAAAAAGTCCACTGCTCGACTAACAACACTATTGTCAAGAGAGAAACACGCCTGTCATTGCTAGGCAGTAAAGTTAGGGAGACACACACACATCGCGACAACAAACTGCGCAGCGTAGACACGCCCGGATTCATACACACACCGGTTAGCTGAGACAAGACAAGGCTTATGTTCACCTCTACGTACTTGGCGAGTCTCAACTACGCTGTGTGGCCCGGGCAGTGAACCAAGAATGTTACAGTGAGTGTGACTGCATATTTTCAAACTGTTACACTAGATAGCATGACCATAGAAGAGTTTATAACAACCACATAATTGTGATGAAAGCTCAATCCCGGGCGACCGGGGATGAGAGAGAAGGGACCTAGTGCGCGCTGAGCGTATTTGTGAAGATGGCACTCACCCATATAGGACGTGAGCGTCAGGATCTTTAAAGTCCATACGATAGAATGCGTGCCTGCGACCTCGGTTTATGCTCTCCTCCGAAGGCGTTCCGTACTATGATTGATTGATTTATTTATTGTTGCTTTAGGTCCAGCGGACTCTTCCGAGCCAAATCAGGACCGGACAACCCCCCATCCGCATAAAAGATCTGCCGAAACAACCCTAGTGGGAAAATTGAATGCCCTCCACCGGCCAGTCACTTTACAATAAAGACATCCCACGCGGGGGACGGCTGAGGGTTGACCTCAACTACGCGAACACCCCGGTTACAAAAGCAAAATAGAATACAACCATCATTATAAATCATCAACAAAACACATACATATAAAATGCCTATAGTGCGAAATAATACAATCATAGGAAGCCCTAGTGACCACCCGGCAGAAAGCGTCCAACACTCCCAAGCTGATCCAACAGACCTCATACACAAACAAGGAGTCTTGTCCAGGAAGAGTTTTCAAGAAAAAAGGTAGGTCATTGATCTAGCGAAGAAGAAGAAAGTATAGCAGAGTGATAGGACAGATCAGGGATGGGAAAGAGCAAATGATGAAGACAGCGACAGTGGGAATTTAAAGCACTAAATTTCCAGAAAGTGGGGATACTATTTATACTGAAACCCCCGGCACTCCAACGGGGGGAACTATTGCCGCAGTGAATTAGTCATGCCCTACAAAGGCAAGACAGGTTTTCAACTGGGGCTTTCACTGTTCCCTTTATAGGTTAGAACAATCCGTACTATGAAGTCATTACGCTTCAAACGCTATAACAGGCTGAGTTCGCATAGATAAGCCACAAGAAGACTGATGATATTGAAATAGGATTCAGTCACGCACATATCACTCCAGGTTTCCCCTTCCTGTAGGTTATAGTCTATGCATCCTAAGGGTGGTAGCTGACCCAACACCTACCTACTACATACGACCTTTTTGGATGGTAGGACACGAAGTTTAGATTAAATATTCCCGCAAATATTAGACACATACAATGTAGGAATATAATTATAATCAAATAAATCATCTCTGAGCGTGGATTACACATTTTATACGTTTGTTTGTTTGTTTGTTTGTTTGTTTATGTTGTTGTCGTTGTGTGGTTTTTTGCGCCTTTTTGATCTCGACCTCAGGCAACACTTTACGGCCAATAGCCCCACAATGAATTTCAACTCACAGACCTTTGTTCGAAATTTCGAGTTGCGCTACCTTTAATACTCAACGATCTCATATGCCTTATGATCCTGCACTCATGTGCGAGCACATCCTTCCTGTAGCCACAAGTCGATTATTCCCTCTCCCTCCCCATCTACACACCCCAACCCCTACCCACTCTCCCAACCCTCCGTTCTATAGAACCAAAGCTCATTTCGATAGGCATAAAATCAGAATGAAGCGAATTAATATGTTTAAGAGCGAGCAGGACTATTTTAAACAGAGGCGGCTTACGAACGAGCTAATCAACAACAGGTTGGGGTTTGGTGAAATTTCCAGAAGCGCATAAGAAAGTAACGGTTGGTTAGGGGGTGGGTTGTGGGTGGTTACAGTAGGCCTACATTGAAGAAGCCCTCTGTCTGTCTGTCTGTCTGTCTCTGATTGTCTTTCTGTCTCTGATCACCTATCTGCATCTCTCTATCTCTCTCTATTTGTGTGTGCTTGCATGTGTGTGTATGTGTGTGTGTAAGAATGGTAGATGAGTAATGCGCATGCGCGCGCATACTCGCACACACACACATACACACACCGTACACCCACATACATACAATTGTATAGTGCGTTTCTCAGAACAGCCCACACCCGTTGCAACCAAATGTGTAGGGCCTGCAGATAGATAATATAACCATTTGTAATCAATGCGTTTGATTTGTGGAGCCCTTGCAGGAAGATAAACGAACAAAACTGCTCCAACCTAAGAAATGTAAAGTTGTACATGGCTATACAATTTTAATGTTCAGCAGCTTATCTGCGTGTTTACATGATAGTAGAATGGTTTGGAATATTTATAAGATGATTGAGAATGGAGATGGGGTGCTACAGAAGACCTCTGGGCATTTCCTATACCCAGCACATTACCAAGGACGAAGTCCGACAGACCATCACACAAGCCATTGGACAACGTGATGACCTGCTCATATTGGAGAAGAAACGGAAACTCCGATCGTATGGCCATGTCACTAGATCATCAGGCCTTGCAAAGACCATCCTGCAAGGCACAGTGCTAGGAGGTAGAAAAAGAAGGAGACCGAAATAGAGGTGGGAGGACAAAATTCGAGAATGGACTGGCTTAACACTGAGCGAAGCCATCAGGATTGCTGAGGACAGAAATAGATGGAGTACGCTGGTTAAACGATCATCTGTGGAACCCCGAAGACCTCCGAGTTACGGGATAGGATAGAATAGGATAGGAGAAATACCTCATACAAAGTAGGCTTACGCAATAAACGTACTAGGAAATTGTACAATACATGTGCACTTCGCTGTATCCGCTTATCCCTGTCACATGCGTTCGTAAATAGACTTCAATAATAATCTATCAAAAATAATCTATCAAAAATAGTATTCAATAAACGACAGGCAGGAAACTTTAAAGTGTATCCCACCTATTTTTTTTAAGGAAATGTTACAAATTTCACATTTGTGGTTTTCGTTTCGTTTTGTTTAGATAAATTAAAGTCCCACGTCACAATAGCGAATAGGGGACTGATTACGACAACCGTGTCTATATTGCCGTTAGCGGGACCTGAATGTGAGCGACTGTGGTGAAAAACGAATTCCGGAAGATGTCAAAGGGAAAACCCGGTTGTGTCGCAGAGAAAGAGAACAACATGGTTAGAATGTGTGCTGTCTCAGGTGTGAAACTTCATCCAGTCACAAAATATTGTATTAGCCTGCATTGACAGCTAGTACACAAGGCAATGGATCAATTTCTAACAAGACCATCAGTGACTTTCTGGGATTGTGATGTAGGAGTGGATTCTCGGGGTTTTCCGTTGCGTTTTCAATCGCACTCGGCAAACTCCGGAAACATGAACTGTGCTTGGGGTATACGCAGGCTCGAGTGAGATTCTAAAGAAAAGTGGTACGCGTTTAGACTATGGTGGGGGTATACACATGAACCCCCCAAAAAGGTGTTTCTGACGGGTCACAACCCTTTTAAGACAGATGGAATAAGACAGCGTATCCGAAGAAAGCGTGGTGGATTAGAATAATGCCATCTGCAGCAATTTATCTAAAGGCTATAGATGATGATTCGTAAATCGACAGTTTATCATATGGACATACCAGTATTTTGCAATCAAAGGAAAGGAATTGTTTTTGAGGGTTTGAAATTAAAAGCCGACAACCGTATGACATGGGAAATTGTGAAATGGGAGGGTTTGATAACAGAAGAAATGGAGATGCAGGGCCGGATATTCTGGTAACTGTTGCATCATCGACAGAATGTTTATAAGGGTTAACTTTCAAAGATATGAAATACTAAATACGAAGTTAAATGTTTTAAAAAAATTACTATTATAAACAATGTATTAATTTTGCTTGCTGGCCGTCATTTGTCTTTATTCCATTTAATCAGTAATTTTTAAAGTAAATCGAAGTTTTCATCAACGTGAATCGGATCAGCTGTTTACGTCAAAACAATCTCTGCATCAAAAACAACGAGTTTAAATGAATGGACATTGAAGTTTAACGTCCACGCCCACCGGTCCATCGGCAGTATGGCAGTCGAGGATAGCCTTAAGGAAGATGAGTAAGCTGTTGATTTAGGCAATGTTGGACATGGAAACGGGGAAGGAGGGGGAAGGGAGGGGGAGGAATGAGGGGGAGGGGGCCGAGCAAATGAAAGCGTCGGACCTTTTTATTTTTCGTCAAGGTTTCCGTTTGCCAAAAAAAAACAATGAAGAAGAAGAAGACTTGTCGCAAACAGCAAAATGCATTCGTTGTAGTCAACTCTGTTGTTTACTTTCCAGTGGTAGAAAAATGGTTCTATAACAAACAGTATTAACTTGGTAAGTTATTACGTTTTTGTGTGAAAAATACTAAGCTTTTGTTGATGACAGATAAATTTTCGGTTTGCTAATAAACTGGAATGACAAATAATACTATACTGAATAATGAACGAACCGCTAAATCAATCATTCTGTATGGCGTCAAAAAGAATTTCTCAAAGCGCAATTAGAAGTTTCTCTCTCTCTCTCTCTCTCTCTCTCTCTCTCTCTCTCTCTCTCTCTCTCTCACTCTCTCTCTCTCTCTCTCTCTCTTTCTCTCTCTCTCTCTCTCTCTCTCTCTCTCTCTCTAGCTCTCTCTCTATGTGTATGTGTGTGAGAGAACGAGAGAGAGAGACTGAAGTGCGTTGATTGTCCATCATCAAGATCTTAGCTTCTATCCTATCATTATCCTCCAAGGTCGTTGGGGCACCACAGATGATCGTTTAACCAGCGTACTCCATCTTTCTCTGTCCTCAGCAACCTTCATGGTTTCGTCCAGTGTTAAACCAGTGCATTCTCGAGTGTTGTCCTCCCACCTCTTTTTTATCTTCCTCTTCTTCTACCTCCTTGCACTGTGTCTTGCAGGATGGTTTTTGCAAGGCCTGATGCTCTGGTGATGTGGCCATACCATCGGGGTTTCCGTTTCTTCATCACTTTGTGCATGTCATCATGTTGTCCAATGGCGTGTGTGATGATCTGTCGGATTTCGTTGCTGGTGATGTGCTGGGTATAGGAAATGCCCAAAAGTCTTCTGTAGCAACTCATCTCCTGGATTTGTATTCTTCGTTGTAGATTTGCTGTGAGGGTCCATGTTTCGCAAACGTATAGGAAGATGGAGATGACAAGGGAGCGCAGCAGCCTTATCTTAGGTATTGGTGGCATATTAGCAAATTGTGTGTATGCGTGCGTGCGTGCGCTCGCGTGTTTGCATGTGTATGTGTATGTGTGTGTGGTGTGTGTGTATGTGTGTGTGTGTGTTCAGGCTATGGAGACGTTCATAAACAGCTTCAATGTTGCAACAATGACTCAAGCTAGAGCGTGTGCACAAATATTAATTATATCTATTAATTCTTGTGGTACATAATTTTGAGACTTTGTTCGTGTCTATCACTTTCGTTCCCTTTGGTGCACGTAGGCTAAGAGCATGCCGTTAAACAGGTGTGAAGGTGAAGGCTGCTATGATAAACATGCATTAACGTCTGTAGGAGAATTTTAAGGCAATTACAGCATGTAAAATAGGTGTCAGGAAAGTTCAGAAAGCAGAGCGTTGACCTCGTCCTTCAAATAACACAGGTTCGAAACCTTGTTGGCACCGGAATTATTACCTGGCTGTGAGCACTGATTTCATTGCATTGGATGGCTGAATGCTTTATAAGGAATAAAGGCCAGTGGAAGAGCTTGAATGTTATCATCATAGAGCATATGAAACTGTTATACTGAGCGTGCAGAGCTATAAGATCTGCCCAAAACGTGTGAGAACCTTAATGGATAAGCTCACGCAAATGCAGCGTCTTTACAAACGCCATGCAGGGAAATGTACTAGATCATGTTATTATCTTCGTCTTCTTTTACAAAATATAAGCTTCCTGCATTCTTTATTGAAAGGTTATAATGTCATTCTTTCAAGGTGAAAGGAATATAAAACTCTATTCAAGACTAAACATCTGTTCTTAGAAGCGCCAACGGAAAACTAGATCATAGTAAATCTCTTGGGCTGACATTATACATTGCAGAATACGAACTGCTCCATGTAATGTCATTATACGTTATTCGCATCTTGCCGTGGGATATGGAAAATTGCCACATCGAGATCGGACAATATTCATGAGCACGCAAATGTGACATTGTCCGAACGGGATGTGACAATTTTTCATATTCCACATCTAAGATTCGAATAACATTTATGTACCGATTTCCTTAATTGGAAAAAAAAGGAATCGAAATTAGACTAAAGGAGAAAGAGGTACGTGAACGACTACTCTACACATTGCTTTCCAATAATGTCATCCGAATGCGCAACCAAAAAATAGTCCAAAAATCAGAAAATGTCCTTCACATTTATTCAGCACGCACACAAACATAAACGCACGAGCGCACGCCCACCCGCCCATACATCCACCCGCCTACTCACACACATACACAGAGGACAGAAAAAATGAACAGCAGAACGTGACACATGACAGGATCCTTCAACCAAACTTCACCAGTGAAAAACAATGCCAGTTTCATTCACTGATTCGTCTCCGCTTCGCTCAAAATGTAGGCCTAGTCTTCAGTCAGCTCTGGCTTGGGCATTCAAGGAGAAACAATGCCAATTTAATTTGCTGATTCAATCGGTCCATTTACTCTTTTGACTCCTCCTTTCCTTGAGATAATTGTTGCTGTAGCATTTGTGAATTAGTGACGGTTTGGGAATAAAACCTTGCTTTTTTAGCGCGTGTTAGAAAATACAAGAAGATCCTTTGAGTTTTCAGTCTTTGCACAATAGGCGTAGGAAACTGCGATTCGGTAATAGGTTAAAAAGTAGGTCCTGCATTCTTACGACTTACGTATTTCACAGCTTGCTAGAAACTGTGATTGGTCAATTACCATGCTACATATTAGATTTAATCACTCTCTACTTGGCCAATAAAAATATAAGACACTTGTGGAAATCGATACATTGCTTTTTACATAAAATGGCAAACTGGTAACGAGAGTTGAATGAGGGAAGTAAAGTAAGTCTAATGATTCTTTCTTTATTCTTTTTTTTTTTAACCTTGTACTCTATGATCATAGACAGTTTACTAATCCACGTTATTGAGCTTAAAAATTGCTCCCCGATGGATTTTAAGTAGCTTACAAAGTCATAGTGACTTTTGATAAACCACATTGGCTTTGCTAGCAGAGGGATTCCACCTCTCCCCTCTTCCCTTGGTGTCGTCATTGCGCGTCACTTCAGACTGCATGAACAGAATTGTTTCCCCTGGGGAATCCATAGCAACGCATTGGGGCTTCGCTGGGTAACTCATTCTATCTCAGCTGAACTAGGCTTAAAAATCAGTATAGTTGTTTGTCTGAAGGTACAACAAATTGCTGATATGCAGCCAGTAAGCTAAGACACACACCCTTGATGTTAGACAATCGACGCACTTCAGTCACACGCACACACACACACACACACACACACACACTCTCTCTCTCTCTCTCTCTCTCTCTCACGCACACACACACATACACATACACGCGCACACCCACACCCACACACACACACACACACACACACACCTTCATTTTTCCGGTAAACCATCAAGGTAATGAAGTTTTTACGGCCCATGGCCAATAAGGTGCTTTCGCCAAGCCGCCGTCTTGATATTTTTGCATTAAATATTCGTCTTTTTGCTTCAGGTATGTTCCACACACTTACTATGCATCTACATAAACACAGAAAGGGTAGCTCACTTTACGAGCACCGTATCGCAGACCAAAACAACACATTGAAAAAATAATCTCTGTAATCTCGATTAAACTCGATTTTTGCAACACTTTCGTCATATGTCCTTCACGTTTGAAAAGAGTCAGTCATTCCGTAACCAATTCAATCCTTTTTACTCGCCACATGACAACCTCTCCAAGGGTTCAAAATATAAACGCCTTTTATTTTGCCAGACACGTTGGGTGAACGTTTTGCTGGATGGGGACATTTCGCAAAAATGGAATTGTTGAATTAAAATAAAAACCCTTATAACAATCAACAGCTTAACTCTTCAGCAAGGTCACCGAACACAAACAGATAGACACGTAGGCCTACGTCATTATGTGTAGTAAAAGCTTACCTTGTAAGTAATAATTGCAAGTCATGGTATTAGGAGTGGGATGTGGTTGTGGTGGTGATGGTGGTAGGGTTGGGGTGGGGTTGATTGAGGAAATGTCTTATGCTAATGGATAATGTACAAGTGATATTTAAAACTTCCGTTTAAGAAAAGAAGAGTGTAATTATATAATTATGCTAGTTGGCTCTGTGGCGTACGCAGGGTATTCGAATCAATGTCAGGCGATATGCAACGTGCAGCTTGTACAGGCAGGCAGTAGTTCAAAACCCGTTATTGGCCTAGAGTATTAAAACAAAACAACAACAAATTACCCTGAGGCACTGTGCTCCTACTCCCTCGGTTGAGAGTATAAACCGAGGTCCAGTCTAGGCACGCACGCATTCAATCGCACCGACTTTAAAGATCCTGACGCTCATGTCCTAGAAAGTTGAGTGCGGCTACACAAATACACCCAGCACGCACAAGGTCCCTTCTTCCCATCCCCGGTCGCCCAGAATTGTGCTCAGTCGTCTGACCCAGTCACACTATGCACCCAAAGGCTGCAAGTGGGCGCCTCGGGCCCCTCTATTAGATCCTGTATTGACCAGCGCCTTGAGCAGCTCTTGAGCAAAAAAAGCGCTATATAAAAGGTATTACATAAACTCACGCCACATACTCCTCATCATGGGTACGGCACACCAACAGATCAACGGCACCCGTATCGGAAGGTAATAACTACCTTCACCTTCCGGATCGGGCGCCTGTGAAACACACCCTATGCCATTCTTTTGAAGGAAAAGTTATGGTTTAGGAAGGGGGAAAATGGGTGGAAATTGTGGTGGTGGTAGCTGTGGTGGTGGTGGTTTTAGAAAATAGATTGAGACATATCTTACGCTAATGGCTAATTCACAAGAAATTTACTGTTTCAATATTTTTTGGATACAAAATCAAGCTTTAATTACTGTGATGTACTTCTCCTCACTAAGGATACTGCATGGACACAAACTATTAGATGTAACTAATTTTATAGTGAACAAAATACAAACAAACCACACACACAAACACTCACACACACACACACACACACACACACACACACACGTGTGGAGGAGTGGGGTGAGATGGAGTGAGAAAAGGGGAGGGATATTGAATTGAGGAATTGTCCAAATTAATGGATAATGTACAAACAGTTTAGTCCATCAGTATTTGGAGAGACAGAGAGACAAAAATTCAACGCTTTAACCTTGCAAAATTATTTCTCTCACCGGGCGTTCTGCATAATTATAGTAAGACGAACACACGAATAAATGTACGTCATAGGCCTGGTGGGAAAATTTGGTGGACTGAGATAGGAATTAAGGGAGTGGAACTGAGGGAATGAACGTTTTAACACGATGGGTAATGCAGGTCTACATGTACTTGGCGGTTTTAATATCTTAAACATCCAGCTCAAAACGTGCACCACTTTCTTTGAAGAGGGGAGGCTACTCGAAAGCGATCAACAGCCATTTGGTGGTCTTAAAGCTATGTTTACTTTTGGGTGACAACGGGGTTACCCTCAAATTGGCATTGTTATTACATTAAACAATGATACAGTGGGCTTTCTTTGCTCAAACCATCCGCTACAGTTAAGAGTTTTTCATTTCGGTTCTGACAGGGAGTGATTTCCCCTGTTTAACGGAACACACCAATACCGTTGCCGTGTGACCTTTGAACCTATTTCTGACTGAATAACGCGGCTTCAAGTGTGCGTTTTTTGATGTTGGGATAGGGTAAGATTTATTGTATCAATCTAAAACACACAAAAAAACTATTATGAAGCAAATTTCTTTTGATGTCTGCCTCCTACCGGTTTGGGTAGAAGCTATTTTTGCGGGATGGCTAACGGTTGCTATTAACAGGCACAAAGCTACGGTATTTATTCATTAAAAAAAAAAAAACAACAACAACGATACTTTGGAAAGAGTTATTTCTTGATGTAAGCTTATTTTGTTAATTGGGAAAAAACTCACCGTGAATGTTAAAAGGATCTGTAGAGGGTGTGTGGTGAAAGCTGGTCCCTTTAACGAAACGTGTTTTTCATGTTTTTATTATGGCATGTGTGACAGGGGTATATAAGGTGTGTGTGTGTGGGTGTGTGTGTGTGTGTGTGTGTGTGTGTGGGCATGTAGAAACGACGTTACAGTGACACACTCATGGAACTCCACATGGTTTCTTTTGACTTTTTTGGAAGGGCGCCCTATTTTGACGTCAAAATAGTTCCCTGCAGAGTTAGAGCTGTTTTAGGCCTATGGTTAGGTTAAGGGTTAGGGTTAGGGTTAGGGTTAGGGTTTGGGTTAGGGGTTAGGGTTAGGGTTAGGGTTAGGGATAGGTTCAAAACTTTGAAAATGTCAAAATAATGTCACGAACATGAAAAGTGTGTCAAAATAATCCCTGTTTTTTTCACAACAGTCATCATAATGTCGTTGTGGGTGTGTGTGTGTGTGTGTGTGCCGTTTTTAAGAACTGTATATTTTTTCATGCCTTTATTGATTCAAATGCGACTCAAATGACTGCGCATAATTTTTTTGATTGCCATGGAGATGTAATGTTGAATTGAACTGAATTGAATTCTCTTCTCCCTGGGTACCTCATTCAAATGAATAGATTTATGTACATCACTCTGGTGGGAAAAGTTAGATGGCTTTTGTTTGATATGTGTGTGAGGGTGTGTTTGTGTGAGGGTGCGCGCGCGTGTGTGTCACCGTGTGTGTGTCGTGTGTGAATGGAAGAGAGTATCATTGAGTCAATGTTTAATTTAGCTAATTGATATTGTATAAATAACATTTCAGCTTTCATTCTAACAGGTGTGCGTTCTAAGCCCGCGCCACATTTCTTCACCAAGGTAATGCTACACAATACGAATGAATTGAGTTGTACGTCATTGTCGTGGTGGGAAAGTTTGGTAGTTTTGGGCCACACGGATGTAAACCTCAGCTAGCCTTGGGCGCGGGTGACGAGTCCAGTCAAGTCAATTCAAGTCAAGTCATGTCAAGTCAGCAAATCTTTATCACCCACAAAGTAGAAATTCACGCAGCACATTGCTAAAGCGTCTCAGGAAATAAGAGAAATCATAATAATAATAATAATAATAATAATAATAATAATAATAATAATAATAATAATAATAATAATAATAATAATACCAATAATAATAATAATAATAATAATAATAATAATAATAATAATAATAATAATAATAAAAATAATAATAATAATAATAATAATAATAATAATAATAATAATAATAATAATAATAATGAAATAATAATAATAATAATAATAATAATAATAATAATAATAATAATAATAATAATAATAATAATAATAATAATAATAATAATATTATTATTATTATTATTATTATTATTATTATTATTATTATTATTATTATTATTATCATTATCACAAGGTAATTAGTATTAATTATAATCTACATTTACGGACAATGTACAAGTAGGTCATAATATTGCTGCTTTCGATATATTTGTTGTTGTGGTGGTGGTGGTCGTGGTGATGATGATAGTAGTAGTAGTAGTAGTAGTAGTAGTAGTAGTAGTAGTAGTAGTAGTAGTAGTAGTAGTAGTAGTAGTAGTAGAAGTAGTAGTAGTAGTAGTAGTAGTCTTCTTCTTCCACGCGAAGAACTACAAGTTGGTTCACTCAACATCCGCGCATCCTGTTCATGGCAATTGTAACGAGATATTGCACGTTCTGGGAGGTATGAAATTTATTGAATAGAATTATCATACATTTTAATAAGATTTTTATAATAATGTTTTATATTTTAGTATGTCGCTGCTGCTGCTGCTGCCGATGATGATGATGATGATGGTGATGATGATGATGATGATGATGATGATGATGATGATGATGATGATGATGATGATGATGATGATGATGATGATGATGGTGATGATGATGATGATCACATACACACATACACACACAGATGGTTACCATTTTGCTTCTCTTTTAAACCCCAAGCTATGGACATCAAATAAATAATATGAACCTCTGACCCCCACGCACTCTTTGTATGTCAGTGAGTGTGCGAACTATCCTGTTATTGTTAACGGTCAGTTTGAATGGAAATCCAAGCGTGAAAAACACTTACCTCGTACTGGGTATCCCAGGGCTGTTAAATTATACCCCTGCATACCTCCATACATACACTCAGCTTGACACCTACCTATGACTCAGTGAGTCAGTAGGTTAAAAGGCCAAATGCACTTCCTTTCCACGTGGAGGGTTTGGTTGTTTTGGCTGTCTCTCTTTATGTATGAGAGAGAGAGAGAGACAGAGAGAGACAGACAGACAGACAGACGTAGACAGAGGCAGAGACAGAGATAGAGTCAGACAGAGACAGAAATAATAATAATAATAATAATAATAATAATAATAATAATAATAATAATAATAATAATAATAATAATAATAATACAGGATGCTAGCAGGCGCTTTTTCTTCAATCTCACTCAATCCGCGGCGATCTGAAGAGATCGCTCTTTCAGAAGCCAGAAGGGGAAACATACTTTTTTTTTTTTAAATTTAGATTGACTACCTCCAATACCATTACTAAAGGGAGGGAGTAAACCGGAGTACCGGGAAAAAATCCTCGGTGTCCTGAAAGTCTCGTACCTAAGTCACGTAAGTTCGTCCCACTCGGGGTTTGAACCCTAGACTTTCGGCATAGGAAACAAGCCCACTATCAACTGCTCTACCAGGTCGCCCCACAGAGACAGGAAACAGCTGCAGACAGAGACAGAGCAGAGAAACAAAGACAGAAAGACAGAATCAGACAGACAGAATCAAGTTGAACTCATCATGGCAGTAGGTTAATCCCTTGTTGACGTGTCTCAAGGTTCATTGTAGATCTCAAAACAATACAGAGTCCACGAGGTCTGGCTGCACCCACCTGAACTCCCCGCTCGCACAACCGGACAGGGCCGGACTAGGGGGGGGGGGGGGGTTACAGGGGTTACGTAACCCCCCCCCCCCCCCTGGCCTGACTATGTACCTCTTTTTTTTTCTTTTTTTTTTTTTTTGGTAAAGGGGTGGGTGGGTGGGGGGGCTACGTTACAATCATAAGTAAATCCGGGGAGAAATTTCAACCCTCTCCCCTAGGCACTATAAAAAAATAAATCCTCTTCCACTCTACTCAATTTCAACCACTGATTCTTTTATCACAAGTAACTATACATTCTGTTACCTGAGACACTATGCGTGCTTCCCATAGCTTGAGTCTCTGCATTGTAAAAGCATGCGGCTTGCCTGCAGTGAAGAACATGATGGGAGCACTGAGGGAACTGTCACTGTTTTTCTCAAACTCTCCAAAGAGACAAAGAAAACTTGAAGATACCATCGAATCATCTCAGCCTGACACGTCAAAAACAAAGTTTGTTGATCTGTGCAGAACAAGATGGGTAGAAAAACATGAAGCACTGGAGGTTTATACATCTCTCTTTCTGGTTGTTCACGACTGTTTGGGACAAATGTGTGAAGACAGTGACAATTGGGACAGTGAGACACTGACCAAGGCAACTGGCTTTCTCCACACCTTGAGCAGCAGTGCTTTCCTCGTTGCATTCGTTGTCGTCCGCAATTGTTTGCGTTACTTAAAACCCTTGACAGTGAAGCTGCAGAAAAGGACAAAAGATGTTGTCGATGCCTACAGGGAAATCAAAGCGGTCAGTAACTGCATGTCTTCTATTAGAAGAGATGTCGACACAGCGTTCGTTGCCTGGTTCGGTGAAGTCAGCAAAATGGCGAATGCTTTGACAACTGATGTTATTGTTCCTCGTCAAGCATCCCGACAGACTCTCCGTGACAACCAACCTGCGGCCACTCCAGAAGAATATTTCAAGATTAGCATTGCCATTCCTTTCTTGGAACACCTGTCAATCGAATTGGACTCGAGGTTCAAAAATGCTGACCTAGCAGTTGATGGTCTCTGTCTGGTGCCAAGCACTTTAATAGACAACCAGGATGGTTTTATGCAGGTTCCAGAAGGGGTGAAGACACTGGCAATGTTGTGGGAGTCTGATCTACCAGACAACGCTACCCTTGATGCAGAATACCAAAGGTGGGTTTGCAAATGGCGAAGTGCTGCTGAGAATGCGACAGCTATCATCCCATCCACGGCATCAGAAGCACTGAAACATTGTGACAGGGATTTTTATCCCAACCTGTTCATCATGCTAAAGAACCTTTGCACCCTGCCTGTCACTACTGCCGAGTGTGAGCGTTCAAACAGTCAGTTGAGCAACCTCAAAAACTACCTGCGCTCTACAATGGGGCAACATAGACTCAATGGACTTGCTTTACTGAAAGTGCACAGGGATGTTGATATTGACTTCAAAGAGGCAGTGAACTGTTTTGCCAGAAGATACAATTCACAAATAGTACTAATGCCGAGGAACCTAGTGCAGCAAGACTGAAAGTGAAAGCAGGGCGGTGATGTTAATAAATTACAAGGTAAAGCTTTATACTGTTAACGATCAACAAAATGTAGTGAATAATAATAGTATACAAAACATCTCTGCTGATAAATAAATGTTCGTGTGTGTTTTTTTGTTGTTGTTTTTTTAAGGGACGGGCAGATGATTATTTTTGTACCCCAGAGTTTGTCATTTCAATTTGTTTAAAAAGCTCAAAGTCCCAGACCATCATAAATGGCTTTTTCAAGGTTCAGATTGCAACAGATTGCACCATTTTGCATCCTTGAAAAAAAAATTTCCGGGGGAGCATGCCCCCGGACCCCCCTAGAAGGCTCGGCGCTTCGCGCCTTCGCTGAATCTGTAACCCCCCCCCCCCCCCTCAACTTTCCCAGGTCCGGCCCTGCCGGATAACCCTGTAACGTAAAATTGCAAATAATTGTGGTGGAGTGTGGGATGTACCATGAAGGATCAGGCTATTTCAGAAAAGTGGGCTGAATGTGGGTACTGGTTTGTGGGTGTGGGTGGAGGGTGAAATTTATGAGTGAGGTGAGAGAAATGGGTTATCAGAAATGAAATGTCAGTCATCTGTCATCGAAATGTGGCTGATTGACTTCCAAAGTTTGAAATGGATGACAGGCAAGACATTGACAGTTTAAATAGACAGATCTCATACATGACCAGAACTGTAACAACTTGAGGCAGTTGCAGTGCAGCATTTTTTATCTTGTTATGACAGAAAATTCTGAATTTCACAGCTACAGAAATAACACTATAGTTTCTCGGTTGAAGAAAGAAAGATTACGACAAATGGGCAATTACTGCATAGTTGAGTGGAATACCAGAAGTAGAAATATATGCGTAATAACGATTTGCTCTTCAAGGGTACTCTTCAAGGGTAATCATATAAAACCATAATGTTTCATTATAGGACGCGGAAAACGCAGAGATTTAGGATTTAGTTTCGATCCGTCTCAGGTATATAATTCTGTGTTGTTGTTACTCAAGTCCCTTCTAGGTACAGTATGTGTTTTATACTATTAACGTACACGACTGTACTATATTTGTACTTTTTATTAAGTGACAACTAAAGAATAAAAACTGTGACCACAATCGTATTATAGAAACGCTGTTAACCGCTTCAAACTGAAATTCTGTTCCGTCTTAAGTAGTCCGAGTCTATATAATATCACTTTTGCAAGCTCTTCCATCCAGCTCTTCCTACTCTTTAGTCTTACAAAAATATCTCAACGAGGTGTCTGTACGTGTATTACGACAAAAGGAGAGCCTGTTCAATACATTCGACCAAATAATGCATAAATAATCGTATTATGAAACGGATTTTTTTTTCTCGCAGATAGGCAAGAAATAATTGCAACCGAAAGAGAGACCCAACATGTAAAACGTAGTTCCCTGAGGTCATGATCAAACCAATGTCGACCAAGACTTACCGGTAAGTCACAAAAATAGAAAGTCAGTAATCTGCGCTGCTTTTAAATGGACACAATACAGAATGTATTCAGAATTCAAACTACAGAATTTATTCAGCCAAATGACGACAGAACATTGCAAATGGAATTTGACCCGATGTTGGTAAACAGTTACACACTTACGTCCACAGATTCCAGAGGCAAATATCATCATGACTACTGTCATAAATCTAACAATCACAACGTTTGATTAGACTTCACATTTTAAACAAAACAAAGAAAAGCTTTTATGGGTACTAGTGCAAAATTGAATTACACAATCCCACTGGACATGAAAAGTTCATTTTTTTTGTCTGACAGTATATCCAGAGAGAATATACACATGACATATCAGGCGTACATGATGATCTATCAGTCATCACAAATCATCGACAATCATCATCATCATTAATATTTTTCATCAGTCATCATCAATCATCATCAGTCATCGTCAATCGTCATCATCAATCATCATCAATCATCGTCAATCATCATCAATCATCATCAATCATCATCAATTATCATCCATCATTAATCATCATTAATCATTGTCAATTATCAAAAATGATCGTCAATAATCATCATCAATCATACTCAATCATCATTCATAAAATCAATCATCATCAATCATCAAAAATCATCAACAATCATCGTCAATCATCATCATCAATCATCATCAATTGTCATCAATCATCAACAATCAACGTCAATCATCATCATCAATCATCATGACTAGCAACCCCAAACTCCCACAAAAATATTACATGACTAAAGATAACGCGTGACCGGAAAGAAGGGAAGAGTTAATAGGCTTACATTTTCAAACCTGTAGATGTTACTTTTATAGGTGGCACACAAACAAGGGTTGGTTAGTAGTACTAGTGTAGAACTAGTGCAGTTTTTTAGTTCCCGAGCTTTAAACTCAGATCGGGAGCTAATGTTTATGGCTTTGTCCGTCCGTCCAGGGTCCGTACGGCGTACCTCCATCCGGAAGTGACATTTGAGCACTTTTCTCTTAAACTAATGGGCGGATTTCTTTGAAACTTGGTATTTAGTTACGAAATAGTGAACCCTTCCAGATAACAAAAAGAACTATATATTTGATTGACTTTTCAAACACCTTAAGTAAACTTACAAATTTCCGGGTCACGTATTTTATTAAATGTACACATTTTTTTGAGATTGTTAAGAAATGTGTCAATCCCCCGAGTTGAACAGTAATTTTGCCAATTTACTATAAATTTCCTAATTTTGTAAATTTACTCTCTCTTTCTTTCTCTCGCTCGCTCTTCCTGTTTATAACTTAAGTTAGGTTACTTATGTTTACAAGATGGCTGACCGTGGCACCTAGAATTGCACAGCAGCTTTGCTTTAAAGCATCCGCACCTCTTTGTTTGACATTTTTTATTCCCCACCCCTCTCCTCACTCACAATTGTATTTTACAAACCCTTGCCCTCCTGATGCTGACTCTTGGCTGCAAAGATAAAGTCTTGTCAAGGCAAACATCTTGTTCTGTGGGGAGAGTTTGCGGACACAAATCACACTGATTTATTGTGTAACCACCTTTCAAAATCCCTGTTGTCACTGCAATAGTGTATATGTCTGTATCTAAATCTCTGTGATGTATAACTTTAAAAAAAAGTATTTATTGGATCTTCCCTGCAACGGTCAACTAAAAGCGCTAAAACAGACAAGGTGCAAATGTTAGGAAATGTACAAATATCCTGAGATTTGACAATTTTACTAAATGCTCATCAATGTTTTAGTACAAATGTGAAAAAACAAGGAACAAAGCTTGGTAAATTTACAAATTTCCTGGTATTTTTAGGAAATTTATAAATCCTCCAAGTGGAACAATAATTTTGCAAATTTACTAAATATTTTAAGAAATGTATAAATTTCCTAGTTTTGTAAATTTACACGCACAAACACAAACACACACACTCACACACTAGCCACACACATATATATAAATTGCTTAGCCGGAAGTCCTTCTTCGCCTCTACTATAAAGTTTGTCTGGTATGGACGCTGATCTGGGCAGGTGCTGGGCGCTACGGATTGGCCTGCTGTGTGCTCAAAACCAGCGAAATCGTTATAGCCAACATTTCTTTACCGAACGTTTAACCGTTTCTGAGATAAATAAATAAACAAAATGTCCACAAACTGCAATAGCCTCATTCCGCGCGCTTCCATTAGAAATCAAATTGAGGTTTCAGCATGTTTTCCCATATAGACCAAAAAATTGATGGTATTTCTAAGAAGCCTTGATAGCTTACTTAGTAAAACATTCGCCTACCGTGCAGGGCGATCCAAGTTCAAATCTCACGCGGTCCTTTTTTTTTTTAAACAATACAATATGGATATTTTTCTTTTTAATTTAGGCTTTTTACCTTTAATTTATTATTATTATTATTATTATTATTATTATTATTATTATTATTATTATTATTATTATTATTATTATTATTTATAAACTAATAATAATAATAATTTATTATTATTATTATTTTTATTATTATTATTATTATTATTATTATTATTATTATTATTATTATTATTATTATTATTATTATATCTTATATCAAATTTTCTTTTAAAACCTTGGTGTTTTTTATGATTTCTATTTGTATTATTCTATATTCAATATTATTATTATTAGTATTAGTATTATTAGTGTTATTATTATTATTATTATTATTATTATTATTATTATTATTATTATTATTATTATTATTACCAAGGATCGGGATGGGGTGGTACGTGTAGGTAAAAGGGGGCTACGGGTAGGTTTAAAGGGGCATGGGTAGGCATAACGGGGATACGGGTATATATAAGGGGGTATGGTGATGGTCGATTCCATTCATCTATACCTGCGAAACGATCAACGGGAAAGTATCAAGGAGGGTACAGGTAGGTTACAAGGGGGGTACGGAAGGTATCAAGGGGGTATGGGGAGGTATCAAGTGGGTTCGGGGAGGTATCAAGGGGGTATGGTGAGGCATCAGAGGGGGGACGGGGAGATATCAGGGGGGGGGGGGGGTAAGGGGAGGTATCAAGGGGGATATGGGGAGGTATCATCGTCCAAATTAAACTCGCAGACAACAGTTGTCTCTCTGTCTACATTTTAAACAGCAAGCCAGGGTACAAAACCACTAGTATGACTATATATATGTTTTGCAGTTTGGTGGTAGGTAGATCATTTTGGCTTGGTCATTTTAAAAGTAGCTCGAATGCTGAAAACGTCATAGTGTGGGCAACCCTGGCTTACGTTGACGTTTTAGCCAGCGCTTCAAAATGCCGCGAACGTCGTCGTTGAAGCCCTCCGATTCGAAAGGTGTGGCAAAGCTCAGTACATATTTTGGAAGCAAAGGAGGTAATTATTATTTTGATAATTTAATCTTACAAGTAAATAACATATCCTATCCTATCCTATCCTATCCTATCCTATCCTATCCTATCCTATCCTATCCTATCCCATAACTCGGAGGTCGTAGGGGCACCACAGATGATCGTTTAACCAACGTACTCCCATCTTTCCCTGTCCTCAGCAACCCTGATTGTTTCGCTCAGTGTCAAACCAGTCCAGTCTCAAATGTTGTCATCCCATATCTTTTTCGGTCTCCCAATCCTTCTACCTCCTTGCACTGTGCCTTGCAGGTTGGTCTTTGCAAGACCTGATGATCTGGTGACGTGGCCATACCATCGGAGTTTCCGTTTTTTCACCACTGTGAGCAGGTCATCGTGTTGTCCAATGGCTTGTGTGATGGTCTGTCGGACTTCGTCGTTGGTGATGTTCTGGGTATAGGAAATGACCAGAAGGCTTCTGTAGCACCTCATCTCCATGCTTTGTATTCTTCGATGGAAATCTGCTGTGAGGGTCCATGTTTCGCAAGCATATAGGAAGTTGGAGATGACAAGGGAACGCAGCAGCCTTACCTTGGAATGTAGACTGATGGTCCTGTCTTTCCAAATTGGCTTCAACCTCGCCAGGGCAGCCGTTGTTTGTGCGATCCTGGAGAGGACTTCCTGTCGGGACCCATTGTCTGATACAATGGCTCCTAAATATTTGAAGCTATGCACTGTGTTGAGGGATTGTCCTTGGACTTTGATGTCCGTGTTGATGCCATGGGTGTTGTTGTCATCATTTTGGTCTTCGCTGCACTTATTTCCATTCAATAGGTTCTGGAGGTGGTGTCAAGCCTCTGTACCAGCCATTCAAGTTCTTGTTCCTCTCCAGCCAATCCATCAATGTCATCCGCAAAACGAAGGTTGGAGATTGCTCTTCCCCCTATGCTGACTGTGCCTTCGTGGTCTGCAAGGGCATCTGACATGATGCGCTCTAGGAAGATGTTGAAGAGTGTTGGAGAGAGTAGGCATCCCTGACGCACACCGATTGTTGTTCTGAACCAGTTTCCGATGGCGCTGTTGTGGAGGACTGCACTGGTAGCCTTGTCATACAGGCTTTTGATGACTTCAACAATTTTAGGGCTGATGTTGTACACTCTCATGGTTGCCCACAGAGGTGCATGCCAGACTCGGTCAAACGCCTTTTTGATGTCTACGAACACATGATATAGATGTTGTTGGTGCTGTAGGTATTTCTCACAGATTATTCTGAGGTTGAAAATCTGTTCAGTGGTACTTCGCCCTGCCGTAAATCCTGCTTGCTCTTCAGCTATGATTTGTTCAGCTTGGGCTTTCAACCTGTTGAGTATTATTTTCAGGAGGACCTTGCTGGGATGGCTGATGAGGCTGATGGTGCGTAATTTTCACATTTCCTGAAGGTTACCTTTTTTGGGAAGAGTGATGACAAGCGACTGGGTCCATAATGCAGGCCACTCCCCAATCTGCCACATCTTGTTACACATAATGGTGAATTTGTCGATCATCGCTTCTCCTCCTGCTTGAAGCAGTTCCGCGGGTATGTTGTCCACTCCCGCTGACTTCCCGTTCTTCAGCGATTGCATTACTGCCTCAACTTCTTCTCGGAGAATTGGGAGGATTTCTTCTTCTTCTCTGTTCTCTGGACATGCTAGAACTGATGGGTCTCCGTTTGGTGTGTGGTTGTAAAGGTCAGAGCAGTACTCTGTACATCTGTCCAAGACTTCTTGTTCTTCTGTAAGGCCACTTGCTTTGGATCGTGGAGACCTTGGGCTGTTTAATACTTGTCGGCGGCTTCATAGTCTGGTAGGCCTTCTTGCTGTTGTTCTTGTTCAGACTGTTCTCTATTTCCTGGCATTGAGCTTCTGTCCAGTTCTCCTTTGCTGTGCGCATGCCTTTTCGGATGTCATTGTTGATTTTTCGGTAGGCATCAGCTCCCTGTCAGATGTTCCTTTTCTTTTTCATCTCTATTCGTTTATCACACAGGTCCAAAAGTTCAGGTGTGATCCACAGCTTCTTCTTTGACCGGTGCTTTCCAAGGATCTCCGTGACGGCATCTGTCACAGCTAAGTTGAAGGTGGTGGTCATGGTTTTGACATCTACTTCACCAGCTCCCAAAATGAGCAGTGGTGCAAATTTCCCTCCAATTGTGGCCTGAAATATTTCTGTCACCTCCGGGTCTTGCAGTTTGTCTAGGTCGAACTTCAGTCTAGTGCACTTTGCTGTGTTTACTTTCTTCAGGTGAAGCCGGAAAGACATCATCACAAGATTGTGGTCACTTCCGATGTCTGCTACTGGAAAAGTGCGTGTCCTGCCAATGTTGATGCTTGATCTGAAGCGTTTCTTGACCAACATTAACATTTACCGAGTAAGTCCCTTTAATAGAATTTTGGAAACCCTCCCCCAAAAACTAACTGATCCGCCCATGAGTTCCCTGTATCCACTCAAGACTGTCCGTCATATATTCTAATAGAATATGATATATGAGCTGAATTAATCAACACGTTATAGTTATTAGTACTCCGACAGTCGAGATACAGTTGCGTTTGCTTAGTTTGAAATGACGTGACGAACATGTACTGTACGCAATCATGGTACAATAGATGTCATGGATGCTAACCATTTAGCTCAAATGTCTCTGTCTGTCTGTCTGCCTGCCTCTCTCTCTCTCTCTCTCTCTCTCTCTCTCTCTCTCTCTCTCTCTCTGTTTCTGTTTTACTCTGTCTCTTTGTCTGTCTGTCTTTCTCTCTTCTTCTTCTTCTTCTTCTTCTTCTTCTTCTTCTTCTTCTTCTTCTTCTTCTTACCATCATCAACCTTGCGTGGGAAAGACTTACGTGACTAGGGTGCGAGACTTTTCAGGACACTGAGGGTTTTCTGCAGGTATTATTATTATTATTATTATTATTATTATTATTATTATTATTATTATTATTATTATTATTGTTGTTGTTGTTGTTGTTGTTGTTATTATTATTATTATTATTATTATTATTATTATTATTATTATTATTATTATTATTATTATTATTATTATTATTATTATTACCATCTTCTTCTTCTTCTTCTTCTTCTTCTTCTTCTTTTTTTCATTCATTCTTCTTCTTCTTTTAATTCATTCATTCTTCTTCTTCCTCTTCTTCTTTTCTTCTTGTTTTAATAACAAGCGAAAACGTTTGATTTCCTGTAGGCCTATGCAGTAATCGCAAACGTATGTGACGTCAAGGGTATCGTGTGCGTCAACAGTCATTCAAGTAGCACAAAACACAATAATGAAAGACCCGCAAAACACACAGAAAGAAACGAGGCCTGCAGAGACCTGCGATCGTCAGATGCTGTCTCAGAAGCAGTCTCTAATGTAACTAATCATGTAACTTTAGATTATAGTTACGCAACACCGAAGCGTATAGGCGACTACTGGTCACATTAATCTGACACCAGCGAACCAGTTGATGGTAAGGGGAAAAAACAATATCGTCACGCGTGGGCCAATCCGGGATTCAAACCAGGTACCTTTCGGTTACTAGTAAACCGCTCTACCAACTGAGCTACCTGATCCCTCTACTAATTATGCACAGTGGTGCCTACGCTTATACTTAGAATGAGCGAGCATAGTTGGGAGCACTGACTGTGATTTTGAATGAGCCCACTGCACATTACGCAGCATCGCAGGTCATTAACGTCTCCAATTGATAAGACCCTCGCAGCAGGAATTCAATTGACAGTCAGCAAATAATGGAATTCCCACGTCACCCAAGACGCAAGTCAACTGCCTTACTCTGGTATATATGGTAAAGGTCATCAATATCATCATCATGATCCTCCTCCTCCTCCCCCTCCTCCTCCTCCTCCTCCTCCTCCTCCTCATCATCATCATCATCATCATCATCATCATCATCATCATCATCATCATCATCATCATCATCGCCGTCGTTGCCGTCTTTATCGTTTTTGTCATCGTGTTCGATAATTTTGCAATTTCTGATAAGAGACTGGAAGATTGGGCACTGGAGGCCGGGGGATCGGGGAGGGGTCAAACCGTTATACAGCAACAGTGCATGTAATATCATAATGTACAGATGCAGAGCGTGGCTTTGAAACAACTGCGCGATCACCGGCAATAAGTACGTTACAATCACAATTTTACAAATGAATTTTAATTTAATTTTACAGCCTTACATTTAAAATCACCGATTACAAGACAGACAGAAAGCCAAGCAGCACAAATCAATAAATAAAACACGAACGCCTAAAAGTTTATTATGCCTCTCTCTGGTGAGTTAATTTAAAGTAATTCATTCCACAAAGAACGTTAAAGATGAGCCCCGGGGTGTAATCGTTGTGCAGTTATATCAACCAGTCGTGCCAGACCACCGTTAAACTATGATGTGGCATTTCCCTCAGCTATTGAGTGTGTTGGTTGTAGGCCTATTAACGCGTTCTGCAGCAACTGGATACTTTATCGTTGTGACTTAAAGCGACGACTGACTGACTGACGTGGAGTAATTTTGCAACGGCTGACTATAATATGGTACTGTAGTTAAAGCGACAATCGACAAGCAACTGTATACACTTAAACTTAAAGCGAATGAGAACTTTTTTTTTCTGACAGCTTATTGTCATAATACAGTCAACTTTCGAACAAGAGAACAAAAAGTGCAAACTTAGCCAACATAATTATATGTGAAAACGATACTGCAGCTGTCACATAATAAGTTGTAACGTGTATCAATGTTCAATGCTTAATGATACATTGTATAATCTACTTTCGTTGTAAGTAAACAGTATACAGGTATGCCCGAATAATAATTAACAGATTTATGGCTGTCAGTATGACTCTGGAACTATGCCATGTTTACAGTTGTGTGAACACAGGTCAACATTGATGCTTAACGTCTACACCCACCATTGGCGATATGGCAGACGGGGATAACCATCCCAGGGAGCAAGGGGTGGGGACCTAAATCAACACTGAACCACAATAGCAATCACACTGCTAAAATGGACAATGAAACATGGCCACTTTTATTTCGCCCACCACCTGAGTCATCGATGTGCCAGGTGAACGCTCTACCACTTGAGCTACGGCGGTGGGACCACGATTGTGTTCTAATTCCACAAACGCGTGGACTTGGGATTTAGATGGGATTTAATTTGATTGCCAAATATTAGTGGGTCATTGTAACGGGAGTTTACCGGCCTACATTGCACGGTTTTAGTGGCTTGCGTAGGTCGCATGCAAATCCTATTAGCTAGGGATTCAAATTGCAGGAAGTGATGCCAGGCTAATGTTGGCCAAGCCTAATGTTGTCTAATGACTGTTATGAGAGTGATATAATTTATTAAATGTTTTGTATGTGCCTCACGGCAAAGTGTTTTCTTTGTGCTTTGTATATTACTTGGTGATAACGTATCTTAATTTGGATCAGGTTGTTGGCTTGTTTAGAGATTGGTGTTAACATCCTCTCTCTCTCTCTCTCTCTCTCTCTCTCTCTCTCTCTCTCTCTCTCTCTCTCTCTCTCTCTTTCTCTCTCCCCCTCTCACTCTCCGTCTCTCTCTGTCTCTCTCTCTCTGTCTTTCTGTCTGTTTGTTTATGTGTATGTCTGTCTCCCCCTCTCTTTCTTTTACTGCAACAGGGTTTAATAATAATAATAATAATAATAATAATAATAATAATAATAATAATAATAATAATAATAATAATAATAATAATAATAATAATAATAATAATAATAATAATAAACTTTTAACGTTTATTTACTTTTGATGGAGTTAAAGACAAAGACGGCGAAGAGAGAGAGAGAGAGAGAGAGAGAGAGAGAGAGAGAGAGAGACAGACAGACAGACAGACAGACAGACAGACAAACAGACAAACAGACAGACAGGCAGACAGGCAGGCAGATAGACAGATTACAGACAGAAAAAGTGAGAGGAAGTAGTAATCAACAATATTTTTGCAAGACTTCAAAACAAATACGCACACAAATCGTATAATTTTGATTTTGTTTATAATTCATTAATCATCTTTTTGGATCATTCACAATACACAATAATTTTTAATTGAAAACATTCGTGTGGGTTGTTTCTTATAAACATTCGCTGATATAATCACAACCTTAATACCACAATTTTTATTTTATTACTGTTCAAAGTAGGTCTACATCATAACTGAAAAATAAATAAATAAATAGAATAATAAAGAATGTACTACATACATTTGAATTTTACTCTCACATCAGAGAAAAAAAAACTGTACTGATGGACACACGATTTAGTTTCAAACAGAATCAACAATTTGCTGACACATTTTAATCAAGTAGTACACAATTTTAATGGATTTCATGCAGATATAAAACCATTTTGCGACATTTCAAGATGAATGTTTCCGTAATTAGTGAACTAATTCTCTTAAATGTCTTTAAATAGATTGTTTTAAATTAAAGCGTGAAACAAGCTCCCAAAAATATAGATCTATATTAAATCTTATAAAATGCATGCTGATTGAGGAGGTCTCATCCTTTGATATTTATTCACTATAATGTTATTATTGGTTAACATGATTAAGGATAGTAGGGGTAACTGACAATAACATAGACTTTATATAAAACTGTATAATACTAATATAATTAAAAGAAATGTCGGAACATCGTAATAACAATACAACATTAGAAAGTTCTATATTTCGATGGATATTTATGACAAGTCCTTTCTCTTTTATGTATTCAATTTAACACAATTATTTATACAGAGTTGTTTTTTTTTTTGTTTTTTTTGCCTTTTTTTACTTCTTGGGTTGAGTAGCCAAAATCAGAACGTTGATTGATTTGCTGCTATTGGTTGTTAGTAGGTGGTTTTCTGTCGTAGTGTGAGGTTTAAAAAAATATATAGTGTAGGCCTACAAGATAATTTAGGTCTGCTGGCTATAGGCATAACTATAATTATGTGGAGCTGCTGGTCTTAGCAAATGCATTCATCTGTACAATAGCACCAATTTTGTTATTCACTCACGATCATACTACCTTCTTCATATTTTGACTATTGAACTAAAATGTGTACATTAAAACTGTAATCATTAACAAAAGAAGTAACGATTGAAAGGACGAAAAAAAATCGTTTTCTTTCAGTTCCCTTCATACTCCTCCCAAACTCACATTTACTCACATTCGTTATCATCCTCGCCTTAGAGAAAAAAAAACTTTTATAATTACATGTACATGATTATTGTTGAAAATGTTAAATATTGCACTTTGTAAAGCTTTGCTATCCACTACATACATTTCTTTCAACGAAACACTGGATCATTTTTCGATTCCATGAACACAATGAAATAATATCAGTAAAATTGATAATCATTTCTTTCTTTGGTTAAGTGCGAAACGAAACAAACAAGCATTTTAGGACCATAAAAGAGAAGGTTTTGGGCCAGCTTTTAAGAACAATATTCCAACTTCATATACGAATTAAGAAGACGAAAACGATAGCAACACTTGCCAAAAGAAATAATGAAAACCAGTAAATAATGGAATTTCATGTGATTAAACATAAGAAAATGGAACAAAAACAAGATATAGACAAAGACAGCATCATTCAAATTTAAGTCAACATTATCAAAATGCACCATTGCTTTCAGATTTCTTAATAATACATTTATTCATGATCATTCAACAACACACAAATAACGGACCTAGGGATAAATTCAGCTTGTACGCAAACAATTTAAAAAAAACATGGACTGTTATAGGTAAACTCGCGTTTTTCTTCTTTTTTTCGTCATGGTTTCTGGAATATTCTCCAAAATATTGATGCAATGCCCATGTAAACGGCCTGAAATAATCTCACTCACGATAGAAGTACATTACTATAGAATCTTTAGCAGCAGCCATTATTGATGCATCAGAAGGGTAAACTAGCTATGCAGATGATAATAATCAGCTATTTCCAAGTGTTCCCAAATAAATGGATTTCAGAACCGTTCGATGTCAGTTCAGCGAGCACGGCAGTGAACATTATGATGTGAACGCTTCATGTTATACAGAAAGCTTCATGAATATCTGGCGACTGATACAACGAATCTGGCGCAGTGCTGAAGATTTGTACTTTACTTCGAGTCCACGAGTCTTTATGTAATGGGATACTTTAATAATGTGTCGTCCTTCGTAAGTCTTCAGCGGCATGCCACAACCCCGCCTTGAGAAAGGCGCGGAGAGGATGAATCAGAAGGAGAGGGTGACGATGGCGACGATGCTGCAGAAGCAGGTGACAACGAGGCAAGAATGACGTCGCTGGTGGGTGTGTCACAAAAGCAGGAAAAGCCCTGGAGTTGGACCTGGAGATGCTCCACTAACAGCAACTGCTGGGAGGGCGTGAGGATCTCGAACAGGTTACCCACGGCGTTGCGGCGGTGACGGTTCTGCAACGCGTCGTGGATCTCCTCGCTGACGGTGGCGGACAGAGATCGGTACAAGCGCGCTTTTTCGCAGCAGCAGTCGGAGAGTATGCCTTCATCGTTCAGCTCCTCTTTTTCCTCTTTCTTTGTAATCGTCGACACTGCTGATGGCGATGTTAGGCTGGATCTGCTGGAAGAGGCAGCTGCGGAAAGGGCGCGGAGTAAGGCTTGGCTATGTCCTCCTGGGGTAATGTGTGTGTGCTCTGTGTTGGCGTTCTCTGCTGATGATCCTGCCACAGTAAAAAGAATACATTTTTAAATTAGACAATCTTTTTAATCGACGCCCTATGCAATAGATTAGTCCTCATACACTGCATTAATTTGTTGTTTTTTTAACCTTCTTAGCAATATGAGAAATGTCATCGTAGTAGCCTACTTTGCGATCAAATTCACTACTTTTATAATAAGTTCACAAAGAAGGCGATTTCCTGTACCACGCACAATGACTACTATTGTATTGATTATAGTGCTTTTCTACAGCTTTCGTGACCAAGCGCTGAACCTAGATATACTTAAGAGTATGTGTCATTGATCGTATTCTTTAACCTCACTTTAAGCGATGGCTGTACCACAACTGACACATCCATACATCTTTCACTTCACAAGTAGAGCACTATTCTACGTTTTTAAAATAGTACCACTTTAAAGAGTCCCACCAAGAAAATTATTATTCTATAGAAAGAAAAACAAAAACAAAAAACATATAATAAAAACCAATGTTCTTGTATAGGATAGTTTACAGCTCAAAGTGTTTTAAAGAGCTTCTGAACTCTAAGCTAAACTTAAAGTAATCTCACCAACCCAAAACTAACTAACTAAAATTTAAACTAAATCAAAACCTACTAACACCAAAGAAAATCACTACCAAGAATACATCCTAAACTAACACACCTAAAACAAAACTAACCACAAAAACCAACACTAAACTAACTAAACTAAACTTAAACAAACCAAATTTTTGTAACTAACTTCAAGTAAAATGCAGCATCTCGATCTACAATGGCACAATGAATTTCAAATAGCCTCTCCTAGCATAACCCAGACTACAACAAAACCGTAAATGAATTCAGCTAAACCAAACCCCCAAGTTTTAAGAAGAAAAAACATGTTATAAACACTTACCATCTAAAGGACAGGTGTCCAGTGTAAGAAGCTGTTTAAGAATGTCTTCGGACAGTCCCAGTCTGCCGAGGACTTCGAGGTCCAGACCGTCGAAAATGTTCCACAGTCCATTGCGACGCTCTCTGCGTGCGGCGGCGGACAGATGCTGGTCGTCACCCATGGTCATTGAGAGCTTTTGAAGAGATGAAGTTGAATTAACTGTAATTTTTATTTTATTTATTTAATTTTTTGTCGGTAAAATTCTTTCACTGTTTTTTCCAGAAATCACAAGCAGGGAATGACGATTTGCAGTTCGTTTTTTTTTTCAAAAAGAACTACAGCACAGCCAAGACGATTGTTTTCTTGACCTTTTATCAGTTTTAGTCTTTCAATCCACGTGCGTTCAAACGTGTTGTTTGGTGATGTTCTCTCCTTCCTAATTTCCGTAAGTATCGACGAAACAAATACCGTTCACTTAATAAACGAAGTTGTAGAATAAGTTTCTTAAGTTAAGCCACGAGGTTTGTTTTCGCGTTGCCAGCAGCAATGAATATTCAACTCTAGAACTATGATCAAGTATTATATACTGTATGCACAGCAGTTGTTCAGTGTACAATAAGCTCTATAGAATGAATCACTC
>CM072511.1:102560741-102563241 GCA_036898135.1 Oncomelania hupensis | reverse complement strand
TTTGTTTTTGCAGACAGCTGCAGCAAGAGTAAACAACAAAATAGGAAGTAGAAACCCTATAAAATAACATTATAGAGCTTGAAGCGAAAAGCAAAATCCATTCCAACTTAATCACACAGGTTACTTAATATGAAGGAGACTTTTTTAGTCGTGTTGTTGTTGTTGTTGTTGTTGTTGTTGTTGTTGGGTTTTTTGGGTCAAGAGGAAAGGGAACTTTGAAGTAAGTAATAGCTGATTTGCTGCTGTACGTTTGAACTGTTTTAGGAATAAATCCCAAGGTTTAGTGTTGTTATACGTGCATTCTAGTCTTGTATTGCATAGAGTTGTATCTGAGTGATAGATCATTCGTAACAGAAAACTTCATGGAAAAGCCAGGTTTCCAGTGTTTTTTAACATGTTGTTTGAGAATCTCGTATTGTTGTTGACTTGCTGGTTGAGAATAAACCGACGTTCTAGTATATATTTACATGTTTCGGCCAAGATTCTTCATGGTTCCTCGTATACCAGTGTAATTTCTCGAGTTTGACTCTATGCGATTCCGGAAAACCGAGTCATGATTCCGGATGCATGATTTTAAAGCGTTAATTTTATTTTCTCAGAATCAATTTGGGACTATTTTCAGACTTGATATCTGCTTTTGTTATTCAGTCCTGATATTCCCCAAAGCAATTTTGATTCTGAGAAAAGGAAAACACGCTTCAAATATTTAAAATAGACAAATCAAGCTGTTGCTGAGTCGACTGTTGTGTAAGCAACTAACTTGTTCAACAATTTGTTTTAAGTTGCAGTGATGAGATCTTTATCCTATCCTATCCCGTAATTCGAAGGTCATAGGGGCACCACAGATGATCGTTTAACCAGTGTACTCCATCTTTCTCTGTCCTCAGCAACCCTCATGGCTTCGCTCAGTGTCAAGCCAGTTCATTCTCGAATGTTGTCCTCCCACCTCTTTTTCGGTCTCCCTCTTCTTCTGCCTCCTTGCACCGTGCCTTGCAGGATTATCATTGCAAGGCCTGATGCTCTGGTGATGTGGCCATACCATCGGAGTTTCCGTTTCTTCACCACTGTGAGCATGTCATCGTCTTGTCCAATGGCTTGTGTGATGGTCTGTCGGACTTCGTTATTGGTGATGTGCTGGGTATAGGAAATGCCCAGAAGTCTTCCGTAGCATCTCATCTCCATGCTTTGTATTCTTCGTTGTAGATCTGCTGTGAGGTTCCATGTTTCGCAAGCGTATAAGAAGATGGAGATGACAAAGGAGCGCAGCAGCCTTACCTTGGAATGTAGACTGATAGTCCTGTCTTTCCAAATGGGCTTCAACCTTGTCAGGGCAACAGTGGTTTGTGCGACCCTGGAGAGGACTTCCTGTCGGGACCCATTGTCTGATACAATGGCTCCTAAATATTTGAAGCTATGCATTGTGTTGAGGGATTGGCCTTGGACTTTGATGTCCATATTGATGCCATTGGTGTTGTTGGTCATCATTTTGGTCTTCTCTGCACGTATTTCCATTCCATAGGCTCTGGAGGTGGTGTCAAGCCTCTGTACCAGCTGTTCAAGTTCTTGTTCCTCTCCAACCAATCCATCAATGTCATCCGCAAAACGAAGGTTGGAAATTGCTCTCCGCCCTATGCTGACTGTGCCTTTTTGATCTGCAACAAGGGCATCTGACATGATGCGTTCTTGGAAATTGTTGAAAAGTGTTGGAGAGAGTAGGCATCCTTGACGAACACCGATTGTTGTTATGGACCAGTTTCCGATGGCGCTGTTGTGGAGGACTGCACTGGTAGCCTCGTCATACAGGTTTTTGATAACTTCAATAATGTTAGGGCTGTTATTGTACACTCTCATGGTTGCCCACAGAGCTGCGTGCCAGACTCGGCCAAAAGCTTTCTTGAAGTCTACAAACACATGATATAGATGTTGTTGATGCTGTAGGTATTTCTCGCAGATTATTCTGATGTTGAAAATCTGTTCAGTGGTACTTCGCCATGCCCAGAATTCTGCTTGTTCTTAAGCTATGATTGGGGTTTCAACTTGTTGAGTATTATTTTCAGGAGGACCTTGTTTGGATGCTGATGAGACTGATGGTACGCTAATTTTCACTTTGGGCTGTTTAACGCTTCACAGTCTGGTAGGCCTTGCTGTGCGCATGTCTTTTGGGAAGAAAAAAAACACAAACAAGTGCAAGACTCTAGAGGGTGCAGAGTTCCTTCGCGTGAGGTTACTTGATATACATAGTTTTGACTATGACTCGACGCATCTGTACACCTTCATTGCATACAAAATTTAAAGAAAATGTAAAATAAAAAAAAATAAAAGGTGACCTCATCATGATCACATCTTTTCATTTGCTTAAATTTGATATTACGTTGGAGGCATAAGGAAAGCCTAAGTATGAACCAAATCCCTCCAGTAGTTTGGGAGAAATTAGGATTAGAAAAAAAACGAAAAAAAAACCCACATTATGACGTCGCCAAGATGACGTCAGGTGACAACG
>CM072511.1:102530741-102555741 GCA_036898135.1 Oncomelania hupensis | reverse complement strand
CGTTTTGAGGTTTAGTAATTTCTGGGGCCAGCAGGCGCGCCATAGAATGATAGCTCGTGCAGGATTTTTGAGTTTTCAAAATAGAAATTCAACGGTGAGAGGGATAATAGCTCTACATGGCTTATACAGAAACGGAAAAAAGGAAAACGAATAGAATGATGTTTATTTTAATTTATGTTTTTAATATATAGCTTACAGAATATTTATACAACTTACAGACTACAGAATGCAACAAAGGTGAATCAGTATGAGATTCGATAAGTCTACGTGAGTTTTCTCACAGTCGACTTTCAGACTGACTCTTTACTTGGTGTTTCATTCTTCTCCTGTCTTTTCCATTGTGTTGCCTAAGCTGCACGTTTAAAAGAAACACACAAAAAAACAACATGCGTGTTTTTGTGTCAAAAGCAATGATGACGGCTCGAATAAGAATAATAAGAACGGCTTGATCAGTACAACTTACGTTAATCTGATTAATAATAATTGATACAACAAAAAAGGCTGGAATAAAAATGCAGTCACTTCTTAATTAAAAAAAGACAACTAAGCACGCAGTTATTTTAGAGTAAAACTAACAACTCACACACACACACACACACACACACACACACACACACACACACACACACACACACACACACACACCACAAAACAAAGGGTAGAGCAGCAGCAAAACTGTCGATGTTAACAGCATGTCATATACTCGACTTTTTTTTAGAGATAGTTTTAGCATACTGTAGTGTAGCATGGATAATCGCGCTAAAAAGAACAATAAAACCAAGAATGATTATGTTATCCCCCCAAAAAAGATGCAAAACGCTTAAAAAAATTTCGCCACACTACAGTCTCCTTCCTATAGCTGTGAATCGGTATCTGGCGGTATTTAGCTGTGTTAGAATTAGGCAGCGGGATGATGGGATGGACACCGCCATCATGAAGCTGACCCTACGAAAAGGGAGTTCCGTGATGCCTCTCCTTCTCTCCTAGGACCGTAAGATTACGGGAAAACCTTAACCTTTTTGTCTACCTTCAATCGCGTAACAACAAAAAGCTCATATTGCGTCATCTGCTAAGAACTGCTAAGTGGAATCCACAATTTTCTACAATTGTAATAAAGAAAAGATTGATTACATATTTTACAAAAACACACGTCAGGAAAGATGTCGGTAGATCGCCCCCTTCCCTCCCTCCTCCTACCCTCTTTCAAAACCATTGAGAAAGTTATATTAAATTGCTTTTCTAAAAAAAAAAAAAAAGACCTGTTAAAATAATTCAGATAGTTAACTATCATAATGCCTAAAGGCTTTTCCCCAAAAATGACACTGTTCGTCCTTGAAAGTGAAACTAATTTTTATTTTATTTTAAAGTTGGTAAAGGCTGTCTTTAAGCAGCTTGCTCGACTCCTGGATGAACCTGCGAAAATGAAATGAGTGAAGAAGGAAGTTTAAGGAGAAAGCTTGCGGGGGTTGAAGCAGAAGGGAAGCTGCAATTTGTATGTGGCCGATCTGGCAGCTTAGCTATATAATACTATATCATTTTCAAAATTAAAAAACTGACAGATGATGGACAGTCGGTAGCGAAAGCTGAGTAGGCTAACTCCATGTATGGCAGGGCAGCAACTGCGGAGGATGGGCATTGATTTCTATTGACGTCAGTTTCTCATTAGACCGATGTTATTTCGCCGCGGCTATTTATTTGACCCCTGCTACTGATATGATAATACAGACTTTCTTAACGGTCTCACACTGCGAACACGCAAGAGCGAAATCTTATTTGGGACCGGATACTCAGTGTACGTACGGGCTAATTTCAGTCCATTATCTAATAACGAAGCAAATAAACAAGGAAAAAAAACAGATTGTTGGTTTGCGCTGCATTTTTGCGCTCATGTAGGCCTATTTGATTTGGAAAGTAGTTTTTTTTTGTTTGTTTCTTTTTTTACTGGTAAAGGTTTGTTTGTTTTAAAGTCAGATGAGAAGTCTTGGTTAGTGTATTCGGGCCTTCTTCACGAACATGACTTACATATTATCAGTGTATCGCACGGAATGTACTTACACATGCTCAAAGCAAAAACAAGATCAAAATCTCCTTCACTCCCCACCCCCTCTTCAATCTCCAGACAACTATTTCACAAAATTAATTATCTTGGGAGCAATGTCATGCAAACATAAGTAGCTTTTTGAGCACCAGACCCTAATTGAGGGCATCAAGTAGGAATTACAGCAGAGTTGAGATCCCGTTGTTTGTTATTTTAATCATGAAAGGAACAGTGTATTTTGGTGAACTCTTCGTGGCCTGCTCATTGTTCATTCAATTGTCTCTCTCTTTCTTTCTCTTTCTCTCCCCCTCTCTCTCTCCCCCCCCTCTCTCTCTCTCTCTCTCTCTCTCTCTCTCTCTCTTGTTCCTTGTTTACCCCTCCTCCCATTACATCCATACTGTAAATCAGACCATAACTGTCATCACTACTTCTGATATATGCCATCACGTTAACGCGTTGTTAAATGTTCTTGCAGTTAACAGGAGGAAGTGTTGAACATTAACTCAGTTCACCGGAAACCTTTTTGACAATTAAAACTATAATCATGGGTGATGTATGCGTAGAGTATAAACTAAAGAGGTCGATAGTACTGGAGAACCAGCCAACAATATAGTGTAAAGAGTCTGTGATACTTCCTGTTTTCATCTCTTTTTGGCATTAACGATTTTGGAACGAAGTACATCAAAAACATAAATCATAATAATCTCTAAATCAGAACAATTTTATATGCACAGTAATTGTTTTGGACTTACTAGAATTATTATTGATCCTCTAATCCAGTTCAAAGTGCTGGCCAAAACTGGATCTTAGGATTCAAAAATGTATTTAAAAGCCACCATTGATCTCGACGACAACGACAACGACGACAATGAAAAAGAAGAAGCGGAAAAAGAAGAAGAATAAGAAGAAGAAGAACAACAACAACAATATCAATAACAACAACAACAACAACAAGAAAGAACATAGGAATTAAAACATTATTCATGGTTATGCAGCTATGAATTATCTCTTTTTATATCAAGAATTTTGTGTTCCAAAATCAGGACGATGAAGACTTCCATATAACCCATAATATACGCCTCCACACAATCAGGCATTTACTGCTACAGCAGATATCCATTTGAACGCTGGGAAATGACAAATTTTTGAAAACATTATACACTCAAAATGTATATATGTATCAATTTTTTTTAATCAGATCGTTTTTGCTTCATTTGCTAAACAATTTGTCTTCAATAATGTGTAGTGTGCCAAACGATATTACTGTACGTTCTAATAATATTAATTTATTTATTTTATTTTATCACTTCTATATAGCGCTTTACCAGCTCAAGAACCGCTCAAGCAGCTGGCCGATACAGGATCTTACTCAAGACGCCGGAGGCGCTCATTTGCAGCCTTTGGGCGCATTGTCTGATGCCCAGACGACTGAGCATAATCCTGGGTGACTGGGGACGAGAAGAAGGGACCTAATGCGTGCTGAGTGTATTTGTATAGCTGGAACTCACTTGTCTAGAACATGAGAGTCAGCATCTTTAAAGTTTATGCAATGTGCGTGCACAAACTATAATATAAACTAAGGTAATAATAGTACAAATGAAAATAAATGAAAAAAATTAATCCCGATCATTTAACTTAATTCAACTTTTTATTTTCAAACAGTGTCAGTAACATTGCTGTAAAACGGTTTTTAATGTGACTAATAGTAATACAATATATGTCTACTCTTAAAATGAATTTGAAACAGAACTACGCTTTCAAATTAAGTTGATGTAAACTTATTTAATATTATTATAAGAGTACTTTCGTCGTGTTTCTTTTCTAATAATGGTAATTATACTTCAAACTAAAACATAACAGCTTCATTGCCAAACTAATTCACTATAAATTCTACGTTCCTTTCTTTTTCTGTTTTGTTAATTAATATAATGTTTCCGTTTTTACATTGTAAAATAACTTCACATTAAAACAATTGAAAGTTTGAATGACCAGCACGATCTTCAAAATATTTTACAGCGTAATTCGCTACTAGTTCATTATGGATTTCTCATTTCCTTTCCATTTCTGTTTTGTTCTTTACCATTATTATCGACTTTCAGAATGTAATTTAAAATAACTTCACGAACAAACAATTATAAAATGAAGGTTTCATTGACCAAAACAATTTCTGGACAAGTACCAATTCTCTTGCACGGAGAAATGATTACGAAGTCCTATCCTATCCTATCCTATCCCGTAACTCGAAGGTCGTTGGGGTACCAGAGATGATCGTTTAACCAGCGTACTCCATCTTTCTTTGTAACGGTAACGGTTTATATACATGTTGTGTTTGATAGATAAACATTTCGTGTTTAATATTTGCGAGATGTGTATCTAAACGTCATTTTAGAGGGTACTGTAGTGCGTCTGCTATAAGCAGTAAGTAGGTGAGTTTCCTTTACAGGTGTCCACAGATAAACTCGGCGGAGCGTGTCTAACAAGGTTAAAGGCGTTAGTGGTTTTTTTTAATATTTTTTTAATATATTGGCAGATTCGACACCTTCTTTAAGCTTTGGAGACCCCCGTTGGGGTGCCGGGGGTTTCAGTATAAATAGTGTCCCCACTTTCTGGAAATTTAGTGCTTTAAATTCCCACTGTCGCTGTCTTTCTCATTTACTCTTTCTCGTTCCTGCTCTGTTCTATCAATCTGCTATACTATCTTCTTCTTCGCTAGACCAGTCACCTACCTTTTTTCTTGAAAACTCTTCCGGGACAAGATTCCTTATTTGTGTATGAGGTCTGTTGGATCAGCTTGGGAATATTGGACGCTTTCTGCCAGGTGGTCACTAGGGCTTCCTATGATGTTATTATTTAGCAATGTAGGCATTTTATATGTATGTGTTTTGTTGATTTTTTATAATGATGTTTGTATTCTATTTTGTTTTTGTAAACGGGGGTTCGATAAATTAGAGTACAGCCTCAGCGTTCCCTGCGTGGGATGTCTTTATTGTAAAGTGACTGGCTGTGGAGAGCTTTCAGTTTTACCACTAGGGTTGTTTCAGCAGATCTTTTATGCGGATTAGGGGTTGTCCGGTCCTGATTTGGCTCGGAAGAGTCCGCTGGACCTAAAGCAATAATCATGTAATGTAATGTAATGTAATGTAATGTAAGCTTTGGAGATTTTCATGTACTTCTTCAGAAATTACAAACCAAAGTTGGTAAAACAAGAAATTACACACACACACACACACACACACACACACCCACACACAAACAAACACACCCACATACATACACACACAGAGGCGTTGTTGTGAATCAGCGAGGAAGAATAGTCTGTGCGTGTTGTATTAAGTGACGCTTAATGACTCTAATATTAAGACTAGATATGCGCCGTGACGTTATTTGGTACCCCCAAAGACTTTTTTAAAAAGTTGTTAATTTGCTTATGGGATAGGCTTCAGTTGACCTGAATGATGTGGATTCATACATTTTCTATGATGATATTATCTAGAGTACTTAACAATTTATTCAAATTGCTAATGGTGGGTGCATACGTTGAACTTCAATGATTCTGTCGTCATTACCAGCATCATAATGGTCATTAATACAGTAGCAGGAGAATCATTATCCTGCATCAACAGCAGCAACAGTTGTATTATCCTCCTCCTTCTTTTCATTTTCCTCATTTTCCCCTCCTATTCAATAATTCATCACCCTCGTCCTCTTCTTTTTCTCCTCCTCCTCTTCTTCCTCCTTCTTCTCGTCTTCATTATCATCATCATCGTCATCATAAACAACAATAACATTCCTGTTATATATTGTAGGAAGGTGGTTTTTTTCTGGAATAATTTCCTCCACGCTATATATAAGTATTATTAATTATATGTATGTATTGAAGGCCAAAACAGCTGTAACACATATTACTCTCAACAAAGAGCGGCCCTCCCCATACAGATTAAAGTTCTCCAGAAAAAAAAACAATCACCTTATAAAAAAACAATCACCGTATAAAGCAGTGTGATCCTGTCAATGTCGGTGGGAACTCTTCATTTGGAAACACCGAGTTGGTCAGTTCCTTTGTTCTACAGTTACAATGTTTATGCATTGCTATTGCATTTTCTCCGTGTTCGATTCGAATATAATTATTACGTCAAATACATGAGAAGGAAATTAAAATGGACTTAGATGATTTGAAGAAGCCAGAGCTGGGGTAAGAGAAGGGTGGGATGGGGTGGGGTGAGAAAAAAAAGCAATGGATGAGAGACAGTAGATAAGAGAGGCTGAACGAGAGATCGATGAGGAAAAAGAAAGGACGAAAACAAGAAGATAAATCGCCGTTCATGTACACCACGGGTACTGGCGCGAGCTACGTGGTCGCTGCCCACGTAGTATGACGGTATAACAGTGGTTGGCGTCGGCAGATTGTCTCATAGCTCCGTTCTCGCACGGCTTCACCTGTTTTTCTTGTCGCCCTAATAACGGCTAAGACACTCAACTCTTATCTGCCTCTCATAGCTGAAGAGTGGTTGTAAGCACGTACTTGCTCCGATAAATATCATTGGTTTACACACTTACAGTTTAACCATACTAACTAATATAAGCTTCGTCAGGTGTAGTAATAATCTAGGCCCATGCCCATGGCTAACATGCTTTCGATTAAATGCACAAAACACACAAGAAAAGACATTCTTATGGCTTTTGATGAATGAAGCAGTCCTGGACCATTGCTCTTTAGATAATTATAATAGTTTTCTCAAATTAAAACAGTTTACACGCTTAAATAATTATTGTATCGCGGGTTTATTCTCAGACATCTCGTAGTCTTAGTCTATGCTTTCACTACTAACGCCCTGTGCATAATTCGGTAAATAAGCATTACAGCGAAGCAAAACAAACAAACAAACAAACAAAACCAAGATGGCAAGCCCTTCAAACGTATTTCCAGACGCTCACACACATAACGGGAAAATAAGCATGTTCAAAAGTGTTGAATGTCTTGGCGGTGCTGTGACTTGCCTTTAAAGGAACGCATGGAAAGACCGCTCTCTGAACTATCTGCAAACAAAACATATCAAAAATCGGCTGAAAAAACATTTCAAACACAGGGCCAAACGTGGTAACGCGCAATGATTTTGATCTTTGAGAAAGTGCAAATACGAATGACCTAACATGTTTAGCAATAGTTAAAGTATCAGCAAACTAAAAATTGTAAATTTCGTATAAGTTATTGTTGAGATTTAAAAAAAAAGTATTTTGACCCACTCCCACCTCCTTCCCCTCACCAAAAAAAAGTTAAAATTCGGAGCGACGGACTGACAACCGGACTGTTGTTGTTGTTGTTTGTAGATTATAGTCACACGACACTTTCGCATATAGGTGACTACTGGACCGATTTATACTGACACCAGCGGGCCAGTTGTTGGTAAAGGGGAAAATAATATGATCACACTTTGACCAATCCGGGATTCGAACCAGCGACCTTTCGGTTACTAGCAAGACGCTCTTACCAACTGAGCTACCCGGCCCCTCTCATTAACCGGACTGCTACTGACGGATGGCTTATGAGGTAGCCTACCTGTATACAAAAGCTCAACAAAATCGATTCAGCTGTTCTTAATCTATTGAACAAAGCGCGCGTAGCAACAAAATGACTCCATTGAGCTTCACCTTTCCGGAAGAGCAAATTTGATAGTACGGGAAGCAGGTCACTAACCTAGGTAATGTTCCTAGTTTTGTATTAAAAAATAATAAAATAAAAAATAAAAGAGCGTTCAGTGGTACTTGAAATAAGGCGACCAACAGACCGACCAACAGACCTACCAACAGACCGACCAACAGACCTACCAACAGACCGACCAACAGACCTACCAACAGACCTACCAACAGACCGACCAACAGACCGACCAACAGACCGACCAACAGACCGACCAACAGACCGACCAACAGACCGACCAACAGACAGACCAACAGACCGACCAACAGACAGACCAACAGACCGACCAACAGACCGACCAACAGACCGACCAACAGACCGACCGACAGACCGACTAACAGACAGACCGACAGACCGACATTTGGCTCGTTTTGATTCCCCTTGACTATTTCAAACTATTTTCAGATAAGTCTGGAACTACAAAAACTAAATATTGTTCTTCAAGGAATCCTAGGCGTCTGGATGCAGAGTAATAATAATAATAATACAGGATGCTATACGCGCCTTTCCCAAATCATTCAGGCTCAAAGCGCGGCGATCTATACCAACATACACGCTCACCTGTCTCATCCACCCTCACACACACCAAATACACATCCATCACTCAAACAGGTGGTGTAAAGGCAGGAAGATCGCTATCAGAAGAAAGAAAATCTTATTTTTATTTTTGAAATTTTTATATTGACTGCGTCCTGTACCATTATTGAAGGGAGGGAGGAAACCGGAGTGCCCGGAGAAACCCTCGGTGACCTCAATAGTCTCGTACCTAAGTCACATACGTTCGCCCCTTGCGGGAATCGAACCCGCGACCTTCGGCATAGGAAACCGGCGACTTATCCACTGCGCCACGAGGCCACCCCTAAAGTATCGCGTCGCATGTAAAAGACACTATGGTTTTGAGTGCTGTCTAAGATACTGTCCACAACACTTACACTAATCCCAAAGAGTCCCTGTAAACAACTTTAAGAACGTTTAAGGCGAGTCTCCTTGTGACGTCAGGACGTCTGGATCGGCCCGCCTACCCTTATCTCCGCACATTCACGACAGAGAGATTTTGAATTATTGTTGCTGGCGGTTGTATACCTGTGACCGCGGGTGTATTGTAATGCAACAGACAATCCTGTGATATTCCAGTGCTATAATTCTATCGGGAGTAAACTGGACATACACGAGAATAATCAAGCATTAAAATGTAATTCTTTATATTAATCCTCAAAGGTTCATTGTTTGTTTGTGTGCTTGTAGGTTGTTTTGTTTGACCAGATTGCTTTATGACCTATATAAATCACATAACATCTTATTAGGCTCCCTTATAATTAAACTAGTTGCTCATTTTCTTAAACAAATTACACCCACAGCCGTAACTCAGAGGTAGCGCTCAGAGGTACAGCGTTCGCCTGGCACACCGATTGATTGATTGATTGATTGATTGTTGCTTTAGGTCTAGCGGACTCTTCCGAGCCAAATCAGGACCGGACAACCCTCCAATCCGCATAAAAGATCTGCCGAAACAACCCTAGTGGGAAAATTGAATGCCCTCCACCGGCCAGTCACTTTACAATAAAGACATCCCACGCAGGGGACGGCTGAGGCTTTACCCCAACTACTCGAACCCCCGGTTACAAAAACAAAATAGAATACAAACATCATTATAAATTATCAACTAAACACATACATATAAAATGCCTACATTGCTAAATAATAACATCATAGGAAGCCCTAGTGACCACCTGGCTGAAAGCGTCCAACATTCCCAAACTGATCCAACAGACCTCATACACAAACAAGGAGTCTTGTCCCGGAAGAGTTGTCAAGAAAAAAGGTAGGAGACTGGTCCAGCGAAGAAGACGATAGTATAGCAGATTGATAGAACAGAGCAGGAATGAGAAAGAGCAAATGAGAAAGACAGCGACATTGGGAATTTAAAGCACTAAATTTCCAGAAAGTGGGGATACTATTTATACTGAAACCCCCGGCACCCCAACGGGGGTGGCACACCGATTACCCAGGTCCGAATCCCATGGTGAGCAAGATACAAGTGTCCTATTTTTACTTGCCATCTTAACAGTATGATTGCTCTGGTGGTTCAGTGTTGATTTTGGGTCCCTACCACTTCTTTCCTGGGCTGGTTATCCACGTCTGCTGAATCGCCGATGGTGGGTGTAGACGTTACACTTGAATGTTCATTCATTCCATTCTTTAAACAAAAGATCAATATTGGATGAATTATCGCCATTTCATATGTCGCTAATATTCACGCTATTATATGGCAATGTGTTTGTGTGTATGAAAGCGGGAGAGGGGAGAAGGGGGAGGGGGGAGTGGCTAAGGGAAGACGCGTGCGTGTGTGTGCGTATAGGCAGCTTTTACCCCGATACCAGCAGTTATTCAGGAAACATAAATACTAATTAATCAGATTAACTAAACAGGTGGAAGAGTACATATCACTCCACAACAATCGATGTCGATCGATCAGCAAACGAGTCAAACAAGCAATCACTCAATTAATCAAACAACAAATCATTAAAACAACTTAGCATCAAAAGATCATCTGTTTCCATAATTGAACGATGATCTTAAGGATCGCATATTAGCTTTGGTTGATGATTTACAGTCAATACCTCTGGATGGTCTGTGAATATAACTCATTAGTCAAAGATGTATAGGTCCATTATAGAAAGATTGATCACAATTATGAAAAGATCTATTCTTCTACTTGAATTGTGATGTACTATGCTGCTCTATCTATTGTCGGTGACCTGTAGAGGATCGATTCCTATAACTCTTTAGTTGATGTTCTATAGTCGAAAGATCGCTCTGGTTCTTCGATGAGACAAACTGAAGGACGGTTATAAATAAGCATACTTCCTTAACTAGGCACAGAAATAATGGACGTTATTGCGAAACTCCAGATAGAGAGAGAGAGGGGGGGGGGGCGGAGAGAGAGGAGAGAGAGAGAGAGAGAGAGAGAGAGAAGATATAATAATTCTTTATTTGGTTTAAACAAATATTTTATTCAAAGAAAAAAAACTATCATTACAAACAATGATTTACAGGATGTAATGTAAGTAACTGTAGATTATAGTCACACAACACCGAAGCGTATAGGCGACTACTGGTCACATTATTCTGACACCAGCGAACCAGTTGATGGTAAGGGGAAAATAATATGGTCACACGTTGGCCAATCCGGGATTCGAACCAGGTACCTTTCGGTTACTAGCTATCATAGACAACAAGCAAGATTATATAAGCCCATCCTGTATGACAAAATTCTACATAATAATTAAGTGACCGGCAACTGATAGTTGCATATAAATAAAGAAGAATATAACAATTCTGTATTTAACAAAGGTAGTAGAATAAGCCGAGATCTGATTTTTACATCTGGCCCTCGCCCTAAAGAGGAACTAGTCTACTAAAACTACAACAAACAAAATAAATTTAAAAAAAATAAATAAAACGACAACCTTAAAACGATCAGTATATAAGAAAGAGAGAGAGAGAGAGAGAGAGAGAGAGAGAGAGAGAGAGAGAGAGAGAGAGAGAGAGACAGACAGACAGACAGACAGACAGACAGACAGACAGACAGACAGACAGACAGACAGAGAGACAGAGACAGAGAGACAGAGAGAGAGAAAATTAAGTGTTCTCATACAGAACCTGCTACTACTGTCGAATGAGATCCCGTAAACAAGTCATCTAGGGTGTCTTAGCAGAAAACAAAAATTACAAAAAGTCGACTTACGTTCTGACGCAAACCGCGTCTTCGAATAAAAGATCAAATGACAGCATCGCTAAGCAGACAAGTATGATAAAAACTGATAAGTAATGGATGGATTGATGCCGTTCAGATTCTAAAGGGTACTTAATAAATGCACTATCAGACGCTAATATGACTCAGTATTCATTGCCAACGGAGTTTGCATTAGCTTCTTCTTCTTCTTCTTCTTCTTCTTCTTCTTCTTCTTCTTCTTCTTCTTCTTCTTCTTCTTCTTCTTCTTCTTCTTCTTCTTCTTCTTCTTCTTCTTCTTCTTCTTCTTCACCCGATACACATTGGTCGAACGCTACCAGAAGCATGCGTTATTAGTCGCCTCAACAGGCGATAAAGCATGCTCCCATGCTTCAGAGCACTGCTTTCTATACGCTTCAAGCTCTATAGTCACGGAAAAAGCGCAATTTCACTGCAGTGAACTCATGAAAATAGAAAAATGTAAATGTCGTCTCCTCTAAGGGACGAATTAGGTCAAACTGTATTAGTTTCTAGGTCCACTGTCTTTTACGAACCGTTTGACAATGTTTTTGAACCGTTTGTTGACGCCGGATAGTGTCCTCACTTGGTTTCATGCAATTTAAGAATCCAACAAGGCAATTGGGTTTTTGAGACAGAAAGAGCGGAATGTTGTAGAGCAACATTCTGTATATATTTACAGTGAAATTGCGCTTTTTCCGTCACTATAGCGCTTGAAGCGTGTAGGAAGCAGTGCTCTGAAGCATGAGAGCATGCTTTATCGCCTGTTGAGGCGACAAGTAAAACATGCTTCTGGCAGCCTTCGACCAATGTGTACCGGGTGTCTTCTTCTTCTTCTTCTTCTTCTTCTTCTTCTTCTTCTTCTTCTTCTTCTTCTTCTTCTTCTTCCTTCTTCTTCTTCTTCTTCTTCTTCTTCTTCTTCTTCTTCTTCTTCTTCTTCTTCTTCTTCTTCTTCTTCTTCTTCTTCTTCCTTCTTCTTCTTCTTCTTCCTTCTTCTTCTTCTTCTTCTTCTTCTTCTTCTTCTTCTTCTTCTTCTTCTTCTTCTTCTTCTTCTTCTTCTTCTTCTTCTTCTTCTTCGTCATCAAAAGATTTTGGATAACTATAGATGTATTACTTAACTAACATCGAAACACTTTTTGGTGTGTAGTTTAAACATGCATTTAATCAACAAACCAGGTAATATAATAAAAGGCAAAACATCAGGGCCCACAGAAGTACAAGGCTTAAATGAGTGCTACCCAAATAATAAATACTGTATCAAACATATCAATGGCGAACGACAGTAAACAACAGACAAAACCATTGATAGAAATGCAAGAGAGAAGTACATTAGAAATTTAAAAAAAAATAAAATACAAAAAGCAAGATGAACTGAATAAAACTATTGACTTTTTTTCTCTCTCTCACTCCTCCCTATTTTTTTGTTGTTGTTTTTCTTTTTGTAGTTTTGTAATCTGATGATGTTGATGACTTTGTTATGAAGTCGAACATAACACTCCACACAGTCAACAAAATAATATTGTATGTGGTCGGTAACAATTGAATAAAGGTAATCTGACAAAGTATATACACATCCTATCCTATCCTATCCTATCCTATCCTATCCTATCCTATCCTATCCTATCCTATCCTATCCTATCCTATCCTATCCTATCCTATCCTATCCTATCCCTAACTCAAATACAAAGTGGGCCACTATAACTACAACTGCAGGCAACCATGCAGCGGTCGTATTCCAAAGCTTGTACTTAGTATATATACCTCATACAAGTCTACAGTAGGCCTAGTATAGTCATTGCTAAGAGACATTTAATCTCAACTATAGTCATCAGACTGGCAGCGTATAAGCTTACTAGCTAATACTTATGGGCCCATGTGCGTCATTGACTGGAATTGGGTAGCGTATTTTAAATTAAATAACGGAATAATAAAAGGTCATTCAAAAGTAATGCTCTGTGGGTTCGGGCAAATAGAATAGACCCAACGTTTCCCGGCGTGTCGTAAGAGGCGACTAACAGGGGTGATGTTAGCACGGCATCACTGGGCGAAAGTCTTCTACACAGAAGTCACCGGCCAGGGCGGAGGAACCTCACGTTACTACAGGTTCAACGACCACGTGCTCAGGGCCAAGGCGAGCCACACTGTATTCGTGGATTTCGGCTGTGGCCAACAGCCTGGAGAGGATTGGGCCCTGCCAGGTCTTTTTTGCCCAAGACACAACACTTGATGAGGCTATCCACTAATTCCATGCCGGATCGGTAGTCGCCCGGCTACACAAGGACCGCGCCTTCCGTTGGCCACCAGGACGGAGGTGAAAAGTATGCTACTGATGGACAAACTAGCGAGATCCGCACGAGAAACAACATCGTCATAGGAACCTGGAATGTCAGAACCCTAACTGCGGAAGGAAAATTAGAAGAACTGGCCCACGAGCTGGACCACTATCGATGGAACGTTCTAGGTATCAGCGAACTGCGCTGGAAAGGCCTAGGTGAAACAACGACTGACAAGGGCCACAAGCTCTATTTCAGCGGTAGAGATGACAGGCACGAACACGGCGTTGGATTCTTGGTCCACAAGAACATTCTGGCCACTGTCATGGGTTGCCGCCCAGTCTCCAGTAGACTCATTACCATCCGTCTGAGAGCAACCCCTTTCAACATTACCATCATCCAGGCCTATGCCCCAACATCAGACTATGAAGACAGCGAAGTGGAGGATTTTTATGAAAATATACAGGCGGTCCTTGACCAAGTGCCGAAGAAGGACATAGTCATAGTGCAAGGCGACTGGAATGCCAAGGTTGGCCAAGATGCGCACCACAACTGGGGAGACACATGCGGACCCCACTGCAACAACGAGACAAATGACAGGGGTCTGAGGCTATTGGAGTTTGCCAGATACAACAATCTGGTACTGGCAAACACGCTTGGTCTCTACAAAAAATCCAGACGATGGACATGGCACAGTCCCGGCGGGGAACATCACAACCAGATCGACTACATCATGGTCAAGAAACGCTTCAGATCAAGCATCAACATTGGCAGGACACGCACTTTTCCAGGAGCAGACATTGGAAGTGACCACGATCTCGTGATGATGTCTTTCCGGCTCCATTTGAAGAGAGTAAATACAGCAAAGTGCACTAGGCTGAAGTTCGACCTGGACAAACTGCAAGACCCGGAGGTGGCAAAAATATTTCAGGCCACAATTGGAGGGAAATTTGCACCACTGCTTATTTTGGGGGCAGGCGAAGTAGATGTCAACACCATGACCAATACCTTCAACTCAGCTGTAACAGATGCCGCCACTGAGATCCTTGGCAAGCACCGACCAAAGAAGAAGCCGTGGATCACACCTGAACTTTTGGATCTGTGTGATAAACGAAGAGAGTTAAAAAAGAAAAAGAACACCTCACAGGGAGCTGATGTCTACCGAAAAATCAACAATAACATCCGAAAAGGCATGCGCACAACAAAGGAGAACTGGATAGAAGATCAATGCCAGGAAATAGAGAACAATCTGAACAAGAACAACAGCAAGAAGACCTACCAGACTGTGAAGCGGCTGACAAGTGTTAAACAGCCCAAAGTCTCCACTATCCAAAGCAAGTCTGGCATTTGCCTTACAGAAGAACAAGAAGTCTTGGGCAGATGGACAGAGTACTGCTCTGACCTTTACAACCATACATCAAATGGAGACCCATCAGTTCTAGCATGTCCCGAGAGCAGAGAAGAAGAAGAAATCCTCCCAATTCTCCGGGAAGAAGTTGAGGCAGCAGTGCAATCGCTGAAGAAAGGGAAGTCAGCGGGAGTGGACAACATACCAGCGGAACTGCTACAAGCAGGAGGAGAAGCGATGACTGATGCTCTCACCATTATCTGCAACAAGATCTGGCAGAGTGGGGAATGGCCTACACCATGGACCCAGTCGCTTGTCATCACTCTTCCCAAAAAAGGTAACCTTCAGGAGTGTGAAAATTACCGCACCATCAGCCTCATCAGCCATCCCAGCAAGGTCCTCCTGAAAATAATACTCAACAGGTTGAAACCACAAGCTGAACAAATCATAGCTGAAGAACAAGCAGGATTCATGGCAGGGCGAAGTACCACTGAACAGATTTTCAACCTCAGAATAATCTGTGAGAAATACCTACAGCACCAACAACATCTATATCATGTGTCCATAGACTTCAAGAAGGCATTTGACCGAGTCTGGCATGCAGCTCTATGGGCAACCATGAAAGTGTACAACATCAGCCCTAAAATTATAGAAGTCATCAAAAGCCTGTATGACAAGGCTACCAGTGCAGTCCTCCATAACAGCGTCATCGGGAACTGGTTCAGAACAACAATCGGTGTGCGTCAAGGATGCCTACTCTCTCCAACACTCTTCAACATCTTCCTAGAGCGCATCATGTCAGATGCTCTTGCAGATCACGAAGGCACAGTCAGTATAGGGGGCAGAGCAATCTCCAATCTTCGTTTTGCGGATGATATTGATGGATTGGCTGGAGAGGAACAAGAACTTGAACAGCTTGTACAGAGGCTTGACACCACCTCCAGAGCTTATGGAATGGAAATAAGTGCGGAGAAGACCAAAATGATGACCAACAACACCAATGGCATCAACACGGACATCAAAGTACAAGGCCAATCCCTCAACACAGTGCACAGCTTCAAATATTTAGGAGCCATTGTGTCAGACAATGGGTCTCGACAGGAAGTCCTCTCCAGGATCGCACAAACAACTGCTGCCCTGACAAGGTTGAAGCCCATTTGGAAAGACAGAACAATCAGTCTACATTCCAAAGTAAGACTGCTGCGCTCTCTGGTCATCTCCATCTTCCTATATGCTTGCGAAGCATGGACCCTCACAGCAGATCTCCAACGAAGAATACAAAGCATGGAGATGAGGTGCTACAGAAGACTTCTGTGCATTTCCTATACCCAACACATCACCAACGTTGAAGTCCGACAGACCATCACACAAGCCATTGGACAACACGATGACCTGCTCACAGTGGTGAAGAAACGGAAACTCCGATGGTATGGCCACGTCACCAGATCATCAGGCCTTGCAAAGACCATTCTGCAAGGCACAGTGCAAGGAGGTAGAAGAAGGGGGAGACCGAAAAAGAGGTGGGACGACAACATTCGAGAATGGACTGGTTTGACACTCAGCGAAGCCATGAGGGCTGCTGAGGACAGAGAAAGATGGAGTATGCTGGTTAAGCGATCATCTGTGGTGCCCCTACGACCTTCGGGTTATGGGACAGGATAGGATAGGATAGGATTCAAAAGTAGTGTTTTGTACCGTAGTGGTTTGGGTACACGCTAGATAAATGTTTTGTGGTGAAGCAACCTCCAGACCGGTTTGTACTTGGATGGTGACCATGCTTGGAATGCAGTCATCGAACGACACAAATAATGAAACAAGCACACAACACCCCCCATGCCCACCCAGCTGTGAATGGGTACCTGGCTCTGTTTAGAACCACTGGAAGGTAAAGCAGCGAGGGAGAGGAAAATGGGCACCGCCGTCGTTACGCTGGACCAGAAAAAAGAGAGGTCTCAAACATCTCTCTCCAAAACGACCGAAAGATTACGGGAACACCTTGACTTTTGCGTATTACTTTCAAATAGTCGGATGGAAATCAGAACGAGTCAAATGTCGGTCTTTCTGTCTGTCTTCGGTCGGTCCGGTCTGTCTGTCGGCCAGTTGGAAGCCATATCTCAAATCCCACGAAACGGATTTTGACTACATTTCATAGGAACATTACCTAGGTTAGTGGCCTCTACCTCGTGCTACAGTATCATATTTGCTTTACCGCAAAGGTCAAGGTCATCGGAGCCATTTTGCTGCTAAACACGTTTTGCTTGATATCTCAAAAACGGCTAAAGCGATTTTAATGAGTTTTTGTATACAAGTCCTTCAAATCATGGGCCATCTTTCAGTAGCTGTCCGATTGTCAGTTAGTCGGTCCGCCGCTCGGAATGTCATTGTTTAAAATCAAAACACACTGTTACACTCAGTTTGATGATGGTGTTTTTCTATCAGTATCTGATTCAGCCCCGACGCTTGAATTCCTGATAGGTGTGTAACTCAGATTCGTTTATACACGCAGCCTGCTCAATCATCAACAAGTCAGAAGTCGACATATGAAGTTTTCCACTTTTATTCAGCACACATCAACAACTGCATCCAACCGCTTAATCGCTTTTCCACTCTCAAATTTTACTTTCCAACTCACTATCAACAACTATCCACAACAACACACAGAGCATCGAATATATAAATTTTTCTCTAGTCCAGAACAAGGTGGAACGATCTCGTTTGACGCAATTTACCAATCGCTATAAACTTCGTCATCACTGTCTTACGTCATACATATTTCTTCTCCTTCCGGGAACGTACTCAACTTTCTACATTTATCGGGAAATTTCCATCGACAGTAAATAAGCAGATCTAGAGAATTCTCCAACAATATCGACCAACAAAATTATCAACGTTATACAAAGGTTCTTCTAACAACAATGCAAACTCAAATCAAAGGTAAATAAACTCCATCATTGAATACTTTGCAAATCAAAACGATTAGATCTATCGTGCGCGCTTCAGACATACAATCGTTCGCGTTTCAACGTAACACACACCATTTGGTTTTAATCAACAATAACTAAACCGAAATTAATCATGTTTACTTTGTGGATACTTTTAATACTTCTAAGCACGTTGGATCATTCGTATTTGTACTTTCTTAAAAGTCAAGGTCATTGTGCTTTTTCATGTTCTAATCCCTTGTTTGCGCTGTATCTAAAATTTGGCTTAGCCGATTGTGATAATATTTTGCTTTGTAAATAATTTATATAGTGGCCTATCGTTCTACGCTTCCTTTTGCTTCGTTAGGATAAAGCCGAGTCGCAACACAACCATGAAAATGAACACTTTTAAATATGCTTATTTCTAGGTTATCTGTGTAGGTGTCTGGAAATACATTTGAATGGCTAGCTATCTTGTTTTACTTTGTCTTAGCGATGGTTGTTTTTTGTTTTTGGGGTGTGTGTTTTTTTGCCCTCCAAACTACATAATAAGCATCACAAAAGAAGTAGTCGCATGTACAAAGCTTACATTTTAAATTTGCCTTTGGTCTCACCTTTCAGCCCAAATCCACAAGCGTACTCTAAATAAAATGAAAAAGAAAACATAGGACAAGGCCATTCTAAAGTAGTATCGGGTAAATTTAAAATCGACGCATATTTCTTTAACCCTCCAAACTACCTAATAAATAACTATGCACTGTACTGCTTCTCCCCCATCCCCAACACGTTTTAGTTTCTGGATCTGATTTTATCAGTAGAAGATGCCTATTACTACAAGGAGCAGAAGAAGAAGAAGAAGAAGAAGAAGAAGAAGAAGAAGAAGAAGAAGAAGAAGAAGAAGAAAACATGGAAAAACTAGAAGAATAAAATACAAGAACGTTAATAATATAAATAAAATAAACAATAAACTACAACACGAGAAGAGAAAAAAAACACAGAACAACAAGAACTAGGTGAAACATTCATTCGTTTAGTATTATGCTAGAAGAAGAAGAAGAAGAAGAAGAAGAAGAAGAAGAAGAAGAAGAAGAAGAAGAAGAAGAAGAAGAAGAAGAAGAAGAAGAAGAACAACAACAACAACAACAACAACAACAACAACAACAACAACAACAACAACAACAGCAACAACAACAGCAACAACAAAGCATAGAAAATTTAGAAGAATACAAAGACAAACACGAGAAGAAGAACAAAACCGGAACAACTAGAAGAATTAGGTGAAACATTCATTCGTTTAGTATTATGCGAGAAGAAGAAGAAGAAGAAGAAGAAGAAGAAGAAGAAGAAGAAGAAGAAGAAGAAGAAGAAGAAGAAGAAGAAGAAGAAGAAGAAGAAGAAGAAGAAGAAGAAGAAGAAGAAGAAGAAGAAGAAGAAGAAGAAGAAGAAGAAAGCATTAAAAAAACCTAGAAGAATACAAAGACAAACACGAGAAGAAGAATAAAAATGTAACAACTAGAAAAACTAGGTGAACCATTCATTCGTTTAGTATTATGCTAGAAGAAGAAGAAGAAGAAGAAGAAGAAGAAGAAGAAGAAGAAGAAGAAGAAGAAGAACAACAACAACAACAACAACAACAACAACAACAACAACAACAACAACAACAACAACAACAACACAACAACAACAACAAAGCATGGAAAAACTAGAAGATTTGTTTGTTTGTTTGATTTTAATGTCTTTTTCACCAAAATGATAAGACCAACAAAAAAATAATAAAATAAAATTAAAAAAAATTAAAAAAAATAAAATAAAGTAAAATAAAATAAAATAAAACTAGAAGAATACAAAGACAAACACGAGAAGAAGAACAAAACAGGAACAACTAGAAAAACTAGGTGAAACATTCATTCGTTTAGTATTATGCTAGAAGAAAAAAGAAGAAGAAGAAGAAGAAGAAGAAGAAGAAGAAGAAGAAGAAGAAGAAGAAGAAGAAGAAGAAGAAGAAGAAGAAGAAGAAGAAGAAGAAGAAGAAGAAGAAGAAGAAGAAGAAAGCATGGAAAAACTAGAAGAATACAACGACAAACACGAGAAGAAGAACAAAACAGAAACAACTAGAAAAACTAGGTGAAACATTCATTCGTTTAGTATTTGCTAGAAGAAGAAGAAGAAGAAGAAGAAGAAGAAGAAGAAGAAGAAGAAGAAGAAGAAGAAGAAGAAGAAGAAGAAGAAGAAGAAGAAGAAGAAGAAGAAGAAGAAGAAGAAGAAGAAGAAGAAGAAGAAGAAGAAGAAGAAGAAGAAGAAGAAGAAGAAGAAGAAGAAGAAGAAGAAGAAGAAGAAGAAGAAGAAGAAGAAGAAGAAGAAGAAGAAGAAGAAGAAGAAGAAGAAGAAGAAGAAGAAGAAGAAGAAGAAGAAGAAGAAGAAGAAGAAGAAGAAGAAGAAGAAGAAGAAGAAGAAGAAGAAGAAGAAGAAGAAGAAGAAGAAGAAGAAGAAGAAGAAGAAGAAGAAGAAGAAGAAGAAGATGAAGAAGAAGAAGAAGAAGAAGAAGAAGAAGAAGAAGAAGAAGAAGAAGAAGAAGAAGAACAAGAAGAACAAGAAGAACAAGAAGAAGAACAAGAAGAAGAAGAACAAGAAGAACAAGAAGAACAACAACAACAACAACAACAACTAGAACAACAACAACAACAACTAGAAGAACAAAAACAAGACAAACAAATACGAGGAAAAAAATACAGGACCAACAAGAAGAACTAGGGGAAACATTCATTCGTTTGTTATTAAGCTAAATCCTTATTTTCATTCATTTCAAATTTGAAGCTAAGCTCAACTGCATTATTATTGTGCTTCACAACGAAAAGGGATGGTGAAGAAGAGGGGAGGGTGGGGAGGAGGTCAACGTGGGTGTGTACATGTACATCCCTTAAATTTGCAATAAACAGAAGTCTTCGTCTTTAATGCACAAAACACCAAGAAGGACATCCTTATTGTGAACAATACAGGTACAGGTCTATTTGTCGTCATAGTCTACTTCATCAGGATGTTCAGGGGGTATCAGAGATTGCGGAGAACTAAGTTTGAGGCTTAGGTAGGATACTAAGTTTTAGTGATCCATCAAAGCTTGATACTCTCTATATTGGATTATACATCAACAATCTCAGATCAAAATGTTATGGTGAAAGAAAATAAATTATTTTAGAAATTATAAATATTATTAATAGTTTGATAACTAACGGTACTCAGGTGAACTTTTGCTGGATTCCATCACATTGTGGATTTCTTTATAACGATTGGGCTGATAATGCTGCAAAACTCGGTGCTTCAAATATTAACTCACAGGCAATAACGATACCATTATCGTCTAAAGAAATTCAAAATTCGATAGAAAATAAATTTATGAAAGCGCTTTAATTCAATCTGAGTTATGATAAACCTTGTGGAATTACCAGATCAGTTTTAAGCATGGCACATAGAATAATACTAAATTCAATTAAAACAAAATATTGTAAAAAATGTTAACTGCATATGTAATGAAAGTGTATCTTTGAAGCATGTATTACTTGAATGTAGTTATATTCGTCTTTTTCTGCCCACAGATTTACAAACTATGAGTTCTATTGATAACATCAGTTTTGATGTGAGCGTTAGGTTGGCCAAAGCTTTAATTGATTCTGCAGTAGCTCGGTTCATTTGATTAGTTAATTTAATTTAATTTAATTTAATGTGGTGTGTGAGTGCGCATGTATGCGTGCATGTGTGAATGCGTGTATGAATATGAATGTGCGTCTTATCATTTTGATGAAGAAGACGTTAATAAAACAACCAACCAACCAACCAACTATCTCAGATACTCTGCGTTAAATTTGAGCGTATTCATGCAGGATGTCTTAAACTGAAAAGCAAAACAATAAGATTCGCCACACGTTGACATGTTTATCCGTTGTCTCTTTCTATTGTATGCATATAGTATATGTGTGGGGGTGGGTGGAAGGGGTTGAAGTAGAGGGGGTGTTGGACCTACGGCGCTTCATTTCCCAGAATGCATCATAGGCTTACATTAATTTTGATTTAGACAAGCGTTGATGATAGTATTTTATGTCACATGACGGTGAAATCCGGGATTATCCTAGGTAAATCCATCATGCAGGTTGGTTATACTAGGAAAAAAAAGTCCTGCGTCTGTGGCATTTCTTTTTTCTTTTTTCTACTAATTTGGATTTTTTAATTACATTCGTCACTCATTTTGTCTAGGAAAACCATAATAAATCCAGATACTAGTATTATCGAATACTAGTATCGATTTTTAGGGTGGACCTGACTCTTCTTAAACCCGGAACAGGTATACCTACTTCCAATTCCAATTCCAGAGCTATCTCAACATTTCATGGTTTAAGACAACGATGTCACGGAATTGAACTGAACTCTGTTTATAATTATTCTCTCTCTCTCTCTCTCTCTCTCTCTCTCTCTCTCTCTCTCTCTCTCTCTCTCTCTTTCTCTCTCTCTCTCTCTCTCTCTCTCTCCCTCTCTCTCTCTCTCTCTCTCTCTCTCTCTCTCTCTTTCTCAAAAAGGTGGGAGCAAGTAACTAAATAAAACTTTCCACTTTTTTTTGAGGGAATGATTCATACTATTATCATTATATTGACGTTGCGATGCAGTACTTTTGAATGAACCATAAACCGACGCAGTAAGAATCTCAAATGAATGTCTTGGACTGTCTTTAAATGTAATCCTACATTTGTTTACGTTATATTTAAGACCTTGACTGACTAGAGTAAGTAACTCAAGCATAAACGGGAAAGGTAAAGGAAGGGATTTTTTTAAAGCTAAATATTTGAAATCATAACACACTCTTTCTCTCTTTCTTTCTCTCTTACTCCTTCGGATGAGAGTATAAACCGAGGTCTAGTCTGTGTCGCATACATTTCATCATAACGGACTTTAAAGATCCTGACGCTCATGTCCTAGACGGGTGAGTGCCGGTGACAAGAACACACCAGGCATGCACCTAGGTCCTTCTCCCCCATCCCTGGCTGCCCAGGATTGTGCTCAGTCGTCCGGGCGTCAGACCATGCGCCCAAAGGCTGCGGGTGGGCGTCTCGGGCGGCTTGAGTTAGATCCTGTATCGGCCAGCGCCTTGAGCAGCTCTTGAGCTGGAAAAGCGCTATATAAGAACGATTAAATAAATTAAATAATAATAAAATCTCTCTCTCTCTCTCTCTCTCTCTCTCTCTCTCTCTCTCTCTCTCTCTTTCTCTCTCTCTCTCAAAAGGTGGGAACGAGTAACTGCGTAAAACCTTTCCTTTATTTCGAGGGATTGATTCACACTGTATAAAAACTCTATTATACTGATGTATGCGCTGCAGTAATTTTGAATGGACCATATACCGATACAGTAAGCGTTTCCCAATGTCAAGGACTGTCGTTAAATGTAGGCCTAGTCCTTTTTTTTTGTGTACATTTTATGTACGACCTGGACTGAGAGAGTAAGCAATTCAAGCAAAACCAGGAAGGGAAATGGAAGGGGATTTTTGTAAAACGAAATATTTAAAATCATATCGCTCTCTCTCTCTCTTTTTCTCTCTCTCTTTCCGGTGTCTCTGTCTCTCCCACTCTCATTTCTCAGTCTCTTCCTCTGTGAAAACTGTGCATTGTTGGTTTTTATGTATGTCTTTATATCTGGAGATGTGTGTGTGAGTGTGAGTGTGTGTGTGTGTGTGCGTGCGTCCTTGTTTACACAGTGTTATCTGGACAAATCAGTGAACATCTACATAATTTGTATTGACATGCCTACTTTTTTTGACGTCAGAACAATGATCCGTTAGGGTTAGGGCTGGGTTAGGGTTAGGGTTAGGGTTCGAACACTTCAAAGTACTTAAAAATGGGGACGAAATATGACCCATTGTCAGCACAACGTAGGTGGCGTTTCGGGAAAGTCATGATAATACTGTGTAACCTCGGCTGTGCGTGTGTGTGCGTGTGTAGCCTGGTGTGTGTGTGTGCGTGTGTGTGTGGACTTTTTTACACGGCGTTATTTAGACAAACTAGTGAACATCTACATAACTTGTTTTGACAGCCCTCGTTGTTTTCATGTCAAACTAATGATCCGTTAGGGTTAGGGCTGTGTTATGGTAAGTGCCAGTGTAAGGGTTAGGGTCAGGGTTGGGGTAATGGTTAGGGTTAGGATTTGGGTTAGCGTTAGATCACTTAAAAGTTTCCCTTTAGAAGTAAGACGAAATTTGACCCATTGTCAACACAACGTACGTGCCGTTTCAGGAAAGTCATAATAACGCCATGAAAACAAGTTTGTGTGTGTATGTGTGTGTGCGTGTGTGTGTGTGTGTGTGTGGACGCGTGTGTGTATATGTGTGTGTTAATTTTTCAAACAGTCCTGTTTTGTGATTTGGCTTAGCATGTGATGATCATGTATGTGCATGGGTTGCGTGTGTTGCGTGCCTGTGGTTGGTGTTTGTGGGTGATGGCGTTGGTTTGTGATGGTGTGTGGGGGTGTTTGCGGGAGTGTACAGCGCAAGTATGTTTGGGGTGTGGGATAGTAGTTGTTTTATTATATTTTATGTGTTGCGCTATTTATTTTGTTTTGTTCGTACCTGTCATTCTTTTAAAGGTATTCTACATTTTACATATTGGTAGATATACAGCCGAAAGGCAAATTTCTAGTTTAAATTTCATATTAGTCTCAGTTTCTGTCTCTCTCCATCGGTCTCTTTCCCTCTGTCTGTCTCTGTCCATCTCTGTCTGTCTGTCTGTCTATCTCTGTCTCTCTGTCTCTGTCTCTGTCTCTCTCTCTCTCTCTCTCTCTCTCTCTCTCTCTCTCTCTCTCTCTCTCTCTCTGTGGCGACTAGGGTTTTGGGGAATAGCGAGTTATTAAAACGTTCATCATCATCATCATCATCATCATCATCATCATCATCATCATCATCATCATCATCATCATCATCATCATCATCATCACAATAACC
>CM072511.1:102393241-102525741 GCA_036898135.1 Oncomelania hupensis | reverse complement strand
CGCCAAAAGGCTGCAAGTTAGCGCCTCGGGCAGCTTGAGTTAGATCCTGTATCGGCCAGCGCCTTGAGCAGCTCTTGAGCTGGAAAAGCGCTATATAAGAACGGTTAAATAAAAATAATAATACTGTTGAAGGCCGTGCTTACTATACGCATCTATCAACCACAGGCTCTGAAGTCTTTTCTTTCCCTTCCTACATACCGTCGTCCGGAAATACAAGTGTCGTAACTCAAAAAACCCAACTTTTCAGGAGACGAAAAAAACTGATTATTTTCGTCCCCGTTGATCAAATTGAGTCAAACTTTCGTACATTAGATCTGTTCGACGAGATACATGACCCGGTTATTTTTTCTTTACGGAAAAATATGTCTTTCTATGTAATCTCAACAATGTGTAGATTTTTTGCCAAAAAGACGGAAATACAAGTGTCGTATGTCGACTTACGACTATTGTATTTTGAATTAGGTGAAATAAAATTGACGTAAGTCGACTTACGACACTTGTATCCGGATTGAGATGAAAACTCTTATCAGGAATTGCAAGTTACGACATTTGTATTGCAGAATTTTAGTAATAGATGAGTTGCCACCGTTTAGTTTTCCTTTGTAATTACAGTTATGGAAGTATGGTTATTGTTTGCCTTTGCTTTGTTTTGTGCATTAGTATTTGTGTGAAGCGGGGTGAGTGAGAGAGAGAGAGAGAGAGAGAGAGAGAGAGAGAGAGAGGAGGAGGAGGAGGAGGAGGAGGAGGAGGAGGAGGAGGAGAAGAAGAAGAAGAAGAAGAAAAAGAAGAAGAAGAAGAAGAAGAAGAAGAAGAAGAAGAAGAAGAAGAAGAAGAAGAAGAAGAAGAAGAAGAAGAAGAAGAAACAATAACAAAAACAAAACAAAATTATGACGGAGAAAAGGGTTGAGAGAGAAAAGGAGAGGGGGGAGGAAGAGAGGGAGAGAGAGAGGGAGAGAGAGAGGGAGGGAGAGAGAGAGAAATGGAGGGGGGAAGGGAGGAGGGCATTGCAGTTGAAACACTTTATGTAAATCGATAGTGTAAATCAGCAACACCACTTTATTAAGGCATCGTTCTCTGGCTCATTAAACAATTTTAAACAAAAATCAAATTTTAATATAATTTCTTTGAGTACCCAATAAACATAAAACCACTGTGCATGTGCCCTTCAGAGTCCCTTTCGATTTCAACATCAAGACAAGTTATACCTCGTGGGGCAATGATTTAAAGAAGGTGTGATGAGACTTTGGGATGATGCAGCTTTGACACAGATTGCTTATGTCTTCATAATTTTCCTTGCTGATGGGATATGGGGTCGTCGACACATTTTGCAGTTCAATCTCGGCAGGGTTGGGAATATTGTGTGCTGCTCTGACTTTTTGTACCAGGTTAAGCTGACAGAAGGGGCCAGTATAGTCGTACCCGATAAAGACCAGGTTGGGTTCTTCAGAGGTAAGCAGAAAGCGTTTTATGTCTAGCCATCTCACCTTCTCCTTCTGGGTGTCAAGCTGAAAATTTTTCAACAAGCTTGCAACTTTCTTGAAATCGAAAAAATCTGATTGGACAAGCTCCTCAACGATGTACGACGGTGCGTGGCGTTTCGCTGTCTTCATAGTCTGAGCCCACTGGCTGGTTGTGTACACGGAAATGTTTTTGCTACTTCGTTCAATCACGGAATGCATGCATTGCTATCCACTTCATTCTGACTATGACCAGATACAAAAAAGATGTGCTGTATTTCTGCCAGCTCAAACTTTCGCAACGCATACCAAAGCATGGACAGAAAGTTTCTGTTTCGATTTTGACCCCCACAACTATCAGAGAACAAAATGACCTTCTTAATTCCCTCTTTGTGAATGCGTTGGAGATACCTGTAAACGCAGCTCACAATTTCATTAGAGCCCCGGAGCGCTGTCGTCTCAGACCATACGTTGCAGTATCCTTGACCGTTCCGGTAATCATAGATGGTCAAGTTGTAGGTGTTCAGTTTTCGTTTGTAATACAAACAAGATTCTGCACTATGAGGTGTGGGTAACACTTCCTCGAGGTCAAACACAGCTGTTGCCATTGATGGGTCTCGTTTGACTTGTTCTTTTATTGCATCTTTCACCTTTCTACTTTCTTCCTTCAGCTGGATGTGCTTTTGATACTCGCCGTCGTCTTCCTTGAAGTAACCGTTGTCATGGGCGGAGCACAAATCGCACCTGTCTTTCAAGGGCCTCAAAAAACCTATGTTGAACTCTCGGTTGAAAACATTTCTGTATGTTGTTTCACTGGCAGGCGTCTTGCATCCTTCTTTTTGGCGTTTTTCAACGTACAACGAATGCATCTCTAGCAGACTCAAAGAGCCCTTGTCTCGGAGTCTTTTCCTTGATTGCCTTGGCTTATCCTGGGGGGGGGGGGGGGGGGGCAAGGGGCATGGGCTTGTTAATGTGGAATCCGCTGCACTGAGTGAGCCTACTGAAGTATTGCAGACTTCGTCGTTGCAACTTGCTTCTCCACTCACTTCTGCCATTGGCCTGCTTTGAGCAACGTCATCAAGGCGGTCGTCACAAATCATCTCTGATGATGACGATGAACAGTCTAGCTCTTCTTTCGATGGAACATACTCATCGTCGCCGTCGCTCAGATCTTCGGTAGAATCCTTCTTCTCCATCTGTGCAAGTGGCAAGTCTTTGAGCGTTGTAGTTTTAAGATCCATTGCACGGAACGAATCCTAAGGCTTTCAAGAGGGGTGTCATCTTCTTCTGACCGTCTAAGTTGAATGAGAGGTATATCTTCATCTTCCTCAAAACGTTTGAGTTGGATAAGGGGAATGTCTTCATCATTATCTTTCGTCTTTTTGAGTGGGATCAGAGGAATGTCTTCATCATCATCATCGTCCGTCTGTTTGAGGGGCATGTCTTCATCATCATCATCATCATCGTCTGACTGTGAAAGATCTCTGAGTGTAGTGGGGTCATTGTCACAATTATTTAACACACTTCCCTCATGCTTTTCAGCAGTCGTTCCCGTCATCTCAACACAAGCACGGACATTCGCTACCTCAAACATAGTCGTACAGGTGTCCATCCCAAGGGACAAGCACAGAGCATGGACGAATGTCATCAAGTCATGCACGCCATTATGCTTTGTTACACAAGAAAGGCCGTCTGGGTGGCACAACCCAATCTCATCCCTGGAATGCGAATCAAAAATGTAAAAGGTTGACATGACCTTTATGATGGCAATAGTAGAAATGTAGAGAAAATATCGAATACATTAATCGTATGTGAAGAGCAAAAGCAATGGATCTGTCAAAATTCGCAATACAAAAGTCGTAAGTCGAGATACGACACTTGTATTTGCGACGTTACGAGCAAAAATCCCGATACAATCGTCGTAACTCGACTTACGACAGTTGTATTTCCGCATAATATTTAGTGGGTTGACTTACTGCTAATGTATTTTGGTAATAACGGTCACATTTGGAGGAGATGGGGTCTAAGATTCTCACAGAACATGCGCCTTGGCCCCCCGATGCTGCATGCCAAAAATCTCAAAAACGCCAAAAATCGAGTTACGACACTTGTATTTCCGGACGACGATACGTACGTAGTATAGTATGTAATTGAGGCCTACGAGAGACGAGACTTCCCAGCCTGTGTATCAACACTGCCATTGACATTGTCACATACGCACATTTCATCACTTGGCTGTAGATTCCTGACGTCGTGCGGAACAATCTGGGCGGTAAAAATGGGGGTTTCCCAGCGCAATTGCATCATAAAATAGTTCGCTTTAAAAAGTTAAAATAAGCATATTCATACCCCTTCGACTCCGTGGGACTTTTCTTCAGTTGTAAACACAACTTTAAGGAGTAAATTAGAATATAAATCATTTTTATAGGATTTACTTACTTTCAAAAAGCCTGTTGGATTGGACTAATAACCCGCACCCTACAACATGGATATCTACTTCACTAGCTCACAAAATGAGCAGTGGTGCAAATTTCCCTCCAATTGTGGCTTGGAATATTTCTACCACCTCCGGGTCTTGCAGCTTGTCCAGGTCGAACTTCAGTCTGGTGCACTTTGACACGAGAGCAACCATTTACACGCGAGCGCCTATGACTATGTTTAAGTATACCCAGAGAAGGGAGACGCTTCACAGGCATACTTAGGTGCTCGCGCGTAAATGGTCGCTCGCGTGTTCCTGTGGCAAGAGCAAAATAACTTTACCGTAAAGAAGGAGAAAAACTACAGTAGACAGCTGCACATATCATGCTGAGCTTCTTTCTATGCCTCAAACCTGCGTCATTCTTTGTAGAGAGTATCTAGAGTTTAATCCCAAGAGAGGGGAAAAGGGAGGGGGGGGGGGACGAAAAAGAAAGGTGTGTATTGACTTGGCTGAGGGTTTCGTTTTGACCCGCACACTACGTAGCTGAGACTCACCGCGGTTTACCTTTGCCTCTCGCTACTAGTGCTCTGTTCTCAGCGAGTCCCAGCTACGCTGTGTGATTGACTCATTGCGTGACTCTTGGAACTCGCTCCCCTTATTGAGTAGGCCTATCAACAAAGACTAAAAGTGATTAAAAAGACTACAGTGATACCTGAGATCTAATACCCATGCTTGAAACTATTTCAGGTCGCGTTGAGTTATCAGGTTCTGGTAGACCTACTAGTGTGACTCGCTACGGAGAGAAATAATCAAAAGTTATCTGGCACTACACCACACTTCACCTACGCATCATTGTTGGTTCACGATGACCTCACTCAGTATAACAAAACCAGACCGCAGGCGTTACATCGGCGGTACACACACAAACACAAACATACACACACACATACATACATACATACATGCATGCATACACACGCGCGCGCGCACAACACAGAGTGTGATACATTCGTAACACGTGCACATGCTGACACATCTTACCATCTGATGGGAAAAGACTTTAGTTAAAAAAGCAACCAACGGAACCATATCATAGATAACCAACGGGAGACGCGTCACGGGCATAGGCGCTCGCGTGTCCAGATACAAGCGCCTGTGCAACCAACTGACACGACACTCCAACGCTTTTAAGACTTACAGCATCTGTCACAATGTTCTGCTTCGTTATGCTGTGGGCTAGTTCTTCCTGTTCATTTTAAGTAACGTATTTTTTAAATATGTTTTTATTTTATCGCTCTGATATAGCGCTTTTCCAACTCAAAGATTGCTCAAGGCGCTGGCTGATACAGGATCTACCTCAAGCCGCCAAAGGTAGTCAAATAAAACTAATTAAAATTTAAGTCCACAAAAATAGTTACACTGTTAATACAGCCTTACTTCGTTATTCAAGTCGATGTTTCCTAAACGGAAACATTCAAGTATGTACATATGATTTTCTACGCATGCACGGAGAATGACACACCTGTTCTTATCTTTACAGGTGAAATGCCTAAAACCAGTGCGTGTAACGGCTCAGATGCCAGTGCATTCCTCTCCTTGCAAGTCACACATGAGTCAAAGAAATGAATATGATAGGTGGAAGTCACAAATACTATGTCGCGCAGTCGTTAGAAGTGTCTCAACCACTCCTTGATGGAAGAAAAATCGATAAAGGGTCAGGCCATAATTAATGAACACTTGTTTTCGGGGGTTCATCTTACATCAGAGAAGAATTAAAAATCACAAGCGCGTTTAGCTAACTGACATGCTGGAGGCACAGCGAAATGAATATCTGTTTCAATGGCACAATTCTACATAATAATAATAATAATAATAATAATAATAATAATAATAATAATAATAATAATAATGAGAAGAAGAAGAAGAATACGGGATGTTATAAGGCGCTTTTTCTTCGTTCGACCACAAAGCGCGGCGATCTGAATAGTTCGCTATTACAGAAGGCAGAAAATAAATCAAGTTTTATTTTAATTTTAAATTTAGATTGACTGCATCCCCTTTTGAAGGGATGGAGGAAACCGGAGTACTTAGAGAAAACCCTCGGTGTCTTTAATAGTCTCTTACCTAAAGTAGTGGCCACACACGCATGGCTTGCGTTTTACGGCTTATGCACTGGGTTATGAGATTTTTCAGTGACCAGAAGTTTTATGGGTAGCTACACCGTATGAGTTGGTGGCCACAATGGCTTATGTTTTACGGCTTATGCATTGGGTCGGAGCAAAGAGGGTACAATATACATTAAAAATCTTTGGTCGGAGGTAGTGGTGCCATGTTTGTCACGGCCAGGTTCGAATTTATAAACGTATGTAGGCCTAGCTGTGCCTAATTTTACTACAGCAAGGCACTTTTTATGACGATGTAATGTCTCTTTCACGATTTGACTATAAAATGAAACAACTTACTAAAATCGACACGCAACAAGTAAATTAAACTGCCTTAGCTCGCGAAGTCTTGTGAAGCAGACAACCTGTGTTGCGCGTAATCATACAAGGGAGACATTTAGGTTTCTAAACTCTTGCGTACTTTGGCAGTAGAAATCAAACATGCGCTATCCTTGAGAAATTTTACGTTAGCCAGTGCAAACAAAAAATAAATACATAAGGAATTCATAAGCGTAACACAAGTGTGGCCGGGTGCGTAAGTCACGTAAGTTCGTCCCATGCAGGGTTCGAACTCGCGACCTTCGGCATAAGAAACCAGCACCCTTCTACAAGCTCAATAATAATGATAATAATAATAATAATAATAATAATAATAATAATAATAATAATAATAATAATAATAATAATAATAATAATAATAAAATAATAATAATAATAATAATACAGGATGCTATATACGCGCCTTTCCCCAAATCAATTAGGCTCAAAGCGCGGCGATCTATACCAACATACACGCTCACCTGTCTCATCCACCCTCACACACACACCAAATACTCATCCACCAATCAAACAGGTGGTGTAAAGGCAGGGAAATCGCTATTGGAAGACGGAAAGAAAATCGATTTTTCGTTTTTGAAATTTTTATATTGACTGCGTCTTGTATCATTATTGAAGGGGAGAAAGGAAACCGGAGTGCCCGGAGAAAACCCTCGGTGACCTCAATAGTCTCGTACCTAATAAGTCACATACGCTCGCCCCTCAAGCCACTTGCAGCAGAGAAAGGGAGGCAAATCTTTTCTAGTTTTTCCATTATTCCCTGGAGATAAGCATCTTGTAAGGTTTGAATGAACATTGAGGCTTAACGCCTACACCCACCATTGGCGATATGGCAGACGGGTTGTAAGGTTTAGGTCTGAGATGCTGTTATAAAGCTCCAGTCCCACTTCTGTAAACGAGGCAATTAGACCTACTATCTAAAACGTTTTGTCTCCCACTACGCTTTAACGAACGGTGAACCCTATTATTTTAATTAGCAAAGATTATTTTATTATATATTTTTACATCGCAAGAAATTGTGTTCTTTTTATTTATATAATTATTATTATTTTCTTTGAATTGTTTTGCTTGTAAATGGTGACGCGTTTTGTTTGTTTGTTTGGTTTTTTGTTTGTTTGTTGTTGTTTTCGATCTTGATTAGCGTTAGGTAGACCTACCTAGCTGCATGCAACCTGCAACTAAGACTGTATTCGACCATAACAGCATAATAATATTAAAGCCAAGTAAGAAAAGTGATTTAAACCAAAGAATATGGGTATACTACAAAGAAGAATCATCCGAGGCTTTTCCTATATAAAAAGTGAAGACGTTTTAAGAGCAGCGCCGTCAAGCGGCTGCGTGGCGGAGCAAGTCAAAGGAGGTAAACAGACCACATAGCAACATGTAAATACAGACGATATTGCTCGACTGTATCGGCGTGTTTCTGATGAACATCCCGAACATATTTGTCAACAAAATTACTGTGTAATGTGTAGGAAAATGACTCCTTGCAATAATGCTGGTATTTTTTGTGTTACATTTTCACAAGTTCCCTTTTGTTCAATTGACAACCAACCCTCTTTTGCCCGCTAATCACTATTCAATGGGGGGTATTAATTTATTAATACAATTTAGCACCCTGGCATGCTGCAATAGTTTTGTTTTATGATTCAGTCACCAACAGCACAAACTTGAATATCATAAAAAGGCCTCATGTTTGTATGAATTTTTTTTAAAAAAAAAAAGAAAAAATAAGTAGAATTCGAACTGTTTTCATTCACCATTTCCATGTAAATTGTAAGCTCTATTTTACGATGTTGACGAAAAACAAATGTGCAAAAATACCAGCATTATTGCAGGGAGTCATTTTCCTACACATTACACAGTAATTTTGTTGACAAATATGTTCGGGATTCATCAGAAACACGCCGATACAGTCAAGCAATATCGTCTGTATTTACATGTTGCTATGTGGTCTGTTTACCTCCCTTGACCTGCTCCGCCACGCAACCGCTTGGTGTCGCCGTGGTGTCGCTGACGTCACTCGTTTCGCATAGAATCGTGTTATGATTCTTCTTTGTAGTATACCCATAATCTCTGTTTAAGCTACAAAATCCATTGGACACCACCTTAACCCCACACATAAAAACCCCACACACAAGTTTCTATAATCCTGCGCATTACTGACGACAAACACATAAATGATCTCTGGTAATAATATTGGCTTGAGTGCCAAGGGACATGTAGACAGATTGGTACCAATGTTCTCAACGCAAGGTTAAGCAAGATTATGTGGATTTTACAGGTTTAAAAAAAAAATCACACTTACAACATCGACCCTTGCTTTCATTCTTTTAGTCATTGTTCTATTAACCCATATTCATATCAAGCCTGTACGTAAAATTTACGTCCCCGGACACATAAACGTATAGGGGAGCCTGTACGTCTATGGCAGTCTTCCTTATATAGACAGTACACCAAACGCTTTATCCACAAGTATACCGTGTCTCAAGTTACTCTACAGACAAAGACGGTAGAACAATAAGACAAGGCGACTCCTTCTATACATATACTAATGAAGCCGAGGACAAGGACTAGGTTATTTTCCTTGGCTTGTAGACGTAAAAGTTCATTAGGGAATACAAGGAACAGTGTCATTATAGTATTAAATTCATGTGACCGTGCATGCTGTAGTATTTAACAACTGTTGATTTTTTATAATAATAATAATAATAATAATAATAATACTAATAATAATAATAATAATAATAATAATAATAATAATAATAATAATAATAATAATAATAACTGTTAATTTAGATTTTTAATGGGTTTTTGTGTGTCTTCTATTAAATAAAATAAAGTTCATATTTGAAAAAAAAAATCAAACCTGGCACTATTATTTCTTCAGTTCTTTGCAGTGTTATGTTCCTTCTATCTTTCTTGTCTGATACTATATATATCTATATCTATATATATCTATATATGCGCCTTTCCCCAAATCAATAAGGCTCAAAATACATGCTCACCTGTCTCATCCACCCTCACAACAGATACACATCCACCAATCAAACAGGTGGTGTAAAGGCAGAAAGATCCATATTGGAAGACGGAAATAATATCGAATTTTTATTTTTTAAATTTTATATTGCTCCGTCCAGTATCATTATTAAAGGGAGGGAGGAAACCAGATTGCCCGGAGAAAACCCTCGATGATCTCAATAGTTTCATACCTATGTCACATATGTTCGCCCCTTGCGGGAATCGAACCCGCGACCTTCGGCATAGGAAACCGGCGACTAATCCAATGCACCACGAGGCCATAATACAGAGAGAGAGAAAATTGATTGTTATTCGTCTACGCCCTAAGGGACAGTACTCTATATCCGGGATCGCTCATAAGCCTCAAGTTGCCGGTCTTATTGTTCTACCGTCTTTGCTACAGATAATCTTACAACTTACAGAAATAAGAGTCCAAGTAACCCTGAGAAGCGTAAACAAAGAGAGGGAGGGAGAGAGAGAGATAGATAGAGAGAGAGAGAGAGAGAGAGAGAGAGAGAGAGAGAGAGAGAATGATTGACAGGTGTGGAGAGTCACAGAGACAGAGAGAGAGACTGACAGACAGACTGACAGACAAACAAACACGGAGACAGAAAGCGATTCTGCGAGACAGAATGATTGATGAGTGTGTAGGGATCAGTATCAGTGTTTAATCTACTAGACAAACGTTTTTCTTTAGCTCCAGTTTTGTTCAAACACCTTGCAATGCTATACAACGTACAAGCAGAAAATCCATTAATCTATTAAATACTGTGAAATAATTTTCCTTGCTCAACAATTCAAGGATATTCTTACGTTTCCTTGAACAGTAGGATATCATAAACCAGAGAAAGGATGTGCGAAGCTTGGTATATTAATTTTAACAACTTTAAATTTCAATTCAGAGATATCAAATTTTAAATTACCATTTAAATCAAATACCTGCAGCTCACAGATGTAGCTGAAATCCATTATTACATTACATTACATGATTATTGCTTTAGGTCCAGCGGACTCTTCCGAGCTAAATCAGGACCGGACAACCCCTGATCCGCATAAAAGATCTGCTGAAACAACCCTAGTGGTAAAACTGAAAGCTCTCCACCAGCCAGTAACTTTACAATAAAGACATCCCACTCAGTGGACGCTGAGGCTGTGCTCTAATTTATCGAACCCCCGTTTACAAAAACAAAATAGAATACAAACATCATTATAAATTGTCAACAAAACACATACATATAAAATGCCTACATTGCTAAATAATAACATCATAGGAAGCCCTAGTGACCACCTGCCATAAAGCGTCCAATATTCCCAAGCTGTTCCAACAGACCTCATACACAAGTAAGGAGTCTTGTCCCGGAAGGTTTTTCAAGAAAAAAGGTAGATGACTGGTCTAGCGAAGAAGAAGATAGTATAGCAGATTGATAGAACAGAGCAGGAGTGAGAAAGACAGCGACATTGGGAATTTAAAGCACTAAATTTCCAGAATGTGGGGATACCAACGGGAAAGAAATCCATTATTAGAACTTTTATATATATATTCTCTGTAAAAGCCAATATCCTTAATTTTAATGCAATCAAAAGCCAGTATCATTAATTATAAAGTAGATTTAAACAAAATATTAGTATCAACACATCCTCCTCAGAAAATGTAACTGTCACAAATATATCTAAAACTTCCACCATTTTATTTCATTTCTCATCAATAAAATCAAGTCTGCAATAGTTAATAAATTTAATAAATTAACATTTGGCACATACTGCACAAAGGTTAGACAATCTCTGACAAATTAATTATGCAAGACACAACTGATTGGATGAAAGATCTACATGTATGCAAAAATAATAAAACGATAAGGAGGTAAACAAAATTATGCAACAAAACCATACCCTCAATACACACAAAAATTCATTTTACAAAATCAATATAAACATCCTATCATATATGCATTTACGACAACTGTAAATCTTGCTATGAGGTATAAATGATAAATCCCTCTTCATTAAAACATGGTGAAAATTCTTATATTGGCTGCAGTGTTTCTTATAATGCCCTTGTAGAAGGAGGAGAATCTTTAAAAGTGTGCATAATATGTTCATTCAATTTAAAATGCAGATAAAAATCACTAACATGGTTTGCAAAATACATGATATGATATAAAAATGCACTCAACGATTATTTCATAACCAAAAAATATGTATCACAGGCCTTGTAGATTGCACTGGAAGTTTTTCATTATAATTAATTCAAATCAGTTAAAGCAGTCACTAATGCCATTTTAAGATGTTCAGTTGCAGCCTTAAAGCATTAAATCCAAAAACACAATTATTAATTTATTCACAGTAAAGCAGTTGTACAAGTAAACCAACCAAACGTTAAACTGTTCAGCTGTAACCAGACACACAACATAACAAAAAGTAAGCCTATACATACCTAAAACGGCAAGTGCACAAAGCTAAAAGAAATTGCTAATTACTCACAATTTCTTTAAACACCTAAAAAAAGGAACTAAAACTTAAACTCTTCTTAATTATCAACTATCACAACCAAATTTAAGTCCCGAGTCCTATAAAGATATTACTTAAAATTATATAAACAAAAACCCATTGTTTGCAGCTATGAAGAACTGAAATCACTAGATTCTTTATTCAATAAAGAAAAGCATCATCACACCCATTTATCTTTTCTCAATCCTAAAAAAATACAATTACTGTTTGTTAAAGTCTGGCTATAATATCCATTGACAAAATCCGGCATTAAAATGTAAAGCCATGAAACTTCCGGTGAAAATCCAGAGTGAGTAAAATAAAATATCAAGTATGCAACAAAGAAGAATCATTTCAGTGGTCTCGTTCCTCTGGTGGGCGATATGGAACACCCAAAGCTGTCAGAACCGACTCCTCAGTAGGGGTTGGTACGATCACACCCTCATAGATTTTCTCCTGACCCTGCAAAATAAAACATCATTCAAATGCACATACTGGCATAAACTATGATCAGAAATGATGCCCTGAACACAAATACAAAAGGAAAGCGAAAGGAGAGTTATGCATAATTATCAACCTAAAATAACTATGAGAATGATGAGACTTAAACTAAGTTAAAGTGAGCCAGAGATCATTTTCTCAAACTTTTGCAACTACATCATATGATCACAGAAGCATTTATAAATCCACGTTATTTTAGTAAACTTTCTGTGATACAGCAAGCAGACATCTATTATATCTATATATATATAAATTGCTTAGCCGGAAGTCCTTCTTCGCCTCTACTGTAAAGTTTGTCCGGTATGGACGCTGATCTGGGCAGGTGCTGGGTGCTGCGGATCGACCTGCTGTGCGCCCAAAACCCGCGAAATCGTTATAGCCGACATTTCCTTACCGAACGTTTAACCGTTTCTGAGATAAATAAATAAACAAAATGTCCACAAACTGCAATAGCCTCATTCCGCGCGCTTCCATTAAAAATCGAATCGAGGTTTCAGCATGTTTTCCCATATAGACTGAAAAATTGATGGTCTTTATACGAAGCCTTGGTAGCTCACTTAGTAAAACATTCGCCTACCGTGCAGGCGACCCAAGTTCAAATCTCCCACGGGCCATATTTTATTTTTTTTCACTACAATATGGATATTTTTCTTTTTAATTTAGGCTTTTAACTTTTAACTTATTTATTATTATTATTATTATTATTATTATTATTATTATTATTATTATTATTATTAAACTAATAATAATAATGATAATAATAATAATAATAATAATTATTATTATTATAATTATATCTTATATCAAATTTTATTTTAAAACCTTGGTGTTTTTTATGATTTCTATTTGTATTATTCTATATTCAATATTATTATTATTATTATTATTATTATTATTACCAAGGATCGGGATGGGGTGGTACGTTTAGGTAAAAGGGGGCGACGGGTAGGTTTAAAGGGGCATGGGTAGGCATAATGGGGATACGGGTATATATAAGGGGGTATGGTGATGGTCGATTCCTTTCATCCATACCTGCGAAACGATCAACGGGGAAGTATCAAGGAGGGTACAGGTAGGTTACAAGGGCGGTACGGAAGGTATCAAGGGGGTATGGGGAGGTATCAAGTGGGTTCGGGGAGGTATCAAGGGGGTATGGTGATGCATCATGGGGGGGGGGGGACGGGGATATATCAGGGGGGGGGGGGTATGGTGAGGTATCAAGGGGGATATGGGGAGGTATCATCGTCCAAATGAAACTCGCAGACAACAGTTGTCTCTCTGTCTACATTTTAAACAGCAACCTGTGTACCCTGGCTTGCCAGGGTACAAAACCACTAGTTATCAAATATAAAGCCAAAATATGTAAAGGGCTTGAAGGGGGCTGCCCTTGTAGGCCAGTAGGCACCCACTTTGTCAACCTATTTAGCCAAAGCATTGAGTTGAAGCTCATGCAGTCAAAGTGTGGGTTTACTCTAGGTTTGTAAAGCCTGTGTTTACTTGCATGTGCTTGTAGTTTTTAGGAGGGTGACATTATGCATGTACTGCTCATAGACACCAACACTCTCTTTTAGGAAAGTGATTTTAGATTCAAATTCTGCAAAAATCAGATACACAACAATGTATGTATATATGTATCTATATCTATCTATCTATCTATCTATCTATCTATCTATATATATATATATATATATATATATATATATATATATATATATATATATATATATATATATATATATATATATATATATATATATATATATATATATATATATACATATATCAATCTATTAGCATCAACTAAACATTGTATTTATTTATTCATTTTTGGTGCTTTTTCTGATTTAGGGGAATGACACACTTTACTTCAAATTAAACAACATAAAAAATACATATAACTATACAATAGGAGAAGAGTTTTCAAGACAACTAAACTTCAACTAATCTAACACAAAACTACTTCTACCTGAAGATAAAGCGACAAGCAAACCAAATGTGACTCAGAGCCTGCCTGAATTTTTTAACAGAAATAAATATTTTCCTCACAGAAAAAAAAAGAAAAAGAAACCACTTACTTTTCTTACAACTCCTGTCCTCAGAGCATGTTCGTTAAGGGACATGTTCATCTTCTTACAAAGATGGCGCAAGGAGCGGTTGAAATGTGCTGAGCCAGTGAAGTAGATCAGTGCGCAAGCATACTCTTCATAAGGCACCACTATGATGTCCAAACGTCGATGCTGACCAACAAAAGAAACAACAGAAGATTGCCAATGATATTATGCTTTTTACTCATCTCTTTGAATATAATCCTAGGAGAATAGAAATTAAATCAAATAAATTTTTTACAAAAAAGTATTCTATAAATGAGGCAATAACTTAATTAATAGCTTACTCCTTATTTTCAATGCCTGCACACTGTAGAAAGAGTCCAACATCAACGCAATAAATTATATCGAAATAAACTATGCCTGTCATAATAAAACTGTAAAATACATCCACTGTTATTGTTGTAAGCGAAACATTCTGCTCACATCCAAAGATAATGAAAGTTTCTCGCATCAGTCAAAGCCCAATTAATTAAAACTACAACTCTTTACTCAAACTGGTATCGAATCTAAACTCTTCAATAGAAAAAGATGAAACACAGATGGAAAGCACTGCAATCTGTAGTGAGATTTGATACCTAGAAAAGCAGACACAAATAATAGTACCAAGTATGAAGATATTTCATAAACGTTTGTACCCTTCTGTTGGGACCTGGTAGCTTGCACACGCCAAGGTATTTCTTTTGTTTTCCATTGTCCTCTACAGAGACCAGATCATCCGTCAAAAATCCTAGACAGAAATGTCAAATTAGTCATCTTGAACTAGTAGATTAAAAACAATCTGAAGAAACTAAAATATCAAAACATTTACTAAATGAATTAGGTCTGTGAGTTTTTGTTTATACTTCAGTGTGATAACAAGAGTTTGGTAGTGGAACCAACTGGGACTGTGTAAAACATCAAACAACACTTCCAGGCATACACAAACATGACAATGGTGCATCAAATACATTTCTCACCTTAAATACTTTTTTCTCCTTCTTAATTTCTCCTCTTAAATGCTTTGGGCATGCAAATAATGCACGTGATAAATGCATTTAATTCCAAACTTCTATTCTAAATGAATCCCTCCATGATAAAACAGGGATATGCTGACATTTGGGAAGGGAGGTAACTACTTATTTCTGACAATTCGGCAATACTGAAGGAACAATTTTCTACATTCAGTCATTGGGGTTCCTAGTCCAAAACACATCCACACCCTCATTGTATTTTAAATCTCTTTTTATTTCAGACTTTCTCTTTACCACCCTCCCCTTAGTGCTCTTTCTTTTTTTCCCCACTCTATCTTCTACCCCAATACTTTACAATCGTAGGATGCTTGTTTAAAAAAAAAAGAAAAACCACCACCACCAAACTAATAATGTGAAAGAAGTTACAGAAAATGATACCCGTTTCCTTCAAATGCTTGATTAGTTGAGTGAACAACCCTTTCTCTGAATGTCCATCAGGATGGGTGAGCAGAATGTCCACATCTCCACAGTCCTTCTTTCCTCGTCGGTAGGAACCACACGCATGGGCGATAATACCTGGTTGAATAGACTCGGCAGCTTTCTTCACCTGTAGAATTTTTATTAACCATTGCTACAATAATGTTTGATAATTTAATCATGTAAAACATACATATATACATGTATTAATGATTCAGCATATTTTTCTTCTTATCGTCATAAATGTACTCATGTAAATTATTGCTGTTTCTGAAGAATAAAAGTAAAATAAATGTGTGTGTGTATGTGTGCATGTGCGAGTGTACATATTCATGTGTGCATAGAAGGTTTGTCTGGCTGTTTTGAATCCTTCATTTCATTCCTCACCACTTTTTCTATTTCTGCCGCTTCTTCTCTTGGCATGCGATCCAGAATATCATCATAAAGACGGACACCCACTTTTTGCTGATGGGTCAAATTTGCCTTAGTTTTCAAGTCATCCAAGGTTCGAAATCCCTGCAATAGTTATATTAAATTTAATCATAATTATAAGATAAACATTATTTTGTACTGTTGTTAATGAAAAAATGATGATGATTATGTGTCTAATTAATAACAACAATGGTGGAAATCATTTTCACACAAGAGTAAATTGAAGTTTTCCTTCTCACAAACAAAATATCAACAAACCTGCTGGTACCAGGAATTAGCAGTGGTAGGTCCAGCACCCCATACATTGGTGAAAAGTTTGAGGACCTTAACCTGCTCACTGGACTGGAACTCATTGAGCTTCCGCAGCTCACCACTCTGAACGATCTCCCAGATCTTGTCAGCAAGCTTGCTTCCTACACCTATAAATAATCACTACGGGATTGTGAACGAATAACAGTCACAGGGAGGATAGCAGGAGCAGATATAGCAACACTCAAAAGTAAACTGAAAGAAATAAGGACTTTTAATATAAATCACATCTGTCTCTGCTACGTGAATAGATGGCAAATGTAATCAAATTTCAACAAAATAATTAAAATAAAAACAATGAAAGAGCTTCAATTTATCTTAAGTTAAAGGGTGACTTTGTACGTTTACTTGCAGATAAAAGTAAAATTAGCAGTCCTCATAGAAGACACAATACCAAAGCTAAAATGCTCAGATAATACAAGTAATAACATCTACAATTCACATAATTTCAGTACAACACTCACCCTGAAGTGATCGTGCTTCCTCCCAGCTAGTAATTTCCTTCGGATGGCGCTTGAGGGCAGCTACTGCTTTCTGGTAGCCAAACACTCGCCACTTGTCATTTGTGCTCTCATAATTTTTGGCCATTTCCTGGAACAAATTTTGTAAATATAAAATTTACTTTCTACTGAAAAAAAAATGTAGTGTAATTTTAAATTTAGATGTATGAATGCATGTCAAGAGGCGATACATTATTTATTATGAGACTGTTTCCATGAATATTTTATTTCTTTATTACAGTACTAATCTATATATATAAATTGCTTAGCCGGAAGTCCTTCTTCGCCTCTACTGTAAAGTTTGTCCGGTATGGACACTGATCTGGGCAGGTGCTGGGCGCTGTGGATCGGCCTGCTGTGCGCTCAAAACCCGCGAAATCGCTATAGCCGACATTTCCTTACCGAACATTTAACCGTTTCTGAGATAAATAAATAAACAAAATGTCCACAAACTGCAATAGCCTCATTCCGCAGCGCTTCCGATTCAACCCGTGTCAAGAACGTGCCATTCTGTAATACCGCAAATTTTGTTTTATTTCCATTCAAAACACGTTTGCACTCATGTCACCAATCTTACACAATAAATTTGTGTTTAACTAATTAAATTTGATTAATTAAAAATCAAATCGAGGTTTCAGCATGTTTTTCCATATAGACCAAAAAATTGATGATCTTTATATGAAGCCTTGGTAGCTCACTTAGTACGACGTTCACCTACAGTGAAGGCGACCCAAGTTCAAATCATCCGCGGGCCATATTGTTTTTTTATGTTATTTTTCTTTTTTACACTACAATATGGATATTTTTCTTTTTAATTTAGGCTTTTTACTTTTAACTTATTTATTATTATTATTATTATTAATAATAAACTAATAATAATAATTATTAATATTATTATAATAATTATAATATCTTATATCAAATTTTATTTTAAAACCTTGGTGTTTCTTATTATTTCTATTTGTATTATTCTATATTCAATATTATTATTATTATAATTATTTTTTTTTAATTGTTATTATTATTATTATTATTATTACCAAGGATCGGGATGGGGTAGTACGTGTAAGTAAAAGGGGGCTACGGGTAGGTTTAAAGGGGCATGGGTAGGCATAACGGGGATACGGGTATATATAAGGGGGTATGGTGATGGTCGATTCCTGTTGTCCCATATACGCCACGGGGTCTTGGGACACAAATCTACTTAACAAACAAACAACAACAAACATGGTCGATTCCTTTCATCCATACCTGCGAAACGATCAACGGGGAAATATCAAGGAGGGTACAGGTAGGTTACAAGGGGGTACGGAAGGTATCAAGGGGGTATGGGGAGGTATCAAGTGGGTTCGGGGAGGTATCAATGGGGTATGGTGAGGCATCATGGGGGGGGGGGATGGGGAGATATCAGGGGGTGGGGTGTGTGTGTGGTGAGGTATCTAGGGGGATATGGGTAGGTATCATCGTCCAAATGAAACTCGCAGACAACGGTGTCTCTCTGTCTACATTTTAAACAGCAACCTGTGTACCCTGGCTTGCCAGGGTACAAAACCACTAGTAATATATAAATATATCCATGATTTATTCATGATATTTACCCAGAGACTGAAACAGTACAAACCTCCAGTTTTGCTGTAATGTGATCATTCAAATTCATCTTTGGGGCTTTGGAAGACTGAGCACAAATCCATTTTCCAACCTGCACATCCAAAAAAAGCAGAATAACAACAACCTCAATGGAAACAAATTATTGTAGCAGTTGGTGTATTATCTATTAATTGTAGGAAAGAAAGTCAGACAAAAAATGTCACACGGAAATAACCTTTTTTCACACCAAATTACCTTTTTCCTCTTACTATGTATTATATTAAGACAATATATCCTCTACTCTTCTTTCTTCTGTTCAACTTCCAAGCTTTTATTTCATTTTAAAATATTTTACTCCTAGATTTCTTTTCTGCTTTTCCATCTTATATATAATATATATCTCTCGCTAGCTATCTCTCGATCTCTCTAAAGAAATAAAATGTTCATGGAAACAGTCTCATAACAAAAAAATGTATTGCCTCGAATAAGAACAACAATACTGGACCAAATATATTTTTGAACTCTTCTAGTGTCGTCGGCGGTCAAACCCACTGAACTCTAATTTTCCATGTAACATCACCGGCGGATCAACCTGCCTCGCTACATGCTCAACAGAGTGGCTCGCTGCAGGCTATTTTGTCAGCGTTAGCTCATATTCTTTTAGATGCTCAGACATGTGCTGTTGGTCACAGGAAGCCGGTCGATCTACCATATGCTATGTTTACACTTTTTTGCAAGGAAATCTTGGTTTCTTCATGATGAGTAATGACAAAGATGTTTTGAGAGAGTTGCTAGATAATGACGCCAGTGATGGCAAAGCTTTTGATAGATTTATTGTCGAAGAAGGATAAAAAAAAGATTGCGAAGTGCATCAGGCTATCAGACTTACAAAATAAAGTTGGACTAGCTGCATGAATATTGCAGGTGCAATATTTTCTGTTTGTTCTTTTGCCTGTTCTAACTAAATGCATGTTTTATCAGTGTGTTTGTATGTCTGCATGCTTGGTTATACAAGATATTTGCCATTTTTTTCAGTTATTTACTTTATTCTGATCTTGTTGTTGATACCATGTTTTTAAAAAAATTACCATTAAAATCAACTGCAACCACCACCAAAGTAAACTGGATACTTTTTTCAAAGTTTCCATGTACCTTATTCAATTCTACCCAAGCATACCCCCCCCCCCTCCGTTGGGGTGCCGGGGGTTTCAGTATAAATAGTATCCCCACTTTCTGGAAATTTAGTGCTTTAAATTCACACTGTCTCTGTCTTTCTCATTTGCTCTTTCTCATTCCTGCTCTGTTCTATCAATCTGCTATACTATCGTCTTCTTCGCTAGACCAGTCTCATACCTTTTTTCTTGAAAACTCTTCCGGGACAAGACTCCTTGTGTATGAGGTCTGTTGGATCAGCTTGGGAATATTGGACACTTTCTGCCAGGTGGTCACTAGGGCTTCCTATGATGTTATTATTTAGCAATGTAGGCATTTTATATCTATGTGGTTTGTTGATAATTTATAATGATGTTTGTATTCTATTTTGTTTTTGTAAACGGGGGTTCGATAAGTTGGGGTGAAGCATCAGCCGTCCCCTGCGTGGGATGTCTTTATTGTAAAGTGACTGGCTGTGGAGGGCATTCAGTTTTCCCACTAGGGTTGTTTCAGCAGATATTTTATGCGGATTGGGGGTGGTCCGGTCCTGATTTGGCTCGGAAGAGTCCGCTGGACCTAAAGCAACAATTATGTAATGTAATGTAATATAACCCAAGCATACAAAATTTCATGAAAATTCATCAAAATTTGTATTTTTATGATTAAAAAAAAAAAAGTCAACTGGTGCATACATTAATCTTTAAAATAAAAATTATTTGGTGTAGAACAGTATATGATTACCGAATTACTTAGTAGTAGGATAGTTAAAAATTGTCACTTTATTATAATAAATTATTTTATAACAATGTCAGCATGGTTACAGGTAATTTCTTCACAGGTGATGTGTCAGGTGTTGTGCCTGCAGAACTTGTTGAAGGCCCCTCAGTGTGAGTCTTGTTGCTCGTAGCCAATGTATCATCATCACTGAGAACATAGTCACTCTCAGAACCACTGCCTTTTCCTTTTGTAAACGCATTCCACATAACCCCAACTTTGGGAAGCATTTGTTTTTGTTCAACTGCGTAAGCATTTTCTAGTATTGTTAACGACTTTGGCACTGTCTTTGGTTCACAATCTGGAGGCTTTACACTTTTGGATGCACTAATCACTGACAAAAGAAAAGAAGAATGATCTACAACCTGCTTTTCTCGCAGACATGCGCTCAACCATGCACTCTTCACGATGGTTTTGTTTAATGGGGGCGTGTCAGTCTTCATTATTTTGCACATCCTGTCGGAAGTCATGGCATCATCGACAACAATATGAGTTACATCATTAGTACAAGAATCTCTTATTAGTCCCCCAAACTTCTCAATCTGCGATCGGAAAAGCTGAAGGCGAGCTTTCTGTATCCCGGCAGGAAAAATGAAGATCACAGTCTCAATGAGGAACTGATCAGATAATGGGACTGATGGTTCTGTAGTAGATTCTGCTACTTTGGCTTTCTTTGCGTTGGGCATGGTGGTTTTGCCTTCTGCCTTCCTTTTAAGCGAAGCCATCCTTATATGATTAATAATATAGAATTAAAAGCAAACATAAGGTTGTTTTCAGTTCAGAATAAGCTCTCACGCCGCCATGGTGAAAATAAATACCCTATGAACGTATGAAGGCGATGAGTGGCTACATTTCAGTGGACTATGCAAGCCGAGCTGTGATTGGTTCAGAAAAAAAACCCGCCGTTGTTGGCGCTTTAGCCAATGCTACTTTTGCTTTCTAGGATTAAAGTGTTTGCCAACTGCCTTCTACTTGTGGACTGTTTTTGTTTCGTGTTCAGCTTGAACCGATAATAGAAATGGAGAAAGAACTCTATAAATTGTATAGAGAAGGCGATGTATCAAAACTGAAGACTTTCGTTAAAGAGCAACCTGTTGCCAGTGTAAGTATCCCACTTCACATTAGTTCATTCTACTTTATTTAGTTCAAGCTTTTAAAGAAAACTTAGTATATTCAGGTATTCCTGATTATAGAACTTAATTTATATTATTCAGATGTGTAAAAGTTGAGGAAACGGAGATAGTAATTGAGACTTTTTTGTACTATAGGCCTACCAAGTGTTGGCGCACCTAAGTTTACTGGTATTTTGTATTCTTTACCAACTGATTTTCCTCCAAACTAAAATAAATTAAAAGTTGAATACTTCAGTTTGTGTGTTTCCAAATTATGATTTTCAGCTGAGATCTGCAATTGACAAATCACTGAGTGGCGCAAGCAGCAAAGCCAAAGATCAGTTGACTGTGACTAAAGCTGTATTTCAAGGTAGTTCCAAAAGATCCATTTTTCCTTCATTCATTTCTTCTGTCATTCTAATCAGCTGCACTACTATGACCCCAATAGATAGATTCATATTTTATAATCAGTAAATGTCACCAATCACAATGGATATATGATTCATATTGCTGGAAGAAGATGAATATATGCTTGCTTTGCTATTGAGCAAGATAATGGTTATTAATACTATATTATATATATTTCTTTGTGCAAATGTATGTTTTTGAGCAACACATGCATTATTTATTTGTTTACATTTGTTGGGGGGGGGGGGGGAGGGGAGGGACTCTGAATAATTTGTAAGCTGAGTCAGTGTGTGTTTAGCGTTACTGTTCTGCGCTTTTTTGGAATCTGCGCTTTTTTGGAATTAGTAGTATTATAGAAGGGGCTGCCCATTTTTTGAATTCCAACATTAGCCCGTTAGGGTTAGGACCTAACCCTAAACCTTTCCCTAACTCTAACCCTAACCTGAACCCTAACCAATGTTGGAATTCCAAACATGTGCAGGCCATTTCTAGAATTGCCAGATTCCAAAAAAGCAGAACATTACCATTATTCATTCATGTTTTTGTTTCACTGTACTTTTGAGTATGCTGAAATTAAGATGATTTATGTGGAAATTATTATTATGGTCATAAAATGATAAAATGATTTAGAAAAATACACAGTGACACAAGCATGATAGTTTATGTTTAGTGATTATATTAAATTTAAAAATAAGTATGTTTTCTTCAGGTTTAGATATTGAGGATGGTGAGAGTGCTGATACATTGGTGTCATTATTCAAGCATCTTATCACTATGCTTGGCAGAACAGACTTCAACTCTAAGCTTGCAGATGATGTTGTATGGGTGCTGCTGATGGAGGTAAACTTGCCCTGTTTCTATTATTTTGGATAATAATAAATAATAATATAATACAGTACATTTGCATCGCGCGGTACCTCGCAAACGGTAAGGAATGCGAGCTCGCCGCGCTTGACAACACACGTGCAATCACACACACACACACACACACACACACGCACACACACACACACACACACACAGAGAGAGAACATGTATACACTTATCGAATGGTTAAATAATTACAGTAAAACAACATAGCCATGCAAAGCAAAAGATAATATGAATACCAAGAACCGAGCCGGTGCCGCCACCATCCATGAACAGATGACGTTACTTGGTAAAAGATTATATGGGGATGGAAGGGAGGAGGAGTAAAAATTACTGAGTTTGCGTGTTAAAAAGGTGGGTCTTTAATTGGCGCTTGAAGGAAGAAAGTGATGGAGCATGTCGGAGTTGCATCGGTAGTGAGTTCCAGGCAGTTGCAGCAGAGAAAGAGAAAGATCGTTCACCATAGGTCTTTGAGTGAACACGGGGGATAGAAAGCAGTCTTGTATCAGAAGAAGAGCGGAGTTGTCTTGCAGGAGAGTAGACAGAGAGAAGGTCAGTAAAGTATGAAGGGGCAGAACCAGTGAAGAATTTGAAAACAATAGTTGAGAGCTTGTACAAGATGCGAGCTCGAACAGGGAGCCAATGAAGAGATCGGAGTAGAGGGGTGGCATGGTCTCGTTTTTTAGCTTTAAGAACAAGGCGGGCGGCAGAGTTTTGGACTTTCTGAAGTTTTTCAAGAAGGTAGAGAGGGGAGCCAGAGAGGAGAGAGTTGCAGTAGTCAAGTTTGGATAGAACAAATGCACAGACAAGAGTGTTGGTTGTTTCGGTTGTAAGATATTGTCGGATGGAGCTAATGCGGTGAATTTCGAAATAGGCAGAGCGGCATATGTTGGAAATGTGTTGGTCAAGTGACATGTCAGAAGACAGAATGAAACCTAAGTTGCGGGCATGGTCAGAAAATGAAATGGATGAGGTTCCTACTGTGATGCTATTTGGTAAATCAGATTTGTCTGATTTCTTTTTGATCAAGAGCGCTTCAGTTTTGTCATCATTGAGCTTTAGACGGTTTTCGGACATCCATTGTTTGACGTCAGTGATGCATGCCTGCATGGACTGGACGGAGGCGTGTGCCTGTGAAGAGCTGAAAGAGGTGTGGAGTTGTGTGTCGTCTGCAAATGACTGACTATTGACAGAGTGAGAATAGATGAGATCAGAGAGAGGCTTAGTGTACATAATGAAGAGGACAGGACCGAGGACAGAACCTTGAGGGACACCAAAGGAGAGTGGGACAGACGAGGAAGAGTGTTCACCAATGACAACAGACTGAGACCTGTGAGAGAGGTAGGATTGAAACCAGGAGAGACAAGTTCCAGAGATTCCATAGAGAGTGGAGAGTCTTTGAAGGAGAATGTTGTGGTCAATAGTGTCGAAAGCAGAAGATAGGTCTAAGAGAGTGAGGAGGGACACATCGCCCACGTCCAGGCCACGCAGTATGTCATTTGTCACTTTGATGAGGGCGGTTTCTGTGCTATGGTTGGGGCGGTAAGCAGACTGTGATGGAGGAAGGAGGTTGTTTTCAGTGAGGTAAGAAAAGAGTTGCTGAAGGACTACTTTTTCCAAGACTTTAGAAAGAAAAGACAAGTTGGACACAGGTCTGTAGTTTTTGAGATTGTTTTGATCTAAAGATGGTTTCTTGAGCAAGGGCTTTACCACAGCAGATTTGAAAATAGAAGGGACGGTGCCAGATTGTAGGCTCGTGTTGATGATGGATGTGAGAGTAGGAAGCAGGACATCTAGGCATTCACGGAGAAGGGGGGTGGGTAGGGGATCAAGAGGGCAGCTGGTGGGTTTTGAATGCAAGATGATCTTTCGAAGATCATGCTCAGAAATGTGACAAAATGCAGAAAAGGAACAACTGACCTCGTCACCAGACATGGATGGCGCCGGCACCTGATCGAACTCGGCACGAATGTTGGTCACTTTCTTAACAAAGTAGTCACAGAATACGTCTGGGAGTTGTGAGAGTGGGTACATGGATGGCAGTGGGGATGACTTAATACGACCACAGAGGCGGCCACAAACATCAAACAACTGCCTACTGCTCGAACTTTCGGCAATCTGGGAGCGGATAAAGACTGATTTGGCCTTATGAACAATGTTTGTAACAAGTCTCTTGGCGGCCGCGAAAATCTGTTTATGCACATGGATAATTATACATTCAGTGAAATTATTTATGCCGAAGTTAAAACTTAAATGAAGGCTTGGCAGTTTTAAGTTTTTACAAATTTATATTTACTTCAGTGGTTTGAGTTGTGTGTCTACCTCAAACCAAATGACCATTGACAAAATTTACTAAAATAAAATATCCAATGATCCACAATTTTTTTAAATAAAAAAACTTATTTTATTTATTTGTTTATTTTCAGTGCAACAGACTGACAGGTTCATGTCTTGCAGAGCTGGCACAGTTTTTTGTTGACTCGGTGAAAAATGGCACATTCCAAGGAGGAAAGTAAGTACAACTGTGGTAATTTGTTGTTTTAATCTTTGCACCCTTGGATTCAATGTTGATGAACTGCAGACGCCTGTCTTTGACTTGTTGTTAAACTCATGACATACGTATACAGCTTTGAAATCCGGACTGAGACTAGGTCTTGATAAAATGTTAGTAAAGTCAAAGTAAAAATTCTGGCATATTATCACATGTTATATGCACTGCTTTTTATTTCTTTCAGAGCAGTCAATGTGTTCCCCAAGATTCTGTCAGTAATAGAATCTCATGAGAGTATTGCTTATGCTGACAGCACCATGAAGGGGTCAGAGTTCAAGGGTCATGTACTCAACAGTGTGTGCTCATGCAAGTAGGTGAAACTTATTACTTTTGTGCATTTTCTCAATCCCTAGCTTGAGTTGTTTTGAAAGGAAATAAGATCCTGCAAGCTGTATCTTACCGGTTTAATTCAGGGTTCGTACGCTCCTTGAACCTCCTTGAATCTCCTTGAATTTTCGATGTCTTGTTCAAGGGCCCTTGAATCTCCTTGAAAAATGCCAAATTGCCTCAGCTCCTTGAAAACTCCTTGAAATTTCAACCAGTGTATCCATTGCTTGACCTAGAGATTTTATTGTCAAATTAAAAAATAAAGAAAACATTGAAAAATAAAAATTTATAAAACAAAAATTATAATATTATTTGTGTTGTCAACTGTTCGACGATCGTAACTTTTGTCGTCTGCTAATGATAAGGGAAGTAACCTCCACTGGAAATTGTTCATTCCCTTGCTGTCGCACGCGCACGCAAAGTTGTCAGTTTCCGTGCATCCTTCATTTTTCCGCGCGTGTTTGCTGAATGAATCGGTAAAAATGCCTGGAGGCAATTGTGTGTTTAATCCAGTCAAATGCACTGAGGAGCAAATCTAAGGAAATAAAGATCCAGCTGGAGAAGATTTCCCGTCAGATTGATGAAGGGATGGAAAAACTAAAATAACTGAAAATTCATTTATCTGTATTATTAGCCGGTGGTGGTACCTCTTTCTGACTTTTTACAGTTCTCTAACTTGTATCTAAGGACAACATCTTTCACAATTATTATTTGTGAATAGACTCCGTATCTGCATCATCATCTGCAACTTCATCGACATGCAATATTTGTAGTAGATTTCATAATCAATATCAACATCAGTATCACCATCAGATTCATGACTTCAAACAATTTATGGATATCACTGGCCGCTGTGTAAAAGATTTATCCTTTATTTTGACTATTTATCAATTATTATGTGCATTTACTATTTTTTTAAAACTCCTTGAATTTTTGGAAAAACTCTTTGAAATCTCCTTGAAAACTCCTTGAATTTTTTACAACAATTTGAGTATGAACCCTGTAATTACAATAGATATATTCTGGTTAAATCCTAGAATGGTTGTATAAATATCGTTGATTGAATTTATTATGAATTTCAATTTCTTCTTCAATTATATTCTAAAAACAGTTATTTTTATGCAAAATTGCACATTTCCCACATTATTAAATCCCCCAAATTACCTACTCCTGTCCTCATCCAAGTCTCAATTTCCCCAGTTCCTCCCTTCTGCGCCATGAGCATGCTGCTAGCATGAACAATGCTGTGCCTTATAAGTGGACACCATCATCATCATTATGCTTTTGCCTCTGTGTTTTACTTTCAGGTGGTCACCGCAGACTGTGATTCACTTGGCAGCTATGTTCAGTGATGTGCCTTTATCGTCTGATGAGTTGCGGTTTGTCCTGGAGAAGATCATCCGCCAATTTGATGACCTAGACCTGCGAGACGTTCCATCTTTGATCTATCAGCTGCTGCTGCTTTCTGAAAAGGTATATATATAAGCTTGACACTATTGTCATGCTGATACTGCAAAAAAAAAGAATTACCTTTATTATACGTGTAAATAAATGCATGTTCGATTATTTATTTATTTTTTTGGTCATATTTAACACGAAACATGTTCTAATATAAGTATGTAACCAATATAGGAATGAATAAATGAAAATAACAAATAAATAACAAGAGCATATATAATGTTCACTACTTATATATTTGTGAGTAGATGTACTTGAATGTATTTTTCCATTTTAAATGTGTCCGGAAAGCATAGCTTTCTCTTAGCTCCAGACAACATAAAACTGTGCTCATAATCTTTACAATGTGATTTTTAGGGTCACAGACGCGTGGTCCTGGAAGGTATTACCTCTTTCTTCATTGCCAAGGACACTCTAGCTCGCAGCCAGAAAAACGTGATAGAGAGGTATAATTGGGCCTTCTTTTTATCCTTTTACTATTCTTCTTTTTCCTTCTATTCATCATATTCTTCCTCTTATGTTGGAAACGTTTATACTGGGTATGAATGTTTGAGAACTGTGCTTTGAACTGAATGTATGTTTTAGGGAAAAGTGCTATATAACCTTCCTTCATAATTACAAAACAAATGACAAGACTTAGTGTTCTTGTGCTTGCTTGTTTCTTGTAGTGGTGACTTGATGGAAGACTGTTTGAATGTAGACCTGCTGCGACAGATTGAGGGCACCGCTATCTTGCATATTTCTTTTGCCATGATGGAGCAGAGAGAACTGAGGCAGGATTTCCTCAAGTACCTGAAGGTGGGTTCGCTTCAAATGTCGGTAACATTGGTCTTTGCCATTGAATGAGCGGTTCCTAATGTATTGTTAAAAAAAAAAAAAAAAAAAAAAAAAAAAAAAGCAAATGTTAGAGATAGAAAAGAAAGTAAAGATAGTTTTATCTTTCAGGCCAGAGTTGGTTTCATATATACAGGCCCTATTTTTGTGTTTAATGGTTTTGACAGTAGTTACTGTATTCTTTCATTGTTGTGGCAAAACATATTGAATAACAAAAAGTAAAATGTAAAAAGACTGCTGCTGCATTTGAATAAATTTAAACATAAGCTGTTTAAATTACTTCACTCTTGTTTAGTGCAAAATAATTTGGTATCTTTTCCTTTTTTTTTCAGACATGGCAACACTCATGTGCTTCCAAAGTGCTGTCACCTTTCAACTTGGCTCTGGCGCTCTCTGTTGCAGGAATGAATGTTATGAATGAACAGGTTAGTGCCTATTGTTGGTATTTTTCTTTACACTGTGTGACATTAAAAGTATTAAAAACAAAACTAAATCTTAAACCGATAAGAAATTTTAATTTTTTTTATTTTAAAATTTTAAATTTTTTTATTCTCCAAAACATGCATGCAGATAATATATTTTCCATTTTCAAAATGCTAAATGAGGATGGACATATAAGAAGAAAAATATTATAACATAAAAAGAAGAATTATTAGTTCTTTATGTCACATGTATAAAGCCATACTCTTTGGATTTCTGTTTCTTTCACAATAATATCTACATACATATTTGGTATTTTAGAGAAATTAAAAAAGAAAGTTAGGTGGGGAGAAGGAAGATAGAAGTGAGAGAGAAAGAAAGAGAGAAAGAGATTGAGTTATAAAGAGAGAAACACCATGGGTCATTATCATTTCACAAAATGTACAAAACAAGATATTTTAATTTAGTATTTATTCATATCACTACTTAATGTGTCATTAAATTAATTATAGTCTTTTCATAATCTTGAAACAGTACTTCAGATTGTTGGAGCGCCCGCGCCATTGGCGCATATTTTATCAGAATGGCGCGTAACAGTCAACGTGAATGCGCCAGCCTGGTGCGTCATAAAAATCGCCAACTTGTCTTGAACCTCGGTCTGTCTGTACCACTAAGCCACACCAAGCACATGTGGCTTGCACAGAGTTGCCATCCACTACGGAATTTCCGTAGTTTACTCCGGAAATGAATACGTTGCTACGGAGCTACGCAAATCGAAAATGTACTACGGAAAGTCAATTTTCGACGATACTATTACAGTTTTAACGAGTTTTATTGAGCGCCTGTGCCTCCCGTAGCACCTCAAGGTCACGGTCATTCGGTTTACGTGCACGGTGTAATAGATCACGCTCCCAGTGCATGTTAGGAAATTCGACCAATCACCAATCGGTGCACAAAACCTCGACCCTTCTGTGACACTTTCGTTTCCGGGTCACGTTCTCCAGAAGAAGAAAAGTTTGTGTGCGGCGTATTTTGAATCCATGATGCCAAAAAGAAAGAAAACTAGCGATGAAAGCCCAGAAAAAAAAAAAGAAGACAGCAAATCAAGAGTACAGGAAAGGGTATTCTGAAAAATTTCCGTGCATCACTGCGTCATCGAGATCAAAACACAGCGTGTATTGTACAGCGTGCTTGGCAGATTTTAGCATTCAACATGGCGGCTTCCACGATGTGACGCGACACGTGAATCGCAACCGTCGTTGCCCTGATCCAGAAAAGTTAGTCCCTGTTCAGTGATCAGGTTGGTTTGGGGAGTCTATAGGTAAATGACTGATTGACCAGAAATTCAATAGGTCATTTTCAAAATCAATAGGTCAAAAAACTTAATGATCAGAAAATCAATAAGTCATTTCTTAAATCAATACGTTAAAAAAAGTATGCTGTTTTCAACGCCGTGGGAAAAAACTTTCATTCACTGAACACGAACAAAGACAATTAACGCTTTTTATCTGTTGATCTGAGATGATGTCTCTCTCTCTCTCTCTCTCTCTCTCTCTCTCTCTCTCTCTCTCTCTCTCTCTCTCTCTCTCTCTCTCTCTCTCTCTCTCTCTCTCTCTCTCTCTCTCTCTCTCTCTCTCTCTCTCTCTCTCTCTCTCTCTCTCTCTCTCTCTCTCTCTCTCTCTCTCTCTCTCTCTCTCTCTCTCTCTCTCTCTCTCTCTCTCTCTCTCTCTCTCTCTCTCTCTCTCTCTCTCTCTCTCTCTCTCTCTCTCTCTCTCTCTCTCTCTCTCTCTCTCTCTCTCTCTCTCTCTCTCTCTCTCTCTCTCTCTCTCTCTCTCTCTCTCTCTCTCTCTCTCTCTCTCTCTCTCTCTCTCTCTCTCTCTCTCTCTCTCTCTCTCTCTCTCTCTCTCTCTCTCTCTCTCTCTCTCTCTCTCTCTCTCTCTCTCTCTCTCTCTCTCTCTCTCTCAGTTACCACTGAAGTGAACTGTCAACTGAGAACAACTAAATAATCTTACCGATGCCAAGGTCGAAATTCATCCAATCATTTCGTCAGGAACCGTCACTCACAGTGGCATAATTAGACTTTTGTCATGGGGTGGGGCAGTAAGTGAGGGTGTGAAGCACCCGAACCCTGTAGGGGGGTCCGGGGGCTTGCCCCCTCGGAACATTTTTTGTAAACGTTTAATTTTTTGTAAACCTTTAACTTTATGCAATCTGGCGCATTTTGGAAGTATTTGTAATGAGTTGTAAATGAAAAAAAAAAGTGTCCTACCCCTCGTGGTCCACCCCGACCGCCCCCCTCCTGGGTACACTAGTGGTCGCTCAGTTGATGTCGCTGGTTTTGCGGTTGTTGCCATCGAGTTGGCCTCCTTTCCGGACTTTCGCTCTGGACTCGGATTGAGTGCAACTATTTCGGCTTGAGCAGGAACTTTTGTTCCCGCGATGGGCTGACATTTTCTAGCTTCCCATCGCGCAAAACACTAAATAACAGTTTAGTTTAGTTTAGTTTAGTTTGGCCTTTTTCCATCTTCGGGCACTTGTTGGTGGCATTTTAAAATATCACGATTCACGAATCTGCAGACGACAAGTGACATAATGACATCATCCTCTACTAATTACTAAAATTGGGGATCGGAACTAAACTGAAACTAGTCTCGGTCAATCAGACATTCATGTAAGCTTTGCGTTGAGTCAAAAGCAAGCAGAGACCGTATGGTTACTTATTTTGTTTCACTTCGGCAAGTTATTGTTTTACAAGACAGTTAAATAGGTGAACCCATTTCCGTTTTCGATTCATTGTTTTGAATCAAAACTTCGCTCACAAAAAAATATGATCTGAATGGAGCGTGGATGATGTATCTTTTTGGAAATGGTCATAGGCTTGACTGACTGCCTGGAAAATCAATAGGTCGTATGACCGACTCACTGTCAAGTCAATAGGTCATTTCAAAATTCTATCGGTAAAAAGCCGAAAACCGACGTCCATCCTGATCACTGCCTGTTCAGTCGGTAGCCACCTTCAAGCCCGATATGGATCTCTCAATAATTCGTGTGGAAACACTCTTCACGACCTTATAACTTATAATTTATACAAATAAAAACATTAGCAGAAGAAAAAAAAACAGCATGAGCAATTTTTTTAACATTTAGATTATATAGCCTACAATTTATTATTTTATTTTTAAAATATTCTGTTTATAATAACAATTTCACTGTAATTGTTAAAAAGAAACAAAAGTAAAAAAAAAAAAAGTTTTTACTTTTATTTTTGGTGATACATTTTTATATATTAATAAAACCACAAGGGAGTTCAGTTTGATTAGGATTGACACCAAAATGGATGCTTAGCACTAAAAAAAAAAAAAAGCCTGAAACTGATCATTTATTCCTTTTTTATTGTCTTTAGAAACACCCCCAGAACGCGCCAGATTGCACAGATTTTAATCTTCGCACCCTCACTTACCACACGCCCCTAGTTTAAGATTTTTTTCACTTTTCTAATTCCCATGCCTGTGTATGAAGTGTTTCATCTTTCCTTGCAACTGTGCTTGTTTAGTAGTGTGTGTGTGTTTGTATGCATGTCTTCGTAAAAAAAAAAGCGAAGACGTATGGCTACTGAAAATGTCATAAAACTACTGAAATTCAGAATTTTTGCTACTGAAAACTTTTTTGGGGGTTAGCAACTCTGCTTGCATAGCATCGCTGTGTGTGATTGGCTGGCAGCCAAGCACAACAGCCAATCAGCGAACATCTATCAGTTTTACCTTGCAAAGGCGAAATCGTCTGACTTTTCAACACTTGTGGAATCGAGTAATCTTTTTGCTAATACGATGCGAATACCTTCGATTGTTAATGACCCATCTTTTTCAAAATTGACCCATCATTTTACATGGCCATGGGTCATTGGGCCCATGATGTCTGAAAACAATCTGAAGCACTGTTGAAACAGGCAACACTTATATTTAGAAAAGTGTTTTATCATTTTGTGTGGTGACATTTTTTCTTTTTTCCCAAGATTTTGGATTTTCTAAAGTCTACCATTCTGCGGAGCTTCCGTGACCAACAGAGACATCAACAATCATACTGGGTGAGGGAGAACTTCCCAGAACAGCGCAACATTCAAGAGATGATTTTAGAAACAGTTTCCAGCAGGTCCACAACTGTTCTTTTTTTGTTGTTAAAGATCTGACGTGGTCACATTAATTATGCATTCACTCTCATATTTACATACCCCTGATGTGTGCAATACACATTCACTGAGGAATGCGTTAAAGGCATGGAAAGTGGTGCAAAAGTGAGAGTAAAAGGAAAATGCAAATCTAATTTCATATATAGATTAGTATTAGAGTAAAACCTCAGTTTTACGATTTTTAAATTGCCATTAAAACGAGGTCTTAAATTGGAGGGGTCTTAAAAAAGAGGTAGGACATTTTCGAAAAAGACATTTTTAATATTAATTAAGTAAAATAAATACATGTACAAAAAGTACACATACCATTAAGTACAGGGAACATCTACCATCTTTCAGAAATATAGATTAAACACTGTCTCACAACCAATACAGTCAATATCTTCCTGTTTCTCATTATTTACAAAATAGAAAATGAATGTTGGTATGTTAGTTGTTTAAAAGTGTATGTAAGTGCTGAGTGTAGTTATAACTATTTATAAGATAACCCCAATAATATTGTTGTAATTATTTTTATTCAGTCATTGAATAGTTTGTTGTTGTTTTTTAAAAGAAAGCGGTTATTTCTGTTTGTTTGCATGATCCCCTCACTCATGCATGTTCTCTTAGTATGTCACTTTGAACACCAGACATGGTGTCGGCAAGATCTGACAGGCCCCTGCTCAGGGCAAATCTGGTCAGCTCCTTAGAGTATTTAAAGCTGTTTTAATGCATCGTCTGTTGTTAAAAGTTGTAAACGAAACTGTTTTCTTCAAGCGCACAAATATAGTATTGCTTTGGAATCTGAAGTTTTCAGGTGCTAGGTCATAAAATTTAATTATTTGAAGGTCGCAAGTCGTGTTCTAGAGGTAGTCGTTTAAGAGAGGTCATTTATATAGTATAAAGCATCTGTGAATTTTTTCCGGTCGTATGTTGGAGGAAGTCGTTTAAGAGAGGGTCTCAAAACGGAGGTTTTACTGTATTATTATGAATATGTATGCGCCTAATCTAGATTCAGCTCTAGCCGCTTACATGAATATAGAACGACTTTAACTATAAATCAAAATTGTTAACAGAAAGTATTATGGACGTATAAAATCAAGGTTCCACTGGACAGGAATAAGCATAGTTGACATTGCTTAGACATTGTTTTTGTTTTGCCCAAATGTCCAACTCTTTGTTGTGTTTGTGCAGTTCATCAGGCTGGGAGCATGTAGTGCAAGGTTTGGTGCAGTTGGGCTTCCTGCTGATGGACAGTTTTGGACCGCGCATGCTCTTTGGCAAACTGGAAACTGTGGTTGCAGGGCACATGACACCCAACCAGTCTGCATGTGAACTTGGCAGCAAAATTCTTCTGAAAATGTTCAAGGTTGTCATTTGAGTAATTTTGTTTCATCTCTTCCATGCAGTTCCAAGGTTGGTTGGGTGGAAAGATCTAGATAGCATTGCAGTATTTCAAACATCATTCTTTTGACTGTTATTAAGAAGCTATTCAGGTCTCTGTAATAATGTAGAGTAAATGTGCTGTTACTCTTTTAAATAATTGTTTAGTGCTTCAGGCATAGCATTGTGAGTCTGTTTACTCCACATAAGCACCCCACCCCACCTCCCCTCCCATCCTCACCCTTTGCTCCCCTCCACCTCCCACCTTCCCCCTTCCCTCCCCCCCCCCCAAAAAAAAATAAATAAATAAAATAAATAAATAAAATAAAATCACCAAAGAAATGTCCAGATTTGTGCAAATTGTTATTTGATCCATTTTGGCCTTGCTCTTGAAGGTCAAGGTCATGTTAGACCTTGCAAAAACATACCCAAAAATAGGTCGTTATACAATGGCATGGCTGTATACTTAACCCATAGTTTACAATAACATTGGATTATTTGATCACACATGCAAGAGAGGTTACATGAAGGTCAAGGTCATCCCAAGATCAAATTCACTAAAGGTCAAGGTCATTCCAAGGTCACTGTTTTTTTATATTTTTTAAATACAACTTTTGCTGTAGTTTATTTTGATATTTCATGAGTGTATTTAGAGCTGGAGGTGAAAGCCATCTCAAAATCCATAGAAACATCAAAGATACGGTATTACTTTGCATTTTAATGCCGCTGTTTAATTTTGTGTTTTTTTTCTGGGCGCTCATTTTCAAGTTAAATATTGCGAGTGTCATAAGTAGCACGTTAGTCATATGGGCTTTGTCCTTCTAGTTTTCTTTCTGATTGTTGTTGCAGGGACACGAAATTGTACGCTCTGATATTCTGGGACAAATATTTAACAGGGTGATGACTGAAACGAATGCTCCAGCTTCACATTATTTGAGTAAGCTCTTGTATGTCTGAATTTAGATATAATCAAACAGGAATAACATTAAGTTTTAGCTGAACACTTTGTTATGTATTGACCAATTTAAATTCACTAAATAGTGCTTGCAGTAATGCTTCTTTTTTGAAGGATTTATTGCATCTTGTTCCCAGGTTTGTTGTCAGACATTGTGTTATCAGCACCTCTTTTCATGCTGGACTCGGTAAGCAAAGTACGTGAAGCTTTTGACTGCCTGCCCATGTTGCCACCGGATACTGCTCAAGGCCTCTTAGTGGCGCTGCTGCCTCTGCTGAAGGTCAGCATGTCGCTCAAAGATTCACTCATCCTTCTGCTGCGCAAGTCCACCTTTTCAAGGTAAGAGTAAGAGATTAATCTTTTAGAACCTGTTCATTCTACAGATCTAGATTGTGCATGATAATCTGTGTATAGTCACGGTATCTTTATTCAACACAGGTGCGGATCAGAGTAAATGCCCGGAGAGGGGCACTGCCATTTTTTAAAATTTTTTATCCGGTATACAGATTCGTGCTTGCACTCAAACACAGTAAAAGAAAGGTTGACATGAGTGTGGTTTTTGGTGAGAGAGAGAGAGAGAGATCAACACGTGCGTGTTTCGTGTGAAATTAGAAATTAGTTGTGAGAAAGAAAAAAAAAAAGGTTGACACATTGGCCCACAGCTAGAACACTTACTTTCTCAGGCGTTCAGCATATTGCGAGGTTGAAGAGCCATGATGGTGCGGTATCTTCCCGCAAACCGTTCTACGACATCGTCAATGTCCACTGTGATGTGTCGGTGAGCCCTCATTAGAGCGAGCCCGTTGAGCCTGGTCTCACCCATCTTTGATCTCAGATAGGATTTCAGCGTCCGCTGGTAGTTCTTTCACATTCAGCTGTTGTGATCGAAAGAGTGCACAAAAGGGTCAGTAGCACGTGAATGTTCGGGAAAAAATCCACATTGCATGATCTGAGAGTCTTGGCCACAGTATCAGGAACGGCCCCTGCATCAGCGCTCTCCCACTTGTGCATCCATCAGATGTACTCGGTGTCCACCTCATGAAAACTTGATCTGCTTGTCATAGACTGGCAAGTCGCTCGATACCCTCAGGTACCTTCCGAAAACCTGCCACTGACCCGTTCCTGCCTTGCACGATGCATGAGGGTACAAGACCAAGCCCGTCAACAGCAATTTCAGAGCTGGTGGTGAAGCGAAAGTCCAGCTGGGCGATGAGGTGATCCAAAAAACGGGATACCTATGAACCTGCGGAAGTAATCTTCAGTTGTCTCTGCTGGCGGGTTACTCCGACATGTCTGTCGTTCTGCACCCCTTGGTCTGCGCAGATCAGAGTCGTCTGTTGCTGCCATCCGACTTGCTTCCTGAAACCAGCTGCTGAAGGTTGCAATGACGTCATCCCTGAATCCCTTAACTGTTGTCTTCACTGCGCTTATTTCTCCGTACGCAGCTACAACATCCTTTGCTTTTTGCTGAAGTTTCAAAGCCAGTGGACGGAGAGGCATTTTCTGGTGACCACAAAAGCAACCAGAAAGTCGCCCGACTGGAAAGCGTGCAAAAACCCTCCAGCTTTGGTGAGCGTTTCACTGTCCCAATCTGTGTTCTCCTGCACCATCTGGCCAAGGCAGTCATAGACCACAGGGAAGAGTTCGGCGAAAGTTTCAAAGGCAGAGTGCCTCTCGACCCACCGTGTTTTACACAGGTCGACCAGTTTTCTCCTCTTGCTTTCTGCTTGGGCTGACTCCACCACATGTTCAAACTTTCTCTGTCATTTTGGAGAAAGAGAGAAGAACAGGGACACTTCTTTCAGGACTCCAAACATGTTCTTCACTTCTAGAATTCTGCAGGCATGAACAACACAAAGGTTCAAGCAATGAGATGCGCAGTGGAAGTACAGAGCCTGCTTGTTAAGTTCTTGAATGCGTGCCCGAGGGCCAATGAGGACCCTGAACAGGTGGATGGACTAGTGGGGAAGGGGGGCACGCTTTTCTTCTTTCCACCTTTTAAAATTTTTGTATTATTATTATTTGTGTGTGTGTGTGTTTTTTTTTCCCCCCTTTTTTTTTCTTCTCATTTTTCCTTTTCTTTTCTTTTTTTTTTCTTCCCTTTTTTTTCTTCCACTTTTTTTTTGGGTCACCCATGGGGGCGGGGGGGGGGGGGCACGTGCCCACTGTGCCCCCCCCCCCCCCCCCCCCCTCTCGTCCGCCCCTGCAACAATTGAACTTTGCAAAGCTTGGCATGGCTCAATGTTTACAAATAGTGGTAGTGATTTTTTTCCTCCAAATTGCAGACAACTGGACGAGTGCAAGATCGGTGTCCAAGGGTATTTGGCAATACTGAAAAGTTTCAAAGTGCTTGGTGGCATACAGAGCAGTCAGCTTAGTCAGAGCAGCCAGGTGTTTTCATCTAGCCAGGTATGTTGTTCCAGTGTATTTGTATTTCTATGTAAATTTCTTGTCCAGCTATTGCCTCTCAGATTTGCGTTTCGTGAGTGCACATTATACAAAATTATTTGTTTGAGGTAACTAAATTATTGATATATTTGTTGCCAGGTTCCAGTTGATGTACATAGACAATACAACCGTTCCAGCAACGAAGCCCTGTGCTTGGAGATACTGGGGATATTGAAAAGGTGTATGAACCAACAAGCAGACATCAGGCTTAGTCTCTATCAGGTACGAGAATAGCTGGTGTACAACTGTTCTATTAATTAAATTTGCTAGTAATAGTCACTAATAGTGTGCTTTTCAATGTGTTTTTCTTTTCTTGAAATATTCTCACAACTACTTATTAAAAGACATGAAAAGATCAGACTTGCCTACCGTTCCGATTTTCCGTACTTTGTTCCGGAAAATTGACAAAAACAGGATGTGTTACGGAAAATACGGATATTTTATAAGCGTTCTGGAAAAAAAAAGTTAAGGATTTTTTTTTTTTGAGAGGGGGAGAGGGAGTGTCTGTGGTTTCAGCCATATTTCCGAGCAACTTCCGACAATTTCCGAGCGCATTGCGAGCATGCGCAGTCAAACTGATTCGAAGTTTCCGGCATGCGCTCTGTCGCTACTAGTTTGAAATCTCATTTCCACGTGTGTTAAAATGGCTAGTAAACGGAAAAATCCCACAGAAGTGTTGAGTGACAGTGATGCTGCTAAGACACCACCAAAGACAACACATAAAAAGCAGCGGCGCATCCAAGCATTTCGTGACGATTACACTCGTGATTATCCTTGCCTCTTGGCTGGAAAGAAAGCAAACTATGCTTACTGCAAATTCTGTGACAAAGAGTTTTCTGTGGGGCACGGAGGTGCAGATGATTGTCGCAGGCATTGCGAGTCGGTTAAACACACCGACAATGAAAAGAAAGAGAAGAAGAAAAACAAGTGTCAGAAGATTTAAGTTTTTTTTGTGCAAGCCCCATCATCGACTGCAGAAAAGAAACATGGCGACTCATCTATTCGTGCTGAAGTCATGCTCGTTGATTTAGTAACAGAATTAAACTTGCCTTTTATTATTATTAGAATTTAGTGGTTTTTTAATGGACCATTGCTGTTTTGTCGTGCGGCAATACTTCGAGTTCAATTTGTGATGTTCCTGAAAAATTAACAGTGTTCCGGATTTTTGGGAAAGCTGTTCCTGATTTTTGTGCTGGGGGGTAGGCAAGTCTGAAAGATGTTTTTAGCTTTGTCCATATTGTATTTTTCAGGGTCTGGTGGATGTGCTTCGACGCAACACTCAGCTGAAATCACGCATCATGGATATGCTGCAAACACAGGTTAGCGATGATAGATTTCTAAGTTTAATTTTGCTTTTGATTATTCATTTGTGATAGATTTCTTTCTGTTGGCATGCTTATGACTATTAATTTTTCTTGCCTTTTCAGTTTATTCATCAGAGCTTTGATTTGGTGTTTAGATCAAGAAGTACTATGAGTCATCCGAGGATGCTGTTCCACCACTCAAACTGCAGCCTTGTATTACAGCCAGTGGGGAAAGTGTATTCCTTGCTGAACCGCTGGTAAGTTACCCTTTTTATTAATTTGTGTTCTGGCTGATGTAGTTATGTTTGCTTGGTTGATAAATAAGACCAAGTTATTTATGTTGCTTTCAAAGCTGTGAAGTTCCATGGTGTGCCACTGTCATTATTTCTGTTGCTTCCAGGCACACCTTCTATCCTGCATTCAGCAGTGCGTGCACAGAGTGAAGATGATCAATTTTCAGATCGTCAGCAATGACAATGACGGTATCTTCGAAACAGGTGACGATGAGGAAGAGGAAGAAGGCGGATCTGGGTCAAAGTCTGCACTGGCGGCTCTGGAGGATATATTGAACAGCTTGACCACCCGCATCGTACAGACTGACATGGAAGACTTTGAATTGGTGGGTGTTGATTTATTTTTATTTTTATTTTTATTTTTTTTGTGTGTTTGGTGTATTTCATTTGGTCAGGTTGTTTTGCATATGTATAAAGCACGTTTTCTTCTGGTGTTGCAGGTACTCTGTGGAATTCTGAGAAAAGAGACAGAAAAATTATTACAGTGTTGCCGTGACAGTGCTTTAATATAAAATGTAGGTTATTTATATTGCAGGACAAAGCAGCAGACTTCTCAACCGCAAACAGTGTGGGAGTACGCAACAACATCTTTGCCATTTTGTTGCTGGGAACATATGAGGTTTTGATGGAACACAATTTCTCAGCTGGAAATTTCAGGTAAAGATACTTACTGTTGTAAATGCTTAGTGTGGTGGCTGTTCGCAATACAGAAGGGTTTTCAATCCGTTTGCACAATCGGGTTCAAAGATGTGAAAAAACTGAGATCTGGGGCCTACCTGGTGGAGTGCTCAACCAAAAGGGCATCGGATAGTCTTCTAAAGAGGGATTCGACTGTCTTCGTTGATAGACAAATCAAAGTTTCTGTGCATGGACGGTTGAATTCCTCCAAGGGAGTCATCCGATGTCAGGATTTGATCGACATGTCAGAATTGGAAATCCGTGGTGAGCTCTCCAGCCAGGGGGTCACAGCAGTCCAGCGGGTCTTCGTCACCAAGGGATCCCAACGTATCCCCACCAACACACTTTTTGTGACCTTCGCTATGGCCAAATTGCCGGAGTCACTCAAGGTGGGGTACCTTAGGGTGAAGGTGACGCCGTTTGTACCATCACCGTTGCGATGCTACCGGTGCCAAAGATTTGGTCACGGTAGCAAGAACTGTAAAAGCAAGGAAATATGTCGTGATTGTGGTAAAGAGAAACACGAAAACGAATGCAAAAATCCGATTTGCTGTGTGAATTGCGCCGGGAATCATTCGTCCAGCTCCAAAGACTGTCCTCAGTGGCAGTTGGAGCTGGAAATCCAAAAGGTGCGGGCCACTGAGAGTTGCTCCTTTGGCGACGCAAGGAAAAAAGTTCTCCAAAGTAGGCCAGTTCTGAAAGAGAGGTCCTTTGCGTCTGTGGTGGGTTCCACATCTCATGTGGAAGCTAGCACACACCCGCAATTGGACACTGCCATGAGTAAAATAACACAGATCTTGGACACGTTGTGCAAACGGATGGATGCTTTAGAAAAGATGCTCGCGTTGTTTGCCCAGAAGGGGGTTTCTCCAGCCCCACCGATTCCACTGGAGAACGTGCCGACGGACACGTCAAAAACCGTCACTCCAAGCGCGCAGACGGCCGCGCCAAAAGCCGTCACTCCTGCCACGAAGGAGGCTAGGCCTCATGCCACCGCACCAGCAACGACCGGTTTTAGCGACCGGGTAGTTGCTGGGGCGACTAAAATCCTAGTTACCCAGCAGAAGAGCGTCAGAGGAGGAGAGGGAAAGATTGGCAGGGGTGAAGGGGAGAGGGAAGATATAAAATCTGGTGCTGGGGAGAGGGGGAGGAAGTCCGCTGGCAGCTCGGGTTCCGGGTCTTTGACTAAGAATCAAAGGCCCGGACCCCTTTCTTCCAAGCCCCAGCAGCCTCTCGAAACGGAGAACCGTTTCGGGGGGGTTGATGGAACATGAAGAGATGGACGAGGGTCCAAAAGATACAGAGACATAATTGTGCTCTCGGAGATGAAAATTTTAGCATTCTTTTACTTAATTTTTATGTCCATTTTACAATGGAACATCCGAGGGATAAGGGCAAATTATGAGGAGCTCTGCTGTCTGCTGACAGAGCATCGACCTGAAGTATTGGCCCTTCAGGAAACTCTCCTGTCAGAAAAACATCCTATAGATATTACTGGTTATTCCTCTCTAGATTGTTTATCCTCTAGAGGTGTTTCACTCTTTATTCATAGAAATGTCCCATTTAATCCAATTTTACTTAATACAAGTTTACCAGCAGTTGCAGCTAGAGTATCTCTTTTTAAATCCCTCACAGTTTGTTCTCTATATTTGACACCATCAATAAATGTAACTAAAAGTGAACTTGAGAATTTGGTCCAACAGTTACCTCCCCCTTTTTTGTTGTTGGGAGATTTTAATGGACGCTCTCCCCTGTGGGGTAGTGATCGTACCGATTCTCAGGGTAAAATAATTGAAGACATTTTAGACTCGTTAAACCTAGTAACTTTGAACGAGGGTGCTCCAACTTTTTCCTGTTCTAGAACTGCTTCTTTGTCCCACATTGATATATCGATCTGTGATCCCTCCTTACTTTTGGATTTTAAATGGACAGTTTTAGAAGATCTCCATGGCAGCGACCATTTCCCGGTTTTATTAAAACATGATTCAGATAACCTTGAGCAAACTCATGGCAGGTGGAAACTGAAACAAGCTAACTGGAGTCTGTTTTCTAACCTGTCTGAGGCCCAGCTACGTGCTAAGAACCAGGAATTTTCAAATGCCTTAGATCCAATACAGCTTTATACTGACATAGTTATTAACAGTGCCAAGGAGTCCATTCCGCAAACTTCGTCAAACCCTCACACACTTAAAAAACCCTGGTTTGACGATGAATGTAGAAAACTTCAGCAAGCTCGTAAAAAAGCTTTAAGAACTATGTTTTTACACCCAAGCACTGAAAATAAACAAAACCACCAACGTTTGCGAGCGCAATGCCGACAGCTCTTCAAACGAAAGAGAAAGGAATCGTGGAGAGGTTTCTGCTCCACGCTTAATTCAAAAGCGAAACTGTCGAAGGTGTGGAAAGTAGTCCGCAAACTCAAAAATAGAAGTAACAAACAGGTGAGCCCATGCCTTACTGTGCAGGGTGACGTAATCGGAGATAAAAAATTAGTAGCTGATCTTTTGGCTTCTTCTTTTGCTGCAAATTCTTCCTCTGAAAATTATTCTGTCCCTTTTCAAACAGTTAAAACCCGTAAAGAAAAACAACAGTTACATTTTACCTCCGATAATTCTGAAGATTACAACATTCCGTTTTCATTAGTCGAACTTGATGATGCAATTAACAAAAGTGCAGATTCAGCAGTTGGACCGGATGATGTACATTATCAATTTCTCAGACATTTAACAAGGTACTCACGGTCTCAACTGCTGGACATCTTCAATCAGCTCTGGATCACTGGCACCTTTCCTCCCTCCTGGAGAAAGGCCATTATTGTACCCATCCCTAAACCTGGCAAAGACCATACTAACCCGACAAACTATAGACCAATAGCCTTAACGTCTTGCTTATGCAAGACACTGGAAAGAATGGTTTATTCTCGTTTACTGTGGTATCTCGAAACCAATAATATCTTATCCAACACTCAGTGTGGCTTTCGAAGTGGTCGAAGTACTGTTGACCACCTGGTGCGACTGGAAACTTTTATCCGTAATGCGTTCGTCCAGGGTGAACATGTCGTTGCCATCATGTTTGATTTGGAAAAAGCTTATGATACCACATGGAAATATGGCATTCTTTCAGATTTACAAGAAATGGGTTTGAAGGGACATTTACCTCTGTTTATATCCAATTTTCTAACAGACAGAATTTTTCAGGTTAAGGTTGGGGGATCTTTGTCAGCTACGAGAGAACAGGAGATGGGAGTGCCTCAGGGTAGCATCTTGTCTCCCTTGCTGTTTAATATTAAAATAAATAACATTGTTCGTTCCGTTAAACGGGGAATTGACAATTCTTTATTTGTCGACGATTTTGCATTAGTAGCCAAAGGTAAAACTTTGGCATCTGCAGAACGTCAGCTACAGTTATGTGTCAAGGCCGTTGAAGACTGGGTTTTACAAAATGGTTTTAAATTTTCTGAAGCAAAAACTGAATGTATTCACTTTTCCCAGCACCGGGGAATTATTCAAGACCCTACTATTCTCCTCAATAAAACTCAAATAAAGGCGGTCAAACAAGTCAAATTTTTGGGTGTTATTTTTTATCAAAAGCTATCTTTCATTCCTCATCTGAAAATTTTGAAAACTAAATGTCAACAGGCCTGCAATTTGCTCAAGGTTATCAGTGGTACAGACTGGGGTGCTGACAAGAAAACTTTATTGCTGTTATATCGTTCTTTAATTAGATCCAAGTTAGACTATGGTTGCATTGTCTATGGTTCTGCTAGAAAATCTTATCTTAAGATGCTAGATCCAGTTGCCCATCAGGCACTACGCATTGCTTTGGGTGCGTTTCGCACTTCCCCTTGTGAAAGCCTTTACGTGGAAGCTAACGAACCTCCGCTGGAGCTGAGACGTACAAAATTGTCAATGAATTACTATTTAAAATTAAAAACTGATCCTATGAACCCTGCTTATGACTGTGTTTTCAACCCAGATTTTGTTCAGAAATTTGAAGCCAAACCTAACACAATTCCTCCGTTTGGCATCAGAATGCAAGCTCATCTGGAAAAAGCAGGCATTGATGTTGCTTCCATCAACGACGATGAACTTCGGACTGAAGCTCCCCCATGGAAATTATGTACCCCAAACATTAATTGGCAGTTGTCCGCTTTCCTTAAAAACAATACATCCGAAACCGTATATAACCAACTTTATCTAGAACAGTGTGCTTTATACCCAGGATATGAACAACTTTTTACAGACGGGTCAAAGAAAGGAGATTCAGTTGCTGCTGCGTCTGTCTCCGAGAGACACTTAGACCAGCCTTTGCAACAGCGTTTACCTGATTTTTGTTCTGTTTATACAGCTGAGCTCAAAGCAATTCATTTAGCTCTGAAACAAGTTTATCAATCCAAAAGAACCTCATTTTTAATCATGTCCGATTCATTGTCAGCACTTCAGGCTCTTTCCACGAGAAAGATATCACACCCCTTTTCTGGCAGAGATCCATGACCTCCATACACAACTTGTTTCTGAGGGTAAAAAGATAGTTTTTATGTGGGTCCCTGGTCACATGGGCATCCGCGGCAATATTGCAGTAGACAGGGCGGCTAAAGATGCTCTACATCTCGATTTCCCTCCAGAGATTTTCCAGTTTGTGCCCTACTCTGACCTACGTTGTATGACTGGATCTTATTGTAAACGACTGTGGCAGATTGACTGGTCTAACCATGTCAACAACAAATTATTTCAAATTCTTCCCGATTTGTCCACTTCTTTGCCTAACTTTGCGTCCACTCGCAGAGAGGAAACAGTGTTATCTCGCCTTCATATTGGGCATACTTATGTCACCCACAGTTTCCTTTTAAAAGGAGAAGAACCACCATGGTGCTTTGCATGTGATCAATCTTTTTCTGTTCGCCATTTTATGTCTGAATGTGCTGATTTGATTGAGGAAAGGGAAACATATTTTGGTTCCATACCTTTCAAAGAGATTTTTAAAGTATGTAATGGTCAACATCTGTTTCAATTTTTACATGATGTTGGTTTGTTCTATCGCATATAAACTGTATCGACATGTTTTGTTTAGTTTGGATTTTATTAGGACTGAATTTAGTGATTTGATTGAAGAAAGAGAATATATTTTTAATACATCAGTTTTAAAGAAGTCTCTTAAAGAGGTGTCATGTGAAAGTTTGTTTGTGTATTTAAGAGTAACAGGCTTGTTTTTTAAGACTTGAATCATTTTATAATATTTTAAGATAACGTCTCTCTGGTCCTGATTTGGCTCGGAAGAGTCCGCTGGACCTAAAGCAATAACCTTGTATTGTATTGTATTGAATGCTGTTCAGCTTGACTTTCTTGACTTTTGCATCAGAATCTCCTAGTAGTTTATAATTATATTACTGCGCGCATTCCACAAATTGCTGCGGTTTCCTCTGTATGCAAATCTTGTGGCAGACTGTCCCACCTAAACAGCACCGCTATTGCTGACCCATGGACATTTTATTTACTTATTTATTCTTTGTGGTTTTATTTAGCATTTCAAGCTGTGAACTGGTGATGCAGCTGTTTAGCAAGTACAAGGGACTGTGCGATATTCTGAAGGAGAAAGCAGGAGGAGGAAAGAAAGGGAGGCAAACTGGCAAAGACTCCAAGACACCCACCAGTCTTTTGTCACTGAATTGTGTTGTCAGCATGCTGGAAGCTCTATTCAGGTAAATTGTCACTTCTATCTTTCTTTGTTGAACCCTGTTTTAGCAGTAGGTTTCCTTTTCAAGGAATCCCTCTACCCTTCCTGATTTTAAAGATTTCAGTTTAAAGTATCAGTAAATAATCTTTCGCTTTGCACATTCTGTTTTTTTCTCAAATTTGTGTCTGTCTTGTATGTGCTCTAATACAGATAGATGTCAGATATCATTGGAAAATTGTTAGTATTTCAGGATACATTTTTTTAAAGACCAAAATAAGATGAAATTCAGCAACTTGAAAGTGGAAGTCTGAAATTTCTTTGCAGCGATGAGAAAGCCGAACATGGTGAAGGGTTGGAGATCTTGAGGGCAAATGCAGACTTTGGTGCTCAAGTGATGGCAATAGCGCTACAAAAACTGCAGCAGATTGTCGACAAAGGAACTTGCGATGGAGCCAACTGCAACCCTGACAAGCTCTTTATTCATTGTTGTACTTTGGGCAGGTAAAGTCAATATGGAAAGAGTTGCTTCATTGTAACAGTTCTGGTACCAATTAAATTATTTATGTTACATTTCCTGATTAATCCTTAGCCAGTTTGTGTGTGTAATGTTTTCATTGACCACTTTGAGCAGCTTTTTGGGGATGAAGTACACTGTGTAAGAAGTAGACATGGTGTGCAGGTTATTTATGCAGCAATACATGGAGAACCACCAGGCAGCAGAGGGAAGAGAGAGAGCAAGGAAACTGGTTGGCTCCTGCTTGGATGGACTAGTCCACATTTTCACTTTGGCCTCCAATCGCAGCCAAGAAGCTGTGAAACAGTGTCTGTCAGCTATAGGTTAGTATTTCTAGGTTTATGACACACGTGTCTTATTTTGCTCTGTCTTCAGTCTTCCTTCATTGTAATAAACTTGACTCTTAGCGTCCTATAAGGTTTTCTGTACATTTGCGCCTATATCCTGTAAGGATTTCAAGTTTACTGCAATAAATTGGGTTATGAATTTGAAAAAATTGCAAAAAATTTATTTATTGTCACATTTACTTCATATTTTAGGATATGTTTACAAAATGGTTATTCTATGTACCCAAAGAACCATTTTGACTTTAGTACTATTTTTACCTGTTGGAATCTTGTAATTAATTCATAATTACAGGTATTTTATGGACTATGTTAATAAAACAACAACAAGACAGTGTGGATTGCATGTGAATGTGTGCACAGACAGTCAACACAGACAAGAAAACTCACTCTGGTTGTCTACACCAAGTCCTTGTGCTCTTTCAGCAATAAGCTCATCAATAAGGTTACCAAACTCACTATTACTGTCGGAGCTATCCCCTGCCATCCGGGCCGAAAATTCCGCAAACTCAAACCTCAAACAAAATCGTTAAAAAAAGTACACAAAACCACGTCAAACTTGCGAAAACGATAGCGGAAAACACACGGTAACCTTTCCGGAGTTTGACTAAATATTCTCTCACGCACTGGAGAGTTCCTATTTTCTGTTTTTTCATGACTAAGAGGTGCACCAACGAGGCGCGCATTACCGCGCTTCAGGATTACGGGCAGGGCGCGCATTACCGCGCTATAGGACGCTAAGAGTTAATTCTGTTAGAAATAGTTACCCAAAAAATTGTGATGTGCCTATTTTGTTTTGCTAACGAGGTGTGCTTACACTGTAATAGATCAACTAAAATTTCAACCCAGTTAATTATGAGTTTGAAACACATGGAAAGCTTTGAGGTCATGCTTTTTGTAATCGTCTGATGATAGTTATTTATATATTTCAGTAAAATCTGAGGAGGAAGATGTTGATATCCATAGCCACATCAAAAGATACCAGGTTAGTATCAATGTGTTTTGAAATTTTGTTGTTTATGATTTTATATATTAATTTTTATTAATGTCCATAAATGGGTATCATTTCAGCATTTGAACATGACACTTCATGGTTACCTGCTTTATACCAAACTACATAATCATCATACAAAGGAATTGTTTCAGAGGTTCGTCAACACAGCCCTCAGTGCCGATGAGGACCAACGACATACAAAAGATGTTGGGGGGCTGATGACTATCATTGGTATCCTGACCTCTCATTTGGTTCCGGCTGGCCCCGAATATGAACAGGTCTTCACTTGGGTGAAGCAGCTGTGTACAGATGGAAATGTTGGTGAGGGCAAATAAATTGTCTGTATATCATGCAATGCTACACAATACAATACAGCTTTATTTATTTATCTCAAATTGAGCAATGACAATGGCAGCACTAAATCACTAACACAAAAATTCACTTTACACACCATGAACAATCACAGTCAGTAGTCACAATCTTCTATTAAGCTCCTGTTTTGGAAAGTAAAACAGTTCCTGCATGAATTAATTCCGTCACTGTATGTAAGGACATGTTGGTATATACGTTGGTGTACAAGTGATTAAAAAAAATAAAAAATTCTCCCCCATGTTTCCCCTCTCCCCCCACCCTCACTCCCCCTCCTCCTCCTTCCTTGCCTAACTCTAAATGTACATTTTTCCAGTGCAGAAGAAGAAGAAGAGGAAGAGAAAGTCGTAGAAGATGAAAGAGAAGCAGACGCTGAGATAGAATTATTATCTGACCTTATTCTAAATGAAATCTTAATTTTAGCTTTTTTTTTTCTTTTTACTTCTGTAAAGTGCTATGAGCTCTAGTGAGGAAGGGCGCTGTACAAATGTTAATTATTATATTATTATTATAACAACAGATTCCTCAGTCCACCTATTTGTGATTTGGAACTGTGGAAGATGGCAAGAAGGAACAGATTGGCACCACTCACAAGATTGGCCCTAAAGAAAAGATGTCTAATGCCTCTTTCCAGTACGACCGAAATGTTTCAGTCTTTCACTGGCCGATCTTCTCTATTTTTACTTGCCTGCAAACAGTAGCAATACTAAGGCCACAAAAAAATAATATGTTTACGGTAAAATACAACCAAAAAAAAAGGTTCGATAGACTGATTTGTTAAAATTCCTTTTTAAAAAAACAAACATTTTTACCTTGTGTTTGTGTTTTTTTTTTTGTGTGTTTTTTTTTTTTAGATGATCCCAAAAAAAAGTTTGGCGTCGGGCCCTAAAATTAGGGTTGGTCTGATCTGAATACTGTAAATAGACTTTTTGTTTGTGTGTGCCTACTATTAATAAATTTTGTCATCTTCTACCTGTGTAGTTATGAATTACTGACTGCATTCACCACTATTATAATGTTGATTTCCGTTGTGTTGGCAGATGATACTGCTACAAGCAAACTGCTGTTGGGAAGTCTGCTGAAGATGGCTGTACAGATGAAGGCCTTTCCGCAACTGTTGAAAGAATGCATGCAGGATCTGCACAGTCAGTTGGGAGATGTTGAAAGGGTGAGGAGAGAGATTTCTGTTCTTGACAGTGTGGTTCTAGATGTACTTAGATGCTAGATTCTGAAATTGGGCCCAGAGTTTTATTATTTGTTTTGTTTTGATATTGTGATTTTTATAATGAAATCATCTCTTTTCTTTTGCTTTCATCCAAAGGAGGTAGAAGTAGAAGACCGTACTCATTTTGCCCTGATCAATCAAAGAACGGCAGCCCCACACGTCGTGACACTTTTACTGCCATACGTGGACCATGATCTTGACGATACGGATTGGGTGGTTAGCAGAATGAAAGCTGACTGTTCTCAGCCAAGCCAGAGCAATGGTAAGTGATTCTTTCGATTTGAACAACAGACGAAACAGCGGCTCTACCCAAGCTCAAGGCACAAGGGACATTTTATAGCAGTAATTAAGCAGCCTGCTTGAGCAGGCCTATTGGTACTTGCCGCTGTACACTAAAAGTAACAGCTTTGTTGATAACATCCTATGGTGTTTACCCATCTTGTTTTTTAACAACAGCTGTGAGAAGAATACTAGTTTAATTGGCTATTTGAAAGAATAGACTAAAGGAAAAGGAAGAAAAACAAAACGGTGTTAAAAAGAAGAATGCTGCTTTAATCTGCAGGCATTATTAGCTGTACCAAGATTTGATGTTTTGTTTGTGGAGGTTTTAAACCCAAAATGAAATAATTCCTAAAATAAGTATTTTGTCTATTAGATCCTGGTCCAACACAACAGGAAGGATTTGAGAAGCTGGTGTGCACAAGACTGGCTGTTCTTGTCAATGGTTTTCATGAGCTGGCACAATCTGCGGTGCCCCCTGGACCTTGTGTTGCTGCTCTATTCAAAACGCTCACCAAGTTCTTTACTTCCGTTCAGAACCTTGTCAAATATGTGAGTAGAAGAGAAAGTGGTTTGGGTGATGCTGTGGGATTGCTTATTCATTCAGCAATATGTAAAAGGACCGTATGCACATAGAAACGATGGCATATCGTCAAAACATGTTTTCTTTGATTCCTAGAAAATCAGTCTTATTTACTTGTTACAGATAATTGTCAAAGAATAATAATATTAGTAAAAGTGAGTGTGATGTAACTTTTTTCCAACTGTTAAACTAGATAGTATGATCGTAGAAGTGTGTTAATCCCAGACATGCCTACCCGTACGGAATTTCCGTATTTTTTCCGGAAATTTGAAAAACTCGGCAAGCGCTACGAAAAATACGGATATTTGTTTTACGGTACAGAAATTTAAAAAAATGATAAAGAAAAAAAATCGGAATCGTTGGCCTGTGGTAATGCACTGCATGACCTTTTTCCGAAGGTTTAATGCCGCAATGCGCAGTCGCAGTGGAGACCTGTGGCATCGAAGTTTCCGGTAGAGGCACCGAAGTTTGCCGAACCCGTTTTTGCACAGTCGCAGTAAAGATCGGTGAGACAGAATTTAAAACATGGCGTTCAAACGAATGGCTAAGCAAAGTGATTGTGAATCTGAATCTTTAAAAAAAAAAAAACGCGCAAGGAACAGACATTTCTTGCCTCGTATTCGGAAAAGTGTCCTTTCGTTATTCGCGGCAGCACTGACTCAAAAGTACGATTTGTGCCAACCAGTTTGGCATCTCCGCCGGTGATATGAACGACATCAAGCGGCACGCGGAAGGCCCACAGCATATGAAGAATTACGAGGCTTTGGAGAAGAAAAAGAACATTGTGGCAGCAAATCAATCTATCACTGGATTCTTCGCATAATATCAAAAAGGAGGAGTGCAAAAACAATAGGTAGTAAAAGTAAATACGGAAATCGTAATGGTAATACTGAAATTTGAAAAAGCTAATACGAAAACTTCAAATTGAGGGTAGGCATGTCTGTAATCCACATTATTGAGGTGAAAGCTTTCTGATGGGCATGTCAGCAGCTGAACCTTTTCACCGCCAACTGTCTGGAATCGCAAACATTCCAAGCGCCAGCTGTCTGGAACCGCAGACAGTGTCCGTGCATCTACACACAACACAACATCATATTCACTAGAGTCTGTGTAGAGCTGAGCGCCAAAGTCAAAATTCTGCGGCAGACGACCCATGGGATAGAACTCAACCACTAGTGACCCGAGTCGTTGTCTTCTCCCATGGGTAGTCTAGTCACATAAATGCAACTTTGGCACTCAGCCTTGCAGTCGCATTAATGCATAATTGGTGGTGAAAGGGCTAGCCTTTGCTACATGTTGCTAATTGGCATTTTATTTACCTGTCATGAGTAGAAAACTGCCCATTTTACATGAAAAAAATCTCCTGTTAGTACATTGCGTGAAAAAAAAAAAAAAAAAAAAAATTTAAAAATGGTGAAAAGCAAATATTAGACACACTCAAATGTGTGAATGTATAAGCAAATAGTAATCTCTTTATGTGAATTAAACGTATTTTTTTCCTCAATTGATCTCGACCTCAGACTCACTTTAGCACTTCTATTTGGTGCAACTTTGTGAGTGTGTAACAACAAATGCATTGTGTAAAAGCAAGCCAAGTGGTCTTTGTTATACGGCTATATTTTAATTCCTGTTGTTATAGCTGTGTTGTTATGCTGTTTGTTCCCAGTACCTTCAGCTGTATGCTTCCCGTTCTGGCCATATGAGCTCACGGTTTGAAAAGCTGGTGAAAATGATTGGAACACAGTTGACGCCGTTCGTATACATTCTCATCACTTATGTTCAGGTAAAGATTTTATATTTCTTTTTACAAGTGTGCTAGTTTTGTTCTTGTTCTTGGTTTTTCACTTATGCTGTACTGCTGTGTTATCAATGGATGATGATGATGTGCGTGTGTTTGTGTGTTGATTTTATTATACATTATAAATATTTCTTTTGCATTGGGGGTGAAAAGCTATGATTCTTCATAATATTGTAGTACTATGATGACTTGATGACTGAGAAATAGGAATACACACATTTTAATGCAAAAGTGTTGGAGTACAATTCAGAATGTTTTTCGATCATCCCAATTGAATTAGCAGCCAAGAAAGACACAAATATTCAGATTTACTAATTAATTAAACATGGGCGTACTGTTGGAGCATTGATGAAGACATGTTTGAGGACAATTTGTTTCTGTTGTGTTTCAGACAGTGGAAAGCGAACAGATGCAGGAGCAGCAACAGAAAGACCCCAAAAAGAAAAAACCACAAAAAGCCACACAGAAGGAGGCCAAAGTTAAACCAGCAGCAGTAAGGGCAACATTGTACAGTTATAATTCATTGCATTTCTCACTGTTATGACTTTTATTCCAATAGCGCAATTTTGTGTTACAATATTTTAGTCTCACGTCATAATAATTTTGCAGAGTGTGATGCTTGCTTTCAAAAGTAGTTTAGGACTACTTGAGGGACATAACTTTTCAGAGCACTGTTTGTTGTTTAAAAAGAGGCTATCAGTGTATGCACTTAACTGCTATTCGATATGTGTGCTAGATCAAAGGCGGCAAGCAGGACAAGATGATTCCCAACCTGATCTTCTCCATTGAAGAATTGGAAAGACATCTGGTCAAACTGAGCAAGAAAGCAAAGGTATGATTGCTTGCATTTGCATCTCTTGGTAAACAACAATGAGTTGTGGGTGGTGTAGTTAGTGACACTGTTATCTTATTTAGCTTTGCTTGACCTTAATTTTGTGTGTGTTTGATTCTGTTTTAGGTTCCCAACATAACTCGTACTACATTTTGTAGGTTGTTGACAAAACTTGTATTCCTGCTTTATTTCAATAATGATCAATCATTCTCTGTGTGTGTAGGTGAACCTGATGGAAAATATTAAGGCTAGCACCTCCAGGGATTTTCGCATCAATGTACAGATTGTGCAAGAAAGTCTGCAAGTTTCTTCAGATGAAGAAGAAGAGGAAGAAAATGATGAGGAAAACAATGAAAACAACGATGCAGATGATGATGGTGGGGATGCTGAAATGGTATATAGAATTTTCCTTTTTGGTAGTAACATGTGTTCCATAACATTTTAAGATTATGTATTGGAATGTTCTGTCAGCATTTGTATTCATGAATCCAGCCTGTGTTAGTATGATCAACTTGGGACTACTTAACATATGTCATATTGTTGATTTGATATCATGGTCCCAATCATTGCAATAAACTTCTTTTTTTTTAAGACAACAATTACTTGATGAAAGAATTTAGTGTGTATGTTGAATTAATGTAATTTAAAGTTTATTGTTTTTATTACTTATTTATTTATTTATTTATTTTGTAGGCTTCTGAACCAGAGAGTAATGCAGAGAATGTAGACCCTGACAATGGAAGTGATGAAGGTAACGACATGCAAGAAAAAGAAGTGGCTAAGGAGCCAGAACCGGAACCAGCTCCCAAGCGCAGAAGATTAGGGAAACTTCACAAAGCTAAATAGATCCAGAACCGGCTCCCAAGTGAATGAAGTTGAACTAAATTCAGAGGGCCAGTGGCTGCTAGTTTTTTATTCAGTGACTGTTTTGAGACTACTTTTTTTGGATTGAAGGCCACAAACTGGAGGTTGTGTTGGACTATTTGTTCTTGAAGGGGATTTCACTTGTCACACTGACTGCTACCAGACCTTGGAACCAAAGTTCTTTGGGTACTGCTCATAGAAATACTCTGCTATTATCATGATAAATATTCTAGAAAAGGCTTGTGGATGTGACACATAAATCATTACATCCTCAAAGTTCTTGTCCCAGATATAATACATGATCTATGCAGTCTCTTTTCTACATACTGTATTTTGGTTAATTAGTCTATATACCACCTATGCACACAGACTTCCTTCTTCATACAGTACATTTTAAAAATTATATACATCCACATTCAATTTTAGTCCGAATTCATGTTGTGTTGTATGTAATATTTTTCCATGTTGTATTATATGATGTCATTGTATATTGACAAAATATTGCAACTGCTAGTAACATTAGATATCATTTTAGGCACTGAAAAGTGTAAGCTTTCCATTCTGTATAGGAAAGTTCAGTTTGAGAACAACAAAACAAACTGAGAGAAGCATCCACACCATGGTAAATGAAATATTTAGCTGCCCAGAAATACTACTGTCAATGTCTTAAATTAAGAACAGTAGTATTTCCAGGAAACGTGTTTTTTACCTTTTGAATAGACTGTAATAACGATGTTTTATTTGTCCTCCCTGACATTTGTTCGTGCCATCATCAATTTTTAGTAAAAATTGTAATGTCAGGTTATATTATAACATATCTCGCTTTTTGTTGCATCCACAAGAGAAGTTTCTACGCAAAATATATGGAATAGCGATCTGGATCATTTTTGACTCACGTGCATAGAAATGTGTCAGTGTACTCGCACACTCCTCCTCCCCCTCCCTTCAATGTCTTAAATTAAGAACAGTAGTATTTCCAGGAAACGTGTTTTTTACCTTTCGAATAGACTGTAATAACGATGTTTTATTTGTCCTCCCTGACATTTGTTCGTGCCATCATCAATTTTTAGTAAAAATTGTAATGTCAGGTTATATTATAACATATCTCGCTTTTTGTTGCATCCACAAGAAAAGTTTCTACGCAAAATATATGGAATAGCGATCTGGATCATTTTTGACTCACGTGCATAGAAATGTGTCAGTGTACTCACACACTCCTCCTCCCCCTCCCTTCCCCCCCCCCCCACCCACCCACCCAAAAAAAAAAATTGTTTATAGATTTTTGCAAATCTATGCAAGATGAGTCCTAAATAGTCCAAAAATGATATCGAGGGGAGGGGGGGGGGGGAATCAGTCGGTCCACTGTCGGCCAGCCATCATTTGTCTGTGCAAAAACTTTATAAGGTCACTAATTACTCAGAACCTATTTCAACTATCACAAACAAACTTGGTAAGACGGTGTCACCCATGAGACCTCGTAAATGATCAATAAATGAATGGCTTCACTTCAAGGTCAAGGTCACAGGACCATCAAAGTAACAGGGTGGAGAACTTTCCGCGAATCCGCGGATTTCCGCGGAAGGCATTTGCATTTCCGAGAAAAAAATATTGAGTTCCGAGTGTGAGAAGCTGAGGGGCTACCCTTTATTGGGCATAGCGGCCAAAAGCGGCCGAAGTTCTAAACAGGCAAAACGTCCAAAAGCGTCCGTATCAACCATGTGGTTATATTCTCGCGTTGTTTGAAAGATTGCGAGACTTCCGGCAATTGACTTCCGGTTTTCCTGTTGTGAAATGCGTTCGTTTTTTCGATTTTTTTCCCCAAATTTTCTTGTGTGTGTGTCTAAAATGGATGGTTTGGATTCTTCGACTGATGAAGGGGAGTTTACAGGCTTCCATTTATTAGACATTAAAGTGAGAGAAATGGACTTGGAGTCGGAGGAAGAGATCGGTACTGACATTAGAGTTAGACAATTAGTGTCAGTAGTGTGCATGCATATGATCTTTCAGACTGGCATGAAAGTGCACTGAAGAAGAGGAGGGGGCTTGTTTGGACTTTTTAAAGCTTTTTTTTTTTGTATACACATGGAGTAATAAAAAACAAGACATGACAAGAGAAGTATAAAAAGGTAGATAATCAAAAGAGAATTTATTTCTGTTCAATTTGCATTTTATTTCATTTAAATCTATACACTAGTCACTAACACCTAAGATGTGGTGTTTTTACTAACGTACCCCTAAATATCTCTAAAATTATAAAAATTCTTGCCTGTTTACAGCTAAAAAATAGACAAACGTGTGCCCAGTAAAATTGGAAATGTGGAGTTTGTGTGTAACAGTGGTGGATCTCAAACTTTGTTAGGCCTACAAATCAAGATTCTTAACTTTTTTGAAAGACATGTGCATAAAACATTCTTTTTTTTGGTTGTTGTTTCTATTGATGTTTACTTTGTGCTTTTTGAATTCAGGAGAGGCCCTAAATTACTTTCAAAATTGCCTAAATTCATTTTCTTCCAGGGGGCGAATACCAGGGCTTGGCCCCTGGGCCCCGGCCGGATTTCAGAGATTTCTTGATTCAGTTGTTCTCCACCCTGAAGTAAAAACAATTACAATTTTGCACAAAATTTAACTTTGTTACTTGGTTATTAATATTGAACTTATGATTCTTTGATGCATGACACGTATATATCAATGAGACACACATACTATGCAAATGTAGTCAACCTCCAAGGTCAAGGTCACTGGAGCAAAAGCAGTTTGTATAGATTCTTTTGAAGTGACCTTGCCCCTAAACTATGAGAGATATAAAGTCCAAAACTTGTATTTAGAGGTGATATGTTGATCTTTCATGTTCTGAGATGGGGTTAAATTCTCAACAGTAAATATTTGAAGTATGTGCTCAGAAGATCTTCATGTCAAAGAATGTGATCGTTTATAAATAATAATTTAAAAGAAAATATGTGTTGCTTGAATTACTGTTGGATAACGAACGAACGATTTGAGTAACTGTAGTCTCTCTCTTAAACAGGGGAGGTTATTTGATTCAGAATTTCGAATGACTGTAAAGAGTTCCGATTGTTTCCCTTGAACTGAGTCTCGACATGACTTCTTTAAGCTTATTCTACCGCGTTTGCGGCCCTTCTGTAATACGAGTTGTAGCATCATTATTATTATCATTATTACTAGCGTCTTTTAAAATCAACTTGAGGACGCATCTTTTTAGAGAGGGTGTGGAGGGGGGAGAATGGAGGAGAAGGTTTTTGATGCTGCCGCCGGCTCGTTCAACTTAGGGAATGGCATTGCCTTAGTGGAAGTCGGCCCGCTTGAGCTCGACCTCTGCTGATTACTAGCAATACTATCTTTCTCTTTGTTTTCACAATCAAACGTTTTATTAGATTTTTTGTCAATTCTTTCAGAGAATTCAGAATCAATCCTAGAGCAGATTTGTCAGAAACAGAGATCATTGATGAGATAGATTTGAGCATGTTTGGCTTAGTGTTTATTGAGGCCACTTCAGCAAAACTTGGTGCTATACATGGTTTGAGAGTCTCATACCATTTTCTCACTTCTGGAAATGAGCATTTTTCTCTTCTGATTTTCTGAATCTCGGCCTCCTTGGTCCAAGTAGGACAATATTTTGATGATGCAGGACGATCTCCCATTCAATTTGAGCACTTTGGAACATCATTGCACTGATCTCCATGAAATCTACCCCACACTTGAAACAGGTTGGTGTGTTTTTACATGCCATGCTACCGTGACCATATCTTTGGCATTTCAAACATCGCCGTGGCGATGGCACAAAGACAAGAATGGGGATACTTTCATTGCATACAATCACTCTTTTAGGTACGTCAGGTATGCAAAACGTCAAGAACTGAGTATTTGTGGGAACTATATTTCCGTCTGTGACTTTTCTCATGACCCTATGTGCGTTGGTAACACCCTGCTTTGCCAAGCAATCTTTTATTTGTTCTTCTGTCAGTACATCAAACTGAGATGACCGTATTGCGGTGACAACTCACATTTACATCGAACACCCGGCTACCTAGTTCTAGCTTGGAGCCATCTCTAGCTTGTAGTTGTTCAGATGTTCTTTCCGTGGGACAGTCCACTTGGAAACTTCCATCTCTTAGTCTTTTGATATCTTTGATCTGTCTAGGCACTCCTTCAAACCACTTTTCCATGACAAATGATGGAGAAATGTTTTGGTTTTCATTGGTCACCTAACAATCAAGAAGCGTGGCCATGTTTTGAAAAGCCCAGATTCCTTGGCTGTACGTCTGGTTTTCATGTCGCTGTCAGAATCGTGTCCATTAGTTTGATCCAGTCCGTCATAATTTTTGTTGTTTTGTTTTGTTTTGTTGCTTTTTGGGTTTGTGTAGACATTAAGCGTATGCTCATCGATAAATTACATGATTATTGCTTTAGGTCCAGCGGACTCATACGAGCCAACTCAGGACCAAAGCAAATAAACGGTCACCCTAGGAGAGCTGCCGTGCTAGGGAAGGGACAATGGATGGTCAGTGACGTCCATAGGCCAGGGGCCGCACCTCATGCCAGACCCTTCGCATTTGCGATTGTAAAATTTGTAGGGAGGCCACAACCACCCAGCCTCTGGCCATGCGGAACCAACGTAGGCTTGCCTGTGTGGGGGAGAATTTTGGGGAAAAAGAAGGGATAAAAAGAACCAGTAAGACAGAAGAAAGAAAAGGGAAAAGATGCCAAGTTAGTGGATAGAGTTTTAAGGTGAACTAGAACACAGGTCAAAGTACCGGTAAGGCAGAAGCAAGACAAAAGGGAAACCAAACCTTTTCTCTATCTGACAATCAACTTCTTTTCAGTACCACTCAAGAGTTTATCAAACGGTCAAAGCGTTTTCGTTAAGTGAAATTCTCCGCTTCGCAGCACAAACGTCCCGGTGTTCAGCTCAAACCATCTCTCTCTCTCTCTCTCTCTCTCTCTCTCTCTCTCTCTCTCTCTCTCTCTCTCTCTCTCTCTTTCTCTTTCTCTCTCTCTCTCTCTCTCTCTCTCTCTCTCTCTCTCTCTCTCTCTCTCTCTTTCTCTCTCTCTCTCTCTCTCTCTCTCTCTCTCTCTCTCTCTCACACACACACACACAAACACAAACACACGTCCCCTTTTTCAATTATTGGTTTAAAAGTGTCAATTTCTTATTAATATACGCATTTAATTTCTAGCTAATTATTTGATTCATTGTTTTTATTTGTTTCTTTTAGTTATTTATTTATTTATATATGTGTGTGTCCGTGTAATTATTTACTAAACCTTATTATCTTTAATTTATTATATTATTTTTCTTAATTGTTGTATTCTTCTTTATTTATATGCAACTATCAGTTGCCTGTCACTTAATTATTATGTCGAATTTTGTCATACAGGGTGGGCTTATATAAGCTTGCTTGTTGCCTATCCTGTAAATCATTGTTTGAAATTATTTTTTTTTTCCTTGAATAAAAATATTTGTTTAAAAAAGACAAAAGGGAATTTAAAAAAAAGGTTGGGCAAGCTTAGTCACCAAGCCAGAGAGAGACTGGGGTCCACCCCCGCTGCGGAGTCGAGCCCATAGGGGCATTTTGCAATATAATAAGCAAATGGTGTAAATGAGATATTTTCCTCTTCACAATTTTGACGGAAGTCCTCAGGCTTACTTTAGCTGCATGCTTTCGTAGTATCAAAACTTGTGAGCAGTGTCTGGTTCCATTAGTGGTGTACAGGGAAGTGCTGGGACATCTAAGTTGTCACCTTCTAATTTAATTAGTGGAAGTCTCAGTGTCCCTAGGCAATAATGTGTCACCTTCCTAATTACTTCAGTTATAATTATGTCAGGTAGATTGTTCCTAGCAGTTTGTGTGCTGAAAACATTTTACAACATCAATGAACCCGTTAGGGTGCCGGAGTTTTATGTATAAATAGTGTCCCCACTTAGTGGTAATTTAGTGCTTTAAATTACCACTGTTTCTGTCATTTTCATTTATTCTTTCTCGCTCTATTAATGTACTATCTTCTGTCTACTTCACTAGACCAGTCACCTACCTTTTTTCTTGAAAACTCTCCCAAAACTTACCATAATGCCAACTGGTTTTTTTTTTTTCCCAACAGTAAGTAAATACAATTTTACTCATGGACAGTAGCAATTTCAGTCACAGACTAGCATCACCCGCATATGGAATTCCCTTCATAAAATATTTGTGATCGATATTTTTCAGTGTTTTTTTTTAAAAAACCACTTTCAGCTAAATAATCTTTGTATAGAAGTATATTTTCTAAATAATAATTTATTTACAATGTAAGATTTCTCTAAATAATATATTTTCTCTGTAAATAACTTAATATTTACCTGAACAATAAATTGTTTACCTAAATAAATCATGATATAGGCAAATAAGGCATTGTTGCTAAATAAACATTATTTACCTATAAAATGCATTATTTAGCAGATTGTGTTAAATAATGTATTATTTTAAAATGTTTCTAAATAATGATTTATTTACCCCTTGGGGTCATGAGCAATCTTGCCACTGTAGATTGTTCAAACCTATAAAGGGAACAGTGAAAGCCACAGTTGAAAACCTGTCTTTCCTTTATAGGCAAGACGCTTCACTGCGGCAACAGTACCCCCGTTGGAGTGCCGGGGGTTTTCAGTATAAATAGTATCCCTACTTTATGGAAATTTAGTGCTTTAAATTCCCACTGTTGCTGTCTTCCTCATTTACTCTTTCCTATTCCTGCTCTGTCCTTCACTCTGCTATACTATCTTCTTCTTCGCTAGATCAATGACCTACCTTTTTTCTTGAAAACTCTTCCTGGACAAGACTCCTTGTTTGTGTATGAGGTCTGTTGGATCAGCTTGGGAGTGTTGGACGCTTTCTGCCGGGTGGTCACTAGGGCTTCCTATGAATGTACTATTTAGCACTATAGGCATTTTATATGTATGTGTTTGGTTGATGATTTATAATGATGTTTGTATTCTATTTTGTTTTTGTAACCGGGGTGTTCGCGTAGTTGAGGTCAACCCTCAGCCGTCCCCCGCGTGGGATGTCTTTATTGTAAAGTGACTGGCCGGTGGAGGGCATTCAATTTTCCCACTGGGGTTGTTTCAGCAGATCTTTTATGCGGATCGGGGGTTGTCCGGTCCTGATTTGGCTCGGAAGAGTCCGCTGGACCTAAAGCAACAATAAATCAATCAATCAATCAATCAATGATTTATTTACCTATATAATGTATTTTTTAGCAGAATTTGCTAAAAAAAAAAAACAAAAAAAAAGGGGGGGGGGATTTTTTTTTTTTATAAGATGTTGCTAAATAATGCATTATTTACATAAATAATTCATTGTTAGGGGCTGCAAATTCCATTATTTAGGGGATTCTAGGATCGATTTGCTTGAAAACTGATTTATAATTTTACTGCTTTCTATAATTAAATGCAAGGTCTTTCCAAATATTGTCTATCCAAATTGTGTGTTAATTATTTATTTTTCCACATAAATCATTTAACAAATTCGAAGATAAAACGTCTGTAACCTCCTGAACACAAACGAAAGGTCAAGGTCAGTGTTTGTGCATGAGTATCTCCGTCAGAAGAAAAACAACGGATTTCATTTTGTATTTATTTGAACAAAAACTGTGTTGAGATTATGTTTTCCTTTGTTCTTTTGAGCTGAATTATATTTTAATTTCAAACGGAAAGTTTCAGCTTATTTGAAACTACCAGGAATTTGCATGAGGGAAGTACTCTGAAGGCAAGTACGCCAATGCAGAAATAACACTGAATAATGATGTTTGGCGGATGACATTGATGGATTGGCTGGAGAAAAACAAGAACTTAAACAGCTGGTACAGAAGCTTGACACCACCTTTGGAATGGAAATAAGTGCAGAAAAGACCAAAATGATGACCAACAACACCAATGGCATCAACACGGACATCAAAGTCCAAGGCCAATCCCTCAACATGCATAGCTTCAAATATTTAGGAGCAATTGTATTAGACAATGGGTACCGACAGGAAGTCCTCTCCAGGATCGCACAAACAACTGCTGCCCTGGCGAGGTTGAAGCCCTTTTGGAAAGACAAGACCATGAGTCTACATTCCAAGGTAAAACTGCTGCACTCCATTGTCATCTCCATCTTCTTGTACGCTTGCGAAACATGGACTCTCACCGCAGATCTACAACGAAGAATACAAAGCATGGAGATGAGTTGCTTCAGAAGACTTCTGGGAATTTCCTATACCCAGCACATCACCAACGACGAAGTCCAACAGACCATCACACAAGCCATTGGACAACAGGATGACCGGCTCACAGTGGTGAAGAAATGGAAACTCCGATGGTACGGCCATGTCGCCAGATCATCAGGCCTTGCAAAGTCCATCCTGCAAGACACAGCGCAAGGAGGTAGAAGAAGAGGGAGACCGAAAAAGAGGTGGGAGGACAACATTTGAGAATGGACTGGCTTGACATTGAGCAAAGCCATCAGGGTTGCTGAGGACAGAGAAAAATGGAGTATGCTGGTTAAACGATCATCTGTGGTGCCCCAATGACCTCAGAGTTATGGGATAGAATAGGTATAGAAATAATGGATCCATCTTTTCCGGAGCCGTTACCGTTGCAGTTTCGTATATTAATACTGTTGCGAGCGAATAAAAAACTAGAGTGAAATAAAGCAGTTGTCTCATTTTAAATCTCAAAACGATTTTGCGTTGTTGGTTTTTTTTATCCCTACCACATAACCTCTCAGTAAAGCGACATGCACCCGTGAATCCTCGGAATAATTAAAATTGCAGTCCCTGAACAATGAATTGCTTACGTAAATGATGCATTATTTAGCAACATCTTCCAAATAGTACATTATATAGGTAAACAAATCATTCATTAGAAACATTTCCTTATTTAGCAACAATGCTTTATTTACCTATATCATGATTTGTTTACCTAAAAAATATATTGTTCAGGTAAAAAATAAGTTATTTACGGGGAAAAAAAATTATTTAAAGAAATCTTACATTGTTTGTAAACAAATGATTATTTAGAAAATATGCTTTTAACTAAAGATTATTCAGCTAAAAGTGGTGAAAATAAATATTTTACAAAGAGAATTCCATACTCGCAGAATGCATGCAAAAATGCAAGACCCAATTTTTAGGGAAAGAAGGAAACGTACGCAAACGTTTCCTTTTACAAGTCCAGGGAAGACAAAGATGAATACATGTTACTTTAAGTAAAATCTCTCTCTCTCTCTCTCTCTCTCTCTCTCTCTCTCTCTCTCTCTCTCTCTCTCTCCCTCCCTCCCTCCCCATCGCCGTAGCTCAAGTGGTAGAACCTTCACCTGGCACACCAATGACCCAGGTTCGAATCCCGTGGTGGGCGAAATTTAAAGTGGATATTATTACTGTCCATTTTAGCAGTATGATCGCTCTGGAAGTTCAAGTTCAAGAATACTTTATTATCTCAACAGAGAAATTATGACATACAATTACTGATCTGTATGAAACATTAAAACAATACATAGATAAAACAAGTACACAGTAGACTACAATATAGTAAATTTCCAGTATGAAATGACATCTCAAACATCATCACAAACATCAAAATCTTATATACAAAAATATTACTTAGCGCTTATTTAAAAACTCAATAGATTTTGGAATAAAACTGTTTTTTGTTCTTACAAGAGAACATTTAGGCACACGCAGTCTGCGACTAGTGTTGTTGTGTTGGGCTCCTACCCCTTTTACCCTGGGATGGTTATCCTCTGCCATATCGCCAGTGGTGTGTGTAGATGTTAAACCTCAATGTTCATTCTCTCTCTCTCTCTCTCTCTCTCTCTCTCTCTCTCTCTCTCTCTCTCTCTCTCTCTCTCATTCTCTCTCACACACACACACACAATCATTCCCCTCTTCACCTGCGTTCTGACCGGCTCTGTATGTCCTCCATCACCACCATCTCATTTAATCTCACCCACCCCACACCACCTCGCCCCTCAATATTTCTTGTAAGTGGCAACAAGAGAAAACGGATGCAAGTGTCTCGCAAAGTGGCCGTTGCAGTGCGTTAATTGTGAGTGGCACTAATCCTTAATTAGATACGGTCACCAGGCACCTGACACTCTCTAATGTGGGCGTGTGACACACTGGATGTAAGAATGTGGTGTGAAAGATGGAGACCATCACTTGCGGTTTTCTGCTCCAGTGATCCTCGCACTGTCAGACTTATATTTATGGAAGAAAAGTTAACGTATTTTTTTTTCCTTGTAAGCTTATAAACGTTTGTAGCCGACATCTACAATATGTCAATGTTGTAGTCAATGTTTTTTGGTTACGGTCATATCCAGACCCTGTAGGCCTATCAAAGGTGTGCGGCGCGAGCCAGTCCTGCATCCTCTTTCCTTATCACACAAGAGTATTTGAGCACGATTACCCTTATTTCCTCTGCCCCTTTTAGATACTCGCATTGTTTACTTCAGTTACTAATAATAATATATCTTCTCTGTATCTGGAGGAACACATACCGGTATCACAATGATAGAGATTAGGAGACTGCTTTCAGCTGTTTTACCTTGGCACGTGTCCTCGCCCCTTTTGACGACATAACTCTTGCTGACACACCACCTTTGTGAGACAAGTTGAACGTTTCTTCTACAAAAGCATTCAATTACAGTTTGTTCATGAAAAGTATATATAGAAAGTAAATGTTTATTCTACAAATGTATTAAATTACAGTTAGGTCGTGAAAAATACATCTCTCAGTTGCCTGATATTTATGTTCATACTTTGATAACATTTCGTTGTTCAGATCATAAGTTACAAATAAAATCAGGAAGGCGGGGAGGTGTAATACGGAAAGAAAGATTTTGTAGGGAATGTAATATAGGTTCAATTGGGGAGGCATTTCACTTTATATTTGATTGTCCAAAAAACAACCATATTCGACAAATGTTTATTTCTAGAAAATATTTATCGTGCAAGTCAATGTTAAACTTATGTAATTTTTTTCGGGAAAGAAAACAGGTGTTACTAACATTTCCCCCGATGGGGGTGCCGGGAGTTTCTGTATAAACAGTATCCCCACTTTCTGGAATTTCAGTGCTTTAAATTCCCACTGTCGCTGTCTTTCTCCTTTGTTTTTTATCATTTTTACTCTGTTTTATCAATCTACTATCTATATACTATCTTCTTTGCTAGACCAGTCACCTACTTTTTTTCTTGAAAACTCTTCCAAAACTCCTCATTTGTGTATGAGGTCTATTGGGTCAGCTTGGGAATATTGGACGCTTTCTGCCAAATAGTCACTAACTTATTTAATTTAACTGAATAAAACATTGTTTAAACCAAATAGTCACTAGGGCTTCCTATAATCTTATTATTTAGCAAAGTAAGCATTTTATAGGTATGTGTTTTGTTGATATTTTATAATGATGTTTATAGCCCATTTGGAAAGACAGGACCATCAGTCTACATTCCAAGGTAAGGCGCTCCCTTGTCATCTCCATCTTCCTATACGCTTGCGAAACGTGGACCCTCACAGCAGATCTACAAAGAAAAATACAAAGCATGGAGGTGAGGTGCTACAGAAGATTTCTGGGAATTTCTTATACCCAGCACATCACCAACGAAGTCCCACAGACCATCACACAAGCCATTGGACAACACGATGATATGCATGCTCACAGTGGTGAAGAAACGGAAACTCAGATGGTATGGCCACGTCACCAGAGCACCAGGCCTTGCAAAGACCAACCTGCAAGGAGTCAGAAGAAGAGGAGACAGAAAAAGAGGTGGAAGGACAACATTCGAGAATGGACTGGCTTGACACTGAACAAAGCCATGAGGGTTGTTGAGAACAGAGAAAGATGGAGTACGCTGGTTAAACGATCATCTATGGTGCCCCAACGACCTTTGGGTTACGGGATAGAATATTCTAATTTGTTTTTATAAACGGGGTTCGATAAATTAGAGTATAGCTTCAATTTCCCCTGCGTGGGATGCCTTTATTGTAAAGGGACCGGCTTTTGGAGTGCCTTCATAGTTACCACTAGGGTTGTTTCAGCAGATCTTTTATACGGATCAGGGGTGAGTCCTATTTCGGCTAAATTGTTGTCCTGATTTTGTGGTCCGCATTCGGCTATTTGCAATCCACTGGACCCTGTAACATATGAATAACTATCTAACTGTTACAAAAATTTAGTAAATTTACACAATTAGGATTGGGCGCACATCAATAATATTAACAATATTGGCACAATGTTATTGTTTTGAATGTTAAGGTTGGAATGGTATTAATATTATTGTTTTGTACGACTGCGTTATGTTTTATGCTTATGTTTTTGTACCCTGCACATCCCAAATTGGACGAGTACGGGGATTAAATCTTGAATCTTGAAAGTCATAAGTCACTTTATTTTTGCGTCCACGTTTTAACAAAACCGTCTGGAAGGTGCAGACTTAAGTCAGTCTCTGATGTATCTGCTGCTTGAATAGGTTTGCCGGTGTAGAAAAAGTGCGTGTCTGTCGTGACGCCTTGTTTGTGGCGGTAAATGGGCAGACAAAGAGCAAACGTCGTGTCACATTGTTCGTCGATGCAGGAATGAGTTGTCTGGCTGTTCCTGCCTGCTGCGCTAAAATGTCACTTCCACCTTTCACTTCAACATTTCAATCGTAATTATTAATCTATTTTGTGTAAGAATTTGATCGAGCATAAGTTATTTGGAAAGAAGCACAGTGTTGTAGCGTTTTAAAATTTTGTTTATTTAGCATAAGTTATTTGCAAAGAAAGTCAGCTTTTTACATTTTCTTTTATTTGCTCTCTCTCTCTCTTTCTCTCTCTCTCTCTCTCTCTCTCTCTCTCTCTCTCTCTCTCTCTCTCTCTCTCTCTCTCTCTCTCTCTCACAGACACACACACACACACATTCTTTTTTCCCATGGAAGACGCAATATTATTTGCATTCTAAAAATGTACGTAGTGTTTTTGTTTTTTTTAAATAAATGTTATTTGCTTTCATTCTTGTAGGATTGAAGCAATTTTAAGTGTCATTCATGGGTACTATATTATAACATTAAAGAGGCTTTGTCGTGTTACATTAGTCCATCTAGGCTAAAAGAAGAATTTTAGGAAAGAATGGCAATATAAAAACAGCTCTTAAGGGGTTAAAAGCAGCTTTAGCGACAATTTCAATGTGTTTCCGTTCTTGTTGGACATCGATCAGCCATTCTCCACCTAGCATTGATCAGCGAGTCCACACAGAGTATCGCGTGCACCAGCATGCTAAGGTACTCCCATGCCTGCCCAAGATCTCTTCTCGCCACAAGCTCAAACACCGGACTTGCATCAGCGTAAAAAGCGAAAGGGCGCAATTTGTTTGCTTTTTCATTTCGTGATTCCTTGATTTGCTTCCGTTGTGTGGGTAATTCGAGCCCCAGGCTGCCCCCAAACCTTGGCGTGTCGGACCTCAATTTCCGTTACAGCGCACGTGAAACACGAGCCTCTCGCGCGCTACTCCGACATTAGTGCACGATTTGCACGTGACACCCGTGCTTCTTGTGTGACATGTATCTTAGAAGAGAGGAGTGGAATCTTAAAAGGAAAAGACTGCGTCGCGTGTTAAAATACATGAAACCAAGGAGCAAAACTGTCTTTAAGTGCTTTTTGTGTCTTTTGGGCTAGTTTATCGTACCGTCTTTTGCTGTAATAGCTACAGCTACGGCAGCTATGTCGGTGTGGAATTGTTGGATCTTTACAGTGGTGTTCATTTAATGTCCGGCGTGATTCCCTGATTGCAATAATGTGACAAAGACGACTATTTACGGGCAAATTATGTCCAACGGTATAAATTTCAGTACGGGCTAACGCATGAATAAGATGGAGGGAGGGCGGGGAGAACTGTTGGATTGAAACAGACATAAAGCTTGCACCGTCGACTGGTTGTATGCTGTCAGTTTTCTCGTTAAAGGGTTGTATTTCCTCTAGGGATTTATGAACAACTCTTTTTCTCCCTCACAAACACACAAACACACACACACAAACACACACTCTCTCTCTCTCTCTCTCTCTCTCTCTCTCTCTCTCTCTTTCTCTCTCTTTCTATCAAACACACACACACACATTTTTTGTACACAATGCAGTAATTCTTACATTTTCTGTTTTCCGTCCTTAGTCTGCAGAACCGAACCAACAACCGCAAGTGTCCATTTCGAAAAGCGCTAAAAGCAACCCCTCTTCCCCCCCCCCCCCTCCACCCGCCCACCTCCACTCCCCTCCCCAAAATCACAATAACAACAACAAATAATAATAACAATATTAATACAATAAAATAAATGGAGTGGACAAGACGAATAGATAATCCATGTCTAACGCCAACATTGATAGGAAATCCCCGGTCACGTGATGGCAAACATCTTGTTTGATTAGCTGGTAGCATGTCACTCTGACCTGGTCTCTCACCCCAGATGCCATCAGCCATCAATACTCATTTTGGCCACCACCTTTAAATCTCTTCCTAGCCTCGATTTTTCTCTCTGGTTTCTGCGGTTTCTTTTCTTTGGCTAACGTAAGATTTACCGCACTGTTCCCACTTTTTTACTTCTGTGTGGTTTAACATCGAACCAATCACTACGATGCTATGCCAATGAATGTTTGGTTTCTTGATCACTAAAACGTTTTGATTTTGATTTGACTTTAAGTTATCTCACTCAGTTATTGTTTGTATAGTCGGAAATCTGGGCAAATGCTAGATTTTGTGAACATCTCGACGGGTAGGGGGAATATAAAAATCTTCTTCTTCTTCTTCTTCTTCTTCTTCTTCTTCTTCTTCTTCTTCTTCTTCTTCTTCTTCTTCTTCTTCTTCTTCTTCTTCTTCTTCTTCCTTCTGTTTCTTTTCTTTCCAACCACCACCATCATCACCTTAGCCCGGTCTTCTAGCCTTCGTGTTTTGTCTTCAATGATTGCAAGTTTTATTATGAAGAAGTATGCAACTCGCGCTTTAGTCTTATAACAATCAGAGTAATAACAGTTGTCAATGTAAAACTAAAAGCAACGCCATCACTCTCCTACCCCCTCACACACACACACACACACACACACACACATACACAAACGCGCAATTGTCATAATTCCCCCCGTGAGGGGTCCGGTTTTGTTTGTCTTTTTTTTTTTTTTTTTTTTTTTTTGTGGTATAAATAATATTCCCACTTTCTGGAAATTTAGTACTCTAAATTCCCAATGTCGCTGTCTTTCTCGTTTGTTCTTTCTCATTCGTATTCTGTTCTATCAATCTACTATAGTTTCTTCTTCGCTAGACCAGTCACCTACCGTTTTTCTTGGAAACTCTTCCGGGATAAAACTCGTCATTTGTAGATGAGGTCTTTTGTATCAGCTTGGGAATATTTGGCGCTTTCTGCCAAATGGTCACTAGGGCTTCTTTCTATGATATTATTATTTAGCAATGTAGGCATTTTATATGTATGTGTTTTGTTGATATTTTATTAAGATGTTTGTATTCTATTTTGTTTTTGTAAACGGGGGGTCGATAAATTAGAGTTTAGCATCAGCGTCGTTGTTGTTTGTAGATTATAGTCACACGACACTTTATAGGTGACTACTGGACCGATTTATACTGACAACAGCGGGCCAGTTGTTGGTAAAGGGGAAAATAATATGATCACACGTTGACCAATCCGGGATTCGAACCAGCGACCTTTCGGTTACTAGCAAGACCGCTCTTACCAACTGAGCTACCCCGGCCCCACATCAGCGTCCCCTGTGTGGGATGCCTTTATTGTACAGTGACCGGCTGTTTGAGTGCCTTCAGTGTTACCACTGGTGTTTCAGCGGATCTTTTATGCAGTTCAGAAGCGAGTCCTCTTTCTGTTAAGTTGTGATCTTTATTTTGTGGTCCTGTGTTGGCTCTTTGCAGTCCGCTGGACCATGTAAGCAATGAATAACTAAGTAACTGTCATAATCGATTTCTAATGGAAGCAGACTTGGCGAAGATATCTTTATGATTTTGTAAATCAGCATTTATGCATAATAAACCCCATTTGCACCTACGATGTGTGAAATTTCATATTCTTAGTGCTGTTCCGTTGTTGTGATATTTCGTTCCACGCTATTTGCTGCTATCATTAGAACTAGGGACGGGTTTTGATGATGCCCATTACCAACTTATGTTTAAAGATGTATCACTGTCGGGGATGTTGTTCGTTTCTAAAACCGGGTAACAATTTGTTAATTGGTTGAGTAAGTGCTTTTTTTTTTTACAGTGTATTTTTATGCATCTTTCATGCTGTTTACGAGCTTCAGCTAATGGGATAGACAATTTGACGATAATTTATGATCAGCAGTAATTATTGTTTTAAGCAACCATTTAACCGTATTGTTAAAACAACCATTTGCCCATTAATGCCATTCTGTTCTCAGAATAAAGTACTTGGCTTACTGCATTTGGGAAACGAATATATTTAGTCAGTATTTCGAATATATTTAGTCAGTATTTTCTTTTTAACTAACCCCCCCCCCCCCCCCCCCCCTTTGTTTTTTTTCTCAATATGTTACGTAGTGCTAGTGATAATCTGAGACAGACGCGCCGTATTTTATTTGTTAAAGAACCACTTCACTGCCAATTTGTGAATGGTCATTTCTTATCTTACTCCCGGGTGACACTTACATTCAGTGGATTAGCCATTGTTAGAACCTACTGTCAGTATGCGAATACCTTCTTTTTTTTTTACAAGAGAACTCTTATTTTGTGTTATATTATACAACTTCTGCCTTTATTGCATTCTTTCCACAGATGATACCAGAGTAGAACTCTGCCTGCTAAAGTCGCTAACCGTGGCTGCCGCTCAGGCTGGGGTTGACACCAACTTGTTACAGCTTCACTCACTCTCTTACCTCCCCCTCCCCCCCATCTCCACCCTCCTCATCCCCTTCCTTTTCCACATGTGGTCTCTTTCCCTTCTCTTTCTCCCCCACACCCTAACTCCTTCATCTGCAAATATCCCCACGTTCAGTGCAGCTACTGGAAACCCCAAAGTACAGCATATTCGTCAACCCGTCGAAGTTGGCTGCGTACATCAAAGAAGAAGTAGCCTATATATTATTTTCAGGGTGTAACGAGGGGTTTTATTGTTGTGGGCTCTGCACAATGGAATGCTGTAACCCTCACGTCTTATTCTATGGGAACTGCTAGTGAGTCACCCGGTGAATTACTTTAATAAATTTATTTGTTTAGCTCGGTCTGTGTTAAGGCTGGGGTACAGAAATAGATAGAAAAATGGTAAAAGATCACTGTCACACTAGCTTTCACACGGCTATGAATCATATGTAGTCCAGCCATTTGGTAACAGTCAAAATCACACATTTATTTCTTCTACTCTATACACGATCTTCGAAGTACGAATCTAACTTAAAAGTTCAATTGTAAATGCGAATGGTTCGCTCGCTGATAGTCTAGGCAGCTATTTTTTCTTCATAGGGCACTGGCTACTACCGTTCATGAAGAGTGGACTACTGTGGTCCTTTTGCTACAGTTTTAGTGCACTGTTTCCTGGGCACTTAACTGTATGGATGCGTGGGTGAAGCGCTGCGTTGAGGTAGCTTCTGGTTCACGCTGGGTCGTCGTGTAGTCTTTGACTCTTGGTACGACGTTTGGGGCTATCTGCGCACGATGCTGTAGATGCCTTGTCAGCCAACTCGAATCATAGATTAGGTTCTGCTCTTCTGTTGAGTTGGGCTCACGATGAAATTCTGCACAACCCTGAATAATAGGTCTGTGCAGAGCGTCTCACTGAAAGCCAAAGTAGCCCTCAGTGATAGCTCCACATCTCTATACATAAGCGACGAACATTCTGCTAAGTGGGTGGTCCACTGGAATCTCCACTCTAATTTCCTATACATACATAAATATAAATCGTGGCTAACTATACACATAAAGAATTAATAATATTATAAACATTCACTGGTACAGCCACTGGTCTGCAAGCATACATATAGGTTAAACAACAGTGGTTCCGTCAAGTATACAACATGGGGTCAAAACCGGTCGTGCTTGACACGTGTTCGGCTTCTCCACGTGGTAAGGCAAAGTCGGACTAACAATTCAAATCTATGCATAGCAAATTCCACAAACATAATTTCAACAATAATACAAATACATCACGATGAAACAGAAGTATGTTAATTTACCTGTTCGACAATGTCAGGCCCGTGGCTACTTGATTGAATTCAAAAATTCAACACGCACTGCTTCCCTGTTCTATCAGTGGAGATATTTCTCTGCTCGAGGGTAACTGTGTATTCCTCAGAGCTTTCCACACAACTGACCTATACTTGGCTTGGACTGAATCAGCCAGAACTGGTTCTAACCCTCTACCTGTGTCCCGATTGGCTGAAACAATCTAAGTGGGGTATAAAGTTCAAAACTCGATCGTAGGCCGTGATGATGTTACTAAACGGCTCGCATCAGCTCGCAGTGTGTGTGTACACATCAGTTATACCTTAATCGTCTGCTATAGACTACAGTAACCTTCTAAGTTTTACTACTGCTAAACAAGCAAAAGCTCAAATAGTGAGGGGTAAACGGGTCTGTTTGTTACACAGGGGACACTGGTGGATGCATGGGGGTTAAGAAACAGTTAGTTAGTTAGTTAGGCATTGCTTACAGGGTCCAGTGGACTGCAAAGAACCAAATCAGGACCACAAAATCAAGACCACAACTTCGCTGAAAGAGGACATCCCTGATCCGCATAAATGATCTGCTGAAAACAACCCTATAGTGGTAACACTGAATGCACTCCACCAGCCGGTCACTTTACATCAAAGACATCCCACGCAGGGGACGCTGAGGCTATATTCTAATTTATCGACCCCCGTTTACAAAAACAAAATGGAATGCAAACATCATTATAAAATATCAACTAAACATATACATTTAAAATGCCTACATTGCCAAATAATAACATCATAGGATGCCCCAGTGACCATTTGGCAGAAAGCGTCCAATATTCCCAAGCTGATCCAACAGACCTCACACGCAAATGAGGAGTTTTGTCCCGGAAGAGTTTTCAAGTTAAAAGCTATGAGACTCGTCGAGCGAAGAAGAAGAAAGTATAGTAGATTGATAGAACAGAGTAGGAATGAGAAAGAACAAAGGAGAAAGACAGCCACAGTTGGAATTTAAAGCACTAAATTTCCAGAAAGTGGGGATGCTATTTATACTGAAACCCCCGGCACCCCCACTGACAAAAAGTTAAGACTCGCTCAAAAGACAATGGTCTAGACGAAATAATTGGATGCATTGCCTAGCTTTAGCTGGCTTTTTCACATAATTTATATTCGAATAGGTCAGTCAGGGTGGCTCAGCAGTCCATAGCTTGACTGCTCACATATGCAGCATGTCTCTTCAGGGCGACAGGGATTCGATGCATACAGCGTAGCTGACTAGTCGAGGCCTTCTCCAGAGAGAGAGAGAGAGAGGCCTTGACTAGTCTCAGCCACACTGTATATGGGTGTTCGATCCTGATGCCGAGTCTAGACAATGGACAAGCGCCTTGAGCAGCTTTGAGAACGGGAATGTGCGCTATGTAATAACCTTGCCATTCAACCCGAACTCCACAGAGTATCCGTAGCTTCCAGTTACAACTTCACAAGGGCATGCAAGTTTGTCTGCCTGAAATTAGGCCTAATGCTGCAGTGCCCCTATGTCTTCCTAAACGCGAGCGCTGAATGTTCTGCGTGGCTCTGGATGCAAGTTGCTGTCCTGTATGGTCTATTATACCCGGTGGGTGCTCGAAGACTTGGTAGCTTGCACACAATATGCGGCAGGCTAAGTCTGGTACTAGAATTCCTCGGTCGAAACTTTCTCAACGGCTTACCATACAAATGGCACTGCTTTCCTATACTGGGAAGGAAAGATCTGTTCGTAAGGTGCGGAAGATGTGTATACATAAGTCACAAGACCTACGAAATTTGTGTTCGCCGAAATGATTACTTTTGAAAAAATTATTTCCGGCCTTGCAAAACGCAAAGAAGAACAATCGACCAGTAATACATGATTTTTGCTTTAGGTCCAGCGGACTCTTCTGAGCCAAATCAGGACCGGACAACCCCTGATCCGCATAAAAGATCTGCTGAAAAAACCCTAGTGGTAAAACTGAAAGCTCTCTACCAGCCAGTCACTTTACAGTAAAGACATCCCACGCAGGGGACGCTGAGGCTGTACTCTAATTTATCGAACCCCCGTTTACAAAAACAGAATAGAATACAAACATCATTATAACATATCAACAAAACACATACATATAAAATGCCTACATTGCTAAATAATAACATCATAGGAAGCCCTAGTGACCACCTGCATGGTAGAAAGCGTCCAATATTCCCAAGCTGATCCAACAGACCTCATACACAAATAATGAGTCTTGTTTCGGAAGAGTTTTCAAGAAAAAAGGTAGGAGACTGGTCTAGCGAAGAAGACGATAGTATAGCAGATTGATAGAACAGAGCTGGAATGAGAAAGAGCAAATGAGAAAGACAGCGACAGTGGGAATTTAAAGCACTAAATTTCCAGAAAGTGGGGATACTATTTATACTGAAACCCCCGGCACCCCAACGGGGTTAAAATCGACCAGTACTTTGAATAATAATAAATTACGATGAAATAACAAAGACCGTAACGATGACCCTGACGATGCGGTGATGACAGTTGTGATATTAATAATGACGATGACGGCGAGGATGATGATACGGTATAGTGTGCGTAGAGGTTAATCTTGGTTTCTTTCTTTCATAGTTTCTTTTGGATGTATGCCTATTGATTGTTAAATGGGAGAAAACTTTCATTCTCTCTCTTTCTCACTCTCTCCTTCTGCTTTTTCCTCCTGCTCCTCTTCTTCTTCTTCTTCTTCTTCTTCTTCTTCTTCTTCTTCTTCTTCTTCTTCTTCTTCTTCTTCTTCTTCTCCTTCTGCTTCTTCTTCTTCTTCTCCTTCTGCTTCTTCTTCTTCTTCATTTCTTTGAAGACAGGCTAATGAGGATCGCGTGACAGGCATAATAGCCCTTTTAACAACACGCTCGGGCCTTCACTATAGGCAGGGTTTGATCATTCAGTCCGGCCTAACGCGAATGCAATAGGACGCCAACCCTTGTTCTCCGTCCGTCTCACTGTAAAAAATAAATAAGTAAATAAATAACTAAATAATAATAATTAGGATATTTATATAGCGCTTTTTCATGATGACATCAGTTCAAAGCGCAGTTCTCACGCATTTAGACTTAACGTTAACATCGAAATACATTCGAAAAGAATTGAACAAAAACAAGACACTAATAAACGATGCAAATATTTATTTATTTATTTAATCGTTCTTATATAGCGCTTTTCCAGCTCAAGATCTGCTCAAGGCGCTGGCCGATACAGGATCTAACTCAAGCCGCCCGAGACGCCCACCCGCAGCCTTTGGGCGCCTGGTCTGACGCCCGGACAACTGAGCACAATCCTGGGCAGCCAGGGATGGGGGAGAAGGACCTAGGTGCATGCTGGGTGTGTTCTTGTCACCGGCACTCACCCAAACATTAAAAAGAATATTTACAAGACGAGGGAGAGGGAGGATGAGAGTAGATGGGGGGGGGGGGCTGAGGGGCTGCGGTCTGACGGCGGTGGTTTAAATCAGAAAGGAGGGAATGATGCTGGTAATGGGAGACGAGATCAGTAATTTTTTAAGGAAGATATGTTAGTTTTTGTTTTTTAAAGTTTAAACCTTACTGTACTGGTTTTAGAACTTTTTTTTTTTTTAGTTTCTTTGGCCCACAAAGAGGATTTCGGCCACTTTTTAGTGTCCCTTTTTCCTATCCAGAAAAGGAATTTTACAGACCCAAGGTAAAGCTGGTGGGAATGGGGGAGGGGGGAGAGAGAGAGAGAGCAGGTAAGTGACTTTTGCGTGCATTTAAAACATGGCAGCCAGGACATTGCGGGCATGGAGTTGTCGGGATCTATCGTCAGGTCCATTTTTAAAGTGGCATCTGTCGTCAGTTCCCCGTACCGTACCCGTCGCATTTCACGTCTTTTAACGCCGCCATTATCTCCTGGCTTGCTTGACGATGACAACTCCGAGGTCTTTGCCTTAGACTTTTAGTTCGAAGTTTCCATCCCTTTTTACCGAGCATTCCACTTTCTAGACGGCGGCTCTTTGGCATTCCAGCCTGTCTCAGCGTCAGCTTGTGTGCGTGCGTGCTTGTGTGTGTGCGCGCTAGCGCCCGCGTGTGTGTGCATGTGTGTGTGTGTGTTTGAGGCTTTCATCAGATGCTTTGGATCACAAGTTGGGTGGGTGCCCATAGCGCTGTAGCAAAGCGGTAGATAGCACACACACACACACACACACACACACACACACACACACACACACACACAAATGCCATCATTCTGCATCTATGGCACCATTCAACAAACTCAGACCACTGTCAGCAGAAAAGGGGAGTGTGTTACTCATCTATTGTCCATCATTCACCTAAGTGATTTAGGCATTTTAAATGTTTTAAAAATAAACATTAATAAAAAGAAAATAATAACTAACCACCCCCCCCCCCCCCCAAAAAAAAAATCAATTCATTATCAAGAACTGATTTGATATATTTTGATCCTTAGGGTAGCATGTAGTAAAGCTTGAATGAACATTGAGGTTTAACGTCTTCACCCACCAATGGCGATATGGCAGACAGGGATAACCATCCCAGGGAACAAGGGGTAGGGATCTAAAACAATACTGAACCACCAAAGCAATCACACTGCTAAAATGGACAGTGAAAATGGCCAATTTTTATTTCGCTCACCCCGGGATTCGAACCTGGGTCATCGGTGTGCCAGGCGAACGCTCTACCACTTGAGCTACAGCGGTGGGAGTATAGTAAGGTTTCTAGTCCAAAATGCTGCCATCAACTCCAGTTCCACCTCTTTGGACGAGACGACTAGTTTACGTGTATTCCTTACACGTTTTGTCTCCCTTGTTCAAATTCGCCAGCGCTAACTTTCTTTTACATAAAAGTTAGTTTTAAGTGTTTTGTCCACCTAGTTTCATGAAGTCTGCCCAGGCACTGTGGATGATTCCTGCTGTCCTTGTTAAGGGTTGCAGGTAATAAGACGTAGCGCTGCGGTAAATTGAACGCCCGCGTTCCACACTCTCAAACAATTACCGACCATTTGCCCGAAATGATTACCTTCCTTGATTTCATTCCTAGACAACAGTTGCCTCCCTTTAGTTCCACCTGAGGCGGCTTTGCGTGGTGGTTCTCTCCCTTTAGTTACACCTGCAGTGGCTTTGCGCGTTCTTTGGGCCGTTCTGTTTCGCCAGATGTTAAGCGTCAAGCACTTTACCATTCCGACATGGGAGGCGCAGACTCGTGTACGCTGTACACTCAATCAAAGCATAATGCTGTGTTCGTGTTCGCTTTTACCAGATGCTTTTTTATCACAAGTTGGGTATGTGCCAGTAGCTCTATAGCAAAGCGGTAGATAGCACATAGGCTTACGGTTGATGGTCTTATCATTCTCTCAAACCGCTACAGTTACCTAACTTATGTAATGCTTGTGTGTATGGATTCACGCTGTGGTGATATTCATCACAGTAAGCAAGACAGATAACTTGATAGGTCTACCAGCAAAAACGGAAACGCTGGCGCGGTACAATAGTATAAAATTTTATATAAATTTCTCCAGTTTTAAAATAGTCGCGGGTTCGATTCCCGCAAGGGGCGAACGTATGTGACTTAGGTACGAGACTATTGAGGTCACCGAGGGTTTTCTCCGGGCACTCCGGTTTCCTCCCTCCCTCCCTTCAATAATGGTACAGGACGCAGTCAGTATAAATATTTCAAAAATAAAAATTCGATTTTCTTTCCGTCTTCTAATAGCGATCTCCCTGCCTTTACACCACTTGTTTGAGTGATGGATGTGTGTTTGGTGTGTGTGTGAGGGTGGATGAGACAGGTGAGCGTGTATGTTGGTATAGATCGCCGCGCTTTGAGCCTGAATGATTTGGGGAAAGGCGCGTATAGCATCCTGTATTATTATTATTATTAAAATATATCATTTTTAGTTTATAAATTAATTAATATGTTTGTTTATTTAAATATTTCTTGTAGTGTTACATTACGTGAAAAAAGAGAAGAAAAAAAAGAAGGAAAGAAAGTGGGAAACAAAAAAGCTAAGTTTGGGAAACATTTGGAGTTCGATTTGTTCGAGTGCAACAATATTACGTATACGAATAGGCTTACGATCACTTTATTATCTCAAACAAAGAGAAATTCACACGTGGTGCCACATATAAATGTTACAGGATGATAAAGGACAGTATAACAACAGGAAACAGTAAAACAGGATAAAAGTATATCAAGAAGACATTACTGAATTAACCATTTAAAACCGTATCATAAAAAATTACATGGGGAAAACAAAAATACCTATCACATGATTTGCGTTCAGTGTTATAATCATGAAGGTATTGCAAAATAATCACTGTTGGAAAGCAATAATCGCATCAATATATAACAACGTAAGACTTTTAGATAAATATGTTCATAAAAGAATATAAAAATCGCTAAGCACATAGGCCTACACTAAACGGAAATGTAAGATCACATGGGCACATACCCACTATCTCATGCGGATTGGACATTAATTATATAAATCATGCCACGCACACTGTCATAATAGAAGCATTATACGTTCATATTCTCAATCATTTAATAAAGAGATTGCGGTGGGTATAAAACTATTTTTAGTGCGTACAGTTTTGACTTTGGTGTCCTGTAGCGCCTACCCGAGGGCAGAAGATTGAAGTGGTGCGCGAGCACGTGACTGCTGTCTTGAAGTATGCGACTTACGTTAAATTTAAAAGAATCAAGTGAAGCCCAGTCAAGTCAACAAAACGTTATTCCCAATAAAAAGGAAAATTGTTGTTGCTAATAGCAGGCTACAGAGACAGTTTTAAATATAAAATATGTTGCATTGAGGAAATAGAGAAGAACAAGAAATTAATAATAAGAAGAAGAATTAAGGAGACGAAGTAAGAGGGGGAGAGGAAGGAGAAGGGGAGAAATAACAGCAAAGAAAAAGAAACGAAAATGTAGGAAGAAAGAAAGAAACTCGCCACACGGAAAAAGAGCATAATTGAGAACCGACTAACGATGGAAGCGAAGAACAACTCTGTGCACAGAAGGTCTTTTTCTACTTCGCCCAAAACGTGTACAAAGCAAAGACCACATGTTGATTCGTCACAAAATAAATAAGCTTACTAAACGAATTAGACCCGCGTAAGACTGTATCCTATTTGACAATGCAACATAGCTCAAATACAGTTGTTTAGACCTATTCAGGCTGTGATAGTGTGGATGGGAGAGTCGACATAAAAGTGATTATGTTTTTAGCCAAAACACGGAGGCCGCGCCTGTATGGCTGGGCAAAGGCCTGCGTTTTGCTGATGATAGCCCCCAAACGTTATTATCTGAGGAGAGAGACACACTGTGTTTGTTCTCGATGGGTTCACCCCCTTCTTCCCCCCCCCCTCTTTTTCCAAGTATAAGTCTGTAGAACACAATCCATGCCAGGAGAATTTACTCCTATTGCATTTCTGATAGCTGTAGTATTGATTTTGGTGGGTCACTCGCCGAAGCTGTTGTTGTCGGCCGACGCCATCTTCGTCGTTATCATCATCGTCGTCATCATCGTCATCATCTACTCGAATATGACGTTTTCCGTTTTTCTTTTATGTTCTCAATCACTACTTTATTTAGCCATATTTTTGGGGAAGCAGAAGACGAAAGGGAGAAAACACACGAAATTAATTAGGTAAATAGTAGATTAAGTCGACAATGTATCATTCGGGAAGAGGAGAAAGGTAAAACAACAGAAGAAGGAGGAGAAGAAAAAAAAAGCAAAAAAATAAAAATAAATAATATGCAACAAGAACCAGAAAATGTCACGTCACTTCATTCGGCATTTGCCACTACAATCCAGCAAAAAAACTCATGAAGATTGCCGCTACAGGACCGGGCTAATAAAAACCCAGGACTGCATGATCCACGCCTGTCTCCCGTCTTCTCCAGCGGCCCGCAATTTCCTGCCTCCACGGGCTGAGTGGGGGAGCTGAAAAACTGTACAAACAGTCGTTTCGTAAATTAGACGTATTCACAGAGCTCCTTTCGAGCCCGATCAAAGCTGCGATGGAAAGAGATATTTGATTGGCATTGATTGAGTCTGAGCTAGCGCCTCCAGTCTATGAAGAAGAGGAGAGGGGAGATAGAGAGGAGCGAAGGTCAACGTTGAAGCTTTGGAAACACTAGAGGCGAATCTGGGGAGGATGCAGATACTAAACTGCAGACTATAGCTATTTAAGCCAGTCGCGATTAACATGTTATTCCTATCAACGTCACACATTCTATTTTACTGACCTAATCACATAACAATCGATCAATAAAATGTGATTAGTTCATTAAAGCTACGTTTTGTGTATCATTACTTATTTGTGAATTATCTAGTACTGTTATTGTTGGGAAGCATAAAACTTTTAAACAAAAAGTAATTAGAAACTGTATTTTTACCGTTCTATCTGTTAGGCAGGTCCTTACCGCATACAACTTGTGCTCTTATGTTCTTCTCTTGGGAAAATCTTTCGGACGATGCAATTCTATGTTCATTTTGCCATCCATATCATTCTTATTCGCATTAGACAACTATGATGTCTCATGTCCTCTTCTTGTTCGTCAAACCAATCAGAAATAATATAAAAGACCTTCCCACAAGTTCGTGTCTTCCGAATGTCTCGTGTTGTCGGAGTTTCGTATAGATCGTGAGAGTTGGCTGAGCTGCTTGTCCTTAGAACATGCGATGGAATGGGCCTCCGGAGTTCAGCCATGGGGGAAAAGGAAACGTTATAGGCTTGTAGCTAGCCATCGGACATGATCCAGCATTGGATGGTTTTGTCGTCAGCATGTTCCCAGTCATCCAGCCTGAATGCAGAAAGGGGTATTAATGAAGCTTTTAACTAAAGTCCTCTTTCCGTCCGCTGTTACAGAATTCTAAAGAGGACGGGATATTTTCGCATTGCATATGAGGACTTAGGATTGACTTGAATGTATCCGATCTTGTTTTTTTTTAAAAGCCGATTTTCTTCTACTCCTACTACTACTACTACTACTACTACTACTACTACTACTACTACTACTACTACTACTACTACTACTACTACTACTACTCATTCTTCTTCTTTCACTTCTTCTTCTCCTCTTCATCCTCCTCATCCTCCTTATTCTTCTTCTTATTCTCCTTCTCCGTAACATGTAACACGTCATCCCAATCTCAGTCCAGTTTGGGAGATGAAGAACGTCGTGGCTTGCAGGTCGATATTTTAAGAAAATCTTAAAACAACCGATACAATAGCCTCTTTTATTTACTATCGAAGACTGAGAAATAGAGGACATTCGTTGTATTTATGTGCCTTTGATGGTATGTTCTTCTCTTTATGAAAAATGATTTAATCGCAATTCTTGCATCGAGGGCATTCGTGCATTTCAACTATGTAGACCTGTGAGTGGCACAGGCGCTTGTATTTAGATACGCGATCGCCTATACCTGTGACGCATCTCCCAGTTATAGATAACCAAAGGGAGACGCGTACAGGCATAGGCGCTCGCTTATCCAGATACAAGCGCCTGTGGTGAGTGGGGCCGTACTTGTGACAAAGTTTCACAGACAGTGAATTTATTGTGGCGGGTTGGACTAATTCAGAGTTGTTGTCTTGTTTTGCTCTCTTGATAATGATAACAGTAAAATAAGCTTAAAAGTTCTTACCCACGTATCAGCTGAAAGAGCTCTTCAAGGCGCAATCATCATCATCATCGTCGTCATCATCATCATCATCATTTGCAGCTACAAAATAACTTTTGGGGGGGAAGGGGGAGACAAAATGTGGAAAGTTTGAAGTTAATAGTCCCATTAATAAAAGACTCGTTCAGATATAGCGTCCTGAAAAAAAGTCCTGCGCCGAAAAGTATGCTAGATATCTGTTCCTCGAAGCTCTGCCTTTAGCGGGATAGCGATTACATTACATTACATGATTATTGCTTTAGGTCCAGCGGACTCTTCCGAGCCAAGTCAGGACCAGAACGGGATAGCGATGACAAGATGATTGCACTAAAACTAATATTTAGCTATGGACAATCGTTCCCCGTGCAAATAGCTTGATGGTAGGCCGTAGTCGTTGTGCTGTCAAGAACAAAGGGTGTAAGTCTTCGTCTAGAATAGTCTTAACAGATGACTGTCATCATCATCATTGTCGTAGAAGCCATCATCATCATCGTCATCATCATAGTTTGTTTGTTTGTTTGTTTAGTTTTTTTCCCCGTTGGGGTGCCGGGGGTTTCAGTATAAATAGTATCCCCACTTTCTGGAAATTTAGTGCTTTAAATTCCCACTATCGCTGTCTTTCTCATTTGCTCTTTCTCATTCCTGCTCTGTTCTATCAATCTGCTATACTATCTTCTTCTTCGCTAGACCAGTCATCTACCTTTTTTCTTGAAAACTCTTCCGGGACAAGACTCTTTAGTTGTGTACGAGGTCTGTTGGATCAGCTTGGGAATATTGGACGCTTTCTGCCAGGTGGTCACTAGGGCTTCCTATGATGTTATTGTTTGGCAATGTAGGCATTTTATATGTATGTGTTTTGTTGATAATTTATAATGTTTGTATTTTATTTTGTTTTTGTAAACGGGGTTTCGATAAATTAGAGTTCAGCCTCAGCGTCCCCGGCGTGGGATGTTTTTATTGTAAAGTGACTGGCTGGTGGAGAGCTTTCAGTTTTACCACTAGGGTTGTTTCAGCAGATCTTTTATGCGGATCAGGGGTTGTCCGGTCCTGATTTGGCTCGGAAGAGTCCGCTGGGCCTAAAGCAATAATCATGTAATGTAATGTATAGTTTTTTTTTTCTTCATTTATAACCACTTCTACCACCACCACATCTGTAAAATCATCGCCTCTGTTTGCAATCGACATCGTCCTCGCTATCATCATCGTCGTTGTTATCATCATCATCAACATCATCATCATCATCATCATCCTCACTATCATCTTCAATAATGGTATTGGATGCTGTCAATCTAAAATTTCAGAACTACAAACTTAATGTATTTCTTTTTCCGGTGTAGCAGGCCAGATTATACCCCGCCTCAAGTATACCCAGGGTATAAACTGGCCTAGCCCAGACTATGCCCCCGTATAAACTGGCCTAGCCCAGACTATACCCCTGGGTATTATCTGGCCTAGGCTCGTTTAACCCTCTCCTGCCCATTATAACCCCCCCCCCCCCCACTACGGAAGACTTTATCCTTCACGTTACTCTTTAATGTGTGTTGTAATTGTTCTGATGCACTCAGATTGATAGATAGATAGATAGATAGATAGATAGATAGATAGATAGATAGATAGATAGATAGATAGATAGATAGATAGATAGATAGATAGATAGATAGATAGATAGATAGATAGATAGATAGATAGATAGATAGATAGATAGATAGATAGATAGATAGATAGATAGATAGATAGATAGATAGATAGATAGATAGATAGATAGATAGATAGATAGGGTTAAGGTTAGATTTTTTATAGTTGTTTTTTTACACGCAAGATAAAGGCTGTTAGCTGAGTTCACTCAGTTTTGTTGTTGTTGTTGTTTTTTGTTGTTTTTTTAACACGCAAGCAAAAGGCTGTTACCTGAGAGTTGGTCACGCAAACGGTCATGTACAACAAACCCATGAGTTAAATCTCTTTAGGTGGGGGTATATTCCGGCCGCGAGGGGTATGACCTGGCCTAGGCTGATCTATACCCAGGGGGTTAAACCCGCTTAGGCTTCATTATACCCAGGGTATAAAGTAGCCAGGGGTATATTCAAGCTTGTTACACCGGCTTCTGTAATAGCGATCTCTTCAGATCGCTGCGCATGATAACTTACTGTATTATTATTATTATTATTATTATTATTATTATTATTATTATTATTATTATTATTATTATTATCATCATCATCATCATCATCATCATCATCATCATCATCATCATCATCATCATCATCATCATCATCACCATCATCATCTTTTACTACTACCACCGCCACAGCTAAAAGCGTCACCACTGATGGCAAAGGACCTTTTCTATATTTTTAATCACTCTTACTAGAACGGAACCCTTTTTTTTTCTTCTCCATTTTCTTTCTCCCATCCTTCCAATATCGCCCAGCGATGATTTCGAGAAGATGAGCAAAGTGCTTTGCTTCAGCAGCGGGGTAAACAGCGGATCGCCTCCTAAACGCATAGGGGCGAGGGGAAGACAGTTGGGCTCTGCTCTAATTGCCCATTTCAACACATCATTCATCGATCTACGGCCTATATTAGAAAATGCGGTCACAGTGTACAGTCCTAGCAAAACAGGCGCCACTTGGTAGAGCCCCGAGCTTTGTTTTTAGAGAGGTTGTGAAAACGATATTGATTGATTGATTGATTTATTGTTGCTTTAGGTCCAGCGGACTCTTCCGAGCCAAATCAGGACCGGACAACCCCCGATCCGCATATAAGATCTGCTGAAACAACCCTAGTGGGAAAATTGAACGCCCTCCACCGGCCAGTCACTTTACAATAAAGACATCCCACGCGGGGGACGGCTGAGGGTTTACCTCAACTACGCGAACCCCCGATTACAAAAACAAAATAGAATACAACCATCATTACAAATCATCAACAAAACATATACATATAAAATGCCTATATTGCTAAATACTAACATCATAGGAAGCCCTAGTGACCACCCAGCAGAAAGCGTCCAACACTCCCAAGCTGATCCAACAGACCTCATACACAAACAAGGAGTCTTGTCCAGGAAGAGTTTTCAAGAAAAAAGGTAGGTCATTGATCTAGCGAAGAAGAAGATAGTATAGCAGAGTGATAGGACAGAGCAGGAATGGGAAAGAGTAAATGAGGAAGATAGCAACAGTGGGAATTTAAAGCAATAAATTTCCATAAAGTGGGGATACTATTTATACTGAAACCCCCGGCACTCCAACGGGGGTACTGTTGCCGCAGTGAATCTGTCATGCCTACAAAGGCAAGACAGGTTTTCAACTGGGGCTTTCACTTTTCCCTTTATAGGTTAGAGCAATCCACAGTGGCAAGATTGCTCATGACCCCAAGGGGTGAAAACGATATTAAGCCTAAAGAATTCAGTAAGTTTCGGAGCGATAAAAAAAATTGAAGCTTTGCTTTTGGGTGCTCATTATGCGTTCCTTGTGAGTTTTTATTTTATTTTTAATTCGTTTCTTTGTTTGTTTGTTGTTGTTGCTTTGGGGGAGGGATCTCCTGAAGAAACTTACGTTTAAACCAAAGAAGTGAGGCGTCTTGAGAAGGTAAAGGAATGAATTGATGGTATAGATTCAGAAAGTCGGAGATGTTGTATTGCGTCGTTCCATGTATAGCAGCAACCAAAAGTATAAGCAATAACCATCCTTATGTTGCTTAAGTCTGGCCATTATTTTAGTGCCTTCAACTGCAATCGGTGAACGGAATTAGGTAATCGATGTCTGTTTACACCTTCCCATTTAAATGTAGATGCCTACTTTTCGTGAACATCTAAGAAGACAACAATGATACAATTTAACAGTTAACTGCAAGTGTTTTCTAGGCAGCTCTTATAGTTGCAGTATGAGGCCAGCTGCAAGTAATCCACATAAAAATGCCGTGAAGCCTCCGTTGCTTGGAAGTTCCGATCAAGCTACAACTACTTGTAAGTTATTATGTATGAGGACTCTCTCTCTCTCTTTCTCTCTCTCTCTCTCTCTCTCTCTCTCTCTCTCTCTCGCTCGCTCGCTCGCTCTCTCTCTCTCTCTCTCTCTCACTCACACACACACTCACTATTTGTCATTTCTGGTACTTCTAATCACAACATTCCATAGATCATAATTATTACCCTGAACATCCAATCCCATTAGGGAGATTCCAATGGAATATTGGTTTCGCCGTAGTCAGTGCATGAGTCCCATTCTTGTGAATTACTGTATTAACTTACGCTTGGGCTAGCGACTAAATCACAATGTTAATAGCTATTTGTCTCTTACGATTTAGTTAATTTAAAGTGAAGAATATTATTTCTTTCTGTGCGAGGCTGTATACATTATATTTTGTGCATTTACGCTAAATTGCAGTGATTTGTTTTCGATAACTGGATTTTCAATAAATGAATTGTGAATACGCATTTTAGAGCTGCCGTGAGAAGCAACTTGTGATATATCATACGAAGTTCGATATTTATAGCCTACAGAAACTTTGATAGCAATGTTCTGCAAAGCTATTTAAGGATACTTTCGTCTTCTCTGGAATAGTGCCTCGGCTTTCGATCTGCCCAAGATCTCGACACACTAACATCTCGATGTATCCAGACTACCCTGTCGCGCATCATTCTTAACACATGCGAAGAGCGATCCTGATAGACGGAGAACGGGCTGGATGACCCCAATCATCAGTGTAGCAGATGATGAGGCGCTTGGGGGTCTCCTGCTGCTGTCACCAGTGATTTTCCTTCCATTTACCTCCCATTCTCGGCCTTCTGTACATCACCATTCCATGGCTCCTTCCTGGCTTGCATCCTGCCGTCACCTCCCATACTTTTCACCTTGGTCTGAGCAGAGAAAAATTTATTCCCGCTTCCCTGCATGCTTCCCCATCTCCCGCTATATATTTTATCTCTTATCAACACAACCCATCTATGTTTACTCATCTACCCAAATTTAAAAAAAAGAAAAAGAAATTGTTACCCTTATTGTTGACAAACACGACCACATTTGATTCTCTCTCTCTCTGTCTGTCTGTCTGTCTGTCTGTCTCTCTGTCTGTCCGTCTGTCTCTCTCTCTCTCTCTCTCTCTCTCTCTCTCTCTCTCTATTTCTCTGTTGTTTGTTCTTGTCTCTGTTTGTTACTGTCGATCGTCGGGAGATAAGCGGCCTAGTTACAAGGGAAGAACGCAAAGAAAAACTCTACAGTGTCTGATTCTGAAGTGAAGGCAGCAAAATTCAAGAAAAACAAACAAGCCTGAGTGAGATAAATGAGAGATAGCTCTTTGCTAGACCCGTCTTTCAGTGTAACCTTCAGTAAACCAGCGAACAAACAGTTCTACACAATATTTCATCAGGCCAATGCTTTTTTTTCTGTAAGTAAAAAGTTTCAACTGTTTTAAAATTAATATATAGTCCAGCGGAAGAATTAAATATTGTTGCTAATGTTGTTGCAAAATTGGATTTAATGTAACAATATAATAACTCTCTAAAACTCTTGTACACAGCATTTCATCAGGCTACTGCATTTTATTTGTATTTTCAAGGTTTAAAAATGTATTTGAACTTCACGGACAAATCAATTATTCCTGTGAAGTCGGTCGCAAAATTGGATTTTATTTAATGAAAAGGAACTGCAGGACACTGTGCGCGCATTTAGCATGTATATAGTTAACTCGCTTCAAAGCAACTGATCATGAATTCTGACCGTGCTAATAACGCATTTTTTAGCATTCGTTAAAAAATTGATTTTCTCTTTCTTATTATCTCCCCATTCTTGTTTTGTCATGTCTTTCCTGCTCTGTTCTTTTGTTCCTGCCAGAGGCATCCTTCCGCAACTTCGGGAACTTTGAAGTTTAGAGACATTCTTTCGCTAGCAACGACAATTTGAAGACTTCCATTTAGCACATTCTGTTCCATCGCCAAGAGGAAAGGAGGAAAGAATTATTGATTTTCAACTTTTCAACTTCTCTTATCTCCTTTGCAGTTCTAATAGAGAGAGAGGGAGAGAGAGAGTCTTCTCGATTGTTGCTTTCCTTTGTGCATGTGTGCAAATGCACGATATTGGAATTCAAATTTAATATGTTTTGAAGGTGGTCTTGCTGAAATCGTATCGAACTTGTAATAATAGAAACCATTTATGTTCAACATGTAGAATTTAATGCGCATTTGTTATAATTTCACGTCTTTCTTTGGCCATCACATTCAGCAACAGTCTCAGGCGTATTCCTAAAACTAGCCGTGTTGTTAGTTAATAAGAATGAGTTAACACGCTTGACATTGGAGAAGAATTAGCAACTTGTGCCAACATGCGAAACCCCGCTGGCTGCGAGGCTTGCTGATGTAACGGTTATCTGCGTTCTGACTGGTGCCACCAGGCGCTGATTTTGGCCATACCTTAAGGCATGTTCACTGGGGCTTCATTTTGCAGTCAACAAATCCTTTGAAATTACCCCCTACTTTATTTCCTTTTGAGATCACCCCTAGCTTATTCTCCCCTTTGAAGAACAGCCCTGTTTATGTTCAAACTCGATGCCAAAGTTTAGGGATTAAAGCGTTCTTCTGCACGCTTGAGCTATCGACTAATCACAATGTTAATAGTTATGTGTCTCTTACGATTTAGTTGATTAAAAGTGAAGAATATTATTTCTTTCTGTGCGAGGCTGTATACATGATATTTTGTGCATTTACGCTAAATTTTAGTGATTTGTTTTCTATAACTGGATTTTCAATAAATGAATTGTGAATAGGTTATAATTAAATTCCAGTAATGTTTCGAAATGATGTTTTGTTTTCGGACACATTGACTTTGGTAAAATAAAATTGTTAAAAAAGAGATTTCTCTTATATAGCGCACTTTCAAGCTCAGAGAGCTTCTCAAGGCGCTGGCCCGTAATATCCAGCAATCACAAAATAGTTTGCTGAAGTTAAGATTCTATAGCGTACTGATTTGCCGTTGTTTTTATATAACTTTAATTTTACACGGTCGTCGTATTTAAACTAATCGTATGTGGCTAGACCGACCGTCGATCGAATCGATCGATCGAGAAAGAGAGAGAGAGAGAGAGAGAGAGAGAGAGAGAGAGAGAGAGAGAGAGAGAGAGAGAGAGAGAGTACATGAACACCATCTTCGCAAAGCTGGCTATGGGAAAAGAGGATAAAGGAACAAACCTTTACCTAAGTTTTTAGACTCGGTGTCAGGCAACCATTTATGCACTTTAATCTTAAAATCAACCTTAACTCATGAATTCCGTTTACAGTGGAGTTTTGACCGAAATGTCTAGTGTTTTATGTTGACGTCACTTCAGCCATAGAGAGTGTCCGAGAAGCCAGCGCAGCAACCCACGAGCTTTTGAAACTCTGAATTTTATTTACCCCATCTTTGGCCTCACGAACAAAAAAAAAAAAGAGAAGCTTTCAAGACTGCAGACATCGTCTTCCATTAGAAACAATTTGGTTCAATTTGCTAGAACAGCATTATCCACTGAGATTTTCTTCCACTTTAGAGAAAAGGGATTGGTCAGAGGCAATAGGGTGATCACTAAGTTTAAACGCTCTTTCTACTGAGAAGAAGTTCTTGGCTACAAATCCACCAACCTCTCATTGCATTGTGGAACACGAGTTCATGCAGATACGTTTTTTTTTGTTTTGTTTTGTTTGTTTTTTTTTTAAAGAGGAAACAGTTTAGATGCTACATTATTTTATTTATTTATTTAATCACTATTATTTAGCGCTTTACCAGCTCAAGAGCCGCTCAAGGCGCTGGCCGATACGTGATCTAACTCAAGCCGCCCGAGGCGCCCACTTGAAACCTTTGGGCGCATAGTCTGACGCCCCAGGCGACTGTGCACAATCCTGGGCGACGGGGATGGGAAGAAAGGACCTATTGTGGGTGTTGGGTGTATTTCTTTAGCCGGCACTCACTCGTCTAGGACATGAGCGTCAGGATCTTTAAAGTCCATGCGATGGAATGCGTGCGCGCACAGACTAAACCTCGGTTTATACTCTTATACATAAACGAAACGTGTTGTTATTGTTTTGGTTCTTCTTCTTCTTCTTCTTTTTTCACAAGAGGCAAAGTAAGCCTATAACTCTTCTTTGGAGGGGTTTCCTTATTCACACTCTGTTACAACTCCAGAGGATAAGAGATTTTATTAATTCTCTATAACACCAACAACCCTCAACGTATAGGCGTCCTCACATGTCTCAACGACCGGGCATTACATTGCAATACAGTACGTGAGATGGTCAACGAAGAACTGTGTCTGCAATGCTCTAGAGGATAGATGAAGGTAAAAATATACCTCTCATTTAACTGCTGGTAGCTTTAAATAAGCCTATATGATCAAAGACGAAGATGAAAAGCAACGATCAATGTTGAAGATGACAAGTGATTCAGGCTGAAAACACTGATGGAATTACACGAGATTATAATAGCTTAATCTACACGTAAGCCTCCGCAGACCTCACTCTGCATTATAGAGGATCTCTTCTTATACAGTCAGCTGAATTGTGCGGTCAAAGACAGAGAAACTCTTCCTTCCACGCAGCTAAACGTGGCTACACAAGTTGCTACTCAAGTCTGTAGACAAACTAGTCCAGGGTATCAAGGGAATGCCAACCATTACACACCTCGTCCCCGCTCGTTTGAACCCTACCCAAAAGACAATTCCTTTGGACTGACAGGTTATGGCGTAGGCCGTCTGCAGCGGATGCTTTGTTTATTTTCTCAAGAAATTGCCAGCAAGCCTTCGCTAAGTAGTCTTCACAGAGCACATTTAGCGAACTGTCGAAAATGGATGTGCGCTCAAACTATGAAGAAGAGACACACAAGCGAGAGAGAGGCACAGAGGAACAGAGAGAGAGAGAGAGAGAGAGAGAGAGAGAGAGAGAGAGAGAGAGAGAGAGAGAGAGAGAGAGAGAGAGAGAGAGAGAGAAGCAGGAGGAGGAGGAGGAGGAAGAAGAAGGAAAACAACCAGTAGGTCTGGAAAAAAAAAAAACTCGATTAGAAAAAAACATAACAACAGCTGATGACGTCACAAGGGTAACGTCACCATAAATCTGACTTCTGGTAGGCATTATTATGTTTTAACTATAATTATAGTACATGTAACATGTTTCAAAGAAATCGGTCCATTAGATTCAGATAAAAGTGCGCCCGGACTGACGGACAGAACCAAAGACAATAGTTCCCCTGCTTTTGTTCGGGAAATAACAGCAACAACAACAACAACAACAACAACAAGCTGATTTTGATGAAAAGAAAAAAAATGGAATAATTGAGTCGGGTTCAAATAGCAGGATTAACAACCCGGAGTTGCTATGAGTTGCAAGGATGGACTTTTGTCTCTCATTTGGTTGATAATAAATGTGTTGGTTACTTTTTTAGATAGTTAACTTGTTACGAACACAGCATCATAGATTTAAAAGGATTAACTGGTTAAAAAAAGAAGAATAAATTTAATGATTTTGTTTCCTTTTTTTTTTTTTTTTTTGAGGGGTAGGTAGGTGGAGAAAGGTATTGTTCCACATCATCACATGGTAAATGACGCGCAGTACAGAATTACAGTTTTCATTTGCTGTTATACTAAGCTGCGCTTTCCACTGTTCCAAACAACATGTAATACCAGAAAGAACTGCAGGAGTTTCTTTGCGCGCATCGAGATCATCTCACAGCAGTCAGTACGGCCACCTGATGCGAAAGTCCTCGGCCGTGTTTCTAGAAGAACTCCCGGAGAAAACAAACTGACATCCTAATAAAAACACCATGGCGACAGTTCACAGACAGCACTTGAAACAACTGACCCCCTGGAGAAGAAAAAGCAACCTTGTTGTTGATGAAGCATATATAGCTTGAAAATATATATATTTTTTAAAATTCACATTATTTGGAAACGCGATAACTAGCGTAAGACAGGAAAACTGAAAATAAATACGTGAGTGTAGTATTAGTTTAATACAAAGTATTGCGTAAATGACAGCTGAGATCTGTACAAATGTTTTCAAAGCAAATCTTATAATCATTGAAAGTGGAGAAAAAAAATAAAACTTGTTTTGTTAAAAGGATAAAATAGAAGAAATCAGAAATATATGCCACAACATGATTTGAAAAAAATTAGGACAGCTGATATCCGTAATTAACAATGATTCGAGTCGTTTGAGACGTTTAAAAAAAAGATATGCGGATAAAAAACAACAAGAACAACAAAAAACTGGATAGTAAAGAATCCCCATGACTTTGAAGAGCTTAATTATGCTCGCCATAATTTAAATGCACGATTCCAATGAACATGTTCATTAACTCGCTTCATTTCTTTCCCATTTGTTTCTTCCGTTTTAAATATTGCGTTCATTACTCTCCTGCTTTTTGTTTCTGCTAACATCCTCCTCCTCCTCTCTCTCTCTCTCTCTCTCTCTCTCTCTCTTTTCAGGACAACACAGATAGATAGGAATAGAGGATGACGCTGAGGAGACGAACAACCAAGATGCAAGCAAGATCTGAAACAGCCGCAAAAACAGGAAAAACGACGGGACAGCCAATGCCAACCATGAGAACCTGGTACACACCTTTCCCGGACTCACTGCTGCTGTATTTGACAAATTACACCTAATTCATAAATTCAGTAAGTAACAACAAAGAATGTACAGCTTCACAAAGAAGGATCATAACGTCACAACGCTATGTAAAAAGTGATGACAGATGCGCTTGGCGCGCACCAAGCGGCGAGTTAGAGCCCTCGATGCAAGGGAAGTAATCCTCTGCTTAGCAATACATAAACAAACCTTGCCGTAGGACGTTTTTGACCCCTAAATATTAACCTTTTGTACAGTAGTAAAACGAACTCAGGTAAATATTTATTCCATTCACATTAATTACCAAAGCAGTTCGATTCATGATCTAATACAGACTTATCACACAGTAACTGACCAGCAAAAAAGTGTGACATTAAAAAACAAACACGGTGCTTGCCTTCATTATAGATTCATTAGTGCGCGACCACTTGGCAGCAAACCAGTTAATTAATGCAATGCAATTATGATAATCTATTCAGTATCACTGAATTGCTCTTTTTGTGCAGTTATTGCCTTGTTTTCTCCTTTATATGAAAGGGTGAATCTGCCTATTAATTGAGTACATGACTGCGTGTGTATTAATTTGTTTGTGCTATACACATGCAACGGTTTGTTTTTTTCTTCTGAGAAAGCTCGAGAGCATTTATAACTTTTTCCTCAACTTGTTATGAAATAACTTCATAGTGCATTCCTGTGTAGCCTACTGTCACGAAGAAAGGGATTTGGGGGAAGGGGTAAAGCTCTTAATCTCTAGCGCTGTGTTATCTCCTTTGATAGATCAACGTGCGATGACATTCCAGAGACTAAAGCAAGGCCAAATTAATAAGTGATAAACAGAGTACAGACGAGATGGAAAGTAAATGTACTAGTTAAGAAATACACAGTCAAAGGCCAGTCAAGGAAATTGCGATTTCTGTAACTATCTACTTTTAATAATTTGGAAAGGGAGAGTCCCGGTCAAATTGTTCTGGGGTGATTCATCGGCGTGGCGTCTCTAATACTGAGTAGTCTGGTGATATTGGGGAAAGTCAATCTTATGGGTACTAGAGCTATCGTAGACTGATCACATCATCGGGTGAGAGAGTATCTGTATGGGGGCCAGAGTTTCTGTGAGAATCTGGCGAGCGGGGGGTCTCTCAGGCTTAGGCACTTAGCTGGGGACTGCAGTGCGGCGGGTTGTCCAGGATCCTCTGGATGGCTTGCCAGTGGTGGTGCAAGATGCTGTTCAGTGGTCACGCGAAGATGACTCACTGACCACGAGTGCAAGTAGTGTTGTCTTTGTCGTGGCACAGGCGTTGAACTTGGCTTACGTTGCTAGTCAGTTCAGAAATAGCGAAGTCCCAAATCACGCGTCTCATTGACCTCCCGGGTTGTCGGGGGCCTGCAGCGGGTCAGAGATTGGGAGATGATTCCAGTCCGGGGCGATGCGTCCGGCACAGGAACCCGTCTTGGTTTAAGACGGGTGGAAGCACAAGGATACTGACGAAACTCAGGGGTCGCTCGGTGATGGCGGCGTGGATTCGCAGGTTGTGGCTTCGAGGTAGGGAAGTTAGCATCTGACACTAGGTCTTGGTCAGTAGCAGACTTTAAGCAGGGCGCCCTCGGGGGCGGGGCTTAAGAGACTGTGCGAGCTTGCTAGGTAGAGATGGCTGGTCAAGAGGAATGACGGCAGGTCTGAGGCTATCGTCGCTGGCTGAGCGGGGTTGGTCGAATGGTTGCGGCCAGGCCTCAGGGATGCAATTGTCCGCCTCGTCACAGAGGCCCCCCCAAGGAAAAAGGCGAGGACGTAGGACTCGACGAAGGCGCGGCCAATCAGCTCTGAGGTCGGCTGCCGGGTGCGACGATGGGTTGCGATGATCCGGGTGATGCGGGCGATGCAGGGTTCCGGGTACGGTGGCGGGTGCCCAAGGCTGGGGTCCGCGGAGCTGCCGGGTTTCGGCTACGGTTAGTGGGCGGCGGCAGGAGTGAAGGCTGGGGCGTCGGCCCTCAGGGGCGACTCGATGGAGTCGGTTGCGGGGTGACGGCTGAGGAAGTCTGCGCCGTGGTTGTCCTTTCCAGGGATGTGTTCCAGCTGGAAAGAATATGCCTGGAGCAGCAGAGCCCACCTCATTAGCCGGGCGTTGAGCGATTTGGAGGTCGCCAAGAAGGAAAGTGGTTGGTGATCCACTTGGACTGTAAAGTGCGAACCGTAGAGATACAGTTGGAACTTCTGGACTGCCCAGACAAGGGCGAGACACTCCTTCTCCGAGGTGGCGTAGTTTTGTTCGGCCGGCTTGAGTTTCCGGCTGGCGTACGCGACGGGGAAGAGCGTCGGGGCGTCCGGGGAGTCCCGTTGGAGCAGAACGGCTCCGAGGCCTACGTCGCTGGCGTCTGTGCGCAGGACGAAGGGCTGTCCGTGGTTGGGGAGTCGGAGGACTGGCTGGGACGTCAGCTTGTCCTTGAGCTCCTGGAAGGCAGCTTCGCATTGCGGGGTCCAGATGACTCGGTCCGGTGCGGTCTTCCGGGTCAGGCTTGATAGTGGCGCGGCGATTCCGTTGTAGCCGGGTACAAACTTCTGATAGAAGCCACTCAGTCCCAGGAAGGACTGAACATCTTTCTTGGTCTTGGGGCGTGGCGCGTCTCGCAGGCGCTGGACGGTCTTTTCCAGAGGCCGGAGCTGTCCACGGCTGATGGTGTGGCCAAGAAATTCCAGTTCTTGGTAGCCGAACTGGCATTTGGTCGGCCGGGCAGTAAGGCCAGCTTCTCTGAGGCGGCGCAAGAGTTGGCGCACCACTCGCAGGTGCTCCTCCCATGTCTCCGTTGCGACGAGTATGTCGTCCATAAAAGAGTGTATGAACGGACAGTGGAGGGGGTCCAACAGCTTCCGCATCATCGTGCTGAAAATACTTGGGGCATTGTGCAGACCAAACGGCAGAACATTAAATTCATAGTGGCCGTCCATCGTGCTGAAGGCTAGGTACTGGCGGGATGAAGGGTGCACGGGAATCTGATAAAAGCCTTTGCTCAGGTCCACCCTGGAGAAGTATCGGGCGGATTGTAGCTTTGCGAACAAGTCCGTGGGGTCGGATAGGGGTCCGGGCACGAACTGGGTTACAAGGTTCAACTGCCGGAAGTCGATACAGAGGCGATGTTCTCCGCTGGGCTTCCGTGACAGAACTATTCCCGCGCTGTAGGGGGAACGGGAGGGAGCGATGACTCCGGCTTGTAGCAGAGCCTCTACTTCCGTTCTTACCACTTGCTGCTGGGAGAGTGGGACGGGGTACGGTTTCTGGCGGACGGGAGTGGGGTCCGTTAGGGTGAGTCGAACTTCTTCCAGGTCCGTCCTCCCAGGAATGTCGGTGAGGGCTTCCCTGTACTCTGCTACGATGGCGCGTAGCTGGCGTTGCTGGCCGGCGGGGAGTGAGGGGTCCAGAGAGACGTCCCGGAAGGATTCCTTCCCTTTGAGCGGAAATTCGGCGACGCCGGTCTCTGTGCCATCCACTTCGACGGCCAGCGCGACCGTGAGTAGCGAGTGGGAGTCTGGGGCGGGTGCAGGTTGCTCCAGGTACCGCTTGAGCAGATTGATGTGGTGGGTCCTGGGTTTTCCGCCTACCTCGATGCGATAGGTGGTGCGCGAGAGCTTCTCGAGCACCGGGTAGGGTCCTTGCCAAGCTATGTCTAGCTTGTTTGTGCCGCTGGGGAGAAGCAGTAGGACTTGGTCTCCTACCTGTAGCTCTCGGTCCCGGGCGCGGCGGTTGTGGTAGCGGGCTTGTCGCTCTCTCGCCTTCTTCAGGTTGGCGGAGGCGGCTTTCCATGTTGCCTTGAGGGTTTCTTGTAGCTTCGTGACGTATTTTGTGGCGTCGACCGGTGCCTCGTCCAGTTTGGCGTCGGTCCAGCTACGTCGTAAGGCGGCTAGAGGTCCGGAAAGGGGTCTTCCAAAAAGCAGCGTGGAAGGCGTGTATCCGGTGGAGGTGTGCGGGGTCTCTCGATACGCGAAGAGCGCTGACGCGACGTATGTGTCCCACGCTTCCGGCTGTTCGTCGGCGATCTTGCGGATGATCGAGATAAGTGTCCCGTTCAGGCGCTCGACCTGTCCGTTGCTAGCGGGGTGGTAGGGTGGGGTCCGGATATGGCGGATGCGGAGTAATTGGAAAACCTCCTGCATAAGTTTTCCGGTGAACTGGGACCCGTTGTCGGTCAGGATGTTGTCCGGGAATCCGACTCGAGTGAATATGGTGACGAGCGCGTCGGCGACACGGGCGGCGTCGATCTTCGGGAGGGGAACGGCTTCGCACCACATCGAGCAGGCGTCGACGAGGGTTAGTAGGTACTGGTTCCGCTTCTTGGTCCGCGGGAGGGGTCCTACGATGTCAACAGCCACTCGCTGGAAGGGCGTTCCGACAACGACGGTGGGGCTGATAGTGACTGGTACGGTGTGGTGGCGGGGCGAGTATCGTTGGCACTGGCTACAGGACTTGACGTAGCGCTTCACGTCATCGGTCATCCCGGGCCAGTGGTATTGAGCGCTGATTCGTAGAGTGGTCGCTCCTATGCCCATATGTCCGCTTAGGGGCATGCTATGGCCAAGTTCCAGGATTTGGGGGCGACGTGTCGCAGGTACGACCAGTTGTGTATGGTCGTCCTTCTGGCGGAAGAGGAGTCCGTCTTCGACGAAAAAGTCCCCGGACCTGGGTGGAGTGCGTGCGGCGGGAAGTTTTCCGTAGCACTTGCGGAGGGTGGCGTCGCTTTCTTGGGCCTTCCGGATCTGTTCCGGCATCTGGTTGGGAATCGGGGGTGGAGTCGCGGCTGTCTTCGCCTGTGCGCGCGTCTGGACGGCGGCCATCGATTCCACAGGCTGGGGCGGCATCCCCAAGAAAACGTATCGGCATCCTAAAATTAAGTCGTACAGGGGCTGGTCCATTACTGCAGCTTGAATGGTCCCCGTTACGTACCGGCTGGTTACTTGGATCCGGGCTATAGGGAGCGTGGTGCTGGGTTGGGACGCGTCGGCCAACTTCAGGGTGATAGTCTCGCCGGTCAGGTCTTGTTCCCTGATGAGCGAGCGGCGGACGACGGCGTCGAAGGTAAGTCCAGTGTCGTAGAGACAGTGGGCTGGGCGATCGTTGACTGTCACTTGCTCGGTGACGGCAGGTCGATCGGCGGGAGTAGCGACGGGGGTGACAGGGGTCCCGTCGGGGGTAACTTGGCGTAGGGCTAGTACGGTACCTTGTTTGCGACGCTGGTCGCTGATGCGTCGAAAACATTTCTCCCGGGTGTGTCCTCTGCGTTGGCAGTAGCCGCAGAAGAGCTCGGTGCTCCGCTTCCCTGGCTCTGCGGTGAGGGTTGGGCGTCCTTTGGGCGGCGGTGGACGGTAGTTCGTCGGCGGGACTGGCCGGCGAGGCTGGTGGCGGGGATCTGGCGACGAGGGTGCGGGGGGATCACGGCGGGGCTGTCTGTCGTCGGGATGGGCGGTGAGGTATCGATCCGCGACGATGATCAAGTCTTCAAGGCGAGCGGCGCCTTGTTCGGCGGCGAATGTCCGGAGTTCCGCCGGCATGGTGCCTCGAAGTTGCTCGGCGAGCATCAACTCTAGTAATCCGTCGTAGGTCCTGGGTTCGTCAGTTTGCTCAATCCATTTATCCCGTAGCGTAGCTAGACGGTCGGCAAACTGCGTGAACTTCTCCCCTTTCTCTCTCCGGGAGTTCCGGAAACTCTTGCGATAGTGCTCACCTGAGAGCTCAAAACCATGTAGTAGGGCTCTCTTGAGGGCGGGATAGTCTCCCTCCTCGGAAGTCGGTGTCTTGGCTAGAATCTCATAGGCCTTTCCCTTGAGGCCATGACTGAGCTTGCGATACCAGTGCTGGGAGTCAAGACCGTTTTCCCTCGCGACTCGCTCGAATCGGGCGAGGTAGACTTCAATTGTTTCGTCCCGATCGACGAATGGGTCCAGGGGGAAGTTCATCCCCGGAATCGGCGGGGGGGGTGCGGGTATTCCGGTGCTGGTGGCGAAGCTGGGGGCGAGGAGCGAATAGTCTTCGCTAGCGGGCGAAGCGATCCCTAACTCGCGGCGGTCGCGCTCAAGCTGGAGGAGTGCTTGGCGCCGTTCGAGCTCCCTGTCTTTTCTCTTCTCTTCGAGTGCCGCGACCCTCTCGTCCTCCTCCTTCTTCCTTGCGGCGGCTCTCTCCTCCTCTGCTATTCTCTCTTTCGCCTCCTCTCTCCTCCGCTGGGCGGCTCTCTCCTCCTCTGCGAGCTTCTCCTTCGCCTCCTCTCTTCTCCGCTCGGCGGCTTTCTCCTCCTCTGCAAGCTTCCGGGCGGCGGCCCGTTCCTCCGCGGCGATGCGCTCTTTCTCCTCCTCCTTCTTCAGTGCCGCGGCTCTTTCTTCCTCCTGCCTCTTCGCATCTCGCTCTTTGGCCCTCTCCTCCCTCTTCAACTTTTCCTCTGCCACGTCAGCCTCCACGTTCGCCAAGACGTAGTCTTTAAGTTCGGTGCCGGCGAGCCCTAAGCTTTCGCCAATACTCTTGTACTTAAGAGCAAGCTCTCCCCGGTCGGCCATGGTAAGAGAGGTAGCTTACCCTGCAAAAGGTCCTAACCGGGATGAGGGGCACACACAAGGGGTACACTGACGGAAAACAGGGGGGTGGGCTGGATGAGCTACGATGAAAACTGCAAAGGGGCGAATACAACACAACCACAAAGACAAAGTGCAATCAATCAGAAAATCACAAAAAATGAATGCAAGAAAAAAGCCTGTTGAGAGATCACCACTCGGGAAAACCAGTAAGGGACCTATGGGCTATGCTAACTACTACTAAGCTTGGAGGGCTGGGGTGGAAATCTAGCTAAGTCCTAAGTCTAGTCAAGTTGGGATGGGAGCCTAAGTCTTTGTCTTGTCGGGTTGGAGGGGGGAAACCTAAGTCTTTGGTCTCGTCGGGGTCGCCAAAATTAATGTCACGAAGAAAGGGATTTGGGGGAAGGGGTAAAGCTCTTAGTCTCTAGCGCTGTGTTATCTCCTTTGATAGATCAACGTGCGATGACATTCCAGAGACTAAAGCAAGGCCAAATTAATAAGTGATAAACAGAGTAAAGACGAGATGGAAAGTAAATGTACTAGTTAAGAAATACACAGTCAAAGGCCAGTCAAGGAAATTGCGATTTCTGTAACTATCTACTTTTAATAATTTGAAAAGGGAGAGTCCCGGTCAGATTGTTCTGGGGTGATTCATCGGCGTGGCGTCTCTAATACTGAGTAGTCTGGTGATATTGGGGAAAGTCAATCTTATGGGTACTAGAGCTATCGTAGACTGATCACATCATCGGGTGAGGGAGTATCTGTAGGGGGGCCAGAGTTTCTGTGATAATCTGGCGAGTAGGGGGTCTCTCAGGCTTAGGCACTTAGCTGGGGACTGCAGTGCGGCGGGTTGTCCAGGATCCTCTGGATGGCTTGCCAGTGGTGGTGCAAGATGCTGTTCAGTGGTCACGCGAAGATGACTCACTGACCACGAGTGCAAGTAGTGTTGTCTTTGTCGTGGCACAGGCGTTGAACTTGGCTTACGTTGCTAGTCAGTTCAGAAATAGCGAAGTCCCAAATCACGCGTCTCATTGACCTCCCGGGTTGTCGGGGGCCTGCAGCGGGTCAGAGATTGGGAGATGATTCCAGTCCGGGGCGATGCGTCCGGCACAGGAACCCGTCTTGGTTTAAGACGGGTGGAAGCACAAGGATACTGACGAAACTCAGGGGTCGCTCGGTGATGGCGGCGTGGATTCGCAGGTTGTGGCTTCGAGGTAGGGAAGTTAGCATCTGACACTAGGTCTTGGTCAGTAGCAGACTTTAAGCAGGGCGCCCTCGGGGGCGGGGCTTAAGAGACTGTGCGAGCTTGCTAGGTAGAGATGGCTGGTCAAGAGGAATGACGGCAGGTCTGAGGCTATCGTCGCTGGCTGAGCGGGGTTGGTCGAATGGTTGCGGCCAGGCCTCAGGGATGCAATTGTCCGCCTCGTCACACCTACTAAGGCCTGTATGTGTGCAACGGTATGATAGGCATATTTGCCAAGAAAAAGAAATCAGTGACCAGACATAATAAGACAGGAAAAAGAAATCATTGACCAGACAGTTAATAAGACAGACAAGCAAGTGAAAAGGAACAAAAACAGTGCATCACTGAACTTGCATGTCATTTAATTGTATTACAGTACAACATGCAACAAATGAAAACATAGCCATGTAAAGTGCCAAAGAACAAAAACATGCCCAAAGTTAATTGATAAGAATTTAGAGAAGCAATATGAATTATTAGGAAATCTACACGCACACACACACACACACACATACGTGTATATGGTGCCAAACGGGGACCTTGACAAGGCACCTACATTTTGGGGACACAGGGAAGGAACTACGCTAGAAACACAAAACCAGCAGGAATCACACAGCAGCTTTAGACGAGTTATTTCCCATCTGGATTAATCAATTGGACATCATGAAAAAAAGGTACATAATGAGGACATGACGTAAGTCCTCATTTCGAACTTTCATACACACCAAGTCCCCATTTCAAACTTTTATACACACCGTCCTCATTTCAAACTTTTATACACACCGTCCTCATTTGGAACTTTCATACACACCAAGTCCCCATTTCAAACTTTTATACACACCATCTTCATTTCAAACTTTTATACACACCGTCCTCATTTGGAACTTTCATACACATCCAGTCCTCATTTCCAACTGTTATACACACCAAGTCCTCATTACAAACTTTTATACACAGTTTGTGTATAAAAGGCGGAAATGATGATTTTTTCGCAATAAGCAATTATAGCCTAGCTCTGTTGGTTGGGGAGAGGTGACTGTTTGATTAAGATTGAGATAGTTATGGGAACACGTTGGGGATTGATTGATTGATTGATCGATTGTTGCTTTAGGTCCAGCAGACTCTTCCGAGCCAAATCAGGACCGGACAACCCCCGATCCGCATAAAAGATCTGCTGAAACAACCCTAGTGGGAAAACTGAATGCCCTCCACCGGCCAGTCACTTTACAATAAAGACATCCCACGCAGGGGACGGCTGAGGCTTTACCCCAACTACTCGAACCCCCGGTTACAAAAACAAAATAGAATACAAACATCATTATAAATCATCAACAAAACACATACATATAAAATGCCTATATTGCTAAATAATAACATCATAGGAAGCCCTAGTGACCACCCCGCAGAAAGCGTCCAATACTGTCCCAAGCTGATCCAACAGACCTCATACACAAACAAAGAGTCTTGTCCAGGAAGAGTTTTCAAGAAAAAAGGTAGGTCATTGATCTAGCGAAGAAGAAGATAGTATAGCAGAGTGATAGGACAGATCAGGAATGGGAAAGAGCAAATGAGGAAGACAGCGACAGTGGGAATTTAAAGCACTAAATTTCCAGAAAGTGGGGATACTATTTATACTGAAACCCCCGGCACTCCAACGGGGGGTACTGTTGCCGCAGTGAATCGGTCTTGCCTATAAAGGAAAGACAGGTTTCCAACTGGGGCTTTCACTTTTCCCTTTATAGGTTAGAACAATCTACAGTGGCAAGATTGCTCATGACCCCAAGGGGTACACGTTGGGGAGAGGTGACTGTTTGAATGAGATGACCATAGATTATTATTATTATTATTATTATTATTATTATTATTATTATTATTATTATAATTATTATTATTATTATTATTATTATTATTATTATTATTATTATTATTTTTATTGAGGATTTTTATAGCGCACTTATCTCGCCATACTTGACCAGACTTTAGGCGCTGGCAAATACATGATCTAACTGAATCCGACCAAGACGCGCACTTGCAGGCTTTGGGCGCATGGTCTGACGCCCGGACAACTGAGCACTATCCACGTTGCTGAAATGGACTTTACAATAAATAAAAATTCGATTTTTTTTCCTCTTCCAATAGCGATCTCCCTGACCTGTTTGAGAGATGGATGTGTATTTGGTGTGTGTGAGGGTGGATGACACAGGTGAGCGTGCCTACGTCACAGCCAGAAGCCTAGCTAAGCTATCGCTCTTTAATTGGAAAAGTATGCTTGTTACTACCACCTGCTCTCATGCGGGCAGGATAGGACATTGATGGCTAGCTAATTACTCCCCATGCCCTGTGGGTTCGGGCATTAAATAGAATAGACCCAACGTTTCCCGGCGTGTCGTAAGAGGCGACTAACAGGGGTGATGTTAGCACGGCATCACTGGGCGAAAGTCTTCTACACAGAAGTCACCGGCCATGGGCGTAGGAACCTCACGTTACTACAGGTTCAACGACCACGTGCTCAGGGCCAAGGCGAGCCATATTGTATTCGTGGATTTCGGCTGTGGCCAACAGCCTGGAGAGGATTGGCCACCGCCAGGTCTTTTTTGCCTAAGACACACTACATGATGAAGCTATCCAATAATTCCATACCGGATCAGTCGTCGCCCGGCTCAAGGACCGCGCATTCCGTTGGCCACCAGGACGGAGGTGTTAAGTATTCTACTGATGGACAACTTAGCAAGATCCGCATGAGAAACAACATCGTCATAGGAACCTGGAATGTCAGGACCCTAACTGCGGAAGGAAAATTAGAAGAACTGGCCCACGAGTTGGACCACTATCGATGGACCGTTCTAGGCATCAGCGAACTGTGCTGGAAAAGCCTAGGTGAAACAACGACTGACAAAGGCCACAAGCTCTATTTCAGCGGTAGAGATGACAGGCACGAACACGGCGTTGGATTCTTGGTCCACAAGAACATTCTAGCCACTGTCATGAGTTGCCGCCCAGTCTCCAGTAGACTCATACCCATCCGCCTGAGAGCAGCCCCTTTCAACATCACCATCATCCAGGCCTATGCCCCAACATCAGACTATGACAACAGCGAAGTGGAGGATTTTTATGAAAATCTACAGCCGGTCCTTGACCAAGTGCCGAAGAAGGACATAGTCATAGTGCAAGGCGACTGGAATGCCAAGGTTGGCCAAGATGCGCACCACAGCTGGGGAGACACATGTTGACCCCACTGCAACAACGAGACAAATGACAGGGGTCTGAGACTCTTGGAGTTTGCCAGATACAACAATCTGGTACTGGCAAACACGCTTGGTGTCCACAAAAACTCCAGACGATGGACATGGCACAGTCCCGGCGGGGAGCATCACAACCAAATAGACTACATCATGGTCAAGAAACGCTTCAGATCAAGCATCAACATTGGCAGGACACGCACTGTTCCAGGAGCAGACATCGGAAGTGACCACGACCTCGTGATGATGTCTTTCCGGCTCCACTTGAAGAGAGTAAATACAGCAAATTGCACTAGACTGAAGTTCGACCTGGACAAACTGCAAGACCCGAAGGTGGCAGAACTATTTCAGGCCACAATTGGAGGGAAATTTGCACCACTGCTCATTTTGAGGGCTGGTGAAGTAGATGTCAACACCATGACTACCACCTTCAACTCAGCTGTGACAGATGCCGCCACTGAGATCCTTGGCAAGCACCGACCAAAGAAGAAGCCGTGGATCACACCTGAACTTTTGGACCTGTGTGATAAACGAAGAGAGATAAAAAAAAGAAAAAGAACACCTCACAGGGAGCTGATGTCTACCGAAAAATCAACAATGACATCAGAAAAGTCATGCGCACAGTAAAGGAGAACTGGATAGAAGCTCAATGCCAGGAAATAGAGAACAGTCTGAACAAGAACAACAGCAAGAAGGCCTACCAGACTGTGAAGCGGCTGACAAGTGTCAAACAGCCCAATGTCTCCACGATCCAAAGCAAGTCTGGCATATGGCTTACAGAAGAACAAGAAATCTTGGACAGATGGACAGAGTACTGCTCTGACCTTTACAACCATACACCAAATGGAGACCCATCAGTTCTAGCATGTCCCGAGAACAGAGAAGAAGAAGAAATCCTCCCAATTCTCCGGGAAGAAGTTGAGGCAGCAGTGCAATCGCTAAAGAAAGGGAAGTCAGCGGGAGTGGACAACGTACCCGCGGAACTGCTACGAGCAGGAGGAGAAGCGATGATTGTTGCCCTCACCATTATCTGTAACAAGATCTGGCAGATTGGGGAGTGGCCTATACCATGGACCCAGTCGCTTGTCATCACTCTTCCCAAAAAAGGTAACCTTCAGGAGTGTGAAAATTACCTCACCATCAGCCTCATCAGCCATCCCTGCACGGTCCTCCTGAAAATAATACTCAACAGGTTGAAACCCCAAGCTGAACAAATCATAGCTGAAGAACAAGCAGGATTCAGGGCAGAGCGAAGTACCACTGAACAGATTTTCAACCTCAGAATAATCTGTGAGAAATACCTACAGCACCAACAACATCTATATCATGTGTTCATAGACTTCAAGAAGGCGTTTGACCGAGTCTGGCATGCAGCACTATGGGCAACAATGAAAGTGTACAACATCAGCACTAAAATTATTGAAGTCATCAAAAGCTTGTATGATAAGACTACCAGTGCAGTCCTCCACAACAGCACCATCAGGAACTGGTTCAGAACAACAATCGGTGTGCGTCAAGGATGCCTACTCTCTCCAACACTCTTTAACATCTTCCTAGAGCGCATCATGTCAGATGCTCTTGCAGATCATGAAGGCACAGTCAGCATAGGGGGTAGAGCAATCTCCAACCTTCGTTTTGCGGATGACATTGATGGATTGGCTGGAGAGGAACAAGAACTTGAACAGCTGGTACAGAGGCTTGACACCACCTCCAGAGCTTATGGAATGGAAATAAGTGCAGAGAAGACCAAAATGATGACCACCAACACCAATGGCATCAACACGGACATCAAAGTCCAAGGCCAATCCCTCAATACAGTGCATAGCTTCAAATATTTGTATCAGACAATGGGTCCCGACAGGAAGTCCTCTCCAGGATCGCACAAACAACTGCTGCCCTGACAAGGTTGAAGCCCATTTGGAAAGGCAGGACCATCAGTCTACATTCCAAAGTAAGACTGCTGCGCTCCCTTGTCATCTCCATCTGCCTATATGCTTGCGAAGCATGGACCCTCACAGCAGATCTTCAACGAAGAATACAAAGCATGGAGATGAGGTGCTACAGAAGACTTCTGGGCATTTCTTATACCCAACACATCACCAACGACGAAGTCCGACAGACCATCACACAAGCCATTGGACAACACGATGACCTGCTCACAGTGGTGAAGAAACGGAAACTCCGATGGTATGGCCTCGTCACCAGATCATCAGGCCTTGCAAAGACTATTCTGCAAGGCACAGTGCAAGGAGGTAGAAGAAGAGGGAGACCGAAAAAGAGGTGGGAGGACAACATTCGAGAATGGACTGGTTTGACACTGAGCGAAGCCATCAGGGCTGCTGAGGACAGAGAAAGATGAAGTATACTGGTTAAACGATCATCTGTGGTGCCCCTACAACCTCCGGGTTACGGGACAGGATAGGATAGGATAGGATAATTACCCCCACCCCTCCCCCTCCGCGGCTTTCTCCGCTTATATTTACTGTAGGAGTTCAGTGATTAGATTAACGTCCCCGGACACAGTGCGTATAATAGGGGACAATAGTAGTAGTAGTAGTAGTATTGAGGATTTGTATAGCGCACTTATCTCGCCGTACTTGACCAGATCTAACTCAAACCTCCCAAGACGCGCACCTGCAGCCTTTGGGCGCATGTTCTGACAATCATTGAATGAACACTGAACCACCAGAGCTATTTTACTGCTAACATGGACCGTATATAGCACAGATAAGAGGTGGTCTCCATGAGACCATTCCTTTGATATATCACAACACCTATTTTGACCCCTATTTATGCCTTTTACAACTTTGCTGTGCCACAGCGCTATAACCACTGTGCCACTGTGTGGCCTACGTTGCTCAAATGGACAGCAAAAGCGTAGAACCACTATTATACCAGTTTATAAGGAAAGAAGAGCGTGTAATATGCTACAGATCACACAAGTACACACACACTGGCAAGAGATTGGAAAGATCAAAGGGAATGTGACGTAAGCAGCCCCGAAACTTTGCAAAGTTAGGAGTTTTGAAACAGAGGCCGCACCGGGTGAGATTAGTTGGGCAAACCAAAACCTGCTTTATTATTTTGAAATATCTGTTTGCTTCACCTACGGGGATGGTATTTGGGATGTATTATACAATATATCATATGCCAAAACAGATGGTGTTTAAAAAACACATCACATCTGGGGGTGGGGGGCCCCAACGATGCCCAAACAGATGTTGTTTAAAAAACACATCACATCTGTGGGGTGGGGGGGTGGGGGGAGGTGAGGGGCCCCCCCAACGACCCTATATATATAGTATAGCATCTGGCAAGACAGATGGTGTTTAAAAATTCCATCACCTTTGTTGGGGGGGTGGGGTGGGGTAGGGGGCCCCCAACGACCCTATATGTATAGTATAGCATATGCCAAGACAGATGGTGGTTAAAAACACATCACCTCGGTGGGGGGGAAGGGGGGCCCCCATGGGGTGGGTGATAGGATAAGACCCCCCGAGTTATGGTATGGTTGATGGGATAGCTTTCCCTAATGCTGCTGCCGCGTACCCCCAAAAAACAAGAAAACAACCCCAACGATCTGCGAGTTATGGGATTGGTGATAGAAAAACTTTAAGAAATAGATATACCAATGTTTGCACTTACCCGCCAGTTGCAAAGGAAATTGATGTCGTCATTACAGTAAGAGAGCGCTGATGCAACTGTTGCATCATCATAATTATTAGCCAGCGCTCTCTCTTCTGTATTTGTGGTGAACACACAAATCTTTTCAAAGACACACACTTTGTGTGTGGAGAAACAGAAGTTTGGTACATAATGAGAATATGCGGTATTTATTCGAATTTATTCTTTTTATAGCGAAAGGACTCGATAAAACCATTTTCGAAATGAGGACGCACTTTTGGGTCCCCAGTTCGATTTAGGTCCCCATTTGAAAGGTGTGCTTACACATGAAGGTCCTCAATTTGTACCATTTGTAGACACACACATACACACACACACACACACACTTGATTCTGAAGAAACATTTTGGCCATTAATAATTCATATCACTATTCAAAATTATGTGGCATATGACCCCGCGTCCACTGCGTGGAAAACAATAATACACACAAGTATTAATTTTGTCTTCTAAAGGAACATACGCTGTAAAACAAAGTACATGTATTAAAACCTTATTTTAAAAAAAATTCTCTTCTGTGAATCTACACACACAAACACACATTTGATTCCCAAGATACAGTTTGACCATTATTATGTACATCACATGGCTTACTTTACTACAGGCCTACTCAACGCGCAACTGGAGTCTGGGACTGGAGGCCTACTTTGTCTATGTAGATTACATTAGTGTGAGACTTTTCTTTAACACATCATGAAATTAAATTTAAGTTTACTTGTTTATAAGCTTGTAGAAGGCATATTTTATTATATATTTCTTTCAATTTAGGTGATTTTTATTTAATTTTTATCATGGGCTAGTGCTTAACTCCCTCTAAGTTGAGTGCAGTAAATACACTAATATGTGACTGAAAGTAAATAATTATACATGGAAGGATACCAAAATATCTGTAAAATTTCTTTGAAGACTCAAAGAAAAAAACAACCCACCCTATCCCTCCTGTGAGCCGATACATACTTATTTGCTCAAAGCCGAAGCAGTGCTCCCTTGTTTCATACTCATATAGAGTGATACAAATAATACAAAGAACAGCAAGTAGTTATAGTCAAAAACAAGAACTACACAATTAACACTAACCTGTGTGGTAAGCACAATCATTATTAGGACAGTTTCAGTCGCTTGAGGGAGGGCTCTTTTGTTGATTTATAGCCTGTTTTACACCCGTAAACACAACATTTTCTCCCCATCTTTGGCGTTCAAACAACACGTTCAAAATAATGTACTTCTCGTCACCTACGCAATCGATGTGTGTTGGTAATAGTTTCACTGCAAGTAAATAATTATACATGGAAGGATACCAAAGTATCTGTAAAATTTCTTTGAAGACTCAAAGAAAAAAACAACCCACCCTATCCCTCCTGTGAGCCGATACATACTTATTTGCTCAAAGCCGAAGCAGTGCTCCCTTGTTTTATACTCATAGAGAGTGATACAAATAATACAAAGAACAGCAAGTAGTTATAGTCAAAAACAAGAACTACACAATTAACACTAACCTGTGTGGTAAGCACAATCATTATTAGGACAGTTTCAGTCGCTTGAGGGAGGGCTCTTTTGTTGATTTATAGCCTGTTTTACACCCGTAAACACAACATTTTCTCCCCATCTTTGGCGCTCAAACAACACGTTCAAAATAATGTACTTCTCGTCACCTACGCAATCGATGTGTGTTGGTAATAGTTTCACTGCTGACTGGAGACAGAGGCAGGCAAAAGTCGGCCTCCAGTCTACAATCGCGCGTTACGTTGAGTAGGCCTGTAGTAAAGTAAGCTATGGTACATCACTATTTAAAAAAATGTAGCACATGGCCCCGCATCCACTGTGTTTTAAAACATAGTGTTTACAAATCAATAAACACACTAGCTTATAAAAGTCCAGCTGTGCTAAATAGCATGAGTACACGTAGCAATTGAACAGTAACTTTACTGTAGACGAATCGATCGGTTCAAGATACATTGTTTACAAATTATATTTTGCGGCACTCACCTTTTGGGATCCTTCGGAAACCTGAAGAATGACAGTTTAGGACACTTGAATCTGTTATTCGTACAGTTCATTGCACTGCAGTGAATGCCATATTTGCGTTTTTTCGCATGATTGCAACCTCCTCCAGCTTCAATGTCGGCCATTTTCCTAATGCTAGCCGGCTAGCAGAGTCTCTTACTTGCCGCTTGTGGGCGCTGGGTACTTTCGATTTTGCACACTTTTGAGTTATGCACCTTCTTTGTGAAGCTGTACATTCTTTGGTAACAGTCACTTACAAAACCATTGCATTGTACTTCGCATTTGATGTTGAAATTGCTTGAGATGTGTTTGTTTCGTACAGTATTCGCGTCTTCAGTATTAAACTCAACTCCCCCCCCCCCCCCCCCAAAAAAAAAAAAAAAAAAAACCTGCAGAAAATGACCTCATTATTATCATCAACATTATCGTCGTCGTTGCCATCTTGACCATCATCATCGTCATTTTCTTTGTCTCGCTTTTCTCCTGGCGATTTTAAAAACGTTTGCACTTTGTATCATTCATGGACTAGATCGTACTGCAAAACTGAGACTAGCCGAAGCAAGCGATCGCTTCTCCGCGAGGTACTCGACAAATCTCAGCTACGCTATATGAGACTAGATGTCATAGGAAGGGAGGTAAGGGGGGGGGGTCCCAAAGAGAAAGGCATTGACTCAGTTCACCAGGGTGCAGGAGAGCGTAGGTGCTGTCTTGCAGGCAGGATGCCAGAAAGGGAAAACCGATGCGGCAGATTCGGGTGACCGGGGCCAGATGGCGTCGGGACACAACACAACAAACATGGCTGCCCCCCTGTCAAGAAGGCCCGCTTATCTGCCCCACGCTAAACGTCTCAGGTGATCTGCCTAGCTCGCTAGGAGGCGTCGCAATCAGGGGAGATCAGGCTTGGAGGGATCGTTGAACAAACTAACAGCTAGTTGCGGGAGTCAGGTTTGTCGACCCTGTATGAATGAGGGGGTTCATCGCGGAGTTCATCTCCACAACAAGGCAGTGGTTGTTTTGTTGTGTGTTCTTTGTTGTAGTTAGCGGCACCCTTGAACCTAGAACTCAGGACAAGAAAAAGAATGTTAGGTTGTATTGGATTGTTCAAAAACGGGTTAACGGATATAACCCATAATTCCAGTAAGGTTACACTATTTAAAAATAAAAGTAATCGCAATAGTTGATTTGATCCCGATTGTTTTAAACTAAAAACGCCGAACTGATGACTGACTATTCAGATTCAGATACTGTATTGCCAAGTTACACACAATACACAAGGAATACATTTCAACGTGTGGCACATATACAACATTTCATAAATATATTACAGTCACATGGCAACATTAAGCTTGCGACAACAAAAAATAATTTAAAAAAAGAACTAGTTAAAGAACAGAAGCAGCAACAACAACAACAAAAAAGACACAGACAACGAAAGAACAAAGACATCACACGTAAAGAAATACAAAGAACATGTAATAAACTACAGTTAACGAAAGACAAGGACAGTACGAAATCACTCCCGAGCTAATCCACCTGACGCCAGATGCCATCAAGAAACTCCAATAACTTCCGTGTTGCCAGGAAGATTCTCGTGGTTTTGCCAACAGCAGCAAGAATCACATTGGCATTTGCTTGCGACTGTATTGAAAACCACTGGAAAGGCTTTAAAAAAACCAAAAAAAAAAAACAACAAAAAACACCATAACAATGCCAACATTGAGAATGTCGTAATGGCCATCTGTGTTTTTATGAACCGTCTGGGATTCTCATGTCAATGATTACTATGCAAATGGAATTGTGACGAAAACTGTCAGTGTTTTTCCTTTCATTTTTTTTCTTCCAATCTTTTCGGCGGGTGTCTTATGAGGTCTGGTGTTGTTTTTATTTTATTTATTGCATTGCATTATATGTTTAGGAAATTTACCCCCACACCAATCGCAATAATACACATGGCAGCTTTGTGTATTTTTCCTACCATTTTATTTTCTTGAAGTGTGTTCTTGTAGGACGACTAGTGCCACTGGCTAAACGAATAAATGAAGTAAGATCCAACAACCAGCCAACCGATTTCCTAATCAACAAACAAACTCGCTAATAACATATCAATCAACAAAGCAACTAACGTAAACCGACTGGCTGATTGATTGAATGACTAACCAATGCATGATCTATCGTGGTACGTTGACTCAAAGAGAATAAGTATTGTTCGGTATTAGTGCATGATAGTCTATTGATAGTGTATTACTATCAGTATTAGTCATTTCGATTTTCTTCCAACCACGTTAGCCAAAAGCTTTCGCTGCCCGCCAGACTGATCACAGTTTTTGTCCCACTCTGGTTAATTTGTTTCTGTCGGCGCGATCCTATGATTGTGGTCACCTGATCCGGCTTGCAAGCGATCCGGCAGTCCAGCAAGTGGTCAGGCAGGTCCGAGCTGTCGTGAGGTGGACACGGCTCCAGGGTTTAGCTTGATTAATTAGCTTTTTTTCCATGCTCCCTGGCCAGTGTTGCTGTCCTCTTTTTGAGTGTTCGTTTGGGTGATGCAGTGTATTCACTAAATTCAGCCTTGTGCATACTGGCTTTCGATGGTCAACGCCTTCGGTATTTCTTTTTTGAGCCGGAAAGCGCGCTATATAAAGAGCAGTCATCCCTTTCCTAATCTTGAAAACAAAATTAGTTTGCCTGTGCTGAAAAAAACGAACATGGCAATTTGATCGTCTGATCTAAAAGATATGAGCTGTCTGCCATTTTGTTGCGTCTACGCTTTTTACTATAAAGTGCTCGTAGTACAAATCTGACCTGTCGCATATTGAATATGCCCGATAATGATCTATCCTATCCTATCATATCCCATAACGCGGATGTCGTAGGGGCACCACAGATGATCATTTAACCAGCGTACTCCATCTTTACAATGATCTCAAAGAATATTATTATTTATCAGACTGTATTATTTTCATTGGAAACACATATGGAAGAGAGGGAAGTCTATAGCTGCTGTATCTGTCTGTATAGTCTGAATGTGAACCAGCTAGATGGCTGAGCTGAGCTGAACCTGACTTGTAGTCAGGGATACAAATCATGGTAATTCTTCTCTGTTTTCTTGTCACTAAGAATGATACATCGACAGGAAAGTACCACCAGTCCTCTTTATTTTTTTTTCTTCTTAAGATTGATGAACCATCTTAGGCCCTCTCTGGATCCTTCACATCAACAACCGCCTTCTACACGATCTCTTTCTTACCTTCATTCATCTTTATAAAACCTCTTAAAGTCCGTCCCCCAACCTCTCCCCCACCCACTAAGAAATGCGATTGGTATGTTCCATGGAGATGTGTGTGTGAAAGGTGTGAGTGTGTTCATGTAAGATATGTTCTTTCTATTCATACAAATCAGTGTATTCCTTTATCACTTTATGCTATTACTATTATTTGTTCATATGTACATTTTAAGTCTTTGTTTTGTAAATGGAAACGTAGTCGCTGTTCTTGTGTGAATATATTTATTCGATGTTTAGCTTGAGTCTGCTTCCCCCCCCGCACACACCTCCATCTCCCCTCTGTGTGTGTGTCAGTGTGTGTTGTGTATGTGTTTGTGTGTGGTGTTGGTGTGTGTGTGCGTGTGTGTGTGCATGTGATTATTGTACATGTATGTTATAAACGACACGCTAAATGTTTACTCTATTTCTTGTTCATAAGATTTCTTAACTTGACTATCTCATGAAAAGCGTCACCAGGACAGCTAGTAATCTTTCTTATAGGGAGATTGCTAAATACATCTTGCATGTACACTGCCCAGAAACGCTCACCTGATGTAGGCTAAAAGAATACTACGCATGCATAAAGTTGGTTTAAACATAATTTTATTCAACAAACCAGGTAATACAAGGCAAAACATCAGGGCGCACAGAAGCACAAGTCCTAAATGAGTGCTACCCAAACAATAAATAATGTATCCAAAATATCACAGGCGGACGATGCATGAAGTTCAAGCACTTTAAAATTATACGTTATTAATAGTTCATGCTGCCTAGCTACAAAATGCATACTGTAGACGTACTTTGCACATTTCAACTATATAAGCGCTAATATCTCAATATTAGCTTGGAGGTGATAGACAAGGGGCCTGATATTACCTTGACATCTCTTACCTAGCTAAAACGGGTAAAATCCCACTTTAAAGAAGCGCAGATCCTCCGCCGTTGGCACATCAAAGAAGAGCCAAAAGTTGTGAGGGGCAAAGTTAATCCTGGATCTGCACACGTGTCTACAGTTTGAACAACCACCCGATACCCTTCAACTCCACCAGGCTTCAGCTCCACGCTCAATTTTCTCATTTCGCGCCATTCGTGTTGTTCACTTTACTCTTCCGTGTTTATTCATTCGCAATTAGGCTCCGTTTTATTTTATTATGGCGTCTGTTTTCCGCCTTGTTTGACATTTGGCTTAACAACAAGACTAGAAAATTGCGTCCGTTTTTTGTTTGTTTATTTGTTCTTTTATTTTTTTTTAATGTAGGCAGGTATTACATGTAGATATTTATGTGCACGTAACAATAACAATTGATGGGGAAAAAATTAAAACTATTTGAATCTCCATTTTGCTTTTGCTAACAAGGTTATATTTAATGTGTATTTCATTGGTGTTGTGGGTGTGGCCATCAAACGACACATGCAGAAAGAAACGAGCGCACAAATAATACGCAAGACACACTCCACCCAGCTGTGATTGGGTGCCTGGCTCTGTTTGCACCCGGGGAAGGTAAGGCAGCGAGTGAGCGGAAATGGACGCGGCTTTCATCAAGCTGTCCCAGAGAAAAGAGAGATACCGAGCGCTTCTCTCCTCAACGACTCAAAGGTCACGATAACACTGTTACCTTTACCGTACAGTTTCTAGAGGCACGTTTATTTGGGTATTACAAATGCAAACGCTGTTTATTGATGTTTCGAATGAGATGTAGTTAACAGAGACCTAACAGGCGGGTTCGACTTCTGTCTATGCAATTCCTAGGGAGCGGAAGACTCTTTTGAATCATTGATGAAGTCGAACCTTTGAGATTCGCAATCACATTTTAACACTTTCAAGCGTAGAATTCATAAAACGGAATTTTCACGATGATTTCGGAGGAAAAGTAGCTTAGTTGAGCAAGACCTATGCGGTTTGGACTTCATGCTGTCCAATCCCTATGGGAAGCGGAAATACATGTTTGAAATCATTGATGAAGTTTGAACTATTGTGCATCCATGACTGTCCAGCAACCCTCTCAGACTCTTGATACTCAGCTGTGATGTGTTCATTGTGATTTCGTAGGAGAGTAAAGAGGGACCTGGACGGTTTTGACTTTTCTCTCTGCTAAATCCGTAGGGAGCCGAATTCGCGTTTGAATCATTGATGAAGTCTGAACGTACTAGGGCTGTCTTAGATACTAGCCATCGCATTACGGAAGTGACGTTGCGTATCTAAAAATAAGTTTTCGAGGAAACCCGGCCCTTGGATACACAAAAATCAAGGAAGGTAATTCATTCCTTTCGCCCTTAGAGACTGTAAACAAACACACCCTGTAGAGAGAGCTAAAATATAAGACAAAAACAAAAAAGAGGAAAATGAAGTTGTAAAAAAAAAGAAACTGTATGAAATGGAGAGTATAATATAAGTCTGCTGTATAACATGGAGAGAGTAATATAAGTCTACTGTATGAAATGGTGAGTATAATATAAGTAAATCTACTGTATGAAATGGTGAGGATAATATAAATCTACTGTATGAAATGGAGAGTATAATATAAGTCTACTGTATGAAATGGGGAGTATAATATAAGTCTACTGTACGAAATGGAGAGTATAATATAAGTCTGCTGTATGAAATAGTGAGTATAATATAAGTCTGCTGTATGAAATGGTGAGTATAAAGTCTACTGTACGAAATGGAGAGTATAATTTAAGTCTAATGTATAAAATGGAATTTATAATATAAGTCTACTGTATGAAATGGAGAGTATCATATAAATGTACTGTATGAACTGGAGTCTTCTGTATGAAATGAAATGAAATGAAATGAAAGCCTTCTGTATGAAATGGAGAGTATAATATAAAAGTATACTGTATGAAATGGAGAGTTTAATAAAAGTGTGCTGTATAAAGTGGTGAGTATAAAATAAGTCTGCTGTATAAAATGGTGAGTATAATATAAGTCTTCTGTATAAAATGGAGAGAATAATAAAAGTCTACTGTATGAAATAGTGAGTATAATATAAGTCTACTGTATGAAATAGAGAGTATAATATAAGTCTGCTGTATGAAATGGTAAGTATAATATAAGTCTACTGTATGAAATGGAGAGTATAATATAAATCTGCTGTATGAAATGGTGAGTATAAAATAAGTCTACTGTATGAAATGGAGAGTATAATATACTTCTACTGTATGAAATGGAGAGTATAATAAAAGTGTGCTGTGTGAAATGGTGAGTATAAAATAAGTCTACTGTATGAAATGGAGAGTATAATATAAGTCTACTGTATGAAATGCAGAGTATAATAAAAGTGTGTTGTATGAAATGGTCAGTATAATATAAGTCTACTGTATGAAATGGAGAGTATAATAAAAGTGTGCTGTATGAAATGGCAAGTATAAAATAAGTCTGCTGTATGAAATGGTGAGTATAATAAAAGTCTACTGTATAAAATGGAGAGTATAATAAAAGTGTGCCGTATGAAATGGTGAGTATAATAAAAGTCTACTGTATGAATGGAGAGTATAATAAAAGTGTGCTTTATGAACTGGTGAGTATAAAATAAATCTGCTGTATGAAATGGTGAGTATAATAAAAGTCTACTGTATGAAATGGAGAGTATAATAACAGTTTGCTGTATGAAATGGTGAGTATAAAATAAGTCTGCTGTATGAAATGGTGAGTATAATATAATTCTACTGTATGAAATGGAGAGTATAATAAAAGTGTTATGTATAAAATGGTCAATATAATATAATTCTACTGTATGAAATGGAGAGTATAACAAAAGTGTGCTGTATGAAATGGTGATTATAAAATAAGTCTGCTGTATTGCATTACATTACATTATTATTGCTTTAGGTCCAGCGGACTCTTCCGAGCCAAATCAGGACCGGACAACCCCTGATCCACATAAAAGATCTGCTGAAACAACCCTAGTGGTAAAACCGAAAGCTCTCCACCAGCCAGTCACTTTAAAATAAAGATGCAGGGGATGGCTGAGGCTTCACCCCAACTTATCGAACCCCTGTTTAAAAAACAAAATAGAATACAAACATCATTATTAATTATCAACAAAACACATACATATAAAATGCCTACATTGCTAAATAATAACATCATAGGAAGCCCTAGTGACCACCTAGCAGAAAGCATCCAATATTCCCAAGCTGATCCAACAGACCTCATACACAAATAAGGAGTCTTGTCCCGGAAGAGTTTTCAAGAAAAAAGGTAGGAGACTGGTCTAGCAAAGAAGACGATAGTATAGCAGATTGATAGAACAGAGCAGGAATGAGAAAGAGCAAATGAGAAAGACAGCGACAGTGGGAATTTAAAGCACTAAATTTCCAGAAAGTGGGGATACTATTTATACTGAAACCCCCGGCACCCCAACGGGGGTAGTCTGCTGTATGAAATGGTGAGTATAATATAAGTCTACTGTATGAAATAGAGAGTACAATAAAAGTGTGCTGTATGAAATGGAGAGTATAACATATGTCTACTCTATGAAATGGAGAATATAATAAAGGTGTGCTGTATGAAATGGTCAGTATAATATAAGTCTACTGTATGAAATGGAGAGTATAATAAAAGTCTGCTGTATGAAATGGTGAGTATAATATAAGTCTACTGTATGAAATGGTCAGTATAATAAAAGTCTACTGTATGAAATGGAGAGTATACTAAAAGTGTGCTGTATGAAATGGTCAGTATAATATAAGTCTACTGTATGAAATGGAGAGTATACTAAAAGTGTGCTGTATGAAATGGTGAGTATAAAATAAGTCTGCTGTATGAAATGGTGAGTATAATAAAAGTCTACTGTATGAAATGGAGAGTATAATAAAAGTGTGCCATATGAAATGGTGAGTATAATATATGTCTACTGTATGAAATGGAGAGTATAATAAAAGTGTGCTGTATGAACTGGAGAGTATAAAATAAGTCTGCTGTATGAAATGGTGAGTATAATAAAAGTACTGTATGAAATGGAGAGTATAATAACAATTTGCTGTATGAAGTGGTGAGTATAAAATAAGTCTGCTGTATGAAATGGTGAGTATAATATAATTCTACTGTATGAAATGGAGAGTATAATAAAAGTGTTCTGTATGAAATGGTCAATATAATATAAGTCTACTGTATGAAACCACAACAAGCAAAGTGATCTGTTGTATTTGTAGCCGGTGGTCACACTGGCCAGAATGTGCTGGCCAAGACCAAGAAACCCCCCCAAAAATTAAAAAAAACACATGACTTTATGTGCCTGATACGCAGGGCACAGTACTTGTAGATTTTTTTGTGTTGTGTCTGTGGTGGCTTTTTTTTGTGTGTGAGTGGGGTTGGGTGTGGCAGTGTTGGTTAACAGTTATTTAACACTAGATATTTCATGATTATCTAGTTTCTGCTATACTCTAAGTGCATTTTTTAACATTATTATTATTATTTGGTCACAATGTCTTGTAGGAGACCCGTTTGATGCTCACCACATCATGTAGCAGAATTGTATGGTACTTGCCATATCATGCAGTAGATTAGTATGCTCCACGCCATCCCGCGTAGCAGTCCTGTATGGTCCTCACAACATCATGTTTAATAATTGCTTGGTCTTAGCCATCTTACATTAGGCTACATTATTAATTATTGGTAATAATTACCTAACTACAAGCATTCATGGCCTAGTTAATAATAATAATAATAATAATAATAATAATAATAATAATAATAATAATACAGGATGCTAATAAAGTCTCAAATTAAGGGCTAGGAATTCCCAGTTTAAATTCCCATATGTGGTGGAATTTTCCAACACAGATCAGTCTGTACTCAGGGTAGATCAAGGTGTTATGCACCCAATGAGAGGTAGTTTCCAATAACCAACTGGTTCCCCTGGTGCACAAAATATTGTTACTGGGTGGGACAATGCCTGTGATGGGAAAGGTATTCCTGTGTAGGAGCATTATAACATATCTAAGCATTGTGATATGTATTACAATGTTTTGCCCAAAAAAAACAACCACACGCACAATAATTTTATATGAAATACATCATAATAATTTAAAATACCTAATTTTTACGTACCTCATGTAGTCAGAGCACTTAGTTGCTGTACTAAGGGTTTCTGAGGTTGCATGCCAGAACCACTTGTAGAAATCTTTTTCTCAGCATGTACTTCACATATTTATACTCATGTATCAGTCTTGAGTAATGCTCACCATCTCATGTAACAGACCTATATAGTGATCACCATCTCATGTAACTGACTTAACTTAAGTTCACCATTTTATGTAACAGACCTATATTATGCTCAAGATCTCATGTTACACATTTATTCTGTTTCCCATCTCATATAACAGCCATATATTATGCTCACTGTCTGATGAATTAGACTTGTATTATGTTCACCATTCTCTGTAGCAGACCAATTTTTATGCTCACACATCATGTATCAGACTGGTATATTGTACTCGCCATATCATGTAGCAGACCTATAGGCTATAGTGTGCCCACCATCTCATGTAACATACTTATTTTATGTATGCCATCTCATGTAACAGACCCTAGGCCTACAATATGCTCACCATCTCATGTAACAGGCTTATTCTATGTTCCACATTTTACATAACAAACCGTCTGCCTTCTCTCTAAGCAGGTGACCGAGGCTAAAAAGTCTGGAAAAAAATCAACAAGTCTATGTAGACTAGAGGGAAAAATCAGAAAAAAAAATAGACAACCTTCCTCAACCTATCCTCAATGCAGCCCATCTACAGTTGAGACTGAATAGTGATCATGTACGGCCATACGGCTGTCGTTATTCTGCGTTCACTCTGGCATTGAGAAGCTGCATATGTGACAGGCCAAAAAGTCGTAAAAAAAATCAACAAGTCTATGTAGACTAGAGAGAAACAGCGGAAAATAATAGACAACCTCCCTCAACATATCTTCAATGCAGCCCATCTACAGTTGAGACTGATTTGTGACCATGTACGGCCATATGGCTGTTGTGGTAGCACGACCTTCTGAGTATTATATAAATGGATTAAATAAAGTTGTAATATTTAATGATCAGGGTTTTTGACGGCCCTTGAGCTAATTTTAAATAAATGCCTAATATTAGATATATTACTTTTAATTTTAACTGGATTTTATTATTTTATTATCCTGAGTTGTGTTAAATGGATACAATTGATTAGAACCCCTCTGGATAATTATAGGATATTTCTGGTTAGACTGGATGGTTATTAGGTTGGAAAGAATTAGACCATCATTCGACCATGATTCCGCTGATGATTAATTAGAGGCAAATTGTGCCTCCCTGAGTTAAAGTTTAAATGGCTAGAAATATTGCTATTAATTTAAACTGTGGTTTTATTAAGTATATTCTCTTTGGAGAACTGTTAATTATTTAAACAACCCAGAGTCTCTCCTTGTCAGACTTGGCTGCAGCAGGGTCAGATTTCTGACCTGCTGCTTGGCCTTGTATCCTATTATATACTTTTTTTAATTAAAAGAGAAAAAAAGGGAAAGAAAAAACCTTTTTAACCCTTTTAGAAAGAAATGGAAATAAAGGAGAGATAAAGGAATACTTCTTAATACCGATTTTTATAATTGCACTTGTCCTCATTGGAGTATTGTTCTTAATTAGTTTGCTAACCGGTAAAAGTGTTTTAGCTACCCTCTAGTGGGATACCAACTTGGTAATTTTAATCCTTATCTAGATCTTTTATCATTTTAATTTTATGATGACGCCTTGATCCCCCTGGACTAAATCCAGAGCTGTTATGGCCCGGCCTTAGGGGCTATTAAATCGGGATATTTTAACCAGAGAATTTATTCTTTCTTTTATTGTTCATAGGGCCGCTTGGTTTTGGCTTTTTGTTTGGTTGGTTTTTGTGTTGATTAATTGACCACATTATTGTGGCTAATAGTCTTGGTTGAGTTGATATTTATAATTTTTTCATTAATTTATTTTAATGAAAATATTTCCTAAATTATCATTCCCTTTTTAAATCCTTTTAAAATAAATTTTAAACATTTTTAGCATCTTAATAATAATAATAATGTTCGTCATTTATAGGGCGCCTTAGCCTAAGGATCAAGGCGCTGGCCGATACAGGATCTAACTCAAACCGTCCGAGACGCCCACCCGCAGCCTTTGGCGCATGGTATGACACCCGGACAACTGAGCACAATCCTGGGCAGCCAGGGATGGGGGAGAAGGACCAAGTGCATGCTGGGTGTGTTCTTGTTACCGGCACTCACCCGTCTAGGACATGAGCGTCAGGATCTTTAAAGTCCGTTATGATGGAATGTATGCGACACACAGACTAGACCTCGGTTTATACTCTCATCCGAAGGAGTAGGAAAACAGGAGTAAAGTGTCTTTCCCAGGGACACAACACAATGGCTCGGCCAGGGCTCGAACCCGGGACCTTCAGATCCTCAAGCCGAAGCACTACCATTAGACCACAGTGCCTCCCTACTCATTTTACTCATTTTATTTTGCACCTCCTCTGTCCAGACATGGGAAAGATTGGTATTTGGTCTTTTCTTTGACGTCCTAATGGGGTTTATTGACCCCCGTTTTTATTGTCCTTAACATATTTTATTATAGGACGTAAAGCTTCACTTATTCTGTAATATTTAACACTATTTATAATTTGTTTATGATCCTTTCTGGCTTTTAATTTCCTTCTCTCTTTCTTTCTCTCTGCCTGTCTCTAATCCATAAATGATTGTAAAAGAAAATTATAATAACAAAATCAGCAATATTAAATAATTATTTAAATTATTATATATATATATATATATATATATATATTATTATTATTTAATTATGCTAATATTATTATTATTATTATTATTATTATTATTATTATTATATTTTATGCTTTTTTAATTTTCCTGTGTGGCACGCTTACAAGCAGGCTTATAGTATAGTCACCATTGCATACAGCAGACTTGTATTATACTCTCCATTTCATACAGTAGACTTATATTATAATTACCATTTCATACTGTAGGCTTATATTATACTCACTATTACACACAGCATACATTTATTATACTCTCCATTTCATACAGTAGACTTATATTATACTCATCATTTCATACAGCAGATTCATATAAGGCTATACTCTCCATTTCATACAGTAGAATTTTATTATAGTTATACTCACCATTTCATACAGCAGACTTATTTTATAATCAATATTTCATACAGCACACTTTTATTATACTCTCCATTTCATACAGCCGATTTATATTATACTCTCCATTTCATACAGTAGACTTATGTTATACTCACCATTTCATACAGCACACCTTTATTATACTCTCCATTTCATACAGCACACTTTTATTATACTCTCCATTGCATACAATAGACTTATATTATACTCACCATTACATACAGCCGATTTATATTATACTCTCCATTTCATAGAGTAGACATATGTTATACTCACCATTTCATTCAGCACACTTTTATTATACTCACCATTTCATACAGCAGACTTATATTATACTCTCCATTTCATACAGCACACTCTTATTATACTCTCCATTTCATACAGTAGACTTATATTATACTCACCATTTCATACAGCAGACTTATTTTATACTCACCATTTCATACAGCACACTTTTATTATACTCTCCATTTCATACAGTAGAATTATATTATACTCACCATTTCATACAGCAGACTTATTTTATACCCACCATTTCATACAGCAAACTGTTATTATATTCTCCATTTCATACAGTAGACTTTTATTATACTCACCATTTCATACAGCAGACTTATTTTATACTCACCAGTTCATACAGCACACTTTTATTATACTCTCCATTTCATACAGTGGACTTTTATTATACTCACCATTTCATACGGCACACTTTTATTATACTCTCCATTTCATACAGTATACTTTTATTATACTCACCATTTCATACAGCAGACTTATTTTATACTCACCATTTCATACAGCACACTTTTATTATACTCTCCATTTCATACAGTAGACTTATATTATACTCACCATTTCATACAGTAGAGTTAGATTATACTCACCATTTCATACAGCACACTTTTATTATACTCTCCATTTCATACAGTAGACTTTTATTATACTCTCCATTTCATACAGTTGACTTATATTATACTGACCATTTCATACAGCACACTTTTATTATATTCTCCATTTCATAGAGTAGACATATGTTATACTCACCATTTCATACAGCACACTTTTATTATACTCTCCATTTCATACAGTAGAAGTATATTATACTCTTCATTTCATACAGTAGACTTATTTTATACTCACCATTTCATACAGCAGATTTATATTATACTCTCCATTTCATACAGTAGAGTTATATTATACTTACCATTTCATACAGCAGACTTATATTATACTCTCTATTTCATACTGTAGACTTATATTATACTCACTATTTCATACAGTAGACTTTTATTATTCTCTCCATTTTATACAGAAGACTTATATTATACTTACCATTTTATGCAGCAGACTTATTTTATACTCACCACTTTATACAGCACACTTTTATTATACTCTCCATTTCGTACAGTATACTTTATATTATACTCTCCATTTCATACAGAAGGCTTTCATTTCATTTATTTCATTTCATGCTGAAGACTCCATTTTATACAGTAGATTTATATGATACTCTCCATTTCATACAGTAGACTTATATTATACATTCCATTTTATACATTAGACTTAAATTATACTCTCCATTTCGTACAGTAGACTTTATACTCACCATTTTATACAGCAGACTTATATTATACTCCCTATTTCATACAGCAGACTTATATTATTCTCTCCATTTCATACAGCAGACTTATATTTTACTCTCCATTTCGTACAGTAGACTTATATTATACTCACCATTTCATACAGTAGACTTATATTATACTCTCCATTTCATACAATAGATTTATATTATCCTCACCATTTCATACAGTAGACTTACTTATATTATACTCACCATTTCATACAGTAGACTTATAATATTATACTCTCCATTTTATACAGCAGACTTATATTATACTCTCCATTTCATACAGCTTTTTTTTATACAACTTCATTTTCATCTTTTTTGTTTTTGTCTTATATTTTAGCTCTCTCTACAGTGTGTGTTTGTTTACAGTCTCTAAGGGCGAAAGGAATGAATTACCTCCCTTGATTTTTATGTATCCAAGGGGTTTTCCGCGAAAACTTATTTTTAGATACGCAACGTCACTTCCGTAATGCGATGGCTAGTATCTAAGACAGCCCTTGACAGCCCGAACGTACTAGCAGTAATGGAATGCATTCAGACACGAAGCGTAGCGTTTTCTGTTGTGCTTAAAATTGACACATTGATTTTTTTTTTAAAGTCGATATTGTGTGTTGAAGCAAACAAATTTAAGCAAATATGCATTGTTCTAATGAAAAAATTACAGGAATTATAAAATGAAAAAGCTTACTATAATAATAATAATAATAATAATAATAATAATAATAATAATAATAATAATAATAATAATAATAATAATAATAATAATAATAATTATAATAATTATAATAATTATCATAATTGTTGTTGTTGATGATGATGATGATGATGATGATCTTCTTAAATGAAGAAATTGGCAAATTAGATATAACATCGTCAAGGCCATATACCAGCCTTTTGAGCTTAGAAAATATATCGATTTCCGCTTAATGATTTATACATTACTTTAAAACATCCTTAAACACTAATTACAAATGAGCTATAACCACTTTAACTGTTGCAATGAAACTGTGTAATCAGATAATTGTAATTACGTACTTAAGACTAAAAAATACGATTACGAGTCGCCACGTTACTCTATCTCCTACCATTAAAAATCCGTTTAGTCGTTTTCATTTTATTTTTTTGGTTTTTCTTTTCCTTTTGGGGATGGGGGTGTCACATTTTGATAATAAAATCTTCCTCTCATTTTTGTTGGCTTTTTTTATTTGCGTTATTTTCCACCTCTTATATTTGTCAGCTTTACTTGCAATCTTCTCTGATCATTTTCGGTTGTTGTTCTGGCTTATTAGAACTCATTTTTTGTCAGCTTTACTTATTTCTATTACCTGCATGCCAAGTGGGGTCTGTTTTGTGTTAAACCATGGTTGAGATGTTGTCAAGATAGATCTAGGCTTTCTGGCCTTCCTATGCCGAAGGTCGCGGGTTCGAACTCCGCGTGGTACGAGACTTTCCAGAACACGGAGGGTATTCTCCGAGTACTTTGGTTTCCTCTCACCCCCACTCACCCTCCCCCACCCCACCCCCCCCCCGTTTTATAATGGTATTAAATGCAGACAATCTACAAATTTAAAGAAATATAAAAGATATTTCTATTCCGACTTCTGTAATAACGATCTCCTCAGATCCCCGAGCTTTGAGATTTCTGTTGAAGAAAAAGCTCTTGATATAATCCTGGTTTGCTTTTTTGTTTAATTAAAAAAAATCAATATGTAATTTTACATCAACCAAGAAAACGAAAACACAAAAAGAAGAAGAACGCCTATACACTCACTCACTCACTCAGGGGACAGGGGAGAGGGAAGGAAGAAGAAAGAAATATTTAACTGCGTTACATAATTTTCCTGGTCTATGCTGTGAAAAAGATGTTTTGTATTTAAGTTTAATTAACAATAAGAAAAGTAATACTACACATAGCAAAAGAGAAAAGTATTTTTTTTAAATGTGTAGATAAGGGAAAGGCATTTTCGGTGAACAGTTTAACTAACTGTACATCATCCAGTTTAGAATAAATTCATGGTAAGTTCCAATAGACTTGACAATATGTTTTTCTATCAAGAACCGTTGTTGGAAAGTTGGAATGAAGTTGTTAATGTGAGATTATGTTGTTTAGCTTGGCAGTATGTATGTGGAATTTAGCAACTAACATAAACAAGTCAATAACTTACTTTATCTATAAGAACTAACAGTTGTGTCGCACTAAATTAGCACAATGATCAAAGTTTATCTTGACCTACGCTGTCAAATCCTACCAAAGCATTATCGTCCTTTCGCAGTTCCAAAACAAATGTTCAATAGTTTGTTCATAACGGTTGCAAAAGCTGCATACAGGCGAGGTGGTAAGTTTTCTTAAAAACAAGTAGCGTTGCGTCGGGATTAACCTGTGGATCAAACTAAACAGGAACCATCTTAAGCGTGAATCAGCAGTAGTTTTAACAGCATGTGAAAAACAACCCCTTGGGGTCATGAGCAATCTTGCCACTTGTTGTTTATCAGTTTATAGTCCCCTCTCTTCCCGTAAGGATTTTCAGAGAGGAGACTTCTGCACCCTTATGTCTTGCCACTGTAGATTGTTCTAACCTATAAAGGGAAAGGTGAAAGCCCCAGTTGAAAACCTGTCTTTCCTTCATAGGCATGACCGATTCACTGCGGCAACAGTACCCCCATTGGAGTTCCGGGGGTTTCAGTATAAATAGTATCCCCACTTTCTGGAAATTTAGTGCTTTAAATTCCCACTGTCGCTGTCTTCCTCATTTGCTCTTTCCCATTCCTTCTCTGTCTTATCACTCTGCTATACTATCTTCTTCTTCGCTAGATCAATGACCTACCTTTTTTCTTGAAAACTCTTCCTGGACAAGACTCCTTGTTTGTGTATGAGGTCTGTTGGATCAGCTTGGGAGTATTGGACGCTTTCTGCCGGGTGGTCACTAGGGCTTCCTATGATGTTATTATTTAGCAATATAGGCATTTTATATGCATGTGTTTTGTTGATAATTTCTAATGATGTTTGTATTCTATTTTGTTTTTGTAACCGGGGGTTCGATTAGTTGGGGTAAAGCCTCAGCCGTCCCCTGCGTGGGATGTCTTTATTGTAAAGTGACTGGCCGGTGGAGGGCATTCAGTTTTCCCACTAGGGTTGTTTCAGCCGATCTTTTATGCGGATCGGGGGTTGTCCGGTCCTGATTTGGCTCGGAAAAGTCCGCTGGACCTAAAGCAACAATGAATCAATCAATCAATCATGTGAAAAACATAATTAGTATTAATTTGGAGATTACAAATATTTGTCCATTTTTTAATACAATGTAAATGAGAGGATTATTTAATTAAACAGAGATAAATCTGTTTCGCACGAACTTTGCTAAGTGTTTCCATAAAAGAGGATCATAAATTAAATATTTTGGGTCAAACATCAAGGCAAGTTTATTCTCATACCTTTTTAAAGCTCGGACACCATCTTTAAATAGAAAAATGTTTGCTTGCACATTTGGATATTTTAGCTTTTGTTCAAATGTCAAGAAACCTCTTGGACCAAGCAAGTCCCCTATTTAATAGACCCCATTATCATACCTGTGTTTATTAAAGATGACATTTTGATCCCTACATAAATTTGTATTCCAATGAAAACATTCAGAAGCAAACTCATTATAGGAAGGAGTACATTCGTCATACAAGTTCTTCATATCATATCCTATCCTGTCCTATCCTATCCTATCCTATCCTATCCTATCCTATCCCGTAAATCTGAGGTCATTGGGGCACCACAGACCACCGTTTAACCAGCATACTCCATCTTTCTCTGTCCTCAGCAACCCTGATGTTTCGCTCAATGTCAAGCCAGTCCATTCTCGAATGTTGTCCTCCCACCTCTTTTTCGGCCTCACTCTTCTTCTACCTCCTTGCACTGTGCCTTGCAGGATGGTTTTTGGCAAGGCCTGATGATCTGATGATCATACCATTGGAGTTTCCGTTTCTTCACCACTTTGAGCAGGTCATCCTGTTGTCCAATGGCTTGTGTGATGGTCTGTCGGACTTCGTTATGTACGACACAAAAACATTATTTTTCTTCTTAAAATCACCCAGACCGATGCAGCTTAGTGAGATTAGATTTAAAGTTTCCAAAAAGTCATAAGTAATTTTTTGCATATGTCACAGATACAAAGAAGATAAAAACGATAAAAGGCAGCCATGTAGAATATATATTCAGACCAACTTATAAAATGAGAAAAAAACACCGGAAGGTGGAGTAGTATGGTAGAAATCTTGCATGCTTCACTCGCACAAACACTCACACTACACATAAAAGTCGGTCTCGGAGCCAATCCGGAGGAGCATTTGACGCTGTTGGACTAGGAGATGCCAAGTAGTCATCATCATCATCATCATCTGACTTGCCCTACTATAGCACATCAGTCCACGGTTTTAGTTTTAAATTGACATTTTTTAACAACCGTCAGTAAAGATATTTGTTGGCTTTATCTCTTCATATCACATCAATCTACCTTGCATGTTATACATGTATGTAGATCTACTAGCAATAATCATCAGAGAATTTGAGGGCAACAAACCTTCGTTCATTTTTTAAGATTGAGTAAGAAAAATCAAATATAAGATATTATTTATTGTAATAAGCAAACAAAACAACGAATAAATATAATATATTGGGACTTTATTTTATAGACAGTACTAAAAACTTTCTAGTTAATGTCCATTGTAATCGGAGTTGCTTTGATACCAAGTGAAATGCAATCTTTATTTAAGAAACAAAAGGGACTTTAATTTTTTTTTTTTTTTGTAAAGTAAAGACTATTGCAAAACTGCTTATACTTTTTTTTCTCATTAATTCCATAATTATATAAAAGACTAATGCGTGCATATTCTTGTATACCACTAGTAATAATAATAATAATAATAATAATAATAATAATAATAATAATAATAATAATAATATTATTATTATTATTATTATTATTATTATTATTATTATTATTATTATTATTATTATTATTATTATTATTATTATTATTATTATTATTATTATTTCTGATGTTTGCTCCGTCCTGGATAAAATAATTTTGCTGACTGTAACGAGAGAAAGAGAGAGAGAGAGAGAGGGAGAGAGAAAGAGTGAGAGAGAGAGAGAGAGAGAGAGAGAGAGAGAGAAAGAGTGAGAGAGAGAGAGTTTGACAATTTGACAATTTTGTTTTATTCGTGAACTTGGCCATTGGCACATATACAAAAAAAGGACGGTTGGAGGGGAGTTGAAAGGAAAAATGAATGAAGAAAAAGTTATATAGCGCCTAATCAAGGACAAAATCAATTTTTTTAGCTCTATGTTAAATACAGAGAGAGATAGAGAGTGAGAGAGAGAGAGGCGAGAGAGAGAGAGAGAGAGAGAGAGAGAGAGAGAGAGAGAGAGAGAGAGAAACAGAAAGAGAGACAGAGACAGAGAGAGAGAATGGTGGATGGAGCAGCAACGTCAAAAGTTGTTTGTGAAACACGTCCTTTGCTTGTAGTCGTTGTTCACGGTGTCTTTCACCTCAGCTGTCTTGACTTGAGTAGAAGAATGTCTTCTAAAATGTGGGCCTTGTTTTCATTCCTCGCCCTCTTCCATAGGCCGGGTATATTTAACATGGCCTACTTGCTAAACATGCAGATGTAAGTATTTCGGGTCGCTTTCTCTTCGGATTTTACACTGGTAATTCCATCCCAATGCGCATCGAAATTATCGCCACACTGATTAAGAAAATTAGCACACTGCGTAGATGAGATAGCCGAGGCCTATGTTCGTCCCACTAATAATACTAGTGAGTAGGTGACCTCAAGCCTCAGCTAGTCTCAGATGCGCAGTGTGAAAAAAATATTAGTCATAGCCAGAAGCACAATTGACAGTCAGTAAGCTTACTATAATCACAGCATCCTGGATCATAGATTCGATCTCTGACACATATACGTACCTAATTAAACAAACCCCAATGATATGGTCTAACGACACTCACTATATATATATATATATATATATAGTTAATAATAATATGTATAGTTAATAATTGTGACAACAAAAGATACTACCGACACAAGATTAAATGGAAGAAAAATTCAGCACTGGCGTATTTTGTACTATAGGAACTGCAATTAGTTGCACGTAAGATGAACTGAGAAGCGTCGAACAATTCCAAGACGCCGTTCAAACAGATGGTGAGCAGATCTGACACCAACAAATCTCACCGTGGGTTCCTTGAGATGCCCTGGCTCCATCATTTGCTTCTTCTCGCAGTCAGAGGTGGGGACAAGAAAATAGACAGGTACGGTATACTGCACGAGGCTACGGGACACAGAATGTTGTTTTTCTTCAACTACTCCTATCATCTTCACAATCACCCTTATTAGCAGTAACATCGTCGACATCGTCGTCGTCATCATCATCATCATCATCACCATCATCATCATCATCATCATCATCATCATCATCATCATCATCATCATCAATAACAATGATCAGTAACAATTGTAGCAGAAGCAGTTATCTGTTTAAGTTAGATCTTGTATATGCCAGCGCCTTAAGTAGCCCTCAAGCTGGCAAAGCGCTATATAAGAACTGTATATCCTATCCTATCCTATCCTGTCCCGTAACCCGAAGGTCGTAGGGGCACCACAGATGATCGTTTAACCAGCATACTCCATCTTTCTCTGTCCTCAGCAGCCCTGATGGCTCAGCACAAGAACTGTATAAATAAAATTAAATGTACACAAAAAACAATAATTGTTGGTCTCAAAAATAATTTGTACTTTCCTTAAAACGTTCATTAAACGCAACGAGGCATCAGTTCGTATTATAGTGATTATGGGCTTTTTTGTGTGTCGGTAATGACGGTTTGTTTTTTGTTTTTTGTTTTGTTTTTTATTGTTGTTTTTAAAATACAAATATCGTTACTGTTTTGCTTTCTTTTCAACTAGCCCTATATCCAAAGAGTTTATAATACTGATAGTCTTTGCTCTATCCATCTCTACCCATCCCTTGCTTTTCGGTTTTCCTATACACCGACTCTTTCGTTACGTCTCTGTTACCGACTCACTGCAGTAAAGGGAAGCAACACAGACTTTTGTTTCCACACTGTCAGCATTGTTAAACTTCCTTCGTAACAAGTCTCCGGCAATACTCCGCTCCTCCTTAGCAAGCTCCCAGCGTGAAACCCAAGAAGGCCTAGCTCAGGTGCAGCGTTGAAGTGAGGCAGAGGACTGACATCATCGGCTCTTTAGCGCTGAGATCACAACACAACAGTTGCCGCAACAACAGTAGCAAAAGCGAAAACGGCTGTGGCGACGGAGTAGAGTATGGAAGGCGGAAAGCATAAAATGTATGTGCAATTGCACGCGAAAATGCATACGCAATTGCATGCTCATCTAGGAGCTGATTGGTCGAAAACCTAAACACCAAGCTGCGCAAGCACAAATGCACACGCATTTGCACGCGCATTTACCTACGAGTCACATTAAAATTAGGAATGGAAAATGTTCTATATACCAAAATAATTTAATATAAATTGACAAATAATGTACAATGAAACCCTCGCCACCTACACCCTCCCCTGCCTTCGACCCTCCAAATTAAATGTTATAATAATTTATTTACATATTTTGTGGGTTGGAAAAAACATAGGAACATTCCTGTAGCTATCGTAGGAGTTATCTGTATTGTAGCCTTCAGTTTGTTAGATCTTAGATGTTCTGAAAATACTTATTTGAGTATTTATCATTTTAGGCCACGTTTGATCATTTTTCTAAGGAGAATGTAGTTCGGGCTGTGTGTTTAGTTTTATCTGGAAGTCTCAATCTAATCTTACTTTTCTAAGATTTAGTTTATATCACTGAACAATGCGTCATAGCTGACTTTTGACATCTAGAACTCTTTAAGCATAGATCTTCACTACAGCTTTGTATTGTTTCTTTTCCAGTTTTATAATCGCTATGTGTTTTCATTACTACGCTACGCTAAGTTTTTTTTTTTCAACTAGGCTAAGTTTTCATCACGGCGAATAAAAACGTTTGAGGACACTATATGTACACTTGTTGTTCTGTTGGACACAAAGTAAAGACAGAATAGTAAATATAATTTATTATAACATTTAATTTGTTGGTTGGAGGCATGGCCGCAGGGTGGGATGTGGATAACGAGGGTTTCATTGTAAATTATTTGTAAATTTATATTAAATTATTTTGGTACATAGAACGTATTTCTGAACATTTCCCATTCCTAGTTTTCATCTGACTCGTAGGTAAATGTGCGTGCAATTGCGTGTGCATTTGCGCAGTTTGGCGTTTAGCTTTTCGACCAATCAGATTACTGTAGATATCATCATCATCATCATTATTTTCAGTTTTGTGTTGATGTTACGGTTTCATTGCTTTGAGATTTTATATGCAGATGGACACTGCACGAAGAATTTCCTTGCAAGTGTTTGTGGGGGACAATAAAAGGTTCTGTATTCTGTATAGATGGGATTGCAATTGCGTGTGCATTTCGCGTGCAATTTAATTGCACGCGCATTTGACGCTTTCCGCGTTCCATAGTAGAGAAGCTTACTGGGTCGCAGTGTATAGATGCGTTTTGTTGCACTACGGAGAAAGAGAGTTTGCCTAAAGAAAAAATATAGACAAGACATGCTTATTTAGGCTAGAAGCAATCAGCATACCATCGCTAGGTAAAATTATCGGACGGGGGCCCCAGCGATAAATCTATAACCTTGGGCAAGACGACTGTGTAGGCTTAACCACGACCCGGTGTGACATCCTCACAGTTCCTAGTATCTTAGCTGGGCTGGGAGCGAATGGGAGCATTCTGATTGGTCGACGCGTTACAAAATTCGACGCATGCGCACAGTGCTATCATAGTCTTCGTAAGGGTTAGGGTTAGGGTTTGGGTTAGAGTTAAGAGTTTAGGGTTAGGGTTTGGGTTAGGGTTAGGGTTATGACGCCTAAGAACTTCGTGAAAAAGCCGGCCCGACATGACCTAGCGCATGCGCAAATGAGCTCGGATAAACTAGGATACCCGGAACTTGAAGGATGTGACACCGGGACTTCCAGTTAATTCATTTTACCCAGAGGGTACTGATTCGCGGACTTACCCACTGGGTACACTGATTCATGAGAACCACCCATATTGGGGATTGCTGCTAGGGTAAAATATAGGAACTGTTGGTGCTTTTGTTCTTGTTGTCGCTGTTTTGTTGTTGGTGTTGGTGTTGTTGTTGTTGTTGTTGTTGTTGTTGTTGTTTTAAATAAATAATAACACTGATGAGAATTATTGGAGTTGGTTTTCCCGCTGTCGATTGCTGTAATATTGAAGATGAATGGTGATTCTAGCATCATCATCATCATCATCATCATCATCATCATCATCATCATCATCATCATCATCATCATCATCATCATCATCATCATCATCATCATGCAGAGAAGAGGCGATAGATCTTTTAATATCATCCTTTATTCCCCGGAGGATAGCAACTGCTTCTTATAAGGATTGCTTATGACACGCAGATGCATGATTCGGACGTGCCTCCGAAAGTTCCTCGCCTGGCGACGGACATGAGCAACGCGATTGCAGGTGTGTCTGATTGGATGGCTCGTAACAAACTGAAGACGAACGAAAATAAAACCGAAGTCATTCAGATAGGATCCCAAAACAGCCTGGACAAAGTTCAAGGTCTAGATTCTTTAACAGTGTTAAAGTCCCAGGTTCCATTCGCGAAACAGGTAAGAAATCTAGGATTTTTCTTTGACTTCACGCTGTCGTTTGAACCTCACATCAATCAGCTTTGCAAAGTTCTTTACTTTTTGCTGCGCAGATTTGGTCAGATCCGCCAGTATATTTCCACAGATTTAGCTAAAAAGCAGTAATACAGTCTCCTCTCTGAAAATCCTTATCGGGAAGAAAGGGGACTA
>CM072511.1:102275741-102388241 GCA_036898135.1 Oncomelania hupensis | reverse complement strand
TGATTTGAGTGACAGGCAGAAAAGAAAACAGATCATAGCACAATGAAGTTATTGAATGCTATTTAATGAATAGGCCTACTTTTCATAACATATCCTATCCTATCCTATCCTATCCTATCCTATCCTATCCTATCCCATCCTTCGTTATAGGTCTGCTGTAAGCGTCCATGTTTCGCAAGCGTATAGGAAGATGGAAACGACAAGGGCGCGCAGCAGCCTTACCTTGGAGTATAGATTAATGGTCCTGTCTTTCTAAATGGGCTTCAATCTTGTCAGGGCAGTAGTTGTTTGTGATTCTGAGGTTGAAAATCTGCTCAGTGGTACTTTGCTCTGCACTGAATCTAGCATGTTCTTCAGCTATGATTTGTTCAGCTTGGGGTTTCAACCTGTTGAGTATTATTTTCAGGAGGACCTTGCTGGGAGAGCTGATGAGGCTGATGGTGCGGTAATTTTCACGCTCCTGCTGGTTACCCTTTTTGGGAAGAGTGATGACAAGTGACTGGCAGGTATAGGCTACTCCCCACTCTGCCAGAGTTACAGATAACGGTGAGGGTGTCAATCATCTTTTCTCCTCCTGCTTGAAGCAATTATGCAGGTATGTTGTCCACTCCTGCTGACTTCCCCTTCTTCAGCGATTGCACTGCTGCCTCAACTTCTTCTATGAGAATTGGGAGGATTTCTTCCTCTTCTCTGTTCTGGGGATATGCCAGAACTGATGAATCTCCGTTTGGTGTGTGTTTGTAAAGGTCAGAGCAGTACTCTGTCCATCTATCTAAGAATTTTTGTTTTTCTGTAAGGCATATGCCAGACGTGCTGTGGATCGTGGAGACATTGGGTTGTTTAACACTTGTCAGCCGCTTCACAGTCTGGTAGGTCTTTTTGCTGTTGTTCTTGTTTAGACTGTTCTCTATTTACTGGCATTGGTATTCTATCCAGTTCTCCTTTGCTGTGTGCATGCCTTGTCGGATGTTGTTGTTGTTGTTTTTTCGGTAGGCATCAGCTCCTTGTGAGATGTTCTTCTTCTTTTTCATCTCTCTTCGTTTGTTACACAAGTCCAAAGGTTCAGGCGTGATCCACGGTTTCTCCATTGGGCTGTGCTTACCAAGGATCTCCGTGGCAGCATCTGTCACAGCCGAGTTGAGGATGGTGGTCATGGTGTTGACATCTACTTCACCAGCTCCCAAAATGAGCAGTGGTGCAAATTAATTTTCCCTCCAATTGTGGCTTTAAATGTTTCTGCCACCTGCAGGTTTTGCAGTTTGTCCAGGTTGAACTTCTGTCTGGTGCACTTTGCTATGTTTTTAGTCCCTTTTAGTGGAGCCGGAAAGGCATCATCAGGAGATCGTGGTCATTTCCAATGTATGTTCCTGGAAAAGTGCGTATCCTGTAAATGTTGACGCTTGATCTGAAGTGTTTCTTGCCTGGCTGTGATGCTCCCCTCTGGGACTGTGCCAGGTCCATCGTCTGGATTTGATGTGGGTGTCACGTGGGGTTTATGGGCTCTGCACAATGGAATTATGGACCCTCACGTTTATTCGGTGGGAACTGCTAGTAAGTCACCCTATGAATTACTTTAATAAATTTATTTGTTTAGCTCATTCTGTGTTAAGGTTGGGGTACAGAAATAGATAGAAAAAATGGTAAAAGAATACTGTCACACTAGCTTTCACACGGCTATGAATCATATGTAGTCCAGCCACTTGATAACAGTTAAAATCACACATTTATTTCTTCTACTCTATACAAGGTTCTCTAAGTACTAATCTAACTTAAAAAGTCTCAGTCACTGCTAATAGTTCGATCGCTGATAGTCTAGTATAGGCAGCTGTTTTTCTTCCTCGGGCACTTGCTATAATATTTCATGTAGATTTGGACTACTGTGGTCCGTTTTACAGTTTCTGAAGAGTTGGACTACTGTGGTCCTGCTATGATCAGTTTAAGTGCACCTTCGGAGATTACACTTAACTTTCTGATGGTGCGGTCGAAGTCCTTCTGTGAGGTAGCTTCTGGTACACCTTTGTCGTTGTGTAGTTGGGTTCCCTTGCCACGCTGTGGGGTCTGACAGGGTGTTTCTTCGGGTAGCTCTTTCCGTCTTGTGCGGTAGAGTCTCCTCAACCAACTAGGCGTTTCTGTGGAGTGGGGTGCACAGGATAGCTCGCCTGCTCGTCTGTAATATAAGAGACGAAATTCTGCACAACCCTGAATAATCGGTTTGTGCAGAGCGTCTCACTGAAAGCCAAGTAGCCCTCAGTGATAGCTCCACATCTCTATACATAAGCGACGAACATTCTGCTACTTCCGGGTTCCACTGGAATCTCAACTCTAAATTCCTATACATACATAAATATCAATCGTGTCTAACTATACACATACAGAATTAATAATATTATAAACATTCAGTGGTACAGCCACTGGTCTGCAAACATACATATAAGTTCAACAACAGTGGTTCCGTACGGTATACAACATGGCGGCGCAACCGGTCGTGTTTCGCCACATGTTCGGCTGTTCCACGTGTTACGGCAAATTCGGATTAATAATTCACATTTATGCATAGCAAATTCTTCAAACATAATTTCAACAATAATACAAATATATCACGATGAAACAGAAGGGTGTTCATTTACCTGTTTGACAAGTTCAGGCCCGTTGTGACTTGAGAGAATTCTAAGATTTCAAAGTCCTGCTTCCTGGTCTATGAGTGTAGAGATTTCTCTAGCTGTGGAGATGTTGACTCTACCTCGTCTCACACACGACTGATTCAAACTGTGTTAAGATCTGACACAGTCAGAACTGCTCTACCCACTGAGCCTGCTCTGATTGGTTAAAACGGTCCGATTCAAAGCTCAAGTGCTGACTCACTGCGATGTGGGTGGCTCGCTCGCTGTGTGTGGTTTACTGTGTAATTTAATTGCTGCTGTGTAATAGTCTAACTTCTAAAGTTACAAAGACTACACATGGCTAAATAGTCAACAAGCAGAGTTAAAACTAGCCAATTCATGACAGGCTCCCTCAACTGAAAAAAGGCGATGACTACTGGATTCGACCTTTTTCTACTACAGAGCCTAGTTTAACACTGCACTATCCTAGGGTCCTATTTACAAACTAAGTAAGTTGCTCTACCTGAGCTGCAATGCTGTGCCAGGTAGCTATGGACACTAGTGACAGGGTATTACTGGGCGGGGACGAATTCTGGTGCTGTGGCCCTTAGTTGTGTTGGGTGGGCGACAGCTGCTGTGTCCTCCACGAGATGGCGACTGAGGTAGTCGGCTCCGTGGTTCTCTTTGCCGGGGATGTACTCGAGTTGGAATGAGTATGCTTGAAGGGTGAGTGCCCATCGCATCAGGCGAGAGTTCAAGGATTTGGAGGCTGCCAGGAACGATAGTGGTTGGTGGTCCACCTGAACTGTGAAGTGGGTCCCATACAGGTAGAGTTGGAATTTCTGTATGGCCCAGACTAGTCCAAGGCATTCTTTCTCCGACGTGGCGTAGTGGGTCTCGGCGGGTCTCAATTTTCTGCTGGCGTAGGCGACAGGGAATAGCGTCTCTGCATTCTTGGGGTCGCGCTGTAGCAGTACTGCTCCGAGGCCTAAGTCGCTTGCGTCGGTGCGAAGAACGAATGGCTGAGTCAAATCGGGTAGGTGGAGTACTGGCGCCGATGTCATTCTGTCCTTGAGTGTTTGGAATGCTGTCTCGCATTCGGCTGTCCATACGACTTTGTCCGGGGCGATTTTCCGGGTTCCATTTGTCAGTGGCACGGCGATGCTGTTGTAGTTGGGGATGAACTTCTGGTAGAAGCCGCAGAGTCCTAGAAACGACTGCACTTCCTTCTTGGTCTTGGGCCTAGGCGCGTCGAGTAGGCGTTTCACTGTCTTTTCTACCGGTCGCAGACTTCCTTGACTGATGGTGTGTCCCAGAAATTCTAGCTCTGTGAATCCAATCTGACATTTGGTGGGTCTTGCCGTCAATCCCGTGTCTCTGAGGCGGGCGAGTAGTTGTTGTAGGAGCGTGACATGTTCCTCCCACGTAGGTGTAGCGATGAGGATGTCGTCCATAAACGAGTGTAGGTGCTCGCTGCTCAGGGGTGCCAGGAGTTTTCGCATCATGGCGCTGAAGATGCTGGGTGCGTTGTGGAGTCCGAATGGAAGCACGTTGAATTCGAAGTGTCCTTCCATAGTGCTGAAAGCTAGGTACTTTCGGACTTGCGGTTGCACTGGTATCTGGTAGTATCCTTTGCTGAGGTCGATGCGTGAGAAGTACTTTGCTCGCTGTAGCTTGGCAAATAGGTCTGTCTGGTCCGGGAGTGGCTCTGGCTGGAACTGCGTTACCGCATTCAACAGTCTGAAGTCGATGCACAGTCGATGCTCTCCGTTGGGTTTTCGCAACAATACCGTGCCTGCGCTGTAGGGTGAAGTAGACTCTGAGATGATTCCGGCTGCCAGTAAGGTGTCTATCTCTTCCTTGATGGCTCGCTGCTGAGACAGTGGCATCGGGTAGAGCTTTTGGCGGACGGGTGTTGGGTCGGTCACCGTTAAGGTTACTTCGACGAGGTCTGTCCTCCCTGGTCGGTCTGTTAGCACAGTCTGATGTTGTCGAATGACCTGTAGTACTTGCTGTTGCTGTTTAGCGGCTAGGTCTCCGTTGAGTATCACGTCTTTGTAGGTTTCTTTGGAGTGCAGGGGATACTCTACTGCATTGGTCTCCATGCTTTCTCCTTCTTCCGCGATGGCGATGGCTAACAAGTTGTGAGTGCTGGGGGTCGCTGGTCGGTCCGTATACTTCTTGAGGAGATTGATGTGGTGGTATCGGGCTCTCCCGTTCACCTCTACTTGGTAGACTGTCTTGGATTTCTTGGCAGTCACCCGGTACGGTCCTCTCCAAGCGATGTCCAGCTTGTTGGTTCCACTTGGAAGTAAGAGTAGCACTTGATCGCCGACTTGCAGTTCTCTGTCCTTCGTGTGGCGGTTGTAGTACTTCGCCTGACGGGCTCTTGCCTTCTTCAGTGCTTCACCAGCTTTCTTCCACGTTGCTTTGAGGGTTTCCTGCAGGTCTGCGACGTACTTGGTGGCACCTCTTGGTGTGTCGTCTATCTTGGCCTACGTCCAACTTCTGCGTAGGGCTTCTAGCGGTCCTGTTAGAGGTCTGCCGAATAGCAATGTTGACGGGGTGTAGCCTGTGGCTGCATGGGGTGTTTCTCGGTATGCGAACAGTGCCGCATTCACGTAGGTGTCCCACGCTTCTGGATTGTCGTCGGCGACTTTCCTGAGTATGGTGAGAAGGGTTCCATTCAGCCTTTCTACTTGTCCGTTGCTGGCTGGGTGGTATGGTGGTGTGCGAATGTGATGAACTTGTATCAACTCGAACACGTCTTGCATCATGCGGCCGGTGAACTGAGATCCGTTGTCCGTTCTAATGCTGTCCGGGAATCCGACTCTGGTAAAGATGGCGATGAGTGCATCTGCAATCTTCTTGGTGTCGATCGCTGGCAACGGGACTGCTTCGCACCACATCGTACATGCGTCGACGAGTGTGAGTAGAAATCTGTTCCGCTTCTTGGTCATGGGCAGTGGTCCTACTATGTCTACTGAGACTTGCTGGAATGGCACGCCGACTACTACTGATGGTCCTAAGGTAACTGGTACGGTGTGATGTCGCGGGGAATATCGTTGACATTGGTGGCAAGATTTCACGTAGCGCTTGACATCCTCCGTGATTCCTGGCCAATAGTAGTGTGCGCTGATTCTCTGCACTGTGGCTCCAATTCCCATGTGTCCGCTGAGTGGCATGCTGTGGCCTAGTTCTAGTACTTGGGCTCGAAGGGTGGCTGGTAGTACTAGTTGGGTGTGATCTCCATCTCCTTGTCGATGTAGAACTCCCTCTTCCATGTAGAAGTCTCCCTTGTGCGGGGGTGTGTGCGCCTTGGGTAGCTTCTGGAAGCACTTCGCTATCGAGGTGTCTTCTTTCTGTGCTGTTTTGATCTCTTCGAGTCCTGGATTCGGAGCGAACTCGGGCTGGGGTGGTTGGGTTTTAGCTTGGGCCCTGGTTTGCACTGCAGCTATCTCTACAGTTTTAGGGGGCGTGCCTAAGAACACATACCTACAACCTAGCACTAGATCATACAGGGGTTTCTGTAAAACAGCTGCTTGGATTCGTCCTGTGACGTACCTACTCTCTACTTCGATCCAAGCTATTGGGCAAGTAGTCGTCGGTTTCGTCAAGTCTGCTCCTTGTAAGTCGACTGTCTTGTCCGTCAAGTCCGCGCGCGATACAAGAGATTCGCTAACTATCGCGTCGTATGATAGACCTGTGTCATACAGACAGTTCGCTTCTTTTCCGTTGACCTTGACCGTGTCTGTCACCGAGGGGTGATCTCCGATCGTGTGTGGCTTGTTACTGCTGCTTTGAGTTAGAACTCTGTGCGCTGGCCGGCTTTCGCGCTCTTCCCTACGTTGTGCGGCCAACTTGAAACATTCTGCGGTGGAGTGATTGTTTCTGTTGCAGAACGAACAATACCGTCTCTGTTCTGCGGGACCTCTTTTCCCGAATTCCGTGTTGGGTCCTTTATTTTGCCCAGGTCTGGGGTTATTCGGCTTATTCGCGGTGCGCTCTTCCTGGTTAGGGCTTCGTTTCTGTGCCTCTTTCCCGTTAGGCTTTAGGTCTCGCCTGAAGCTCTTGGCTTCTCCGTGGGCGGCCACGTACCTATCTGCGACCTTGACCAGATCTTCCAGTCTTTCCGCGCCCTGCTCTACTGAGAATGTCCTCAGCTCGGGGGTCATGGTTTCCCGTAGCTGTTCCCATACTAACAGTTCTGTCAGTCCATCATACGTCTTTGCCGTGGCTGACTGGCTAATCCACTTATCCAGCGTTGTGGACAACCGATCCGCGAACTGCGCATAGCTCTCTCCTTTCACTCTCCGATTGGTGCGGAACTTTTGCCGGTAGCATTCTCCTGTCAGTTCGAATCCCGTTAGGAGTGCCTCTTTTACCTTGTGATAGTCAATCACTCTGTCAGTCGGTAGCTTACTGTAGATGTCATAAGCCTTTCCTCTAAGCCCTTGACTAAGCTTAAAGGACCAATGAGTGGGATCTAGTTTGTACTCTGTTGCTAGACGCTCAAACCTAGTCAGATAGAGATCTAGACCTTCTTCTCTCTCATTGAATGTTCCCAGTGGAAATGACATTCCTTGTACAGGGTTGGATGCTACCTCTAGCTGATCTGAGTGGGGAGGGGTTGAGGAAGAACTTGAAGCTCCTGATCCCAATCTTCTTAGCTCTAACTCATGCTGTCTTTCTTTTTCCTTTTCTTCCCTCTCTTTTTCTTTTTCTGCCCTCTCATACTCCCATTTCCTAACTTCTGCATCTCTCTCTGCTGCTAGCTCTAATTTCCTCGTTTCTCTCTCTGCCTCTAATTTCTTCTGCTCTGCTTCTAGTTCTGCTTTTCGCTGTTCTGCTTCGAGTTTCTTCGCCTCTCTCTCTGCTGCTCTCTCTGCCTTAGCTTCCTGTTTCTCTACCTCTGCATTGATATACGCAATTAGGTCTGCCCCTGCTAAGTGTAAAGCTTCTCCTAGTTCCTTGAAACGCAATCTCAAGGCCACTGGGTCCGACATTGCCAAACGTGTCTATGAACAACCTCTGAATCACGTGGAATACCAAAACACTAGCAATATTGCAATTCAATAAAAACAATGCAAAGACCATACAATTCGTAATCAATAATAGAATAAAACAAGAGTCAACTGGCATACAACAGTTATTTAAGCAAAACCTGCAAAAGAACAATGCAACATACAGGCACAAAAATATTTGAAGCAAAAAAGTTTTTAAGTAAAGAATAGTGCACCCAACTGATCAGTCCTTGTTACCACTATTCTAAGTTATTCTACTACTCCTACTGTTATCTAATTTTATTGTACTTAGGTCCGGTTATACCCAATTCCTATTATACACAGATCCTAGCTAGGCTCGCCAATTAAAGTGTCACGTGGGGTTTATGGGCTCTGCACAATGGAATTATGGACCCTCACGTTTATTCGGTGGGAACTGCTAGTAAGTCACCCTATGAATTACTTTAATAAATTTATTTGTTTAGCTCGTTCTGTGTTAAGGTTGGGGTACAGAAATAGATAGAAAAAATGGTAAAAGAATACTGTCACACTAGCTTTCACACGGCTATGAATCATATGTAGTCCAGCCACTTGATAACAGTTAAAATCACACATTTATTTCTTCTACTCTATACAAGGTTCTCTAAGTACTAATCTAACTTAAAAAGTCTCAGTCACTGCTAATAGTTCGATCGCTGATAGTCTAGTATAGGCAGCTGTTTTTCTTCCTCGGGCACTTGCTATAATATTTCATGTAGATTTGGACTACTGTGGTCCGTTTTACAGTTTCTGAAGAGTTGGACTACTGTGGTCCTGCTATGATCAGTTTAAGTGCACCTTCGGAGATTACACTTAACTTTCTGATGGTGCGGTCGAAGTCCTTCTGTGAGGTAGCTTCTGGTACACCTTTGTCGTTGTGTAGTTGGGTTCCCTTGCCACGCTGTGGGGTCTGACAGGGTGTTTCTTCGGGTAGCTCTTTCCGTCTTGTGCGGTAGAGTCTCCTCAACCAACTAGGCGTTTCTGTGGAGTGGGGTGCACAGGATAGCTCGCCTGCTCGTCTGTAATATAAGAGACGAAATTCTGCACAACCCTGAATAATCGGTTTGTGCAGAGCGTCTCACTGAAAGCCAAGTAGCCCTCAGTGATAGCTCCACATCTCTATACATAAGCGACGAACATTCTGCTACTTCCGGGTTCCACTGGAATCTCAACTCTAAATTCCTATACATACATAAATATCAATCGTGTCTAACTATACACATACAGAATTAATAATATTATAAACATTCAGTGGTACAGCCACTGGTCTGCAAACATACATATAAGTTCAACAACAGTGGTTCCGTACGGTATACAACATGGCGGCGCAACCGGTCGTGTTTCGCCACATGTTCGGCTGTTCCACGTGTTACGGCAAATTCGGATTAATAATTCACATTTATGCATAGCAAATTCTTCAAACATAATTTCAACAATAATACAAATATATCACGATGAAACAGAAGGGTGTTCATTTACCTGTTTGACAAGTTCAGGCCCGTTGTGACTTGAGAGAATTCTAAGATTTCAAAGTCCTGCTTCCTGGTCTATGAGTGTAGAGATTTCTCTAGCTGTGGAGATGTTGACTCTACCTCGTCTCACACACGACTGATTCAAACTGTGTTAAGATCTGACACAGTCAGAACTGCTCTACCCACTGAGCCTGCTCTGATTGGTTAAAACGGTCCGATTCAAAGCTCAAGTGCTGACTCACTGCGATGTGGGTGGCTCGCTCGCTGTGTGTGGTTTACTGTGTAATTTAATTGCGGCTGTGTAATAGTCTAACTTCTAAAGTTACAAAGACTACACATGGCTAAATAGTCAACAAGCAGAGTTAAAACTAGCCAATTCATGACAGTGGGGACCAAGCGTGTTTGCCAGTATCAGATTGTTGTATCGGGCAAACTCCAAGAGTCTCAGGCATCTGTCATTTGTCTCGTTGTTGCAGTGGGGTCCACATGTGTCTCCCCAGTGTCGTGGTAAGCATCTTGGACAACCTTAGCATTCCAGTCGCCTTGCACTATGACTATTTCCTTCCTCGGCGCTTGGTCAAAGACAGCCTGCAGATGTTCATATAAATCCCCCACTTCGCTGTCGCCATAGTCTGATGTTGGGGCATAGGCTTGGATGTTGGTGATGTTGAAAGGGGCTGCTTTCAGGCGGATGGTAATGAGTCTACTGGAGACTGAGCGACAACCCATGATTGTGGCTAGAATGTCTTTGTGGACCAAGAATCCAATGCCGTGTTCGTACCTGTCATCTTTGCCGCTTAAATAAATCTTGTGACCTTTGTCGGTCGTTGTTTCACCTAGGCCTTTCCAGCGCAGTTCGCTGATACCTAAAATGTTCCATTGATAGTGGTCAAGCTCTTGGGCCAGTTCTTCTAATTTCCCATCGCAATTAGGGTCCTGACATTCCAGGTTCCTATGATGATGTTGTCTCTCGTGCGGATCTTGCTTTTAGAAACATCAAGACAAAACTGAATGAAGATAAAGGGGGCTATTCATTTATAGAGTTTGTTAATTAAAACAAGCACATAAAGAGACAAAAATATCTTGATTAACTGTATATTAAGTATATAAAAGCAATTGTTGAAGTTTGCAGGAAAAATAACGTCGGTTTCTCTGGGAGATTTTTGGTTTAAATTGTCGCCGCAGCTGGCAAAAAGAGATAAGAGCTTGACATAAGGTCGAGTTTGAGTTGTGCGGTGTGAGTGGGTGCGCACAAGAGAGTGCATTTTAGTACAAATGTGTATGTGTGTGCATATGTGTGAGCACGTACTTGCAATATCGCATTGTATGTTTGTGTGTTTAAGCTTTGAAACAAATATCCACCCCAGTACCCACTGGGCTTTTTTATTCTACAGACTCTCATCAACTGTCACACTAAGAAGATTAGTTCCAGCCGGAGTGTATACAGACCACGGTTTGTGTTGATAAGTTTGGAAACTTCGATACCACTAATCCTTCGCATGAGCAGCTTTTGGTATGATCTTTCCAACCTTTTGTGATAGGGAAAAGCAACGGAGTGACTCAAGTTATCCACTTAATGATGCTGTCGCTCCTGGAACAGTCTGCAGAATCTTTTCCTCCGAAACATCAAGCTAACTGCATGTATGATGTATGAAGCTACATGTGGGTCTGTGTATGTGCGTGTGGGTGTGGGTGTGTGTGTGTGTGTGTGTGTGATTGGTTTAAAGTTGCTAGCCATTCTACTCTTAATCTGTCTCAAAGGTTCAAAAACTCATTGTTTTATTTTTTTCTTGTTTTTAACGAACTGTGGAAATGCAGGTGAAATGGAAAGGATTTTGTTTTGCAGGTCTGGCCGCCTGCTGTTGAAACATATGTCTTCTAAACGGATTCATTTGAGGAGCGAACTGCACTGAGCTAATGAGGTTTCACACCTTTGTGTGTGAGATAACAGCGAGAGAAGGTAGAGGAGCATGCACATAATTGAAACAGTCTCGTTTTCCTTCCAAAATACGGTGGCCCTATTTGTTTCTTAAAAATAAGGGTACAGCTTACGAGCACAATGACAGAATTGGTAGAGATAACGCGCGCGCGCGCGCGTGTGTGTGTGTGTGTGTGTGTGTGTGTGTGTGTGTGTCTGTGTCTGTGTCTGTCTGTCTGTGTGTGTTTGAGTGTGTCTGTGTGTGTATTTATTAATTTATTTATTTATTTTAGACACGGCGTTATTTGTACAAACTAGAAAACATACAAAATATACAGTTTAGACAGCCCTCGTTATTTTGACGTGAGAACAATGATCCGTTAGGGTTAGGGCTGTGTTAGGGTAGGGGCTAGGGTAATGGTTATGGTTAGGGTTAGCTTGATTATTAATGTGAAAAAACTTTAAAGAACTTAAAAATGAAGAAAAAATGTCACAAAATGTCCATACAACGTATGTAGGGTTTCTGGAAGTCATTATTACGGGGGATTTAGATGGACTCTGTGTGCGTACACGGGTCAATGTGTGATGCATGTGGGGAGTGGCCCATACCATGAACCATGTCTCTTGTCATTACTCTTCCCAAAAATGATAACCTTCAGGTGTTTAAAAATTACCGCACCATCAACCTCATCAGCCATCCCAGCAAAGTTCTCCTGAAAATATTACTCAACAGGTTAAAACCCCAAGCTGAATAAATCATATCAGAAGAACAAGCAGGATTCAGGGCAGGGCAAGATACAAATGAGCAGATTTTCAACCTCAGAATAATCTACGAGAAATACCTACAGCACCAACAACATCTATGTAATGTGTTTGTCGACTTCAAGGAAGCGTTTGACAAGTCTGGCATGCAGCTCTGTGGGCAATCATGAGAGAGTACAACATCAGCCGCAACTTTATTGAAGTCATCAAAAGCCTGTATGACAATGCTACCAATGAAGTCCTCCACAAAAGCGCCATCGGAAACTGGTTCAGAATAACAATCGGCGTACGTCAAGGATGCCTACTTTCTCCAACACTATTTTTCTTGAGCGCATTATGTCAGATGCCCATGCAGATTACGAAGGCACAGTCAGCATAGGGGGTAAAGCAATCTTCAACCTCCGTTTTGCGAATGACATTGATGGATTGGCTGGAGAGGAACAAGAACTTGACCAGCTGGTACAGAGGCATGACACCATTTTCAGAGCTTTTGGAATAGAAATACGTGCAGAAAGATGACCAAAATGATGACCAATAAAACCAATGGCACCCAAACGTACATCAAAATCCAAGGCCAATCACTCAATACTGTGCATAGCTTGAAATATTTAGGAGCCGTTGTATCAGACAATGGGTCCGGACAGGAAGTCCTCTCTAGGATGGCCACGTCACCAGAGCATCAGGCCTTGCAAACACCATCCTGCAAGGCACGATGCAAGGAGGCAGAAGAAGAGGGAGACAGAAACAGAGGTGGGAGGACAACAATCTAGAATGGACACTGAGAGTTGCTGAGGAAAGAGAAAGATGGCGTACGCGGGTTAAATGATCATCTGTGGTGCCCGACTTCCGAGTTACGGAATAGGATAGGATAGGATAGGTTGTGTGCGTGTGTGCATACATTTTGAAGTTTGGTTGGTTGTTAACTGTTTTAATAATTAGTGTGGTTTTTCTGTTTTAAATTACTGTTTGGTCTTTTTTTGTGTGTTGTTGCTTTTGTTGATGTTGTGTTCTGTTCTTTTTAGTAAAACAAACAACAAACAAAACACACACAACTAATTTGCTTGTTACATTAATCGTCTTTATGTTTTCATTCTTTTATAATCAATTCGATAGGGCGAAAAAAAAACGTGACTGTACACACAGCTAATTAGTATAGTGAAGAATGGCGCTGTTAAAAATGTATGGTGAAAAAAAATATAATAAATATGATTCTTTGTGGCTCTGTTGTCAAAGATCAAGTCTGGATGCCATTGTTTGCTTCATTTCACCTGCCAGGGAAGGCGACAAAGGTTGAACGCTAGCAGAATGAAAGCAAAAGACTTGTTTACTTTGTCTTGTCAGCCAAACCTTCTGCCTTCATTCATCAAACGTCAAAAACTTCTTTTTCAGACCGACAACGCAGGGTCTATTCTATTTTTCTCCCTCTTTTCCTCCTCCTCCACCTCCTCCATCCCTATTCTGTCTCTGTTTCTCTCTCTCCCCCCCCCTCTCTCTCTCTCTCTCTCTCTCTCTCTCTCTCTCCTTCTATCTGTGTCTGTCTGTCTGTCTCTCTCCCTCGCAACCCCCTCCCCTCCTCTCTCTCAAATTTGTTTTGAGTACATGTTTTAACATTAAATTAAGTTCTCGACTCTTACAAACAACACACACACACACACACTTACACACATATCCGCACGCACGAACGCAGGCACGTACGCACACATACACTCACCACACTTTAACCACATCACTACACGCATGATTGACAAACTCGCATTACTCAACCTCCTTTTTTACATGTTGGCTGCTCTGGCAGCTTTGACATCGTAATAATGTTCAGTCAGTTGGCTGCCGAGGTCAGGGTGAGGAGTGCATCAAAATCGTTATCGAAGGTGCGAAAGTTGGCACTCTCAGCAGCTGTCGTTTGTGCACAGATTCTCTAATGTTAATGTTTTGTTGGAGAATCTTAGGAGATGGCTACAAGATCAATAGCCGAGCCCATCATCATCATCATCATCATCATCATCATCATCATCATCATCATCATCATCATCATCATCATCATCATCATCATCTTCTTCTTCTTCTTCTTCTTCTTCTTCTTTTTCTTCTTCTTCTTCTTCTTCTTCTTCTTCTTCTTCTTCTTCTTCTTCTTCTTCTTCTTCTTCTTCTTCTTCTTCTTCTTCTTCTTCTTCTCCTTCTTCTTCTTCTGCTTCTTCTGCTCCTTCTTCTTCTGCTCCTTCTTCTTCTGCTCCTTCTTCTTCTGCTCCTTCTTCTTCTGCTGCTGCTGCTCCTCCTCCTCCTTCTTGCACTTGTCGTATGTAGCGCTGTTCTTTGGCTGCAGAGGCATTATGAATAGGGATGAACTTTATTCCATCGGGAGCTTTCCAATCCAAATTCAGAAGATCCAGATGCGTGAGCGCCGCCCTCCGAAACAGACATGCAAAAGATATAGTAGCATCACTTGCAAACGCAGTGACAAGGCGGGTAACACAATATAGGGCAAGCATTCGGATGATAGATAACACCATCAACAAAGATTAGAGAAGGAAACAAACCCGTCAAGCCCCAAAGGCGAAAACGTATGCAAGAAAATTACGAAGTCTTATAATGCGGTAACGTTAATGGATAACGCTAGTACCCAGTGTTGGCTGGTGCGGCTTTCAGGAATTAAGGAAGAAATAGATGCAGACGATTGTGTTACATAGGAATAGCGTTTGCTGAAGATGAATGATGCTGTCTTCTTGTTGTTTCCCCCGTACCACTGCAACGTTTCATCATCACGCTTTTCCTTCTTCGGTCGGCTATCTGAGGCCACTGTACACAGATCCGTTCATCACAGCTGCATTTAAAAAAAATACTTTTTGGCTTTTAGTTGATAAAAGCTCTGTAATGATTGTGTTCGTGGTGATGACGTGGTTTGGGGCATAAGCAGCAACCGATTGTTTGTCTTGATTGCTGTCGTTGATGGTGGTGTCGATAGTGATGATGATGATGGTGGTGGTGATGTTGATTGTGATGAGGATGATAGTGTTGGGTGGACGTGTCGGTCAGTGATAGCAATGATAAAAATAGTTACCGGTGGCGTCAGACTTTGTGTGGTAGGAAAACAGAAAGTATAAGATGAGGTCGAGTCTCTCTGCACGCACACATTCCAAGAGCCTAAAGCTCATCTCCTAGACGGATAAGTGCCCTCGACATAAATACACCCAGAAAACACTACATCCCTCCCCCTCCCCCTCCCCCTTCCGCCTATACCCAGTAGCTCAATTGTCTGGGCGTCAGAGGATGCGCCACAAGCAGTGAACGCGCGCCTCGGGCGGTTTGATTTATATATTGTATGAGCCAGCGCCTTTAGCGGCCCTTGAGCTCGATAAAGCGCTCTGTAAGAACGATAATAAAACAATCTATGGTAACAAAAACTAGCATTAGACTCACTGAAAAATCCAAAATTCCATTTTCTTTTTTTTACAAATGTGTTGTCATCTTGATTTGTAACTTTATTCATGTTATTATTGCTCATTTTAAACAGACCCCGCTTAACGAATGAACACATCCAAAGTTTACTGGGTTTCTATCATAACTGTTTGCCTGCGGACGTTCTATTTTCTACATTGGTGGTCTTAAGAATATCATGCAAATACAAGAACCCAAAAGATGAATAGTTATAAACAAAGATATAAAAATAAAATAAAAATAAATAAAAGAACGATGACCTGCTCATAGTGGTGAAAAAACGGAAACTCCGATGATATGGCCACGTCACCAGATCATCAGGTCTTGCACAGACCCTCCTGCAAGGCACAGTGCAAGGAGGTAGAAGAAGAGGGAATCGGAAAAAGAGGTTCGGAGGACAACAGTCGAGAATGGACTGGTTTGACACTGAGCGAAACCATCAGGGTTGCTGAGGACAGAGAAAGATGGAGTACGCTGGTTAAACGATCATCTGTGGTGCCCCTACGACCTCCGAGTTACGGGCTAGGATAGGAGGATAGGATAGTAAATATTGCTAGGCCAATGACCTTATCCATTTGCAAAAAAATGAACACATAAATACATAAATAAATAAATAAATAAATAAATAAATAAATAAATAAATAAATAAATAAATAAATAAATAAATAAATGTACATGTAGTAACTGCAATTTAAAGCAAATACAGCGTACCTCATGCCGAATGTTTTCTTATGCCGCATGATTTGTTTTGCTATGCTCTTTACCTCGCATCAGGTTTTTAAAGCGTTGATTTAGTCACACCAGTATCATCAGTTAATGTTGTGTATAATGTGGATTGTTTCCAAGTTCATAAGTACGGCTTCTTAATTATGATAATTATTATGTCGCTTGAAAATTAAAGATGCTCAATGGGAATAAAAAAATAAATAATAATAAATAAATAAATAAATAAATAAATAAATAAAAATCCGGATTTAATTAAGTGGGCAATATGCTGGGGGAGGTGGAGAAAGGGGGGGGGGTGGTTCCCCTTGACAGATACGGTCACCGTCATTTTTTATGTTTATGGACTATGCGTATGATTAATAACAAATAACCGCTTTAAAACCGGCAAAAAAAAACCGTGTACATTATACGCATAAAGATGGTAATGCTTAAAAAAATAGGTAGAGTGCTCTGCTGCGCTTCATAGACAAATTGGGCTCACTAACAGCAAAAGTAATAATAAATAAATACGAGCAATAGCCACATTTTCTCAACTTTCCCCTTACACTCTGCTCCATTACTAACCTGTTTCACTTTACAGATACTACCGCAACCCTTCTTCTCCTCGACCCCTCTACCTCGATCACTGCAAATACATTCTCTTAAAGCATCCGCTAAATCTAGGCATAGGCTCTCACAGCGGAACGCAAAGATGACGAATTGGAATATATCTTTTACGGATTTTTTTTAAATTCATTTAATTTTTATACTAGGCAGATTTGCAAGCGTTTGTGTTAGCGTGTTTCACTGTTTATCATTATCTGGTATAAAGCAATTATAAGAGCTTACTCAAAACAATCTTAAGTGCACATGTTTCTATTATAAAGGGACCTCATTAGTGTAATGAATTGTACTATCCTTTCTAGAATATAATTGCGTTTGTTCCACTTGTATATTTTCTTTCAAAGCCGTGGGTTTTTGTTTTGTGTACGCAGTCTGAAATATCTTATCTTTGATGATGTAACAGAAACACTATGAGGCCTAGTTCATATATTTTACACTCCAATCGAACACATCCTCATCCTTAAACCGAAGTCATTGCTGCAACCTTAATGATTATTTGATGAATGTTTTGGAACGGGTTCAATTGAAATGGTTCCCTTCTGCTAGGTAAATAGTGTTTGAAAAGAGGATGTCACGTGGCCTCAGGCTGTGGTCCTTTGATGTTCAAATCCTAAAGCTCCGCATCAAAAAGACTGCTTTTTGTTCGTGTATTTTCTTTACTCCTTTTCTTATTTGCAGATATTCCATATAATATATGGAAATACTTTGAAATAGTCGGGAATCAGAACGAGCTAAAAGTCCGTCTGTCCGTCTGTCTGTCTGTCTTTCCGTCCGTCCGTCTGTCGCCCTGATGCATGACATATGGTAAGAACCACTGAACGGATTTTGACCAAATTTCATTGGAACGTTACAAGGATTACTGGCCAGCCTCTCATGCCATCATATTTACTCTACTCCAATGATCAAGGTAGCTCGGGTCATTTTGTTGCTAAACACGTTTTGCTCACTATTTTTGTTTTTAAAAAACAACAACAAACAAACCCACAACAACAAAAATAATAATAACCGGCCGAACAGGTTTTTGTTGATTCTTTTGTACAGTTAATTCAACGCATGGTTAAACATTCAGTGACAGTCGGTGTGTGTCGGTGTCGATCGGTTGGTCGCTCCGAAGTTCACTTTCAAAACCCACTGTGGACTTATCTAAAAAAATGTCTGGAAAGGTTTTTGGTTAATTTTACTATACTGTACTTTAAAGCATCACAGATTTTTGCGTCCTTGACTTTGCTCTCTTTTTCGAAGGTCAAGTTCGCTGAGATTATAAAAGCAGTTGGCGCTTTATCCCAAAATTTTCTGAACAGATTTTGATCATTGTTCTGCTCGCAAATAGTTCAGACAATGGCCCCATCATTCCATGCCACAATTTTGCTTCTTTACGACCTGCGCAAGTGTCTAGAATACACTTAAATGGCTTGCCATCTTGAGTTGCTATTCGCATATGGCATGAAATTCGTTGCAATTTTATTTTATTTTATTTTATTATGAAGATGGTGGAAGGAGTGGAGTTGTAAGTTTATTTGGGTTCGAATCCTGACTTCAGCAAACTATTTTGTGATTGCTGGATAGTAGTGGCCAACGCTTTGAGAAGCTCTCTGAGCTTATAAGTGCGCTATATAAGAGAAATCTCTTCCCTTTTTTATATTAAGATTTCCCGCTTAGTCTATCTTGCAAAGCCCACTAAAAATGGGTAATTGCAGCTCTTAACATGTGATTCTGTCACGTACTCTCTGTGATAATGATGTCACCGATGGAGTCCTTGAATTTGGAAAGAAAGGACGGGGATTTATAACAGAGGAGGTTTAAAAAAAACAAAACTTCTATGAACTGTAATAAAAAGGGGAGATGGGACGGAATATGAAGGGGAAAAACGTATCTGAGCGGTTAAAAAAAAAAGTCTTCGCCTAAAATATTTCTTTACTGGCATTGTTGATAAAAGGGAGATAATTACTCCCTCATTGAAATTAGATAAAATAAGGGAGACAACCTACTGGGAAAAGGAGGGATGCAGCGCGCACAGCGGTCGGCCACGTTTGCCAGCTGAGCAGAGGAAAGAGAGTCCTGAATAGCGGCGGGCATGGCTGATTTCCTTTTGGGATAATTGTTCATTTTCCGGTTATATCGCTTCGCTTCTCTCAGAGATTGGCGTAACAGGCCCAGAGGGCACGCAGAGCGCTGGCTCTAAACTATCAGGGAATTCCATTTTGTCCCTTTTTTTTGCTCTCCCGCTATTGGACCTGTAGATAATGGTTTCCACTTTCCCGGGTATGCACACAGCACTTTCCCCTCTAAACCCACTCCTACCCACATTATCTCTCTCTCTCTCACTCCCCTTTCCACCCACCACATCCCATCTCTTTTCTTTTTCTTTAGTCTTCTTATATTTACCAGCGAATGAAATGGAGTGTCGGACGAGCCAGGAGCGTGTTCCGTCCACTGTCGGAGGTCGATCTGTCCATGTTGATGATGTAGCGATGGCGATGCCGATGCTGCTGCAATATAAGCGATACATCTGCGTGCGGCGACGTGCAGGAAACGAGCTTATGGTTTTGTAGACAACCTCAAGTTTGCTACATGCGTTTATGACAGGGAATATGTTACTTGCTCCTATGACAGAGAAGGAAAATGAGAGATGGGGAATTTCCGCCTATTGACTTTGATCGAGTGTGTACAGCCGAACTTTCTAAAATCTTTTAATGGTATTAAAATTGCTACCATAGAAAGAAGAAGAAGAAGAAGAAGAAGAAGAAGAAGAAGAAGAAGAAGAAGAAGAAGAAGAAGAAGAAGAAGAAGAAGAAGAAATACTATTAGGAGGGGGAAGGTGGGATCGGAGGCTAGTTATGGGTGATGGAGAGTTAGAATGAATAAAGTTCGAATGTATGTCCTGCTGATGTATGTAGATAGTGATAGGATTTGGGGCATGATTCGCTTCATCATATCCCAAGGACTTTCTGAACCTTTCAAGATTGTATTGGGATGGGAACTCACTAAAAGTTACCGATTGCGGCTTCACCAAAGTAGGGACTCTTAAATGGACATCATCATCATCATCATCATCATCATCATCATCATCATCATCATCATCATCATCATCATCATCATCGTTATCATCATCATCATCATCATCATCATCATCATCGGTGAAGGCTTGCGGAACCATTACCAGACCTTAAAAAACTGCATTGAAACATTGGGGACCTTTTGCGATTAGCGAAAACTTCACGGAAAACCCCCGGAATATCCTATCACATGACGTCACATAGAAATCTACGAAGAATCTCTATTTTCGGCGTTGTGCAACTAGGCCACTGAGCTACAAGCCTTTTTTCAGCTCAAAAGCTGCTTGTGAAACTTATACATCCAGTAATTGTATTCCACGTAATCCAATGTCCTATCCTATCCTATTTTATTATATCCCTTAAAACGGAAGTCGTTGGGGCACCACAGTTGATCGTTTAACCAGCGTACTCCATCTTTCTCTGTCCTCAGCAACCCTCGTGGCTTTGCTCAGTGTCAAACCAGACCATTCTCGAATGTTGTCCTCCCACCTCTTTTTCTGTCTCCCTCTTCTTCTGCCTCCTTGCACCATGCCTTGCAGGATGGTGTTTCAAGGCATGATGCTCTGGTGACGTGGCCATATCATCTTAGTTTCCCTATCTTCACCACTGTGAGCATATCATCGTGTTATCCAATGGCCTGTGTGATGGTCTGTCGGACTTCGTCGTTGGTGATTTGCTGAGTATAGGAAATACCCAGTTGTCTTCTGTAGCACCTCTTAACCGTGCTTTATATTCTTCGTTGTAGGTCTGCCGTGAGGGTCCATTTTTCGCAAGCGTATATGAAGATGGAGATGACAAGGAAGCGCAGCAGCCTTACCTTAGAGTGTAGGCTGACGATTCTCTCTTTCCAAATAGGCTTTAACCTTGTCAGGACAGCAGTTGTTATTGCAATCCTAAACAGGACGTCCTGTCGGGACCCATTGTCTAATACAATAGCTCCTAAATATTGAATCTATACACTGTGTTGAGGGATTGGTCTTGGATTTTGATGTTCGTGTTGATGTTATTGGTGGTTTTGTTCTTCTCTGCACTTAATTCTATTCCATGGCTTCTGGAGGTGGTGTCAAGCCTCTGTACCAGCTGTTCAAGTTCTTGTTCCTCTCCAGCCAATCCATCAATGTCATCCGCAAAACTATATATATATATATACACTTTAAAAAAAAAGTATATACATATATATATATATATATATATATATATATATATATATATATATATATATATATATATATATATATATATATATATATATATAGATAGATAGATAGATAGATAGATAGATAGATAGATAGATAGATAGATAGATAGATAGATAGATAGATAGATAGATAGATAGATAGATAGATAGATAGATAGATAGATAGATAGATAGATAGATAGATAGATAGATAGATAGATAGATAGATAGATAGATAGATAGATAGATAGATAGATAGATAGATAGATAGATAGATAGATAGATAGATAGATAGATAGATAGATAGATAGATAGATAGATAGATAGATAGATAGATAGATAGATAGATAGATAGATAGATAGATAGATAGATAGATAGATAGATAGATAGATAGATAGATAGATAGATAGATAGATAGATAGATAGATAGATAGATAGATAAAAGGTGTAAATTAGGTATGTAATATATAATAATAATAAGAAGAAGAAGAAGAAGAAGAAGAAGAAGAAAAAGAAGAAAAAGAAGAAGAAGAAGAAGAAGAAGAAGAAGAAGAAGAAGAAGAAGAAGAAGAAGAAGAATGATAATAATAATAATTTTATTTATAAAGCGCATTATCAAACATTAGTCTGCTCAAGGCGCATCAAACACAGTCACACGCACAATACAATAGTTAGAATACAATAAATAAATAAAATTTAAAACAAAATCCATTAAAAAAAGGAAATTGGAAGTAAACCTCACTAACACAATAGTCGCATTAAAACAATGTACTAATAGCTTAATAAGACTGACAATATAATAAAAAGTCAAAAATAATTATGGAAAATGTAAAAACATAAAATGATATTAGAAATGCAATCACATCTTTTAAGCTCTAGACAATAAATAAGTAAATATCAAATTCCAATTAAAAAAAAAAAAATTCAGTCACATAAGATATGAAGAATGATTATTAAAAAATCATGACCATGATGTCGTAGACATTATATAGCACCCATACACAAACACCTAGGAATTGTCAGAAACAGACGCAAGTACACACAGACACACGCAAGCTGTTGTGATATTTTAATTCCTCAGTACCCACTCACTGACCATCTTACGTATGCAAGCATCTCTCAAAGACTGAAATCAGTCATTCGACCAGTGACAGAATCAGCGGATCAAGCATGCAGATGCTTGCAGAACAGAAAAGTTTTAAGATTCTTTTTGAAAGCAGTGACAGACTGAGTGTGACGAAGTTCGGAGGGAAGAGAGTTCCACAGCGACGGAGCGAACACAGCAAAAGATCTTTTCCCGAAGGAGTTAAGAGAATATCTGGGGACGGTCAGTAAGGAGGCATCTTCAGAGCGAAGAGAACGAGTAGGTTTGTAGAGGAGGATGAGATCAGCCAGATAAGAGGGAAAGGTATCAGTGTGAAGACAGTGAAAACAGAGAGAAGCAATTTTGTATTCAATGCGAGCCTTTACAGGCAGCCAGTGCAGTAAATAAATAAATTGTCCTATTAATAAAAACAACAATAAGTTACATGTAAAAGCAATTTAGGCGTAAATGTTATGTCACCTTGAAGCAAACAAGCCGTAATACAATGCCAAATCGATGGAGCTCCTCTTGTCGCCATTTTGGATCTCTCAATTCCAAGACTTTCGACACATACTTCACTCAACAAATGCCTCAATCTCATAATAGCATTTTGAATGGGCTAAGACGCGCGAATCAATAGTCCGAATATCAATCTAAGTATTTATTAGAACAAGATGCTGTAAATTGACCAAGATAACATTAAAAATTATTGACGAAATGATGTTTGTGTAATCTTGGATTTTTACGAAAGTGGGTTCGCTTATTGGAACGAAAGTCGTATCGCGTGAAGGAGGAAGTCACGTGACCTTCAAAAATGTGTGACGTAGTACAACTGAATCTCCCAGCGAAAGTGATTTCGTTGCAGCATCTATGTATCTCTATTATTCTGAGGTTGAAAAACTGTTCAGTGGTATTTCGCCTCCCCTCCCCTGAATTCTTCTTGCTCTTCGGCTATGATTTGTTAATTCAGCTTGGGGTTTCAACCTGTTGAGTATTATTTTCAGGAGGAACTTGATGGGATGGCTGATGAGTCTGATGGTGCGGTAATTTTCACACTCCTGAAGGTTATTCTTTTTGGGAAGGGTGATGACATGCGACTGGATCCATGGTGTAGGCCACTTCCCACTCTGCCAGATCTTGTTACAGATAATGGTGAAGGCGTCAATCATCGCTTCTCCTCCTGCTTGAAGCAATTCTGCGGGTATGTTGTCCACTTCCGCTGACTTCCCCTTCTTCAGCGATTGCACTGCTGCCTCAACTTCTTCTCGGAGAATTGGGAGGGTTTCTTCTTCTCTGTTCTGGGGACATGCTAGAACTGATGGGTCTCTGTTTGGTGTGTGGTTGTAAAGGTCAGAGCATTACTCTGTCCATATATCCAATACTTCTTGTTCTTCTGTAAGGCATATGCCAGACTTGCTTTGGATCGTGAAGACCTTGGGCTGTTTAATCCAGTGTATCACTTCTTATTTCACAACTTCCTTTTAGTTTTATCATTCTGAAGTATGTCTCCTAGCAGAAACACAGCACGAAACCGATTCCACTTCACAAACTCTGTTCCTCGGATCTGTCTCTCTCTTATTTAATGTTACCACAACCTTATACAAGCAAAAGGCCTATGTTAGAGAGAGAGAGAGAGAGAGAGAGTGAGAGAGAGAGAGAGGATACAAAAAGAAGTACAGCTTTAAGGCGCTAACAGATTGACTTATTTTCGTATTGAAAGTTTATTCACTTATAATTATTTGATACTAGACTTCGAAAAAGGAAATGGACTTAAGACATAAAACTTTTTTTCGTCTGAAATATTACAGGAATTTACCTTACACACACAAACACACACCCACACACTCACACAGCCTAGGTTACACAGTATTATCATGACTTTCCCGAAACGCGACATGCGTTGTGCTTACAATGGGTCATATTTCGTCCCCATTTTTAAGTACTTTGAAGTGTTCGAACCCTAACCCTAACCCTAACCCAGCACTAACCCCAACGGATCATTGTTTTGACGTCAAAACAAGTAGGCATGTCAATACAAGTTATGTAGATGTTCACCGATTTGTCCAGATAACAATGTATAAGTGCGCACACACACACACACACACACACACACACACGCACACACACACACACACGGACTTCCAACAAAGGGTAAGCCGAATGCAGAGTTTGAGTCCCTTGACGCCCGCTAGTCGAGGGGGTGCCACGACTGTATTTGATAGACTATCGGTAGAATAATACAACGATAAAAACATTAAAAACCATTGAGATCTTTTCACTCACATTCCATAATGCACGACACAGGTGTGTACCGTCAGCAACATAAAATACACACACTCACACACACACACATACGCGCGCACACACACCCACACACACCCACGCGGACTTCCAACAAAGGGTAAGCCGAATGCAGAGTTTGAGTCCCATGACGCCCGCTAGTCGAGGGGGGGGGGTGCCACGGCTGTATTTGAGCGACTATCGGTTCCGGCGACTGCTCATAACCCGCGCACGTAGTTGCTCGTCGCTGGCCTGGAAGTCGCGCTCATAACCCCGGCCCCAGGGATGGGGAGAAGGGAAAACTATCCACTGAAACAACCAACAGACTAATAGCAACAGTACTAACAGCTAATATTTATGTCCTGGCACCGGGAATCGAACCCGCAACCTTTCTATCATGAGCTCGCCGCTTACTAACTGAGCTATCGCGCGTTTGGACAGGCAACCGGTCATAGTTCAGAACTGAATCGTGTAGGAAACAAATGTTTCACCACGGGAGATTTACATTACATTACATTACATTACATTACATTACATTACATTACATTACATTACATTACATTACATGATTATTGCTTTAGGTCCAGCGGACTCTTCCGAGCCAAATCAGGACCGGACAACCCTTGATCCGCATAAAAGATCTGCTGAAACAACCCTAGTGGTAAAACTGAAAGCTCTCCACCAGCCAGTCACTTTACAATAAAAACATCCCACGCAGGGGACGCTGAGGCTGTACTCTAATTTATCGACGAATCCCCGTTTACAAAAACAAAATAGAATACAAACATCATTATAAAATATCAACAAAACACATACATATAAAATGCCTACATTGCTAAATAATAAAATCATAGGAAGTCATTGTGACCACCTGGCAGAAAGCGTCCAATATTCCCAAGCTGATCCAACAAGACCTCATACACAAATAAGGAGTCTTGTCCCGGAAGAGTTTTCAAGAAAAAAGGTAGGTGACTGGTCTAGCGAAGAAGAAGATAGTATAGCAGATTGATAGAACAGAGCAGGAATGAGAAAGAGCAAATGAGAAAGACAGCGACAGTGGGAATTTAAAGCACTAAATTTACGGGAGAGTTCTCTTTCGATTTCACTTCAAGACTCAAAGAAGTGCACCTGAAGGTGCCCGATTGCTTGAATTGTGCATGTACCAGACATATTCACAGTTTTAATTTTTTACGAAGAACACTCACTGAAAGCTTGGAATTTCGTTTTTGTCAAATCATGGACTCTGGCGAAAGAAAGTTTTGTTTAGGACCGAAGAAAGTCAACAGGAACTAACATCGCGCAGGGGCTGATGCGATCGTTCAAAAAATAAACCAGGGAATCAGCACGAAATCTATTTTCGTTGAGTTGCAAAAAGTCCCCACTACCTCGCTGTCCTCCCGCGTGTCAGTCAACTTCAGCTGCAGTTTTTATCACTGGGGCACTCGTGAATGGCGTGACACCTCTTATTGCAACCTCTCCAGCCGCTGGCAATAAGTGTGGTGTAACATATGCCTTCTCGAAGTCCTTAAACAAGTGATCGCGAAAGCGCAAGCGACAAAACCAACAAGGCACTTCATGTCCGTTTCCTGAGCAGCTCGAGTTAAACCTCTCAGACTGAAAATCAGAGGCTGCTAGGGTCTACGATAGGGTCGGTACAGTTTCAGAAAGCAGGTCAACACTTCCTGCATTACTTCAAGGCGTACTGCCTTTAACGGCAGTTGAGTTGTTGGAGCGAGCCAAGCCAAGCCACACTCCGTATTTGAGGCTACGCTTGTGCAATTTCTGCGTATCAGTGTTGCTTTTTAGACTGATCCTTCTCCATTCAGATGGCAGAGGCAGTTGGGTCTGTCATGAGTCATAAGGAAGGCTCTAATGTTCTCCATTGTGGATCATCACTGCAATAATCAATGCCTTCGAAACACTCTGGGTGCTTGGCCTCTTTAAAGAACTCGGGGGCTCAAATCTATTTTGAGCTAAATGGTGGCCCCTGTTAGCACTCTACTCCTTCCTCACTCTGTCAGGATAACTTTTGTCACCGGCACAACTGCAAGCCAAGTTTTGAAGTGAACAACAACAACAAAATCATTGAAGTGTCTCCTATCCAGCGCGTGTGAAACATCACAAACGTCGTTTCTCTGAGAGACAAACTGTAGTAACTAGTCCTTATTTATACATTAGCGAGCAACAAACAACAGAACACGTTTGGAATGTCAGCATCTTCACAAAAACGTAAACCGAAATGGAATCTTGGGGAAAAAAACTTCTAACATTTGTTTTGGCAACATATCCTGACACTGTGGATTCAATTGTTCACGAAATGTGTGGATTTCTAAAAGGTAAGGTTTTATGTGCTGAAACTATGGTCTCGGTTATTGATAAACTCATCTAGATACACACAGATTTATTTACGAATATTTTGCTTTCATCTTCTCAAGCTTTATTGCTGATCTAACAAATGAGCATAACCTCAGTTGAATAAACTAAAATAAAACTTACAAACAGTTAATTGGCCTGTTCCTGTCGACGATCATTAAAATGTATAATTATATACACACGAAACAATAGCTAGACAGCATGAACTGTAATATATACAACCATTTGCTAAATTTTCTTCATATGGGCTTTCTCGTTTACCGATATTTGCAACGTTAATGGAATAATTCTAGTGTTTTTTTTAAAACCCAATATTCTGGAAAACCCTCACAGAGTTAACGGAGATCGAACTACGATCTAGCAGGTCTCTGTGAAAATCCCACTCGGGCTAATGTGTTGTTGTCACTTGTCATCTTAAAAGTGGGCGGCCTTTAGCTGTAAAGTAGGCTGACAAACCAGTTCTTGTAGGGGAGCCGTCAGAAAGTAAACACGACACGCTTGAGGACTGTGTTCCATTAGTGTAAGAGCCCTTAACTTCCTTTGGACATTTTTGCTGTATAATGTTTCGGTCAGCAGCTTGACTTCAGTTGTCTAAAGAAAACGGACATTCTAGAAAAGCTTTAGATTTTTTTTAAAAGAGAATGTGTTTAACAGCCTTTGCTTTCTTGAACATTTTAGTATTTCACTACCATCCATGGTCGTCAGCCTTCAGTGTCGCAAAGGAAAACGGGACATTACCTTTTTTTAAAACTGTAAACGGAATCAGCGAATTTAATTGGTATGTCGCCAAGTGGATTTCATACTTAACTGTAACAGAGAGAGGGAGAGATAGGGGGGGGAGAGAAGGAGAGAAAGAGAGAGTGAGTCAGAGAGAGTGAGAGGGGGGGATAATGAGAGAGCGGCATAGACAAGTTATTGCCAGTGTACACCTTAGTGGTTATGGAATGCAGGATAATAAATGAGTGTGCATGTGGGTGTGCGTGCGTGCGTGTATGTATGTATTGTATGGTGTCAGTCGTGTGTAAAGTTAGATCACGTTAAGTTACGAAAACCTCCATTTTATAATCCTTAAAAAATGAAATGAAATGAAGACAAAAAGAGGAAAATAAAAGAAGTTTTCACCTCCAAAATACAAGTATAATGAAGATAAACAGGCTTTTCCGCTAAAGGAAGCAAGAAAGGAAGTAAATCAGATTAACTCAACACGAAGGTTTCACATAATATGACATTACTCTACTTTCTTGTCTTTTCTTTATATATGCTTTTTTAAAAATGATTAGGGGCCTTTGCCCTATCTTAAGTTTGCACCGCACGCCACACGTTTTCTGTTTGCTCAGAAAGAATCATTTGCTTTAAAACGTTTTACGCAAAGCTACTCAGCTAGTGAGACTCACCCGTATCTATTGTGGTTCGCAACACGTTTATTCTGCTTTAGTGTTTACTTAAGAGATAAACGTGCATGTTCTGGCCCCCTATTTCACAATTTTGCATAAAGGAAAGCTGGGTATAATAATGACAATTCTATGTAATCATTTGCCTTAGCTGTCACCCACGGCGTTGGCACCTGAGTTGTTTTTTCCTTCAGTTTTTTTTTTAAAAAGAGAGCGATTAGATCATAAGAGGATCACTTAAGACCGCTTGCATACCGAACATCGCAGCAACCTGCTGCACAGGCATGCACGGCAAAGTTTATCATATCAGTGACAGGGCAGACTGGGTTTCAGAGGTCAGCGGTCTGTTGCATGGAGCAATCCTTAAGCCAATGTATTCTAGACAATAACGAGTTTCACAAATTTTAAAGAGTTGCCAGCGATGCGTTTGTTTCCCCCCCGGGCTTTGTCCCAGGATTTTTTTGTTGTTTGAGTGTATATTTCGCCGTGCAGTATTTGAAAGCTACCCCTCCATCGCCTTCTCTGTCATCTCCGGCCCCATCTTTGTCCCCTAAATTACATGTCCCCAATGTGTCTCTTTTAATAAGGCATTTTATTGGCCAAAAATGTGGGTTTTTTAATGTGTTCGACAGTCCAATATATTGTCTTGTCTCTCTGTTCGTTTCCGATAGTCCGGGTGTCAAGACGATAGTTTTTTTTTCTCTTTGTTAGGCAAGAAGTTGGTGTCTAGGAAGATAAGACGACGATACAGGAAATGTTAGCCTTAGAACCGCGCCGACTCCAGGGGTAGTAGTGTTGGGATGATTGTTGTGATAGGAGGGGGGGGGAATGGAAGAAGACGTAAGACTACACAAACGTAAAGGTCGGGCAGGGGATATAACTCGAATCAGAAAGTTCAAAATGGAGAAAGGCAAACCTAAACTAACGTTTTAAAACTTAAAGGAAAGGAGGCTTTGGGCATTCAAGAAAAGCTGAACCATCGGAATGAATGAATATTGAAGTTTAACGTCTACAACCACCATTGGCGATATGGCAGACGTGACCCAGCTGGAACAGTAAGTACCACATTGCCAATCTTTAAAGGAACTGAAATAATCTTTCTGCCTTTGTTGTTCATACGCAACATCACTGCGGGGTAACAAAACCAGACCACCTGACTCTGGCCTTCTTACTCACATTACGAATAGTTCAGTTGTTCCGTTAAGAGTGAAGGGATGTTTACTAATTGACCTTAGCCGTATTCATCCCTGGTATACGGGCTCTGCAAATTGACCGTACAACGCTTGCTGGGTTCCCGACTGCCGCATTTTAGTGTTCATTTTATGCAGAAATGTGAGGAAAAAACGGGAGTGGGACCCTACACAAAATTATGTGACATAAGCAACATTAATGAACGTATACTTTTCCGACCTTTTTAATTTGTTAGTTATTTTATTTCATTTTTATTTTGGAAGTGGGGGTGGGTGAGTTTAAAAAAAATATATTTGTACGTTGTTGTAAATCTACATTTTTTTTAATCAACATTAAAAGAAAGAAAACAAATGAGAGAACAATAATTGTACAAATTGAAAAGAAATCCAAGTCATCAAGACGCACAATAATTACAGAAACACCCCAAAAATGAGAATATAAACTCTTATTAGTCTGTTAGATCTATCTTGCATATTCGCACTGCAAAATTTAACCTTCCGATGGTTACTCATAGTTGGTATAGGCGCAGTGCTTAGCTTGTTAAATTGTACTAATCATCGTTCAAACTGCGTTCAACAGCTCCTGTCTAAAGGGACGTACGTGAAGACAGCATTGCAAGCCCTCCTTGTACTGTACACCTGTGCCTCGATCTTCACGTTCTCATGATTCCAAGAGTCCGGAATAGCTATGCCAACACAAATAATCACGAATACTTCGGATGTTCCATAGGTAGGATTACAAGTTAACGCGGGACAAATCAACACAAACAAAAAAATAGTTGGAGATGTAGTTTTTTTTTACTGATTATCTTGATCACCTACGTAGACGTCGTACAGTTATTGTTGCTTTAGTTATTGTCGTTGTCATCATCACCATCATCATCATCGTCCCTCATCATCATCATCATCATCATCATCATCATCATCATCATCATCATCGTCATCTATAAAAATATTTACCATCATCGTCGTCGACATCATCATGTGTATTAAAATATTTATGGTAAATATCGTCGTCATCATGATATCATCATGATATCATCATCATCATCATCATCATCATCATCATCATCATCATCATCATCATCATCATCATCGTCGTCGTCGTCGTTATCGTCGTTGTTATCTGTTTTATTGTTATCATCGATGTTGCCAATGTCACTGCCATTGTCATCATCGTCCATCTCGTCGTTTTTGTCATCTTGAATGGATACTTACCATCCATATTTTTTAAGCAAACATTCATTTTGCATCTGATATTTTTGCTTAAGATAAACCACAACTAGAGGTGGACAATACAATCTGATCAGGCTAACGTACCATTAAAACGACATATCCAAACTATAGCATAACTCGAACTTGTAGTCGCTTAGTTTATTTAGTACAATAACACAAACGTACAAAAAGTACATACGGTATGCCATCTGACCAAACTATCTCATTACCTGAGCATAAATACATGGGAGACAATTTTCTGTAGAAACATGATATTGACTTAGACTGAGCTGTACCAAGGTAAGTAAGATGAATGCGGAATGTTTCAACAACAGGCTGCAGAACTGGTCCGCCAGCATTACGCACCTGTTCGGGGAGGAGGTGGGCGAGGGTGGCGGAGTGGGAGAATGACTGGAGCTGACTGCTCGGAATATCTTTTACAGGTTAGCTATGTCCATGCAAAATCTGCATTGGTTAAGTTAGACTGAGTTAGGGGGAGGTGAGGGTGGGAGAGAGAGAGAGAGAAGGAAGACGGAAGATTGTGTTTGTGGAGAAAGTTGGGCAGATATGTTATGTAATGGGTGTAAGGGGTTGAGATAGGAGGTGTGGTGGTAGGGAAGGGCTCGCGTTTTATGCGTGTATGTGTGTGTAGGGTGTGCATGTGAGGCGCGCGCGCGTTGGTGTATGTGTGTGTGTGTGTGTGTGTGTGTGTGTGTGTGTGTGTGTGTGTTCGGAGCATCTGTTACAGGTAAAATATTTCCATGCAAAAAAGTTGAAAGCAGTTAAAATAGACCGAGTATGATTGTGTGCGGAGGGCGGTGGAGGTGGAGAGTGGATGAGAGGAAGGGGGGGGGAGGACTCGAAAATATGTGTATATGGGTATGTTAGTGCGGGTGTGTGTGTGTATGTGTGTTCGGAACATATGTTACAGGTGAGATACGTCCATGCAAATCTGGATCAGTGAAGGTAGTCTGTGTGTTCAAGGGAAGAGAGGTGCGAAGTTTGATTTAAAATAATAAGGAAAAGAGAGCTCCTGATTTTATTTCACTTATTCACAAAGAACTGAAGACATTCCACTGCTTAAAGACTGACAGAGAAAAACCACATACACTATAAAAAAAAATACACACACACACACACACACACACACACACACACACATATATATATATATATATATATATATATATATATATATATATATATATATATATATATATATATATATATATATATATATATATATATATATATATATATATATATATATATATAGTCACACACATAGTGAAACACACACACAGTGACACACACACACACATAGCGACACACACCCACACACACGCACACACACACACACTATATGCACAAATAATAACTATAACGTATAAATACCTAAAACATTTTTTTAATGAGTCAGCTAAGATATTGAGGCATAAACAAAATTTATACCAGCTTTTCTGAATGCAGTTTGCATGAGTGGCGGAAACACAAAGGTGTCAAAAAAGCAGAGAGGCAAGAAGGGGCAACAAATCATTCTGCAAGGGACTTCACTCTTTGGCACCATCGCCGTATCTTCTACTTACGCCTTTCTCGTTTGCTAGAGTTTTCTGTCCAAATTATGGCTGTAGTTATATCGACAATGAAGCTAGCGTAGCCCATACATTTTTCCTCAGCTTCTCGGATGCTTTTCCTCCGCCTCATGTCAACATTCGTCAGAAGTGATTTCAGCTCCCTTTACTCAAACTCATGTGAGCAAAACAGAATGTGGACCTATGCAATAGTAAACACCAATGTGTTTTGAGTCAAGCTGTGGGTGGCCATATGGATATGAATGTTGTTTTTGTAAGTATAGTTCTCATCTTTCACATATGGCAATAGCATGCATTTCACACTTTGTTTGTATTAGTAAAGGAGGAGTAGATACGTATGGGGAGAAAGACCAAGAGTCCAATGAATAGCGATAGACTTTACACGAAGTAATCAATTAGTTCGCAAGTTACGAACTTTGAGCGGTAGTTCGTAATGCATGAGCCAGTAGGCCGCACCTAAGTTAGCAACTACGGTAGTCCACATTGGAAGTGGACTACGAGCTCGAAGTTAGTAACTACGCGAAAGCACACATGGCGTGCGCATGCGTTCTTTGGTGTAGGCAGCAAAATAACCGATTGGTTCAAAGAAATCGAGTATTTAGAGATATAACACATCCATTTGAGGTGTGGAACAATAGTCAAATTCTAGAAAGATTCCGATTGCCGAGGCACATGATTTTAGAGCTAGCCAATGTGCTAGAAGACACTGAACATCGAATTTCCCCCCTTGTAAGAAAGAGGTCACTCAGCCCCTTGTTGCAGTTGTTGTGTAGTATGTTGGAGGCCTACGAGTGTACAAAGACGAAAAAAAGACTTCAGAGCTTGTGTGACTGCACTGTGTGAGGAGAACACAGTATTTATAATGTATTTTTTCTTGCAGGCATCGCCTGTCTTCACTGAGTTGGAGATTGCTGCATAATTACACTGCACCGTGGAAATTAATTCCACGATCTCCCGATCGCAAAAATCGGCTTTTCGGGTACGCTTCACACTTTGCATCAAAGCCATTTTGAGAAGATAACTCTTGTATAGAATAAAAGGGACACAACTCTTGATACAATTTTTTTTTAATTCGCGCAAGCGACGGTAATGCCTACGTAGTTAATAGATGGGCTTGTCTCATGCATGACACACTTACAAGGTAAAACGTAGGTGCTAATATGGTAACTAGCTACGCACCTACTAAAAAGAACACCTCATAGGGAGGTGATGTTTACCGAAAAATCAACAATGACATCCAAAAAGGCATGCGCACAAAAAAGGAGAACTAAATTAAAGAGCAAAGCCAGGAAATAGAGAACAGTCTGAACAAGAACAACAGCGAGACCTACCAGACTGTGAAGCGGTTGACAAGTGTTAAACAGCCCTAGGTCCCCACGATCCAAAGCAAGTGTGGCATATGCCTTACAGAAGAACAAGAAGTCTTGAATAGATGAACACACACCGACTCAACCAAAGCTTTTTAGTTTTGAGGTTAGGTCAGCCAGGCTAGCTATAAATAGCTTCGCTGATGCTTCCTTTCCTTTCCTTTCCTTTCACTGGAAGGGAGGGTGCAGGCAAGCTATAAATAACCCGCAGCAAGCAAAATGTGGAGGCACTAAACCGTGCTGCTCACATAGGCATTGAGGTGGTGTGGACAGAGTACTGCTCTGACCTTTACAACTACACATCAAACGGAGACCCATCAGTTCTAGCATGTCCCCAGAACAGAGAAGAGGAAGATATCCTCCCAATTCTCCGAGAAGAAGTTGAGGCAGCAGTGCAATCGCTGAAGAAGGGGAAGTCAGCGGGGGTGGACAACTACCCGCGGAACTGCTTCAAGTAGGAGGAGAAGCGATGATTGACGCTTCACCATTATCTGTAACAAGATCTGGCAGAGTGGAGAGTGGCCTACACCATGGACCCAGTCGCTTGTCATCACTCTTCTCAAAAAGGGTAACCTTCAGGAGTGTGAAAATTACCGCACCATCAGCCTCATCAGCCATCCCAGAAAGGTCCTCCTGAAATAATACTCAAAAGGTTGAAACCTCAACTGAACAAATTATAGCTGAAGAACAAGCAGAATTCAGTGCAGGGCGAAGTACCATTGAACAGATATTCAAGCCTCAGAATAAACTGCGAAAAATACCTACAGCACCAACAACATCTATATCTTGTGTTTGTACATGTAGACTTCGGTAAAGCAACTGACCGAGTCTGATATACAGCTCTGTGGGCAACCATGAGAGTGTACAATATCAGCCCTAACATTATTGAATTTATCAAAAACCTGTATGACAAGGCTACCAGTGCAGTCCTCAACAACAGGGCATCGGGAACTGGTTCAGAACAATAATCGGTGTGCGTCAAGGATGCCTACTCTCTCCAACACTTTTGAACGTCTTCCTAGAGCGCATCATGTCAGATGCCCTTGCAGATCACGAAGGCAGAGTCAGCATTAGGGTTAGTGCAATCTCCAACCGCCGTTTTGGGGAGGACATTGATGGATTGGCTGGAGAGGAACAAGAACTTGAACAGCAGCTGTACAAAGGCTTGACACCACCCCCAGAGCCTATGGAATGGAAATAAGTGCAGAGAAGACCAAAATGATGACCATCAACACCAATCGCATCAACACGGACACCAAAGTCCAAGTCCAATCCCTCAACACGGTGCATAGCTTAAAATATTTAGGAGCCATTGTATCAGACAATGGGTCCCGACACGACGTCCTCTCCAGGATCGCACAAATAACTGAGTCTACATTCCAAGGTAAGGCTGCTGTGCTCCTTTGTCATCTCTATATTCCTATACGCTTGCGAAACATGGACTCTCACATCAGATTTACAACGAAGAATACAAAGCATGGAGATGAGGTGCTACAGAAGACTTCTGGGCATTTCCTATACCCAGCACATTACCAACAACGACGTCCGACAGATTACACAAGCCATTGAACAACACGATGACATGCTCACTGTGGTGAAGAAACGGAAACTCCGATAGTACGGCCACGTCACCAGATCATCAGGCCTTGCAAACACCATCCTGCAGAGCACGGTGCAAAGAGGCAGAAGAAGAAGGAGACCGAAAAAGAGGTGGGAGGACAACATTCGAGAATGGACTGGCTTGTCAGTGTGACTTTTTTATGTATAATATTTTATTTACAAATTGGTGATTCGTCTACTTCTTGTTCTTTTTCTTCTCCTTCTTCTTGCTAATACAACAAATAATAATTTAGAAGAATTTGCAACTTTGTTTTTGCTTATGTAAAAGAAATTAAATTGATTTAAATTACGTCTACTTTAGCGGTTTATTAGATCGCCGTACTTTAAGTTCGATTGAAGAAAAGGCTTGCGATAGCATACTGTATTATTATTATTATTATTATTATTATTATTATTATTATTATTATTATTATTATTATTATTATTATTATTATTATTATTATTGTTGTTGTTGTTATTATTATTATTAATATTATTGTTATTATTATTATTATTATTATTATTATTATTATTATTATTATTATTATTATTATTATTATTATTATTATTATTATTATTATTATTATTATTTTTATTATTATTATTATCATTATGATGATTATTATTCTTATTCTTATTATTATTATTATTATTATTATTATTCATTGTAGATCGTATCTAGAATTTTATGTTTAACCTTGACATTAAACCTTTTGTTACACCGTCGTTAGTAACTTTACATCATGTATCATATACACTGACATATTGTATATTATTTCTAACTTAAAAATTATGTAATGAATTATAAAGTTTAGCACAGAAACATCTGTGCACACAGATAAAATAAATACTTACATACATACATTCTCACTAATACTCAACGCTGTTCTGTTTCACAGCAGTCGCCCTGAACCTTAACAGCGATTATTATATAGAAATGAATCATGCTGCATTTGACCCGTGAGGTCAATGACCAACTGAGCTTGAACAATGACCAGCAATTTTAGTACTTTTGTCTCCTACTTGCTCAGCTAGTGGTCAAGCTAAGCTGCCCTGCTCCGTTCATTGCATTCATAATGGGAAAACTAACACCTCGTATTGTGGGGTTCGAATAGCGCTTAATTGGATGAGTGATTTGGGTAGAGCAGCTGCTGAGGCTGCGTGTATTAAGCATCATTATTACAACTTTTACAAGCACAGATGGGCGCTTGAAGAAACAGCAGTAACTGATTATTTGCCTAGTAGTAGTTTTCTAGAACGACATTGAAATAGTGGGGTGAGGGAAGATATCTACATCTTTCCTAGCACTCCTTTATCACGGCAGAATCCTAGATGCTATTTTATTACTGTGATCCAATTACCCCAAACGACCGTATTTATAGTGTTTAAGACAAATATGTCGTCTTCTTTGGTTAGTGTCGATTGCTAGATTAAAGCAAAGGGGGTTAAATAATAATTATAGAAAGCCTCTCGGAACGTCAAGGGATACGTTTGCAGAGTTTTGAACTTTTCCATAACTATTTTCAGCAACTCTTACAACGACAAAGATATATAATCAAGACCACTGGTATTAAAAACATTTTTAAAGCCTTCCAGAGTTCTAAAAGGCAAGACCGGCGTTCACATTCTGCTTTTCACAAGTAGCAAGCAAGAGGTAGGACTCAAAATCGGTCCCAAGATTAAGAAAGACACGCTTGCTGCATGTTTGACCACAGGGTCACACCAAAGACATTTGTGCCACATAACTGACAGGTAAAATAGGCTGAAATGACAGCGTGAACTGCATGAGGCCCTATCTTGTATAATTTGGCCATGCAAACTGTGGCGCCAGAGGGGCAGAATGTTGTGTTGTCACTGTTTTGTAGTAACTAGACAAGCTCTATTTCCATGTTTTGGTGTAAATAGACACGCTTTATGTCACCTGTCTACCTTCAATGCAGTCTTCAACAAGAGTGTCGGATGTCTGCCGAACTTGCGCCATGATGATGTTTTTCTACTGTCACGCTGCATTCAGTCTTTTATAAGCTCGGGTGGTAACGGAGAAAGAACTGCGCCTAGGGGCAAAATTATTGTGATGAGCAAGTCTAATCGTGTACATACAGCGTTGCTTCCTCTACCGTTAAAACAAACGCCCACATCCTTTCATTACCAGTTCTAGCCTGCAGAAGTAACTAGTGGTGTCAGTTAACATCTTTGTGAGGAGTGTTTGAAGCGTGAGCAATGTAAGCCCAAAATATGACACGACGACGACGACGACGATGATGATGATGATGATGATGATGATGATGATGATGATGATGATGATGATGATAATGATGATGATGATGATGATGATGATGATGATGGTGATCGTTTGTGAGTGAGTGTGTGGTTGGGTGTGCACGCATGCGAGTGCGGTTATGTCGCTCACAATGAGCTACATAAGGACATGTTACGTCTTATAGGCAATTATAACGCATCACAGGGAACATATTAAATGGTAGTTTTCATGCTACACCTCAACTTAACAAGTAGACCTATCTCGCTCAACAAAACTGATATAATTACTCCTCAAATGTATCTCCCAAAGGCGCAGATTTAGATGGCGTTCCAGTACCACGTAATTACTGGCTTTTTACTATTGTAAGCGCGGGGTGTTCTGTTTAATGGTTTTTCTTTTTTTCCCCTTTTTTCACGGGCTGCCTCGACGATATCAAAGCTAGATCTTTGTAATCTCGTGGGTGTCACACTAGTAGTATTAGGCTTCGGGTTTAGTTCTTGCATTTCCTTGTCACCTTTATTGAACGTTTAGTCCTATGAGCTTGTGTTTTAATAGTGGTTTTGTTCTGCTGCCACCCGCTTGTCATCAGAAAAGGAACTAAAAGAATCGGTGGCTTGATCCACCTGTCAGGCACTTTGTCGTGCTAATAGCCACTGTGGATTTTTCACGTTCCCTACCCAGGGATGGAAGGCCTAGGTATCTTTTACGTTGCGTGCACGCTGGATACGCGAGGGCAACGGTTGCGAAGGATGTATGGAAGGACACAGTATAGATGTAAACACGGCCATCAAGCGGGCGACCAGATAATGTCTAAGTAAAAACATACACTGTCGTCGTCTAAGTGGAAGCTGAAATGGTTCAAAGACTTCATCCATCTAGTTGCAACTTCACCAAACCTTTTCACGGGTCCAGAGGCAATAGACTTCTTTACTTCGTTGTGCAAGATTATAGAATGGGCAAATTTGTTTATATTATTATTATTATTATTATTATTATTATTATTATTATTATTATTATTATTATTATTATTATTATTATTATTATTATTAATATTATTATTATAAGGTTTTCTCTAGGTACTGCATCTTTGGGCCAATCTAAAATTTCAAAAAAATATAATTGATTTCTATTCCGACTTCTGTAATAGCGATCTTTATAGATCGCCGCGCTTTGAGTTCGCATAAAGAAAAAGCGCGTGATAGCATCTTATAGTAGTAGTAGTAGTAGTAGTAGTAGTAGTAGTAGTAGTAGTAGTAGTATTAGTAGTAGTAGTAGTAGTAGTAGTATTCTCAGTTCTTCTTCTTTGGTCGCACTCTCGAGGATCTATTCTAGGCAACGGACATTTGCTGACACGGGACAGTAGCCGGTATCGGGAGCTTGTGCTAGCTCAGCTGAAAGAGAAGCCGGTGTGAAATCGAACTCGAAAATTAATTACACGCGGAATTCATGGCAAGATATCGGGTGTCGCGCGCCATGTTTTCCTTGGCCTCGAGGACGATGCGTCATGAGTTATCGCCCCGCTGAGCACGGAGCATGCGCCCGGAGAAAGCGGAAGTGAAAGAGGACAAGGACTGAAAACGACCGACACGGGGCAGCATAGTCTCCAGCTAAAGGTTGGATCATGACCGTGTGATTCTCTTTTTTTTTTTTTAATAGATAGAGTGGGAGATGAAGTTAATATGCTACTGTATTCACAACTTTCCGGCACCTCTCATAAAAACTCGTGGGTATCGCCATTATAAATTAAAACGAGGTTAAAATAAAACCAAGTTCCGGTATGGCTTGTTTTGCTTTTATCAAAGCTTGATGCGTGACTTTTAAATATGGCAAATTGCCGAAAACGACGATTGTTAGAGCCAGAAAACGAGTGGGATAAGTATAAAAACGGTGGAGGAAGTACATGCTCAGTGAAAGGATGCAAAAAACTATCGTAGAGGCCTGTATTTGTGGCGACTTCGGAGGTGCGTCGATCATCGACAGAAAGTGAAACAGGACCTGAAGACTCTTGTAGTTTTCCATAGCTTCGCCGTCGCAACCTTCACAAAACACGAAGTAGTTGACTATGTTAGGCGAGCGTTGTGGCCAAGTGGGCTAAGGCGGGACTAACTTGCCTTGTCCACAAGCCAGAAACCAATGGCGCCTGACAGGTGTGGGTTCGAGCCAGCATCTGGGCGTTATGTTTTTCCGAATATTTTTCAAAAATTCACAAATAATGTTAGGTAGGTAGGGTTTAGGCGCGCCACTGGCGATAGAAAGGGATAATAAACTGCAGCCAAAAAAAATATGTGAGGGTACGATACTGGTGGCCAGTGACACATTTTATTATTCTTGAATATTTGGAAATAACTCACTAAAACACGCGGAGAAAGAAACCGGAAGTATGTTTCATTGAGGGGATTCCCGTTGGTGCATAGGATAGCAGACAAGTGTGAATATGTGTTTCACCTGTCACGCTAGTTGTATAGATAGGTCCATAGAATATAGTGCCCAAAACAACTACAGGGAACATGTCTATACAGGTTAGGGCACATATAGTCACCACCATCCCTTCTGCTCTATACCCCCCTCCTCTTTACTCTATCCTCTTCCCTAAAGGAACAATCTGGAACTCATCTCTCTAGTAATAAAATACTCATATTAACAATTTTTGTTTCTTTTTGTTGTCCAAGATGCACTCGTGCTGCAAACTTTCCCACGCTGAACAATATGAACCGCTGAAAGAACTACTCCAACCGGCCAACAGACATCCCCAATTAAATTAACTTGTGTGAACTGACACCAAAATGAAGTACCCTAACGAGAAGGCAGTGGTCATGTGAGGTCTGCTACAAAGATTGATTGAAAGCTTGTTGCGTGCAAAGTGATTGACACCTAGTATAATTAGTCTGCCTTTTTCTAGATAGTTCAGTGTTCACATTAATAATTGGGTATAGTAGACAATATACCGCCACTATTATACTTACTGTACCATTTCTCTATTCCCGGCACGATCACATTTGTGTTAATACTGAATTGTTCCTTCTTTGCATAGCGTGCTTTCCAGTTCAAACAGATGCCAAAGGCGCTTGGCCACAGAGACCAAGTGTGCACTTAATCGTTTGCTGAAGACACATCGCAGCCCGTTCAGTTATCAGGAATATTAAAACAAAATTAATTCTGTTTATAAGGAGCATAAACTATAAAAGGTTGTCATGGTTATTATAAACAAACAAGTGAGAGACATACAGGTTTTACCATGAAACTGGATAATTATCGTCCTTATACTTCCACTTCACTATCCATACAGTTTTTACTCCCTCACAACCCTCACCCCCACCCTCACCCCGATTCTTCCCTCCATCACCACCCCACTCCCCACCCCCCAAGCACACACATCAAAGTTCCACGACATCAAAGATTAACATACAAAAACAGAAAAAGAAGAAGAAAAAAGATTTATTTTTTTAAACCGCGTCCGTCACACCTTAGCCTGGCTATTCTCTTGCAAGCGCCCAAGCCTTAAACAAGCACTTTGACAGGATTTCTGCATCGAATTCTGTTTGCCGAGGGGCTCAGGTTGCCTTGTCACGTCTCAATAGGTAACATAAGCGTGGAAAAACATGGAACGGCGCGCTATTGTAACTGGCGTGGAGGGGACGGGACAGAACGCCGCTAGGCTGCAGGGCTACCTGTGCGTGTGTGTTGAGCTGCCAAAAAGACAACAGCAACCTGAGCCACGATAGTACGCTCCCAAATGTTTCTTCTACGTAATTGAATTGGATATGTCGCCTATATCTGTACTACTGTACTTAGGGTGGCGCAGTACTGGTCGAGTGGTTTGGGCAAAGGCTAGCAACGTTTCATGTTAAGCAACGTCGAGAAGGGTTAGTACTTGGATGGCTGGCCATGCTTGGAAGGCAGCCTCCAAACGACCCAAACAAGATTGAAACAAGCGCACGACACACCCCAGTCCACTCAGCTGTGAATGGGTACCTCGAGCTGTTTATACTCGGGGGAGGTAAAGCAGCGAGGGCGAGGAGATAGGCACTGCCCTCATTAAGCTGGCCTGGAAAAAAGGGCGGTCCCAAGCGCTTCCCTGCCAACGACCAAAATGTTACGAGGACACCTTTACTTTTTAATCTGTACTGCCCATTTTCACATATTATTCCCTCCGTCGGTTATTTTCCCTTCTCTAAACTTATTTTCTGTATACTCCTCTTTTCTTCTTCTTCTTCTCCTTGTCATTCGCCTTGTCCTCTTCATCTTTCTGCTCTTCCTTTATCTCTTCTTCGTCCTTCTCCTCTTCTTCCTCCTTCTCTTCTTCTTCCTCCTTCTCCTCTTCCTATTCACAGTCTTTTCCTCTGTCGTCTCCTCCTCCTGCTTCTTTCAATCTTTTTTTCTTTCTGTCGCTACGCCGCGTTCAACAACACCGTGAACAAAGGACAACGTGCATTTACCTCCCTTTAACAAAAGGATTGTCTTTCCTTGGGGCAAGGGCGGACAACACCGGCACACCTTGTCGTGGCGACGTATGAGTGGTCGGACCCGAGAGACCAAAAACCAACTACAAGGAAAACAACATTGGGTTGGTCTAACCAGAGCAGTTCCAACACGAGGAAGTTTCTTTTTTCTCACCGTTTAATGTGGGTTTTTGTTGTTGTTGTTGTTTTTTGCGTAACCCCTTTCATAGGCCAGAAAACTGAAGAAGTACAGAACGTAAGGGTCTGAGAAACAGATAAATGATGAAATGTAATTAAAGCTCTGGAAATCTCTTAGCCAGAATTGTCCATGCTCTTTGTCATTTGTCTAACCCTGTTTTGGTGTGTGGTATTTTTTCTTCATGGTTTTAAAACTACAATAAATCGTTACTACATAACATAAAGACAGTTAGATATTCAACATTCTTAAACTAAATCCTGGGTGCCATTGGCATGCTTTTGGGACTCTATCTGATTATTCGCATTGAATCTTCAAAGCCAATTATAATAAACTAGGGAAAAGATAAGAGTCATCGTATAAAATTAATGTACTCCTTCACATGTAACCTGCATACATCCACATTTTGAGTTTCTGCATCTCTGTAACTTTTGAAGTTACTACACAAGGGTTACACAAGCAGTAAAGCTTTAATACAAACTTTCCCACAAAAATTGTCCGCATACGAAGAAGTTGTGCCCTGCTCCTGGCTGAAACTAGCAATGTCTATCAGTCTGATCCAATTTCAATACTGTCAGTCTGATGGCCTACAATTTTCCTCCAGCCCGAAAGATGATGTTTCCGAGTGAATTATTATTTGTAGGGGGCAATTTCGGTCACGGAAGCAGTTTCTGGAAGTCAAAAATGGTCGGGAGAGCTGATTTGATGCCTGAGCAATGGAGGATGGAACTTCGAGCCTGTACACTCCCGAGACGCAGGCCCTATAGTTAGGGATTGTGGGTCCAGAGAGGAAAAGGACATTTAATTTCTATTTTCATTTTTTCAAACCCAACCTTCTCTCTCTCTCTCTCTCTCTCTCTCTCTCTCTCTCTCTCTCTCTCTCTCTCTCTCTCTCTCTCTCTCTCTCTCTCTCTCTCTCTCTCTCTCTCTCTCTCTCTTCCATTACTACGGTACGTTCTGCGTTAGGTTTTCCACGGCTATTTCAGCCTTTTTTCCACGGCGTACCTGATTTACTTGTATTTGTTTTGTTTTGCTAGTGTCGATAACTATAATCATGGTCACTTTAACAGTGGAGAAAGCAGTGTTTCTTTGCCTATTTTGTCCCTACGCCGTAGCTCAAGTGGTAGAGCGTTCGCCTGGCACACCGATGACCCAGGTTCGAATCCCGTGGTGGGCGAAATAAAAAGTGGCCATTTTCACTGTCCATTTTAGCAGTATGATTGCTCTGGTGGTTCAGTGTTGATTTGGGTCCTTATCCCTCTTTCTCTTGGATGGTTATTGTCACGAACTGGCTAGTTTTAACTCTGCTTGTTGACTATTTAGCCATGTGTAGTCTTTGTAACAGTAGAGAAGTTAGACTATTACACAGCAGCAAGTAAATTACACAGCAGACCACACACCGCGAGCCCGACCCACGCTAGCGCAGTGAGTCAGCACTTGAGCTTTGAATCGGACCGTTTTAACCAATCAGAGCAGGCTCAGTGGGTAGAGCAGTTTTGACTGTGTCAGAGCCTAACACAGTTTGAATCAGTCGTGTGTGAGACGAGGTAGAGTCAACATCTCCACAGCTAGAGAAATCTCTACACTCTTAGACCAGGAAGCAGGACTTAGAATCGTAGAATTCTATCAAGCCATCACGGGCCTGAACTTGTCAAACAGACGAGCAGGCGAGCTATCCCGAGCTATCCTGTGCACCCCACTCCACAGAAACGACTAGTTGGTTGAGGAGACTCTACCGCACAAGACGGAAAGAGCTACCTTGAAACACACCCTGTCAGACCCCACAGCGTGGCAAGGGAACCCAACTACACAACGACACAGGTGGACCAGAAGCTACCTCACAGAAGGACTTCGAACACCCCACACATGAGTTAAGTGCATAAGGCGAAGGTGCACTTAAACTGATCATAACAGGACCACAGTAGTCCAACTCTTCAGAAACTGTAAAACGGACCACAGTAGTCCCAATCTACATGAAATATAATAGCACGTGCCCGAGGAAGAAAAACAGCTGCCTATACTAGACTATCAGCGATCGAACTATTAGCAGTGACTGAGACTTTTTAAGTTAGATTAGTACTTAGAGAATCTTGTATAGAGTAGAAGAAATAAATGTGTGATTTTAACTGTTATCAAGTGGCTGGACTACATATGATTCATAGCCGTGTGAAAGCTAGTGTGACAGTAATCTTTTACCATTTTTCTATCTATTTCTGTACCCCAACCTTAACACAGAACGAGCTAAACAAATAAATTTATTAAAGTAATTCATAGGGTGACGTACTAGCAGTTCCCACCGAATAAACGTGAGGATCCATAATTCCATTGTGCAGAGCCCATAAACCCCACGTGACACTTTAATTGGCGAGCCTGCCAGGATCTGTGTATAATAGGAATTGGGTATAACCGGACCTAAGTACAATAAAATTAGATAACAGTAGGAGTAGTAGAATAACTTAGAATAGTGGTAACAAGGACTAATCAGTTGTGGTGCACTATTCTTTAGTTAAAGACTTTCTTGCTTCAAATATTTTTGTGCCTGTATGTTGCATTGTTCTTTTGCAGGTTTTGCTTAAATAACTGTTGTATGCCATTTGACTCTTGTTTTATTCTATTATTGATTGCGAATTTGATGGTCTTTGCATTGTTTTTATTGACTTGCAATATTGCTAGTGTTTTGGTATTCCACGTGATTCAGAGGTTGTTCATAGACACGTTTGGCAATGTCGGACCCAGTGGCCTTGAGATTGCGTTTCAAGGAATTGGGAGAAGCTTTACACTTAGCAGGGGGAGACCTAATTGCGTATATCAATGCAGAGGTAGAGAAACAGGAGGCTAAGGCAGAGAGAGCAGCAGAGAGAGAGGCGAAGAAATTAGAAGCAGAGCAAAGGAAATTAGAACTAGAAGCAGAGCAGAAGAAACTCGCATTAGAAGCAGAGCAGAAGAAAGCAGAGTTAGAAGCAGCAAGAGAGCAGAGGAAATTAGAGCTAGAGGCAGAAGGAGAACAGAAAAAGGCAGCATTAGCAGCAGAGAGAGATGCAGAAGTTAGGAGATGGGAGTATGAGCGGGCAGAGAAAGAGAAAGAAAGGGCAGAAAAGGAAAAAGACAGACAGCATGAGTTAGAGCTGAGGAGATTAGGATCAGGAGCTTCAAGTTCTTCCTCAACCCCTTCCCACTCAGATCAGCTAGAGGTAGCATCCAACCCTGTACAAGGAATGTCATTTCCATTGGGAACATTCAATGAAAGAGAAGAAGGTCTAGATCTCTATCTGACTAGGTTTGAGCGTCTAGCAACAGAGTATAAACTAGATCCCACTCACTGGTCTTTCAAGCTTAGTCAAGGGCTTAGAGGAAAGGCTTATGACATCTACAGTAAGCTACCGACTGACAGAGTGACTGACAATCACAAAGTAAAAGAGGCACTCCTAACGGGATTCGAACTGACAGGAGAATGCTACCGGCAAAAGTTCCGCACCAATCGGAGAGTGAAAGGAGAGAGCTATGCGCAGTTCGCGGATCGGTTGTCCACAACGCTGGATAAGTGGATTAGCCAGTCAGCCACGGCAAAGACGTATGATGGACTGACAGAACTGTTAGTATGGGAACAGCTACGGGAAACCATGACCCCCGAGCTGAGGACATTCTCAGTAGAGCAGGGCGCGGAAAGACTGGAAGATCTGGTCAAGGTCGCAGATAGGTACGTGGCCGCCCACGGAGAAGCCAAGAGCTTCAGGCGAGACCTAAAGCCTAACGGGAAAGAGGCACAGAAACGAAGCCCTAACCGAGAAGAGCGCACCGCGAATAAGCCGAATAACCCCAGACCTGGGCAAAATAAAGGACCCAACACGGAATTCGGGAAAAGAGGTCCCGCAGAACAGAGACGGTATTGTTCGTTCTGCAACAGAAACAATCACTCCACCGCAGAATGTTTCAAGTTGGCCGCACAACGTAGGGAAGAGCGCGAAAGCCGGCCAGCGCACAGAGTTCTAACTCAAAGTAGCGGTAACAAGCCACACACAATCGGAGATCACCCATCGGTGACAGACACGGTCAAGGTCAACGGAAAAGAAGCGAACTGTCTGTATGACACAGGTCTATCATACGACGCGATAGTTAGCGAATCTCTGGTATCGCGCGCGGACTTGACGGACAAGACAGTCGACTTACAAGGAGCAGACTTGACGAAACCGACGACTACTTGCCCAATAGCTTGGATCGAAGTAGAGAGTAGGTACGTCACAGGACGAATCCAAGCAGCTGTTTTACAGAAACCCCTGTATGATCTAGTGCTAGGTTGTAGGTATGTGTTCTTAGGCACGCCCCCTAAAACTGTAGAGATAGCTGCAGTGCAAACCAGGGCCCAAGCTAAAACCCAACCACCCCAGCCCGAGTTCGCTCCGAATCCAGGACTCGAAGAGATCAAAACAGCACAGAAAGAAGACACCTCGATAGCGAAGTGCTTCCAGAAGCTACCCAAGGCGCACACACCCCCGCACAAGGGAGACTTCTACATGGAACAGGGAGTTCTACATCGACAAGGAGATGGAGATCACACCCAACTAGTACTGCCAGCCACCCTTCGAGCCCAAGTACTAGAATTAGGCCACAGCATGCCACTCAGCGGACACATGGGAATTGGAGCCACAGTGCAGAGAATCAGCGCACACTATTAGGGATCTTTCGAAAGCGGGTGAAAGTGAAAGTGAATGTGAATCGGGACTACTTATTGTTGTGACGTCAGCAATTTATGTGACGCTTTAACTTCCCGTGGTGAAAGGTCACGAAGTCTGCCTACCACAAGGAATAAAACTTCGTGGAAAACCTGATTTCCACGAACTAATGTTAGTGAGTACATTTTGGTTATTAAATCGTTTGTAAAATGTCCAAAAATGATTTGAATTTGTATATGGTACATTACTCAACCATTTTAGAAGGAATAATGGGGATCTAAACTCGGTCTCAGACTTAAAACGTATTTTCAAACGAGCTACTGAAAAGCCGTCATGGCTGTCTAGAATCTATCTATTCTGTATCACCAATCAGCAGTCCAAAAACTGTTTTATGTGACAAAAATGAAACTCGAAGCTAGAATGTAAAATATCTTCAATGTTAGAGCATTAATCCATCTTTAAAGTTCAACCTAATCGTTACTTTCGTGTCAAATCATGATTTGTTAGAAGAAGCCTTACGTAGGCATAATAGTGCTCTGCCTCTGGGCCTGCCCTGTGTGTGCTCAATAAAATCACAACGAAACTAGGTGCTGGAATCGAAAGCGCACAGAAACACGTTCGTTTCGTTTCGTAACGCGGCGTAAGAATCTCCCGGCGTGCCTCTCGTTGGACGAAACGAACACACAATCACTTTCACTTTTACCCGTTCCGAAAGACCCCTACTATTGGCCAGGAATCACGGAGGATGTCAAGCGCTACGTGAAATCTTGCCACCAATGTCAACGATATTCCCCGCGACATCACACCGTACCAGTTACCTTAGGACCATCGGTAGTAGTCGGCGTACCATTCCAGCAAGTCTCAGTAGACATAGTAGGACCACTGCCCATGACCAAGAAGAGGAACAGATTTCTACTCACACTCGTCGACGCATGTACGATGTGGTGCGAAGCAGTCCCGTTGCCAGCGATCGACACCAAGAAGATCGCAGATGCACTCATCGCCATCTTTACCAGAGTCGGATTCCCGGACAGCATTAGAACGGACAACGGATCTCAGTTCACCGGCCGCCTGATGCAAGACGTGTTCGAGTTGATACAAGTTCATCACATTCGCACACCACCATACCACCCCGCCAGCAACGGACAAGTAGAAAGACTGAATGGAACCCTTCTCACCATACTCAGGAAAGTCGCCGACGACAATCCAGAAGCGTGGGACACCTACGTGAATGCGGCACTGTTCGCATACAGAGAAACGCCCCATGCAGCCACAGGCTACACCCCGTCAACATTGCTATTCGGCAGACCTCTAGCAGGACCGCTAGAAGCCCTACGCAGAAGTTGGACGGAGGCCAAGATAGACGACACACCAAGAGGTGCCACCAAGTACGTCGCAGACCTGCAGGAAACCCTCAAAGCAACGTGGAAGAAAGCTGGTGAAGCACTGAAGAAGGCAAGAGCCCGTCAGGCGAAGTACTACAACCGCCACGCGAAGGACAGAGAACTGCAAGTCGGCGATCAAGTGCTACTCTTACTTCCAAGTGGAACCAACAAGCTGGACATCGCTTGGAGAGGACCGTACCGGGTGACTGCCAAGAAATCCAAGACAGTCTACCAAGTAGAGGTGAACGGGAGAGCCCGATACCACCACATCAATCTCCTCAAGAAGTATACGGACCGACCAGCGACCCCCAGCACTCACAACTTGTTAGCCATCGCCATCGCGGAAGAAGGAGAAAGCATGGAGACCAATGCAGTAGAGTATCCCCTGCACTCCAAAGAAACCTACAAAGACGTGATACTCAACGGAGACCTAGCCGCTAAACAGCAACAGCAAGTACGACAGGTCATTCGACAACATCAGACTGTGCTCACAGACCGACCAGGGAGGACAGACCTCGTCGAAGTAACCTTAACGGTGACCGACCCAACACCCGTCCGCCAGAAGCTCTACCCGATGCCACTGTCGCAGCAGCGAGCCATCAAGGAAGAGATAGACACCTTACTGGCAGCCGGAATCATCTCAGAGTCTACTTCACCCTACAGCGCAGGCACGGTATTGTTGCGAAAACCCAACGGAGAGCATCGACTGTGCATCGACTTCAGACTCCTGAATGCGGTAACGCAGTTCCAGCCAGAGCCACTCCCGGACCAGACAGACCTATTTGCCAAGCTACAGCGAGCGAAGTACTTCTCACGCATCGACCTCAGCAAAGGTTACTACCAGATACCAGTACAACCACAAGTCCGAAAGTACCTAGCGTTTAGCACTATGGAAGGACACTTCGAGTTCAACGTGCTTCCATTCGGACTCCACAACGCACCCAGCATCTTCAGCGCAATGATGCGAAAACTCCTGGCACCCCTGAGCAGCGAGCACCTACATTCGTTTATGGACGACATCCTCATCGCAACACCTACGTGGGAGGAACATGTCACGCTCCTACAGCAACTACTCGCCCGCCTCAGAGACACAGGATTGACGGCAAGACCCACCAAATGTCAGATTGGATTCACAGAACTAGAATTTCTGGGACACACCATCAGTCAAGGAAGCCTGCGACCGGTAGAAAAGACAGTGAAACGCCTACTCGACGCTCCTAGGCCCAAGACCAAGAAGGAAGTGCAGTCGTTTCTAGGACTCTGCGGCTTCTACCAGAAGTTCATCCCCAACTACAACAGCATCGCCGTACCACTGACAAATGGAACCCGGAAAATCGCCCCGGACAAAGTCGTATGGACAGCGGAATGTGAGACAGCATTCCAAACACTCAAGGACAGAATGACATCGGCGCCAGTACTCCACCTACCCGATTTGACTCAGCCATTCGTTCTTCGCACCGACGCAAGCGACTTAGGCCTCGGAGCAGTACTGCTACAGCGCGACCCCAAGAATGCAGAGACGCTATTCCCTGTCGCCTACGCCAGCAGAAAATTGAGACCCGCCGAGACCCACTACGCCACGTCGGAGAAAGAATGCCTTGGACTAGTCTGGGCCATACAGAAATTCCAACTCTACCTGTATGGGACCCACTTCACAGTTCAGGTGGACCACCAACCACTATCGTTCCTGGCAGCCTCCAAGTCTTTGAACTCTCGCCTGATGAGATGGGCACTCACCCTTCAGGCGTACTCATTCCAGATCGAGTACATCCCCGGCAAAGAGAACCACGGAGCCGACTACCTCAGTCGCCATCTCGTGGAGGACACAGCAGCTGTCGCCCACCCAACACAACTAAGGGCCACAGCACCAGAATTCGTCCCCGCCCAGTAATACCCTGTCACTAGTGTCCATAGCTACCTGGCACAGCATTGCAGCTCAGGTAGAGCAACTTAACTAGTGTGTAAATAGGACCCTAGGATAGTGCAGTGTTAAACTAGGCTCTGTAGTAGAAAAAGGTCGAATCCAGTAGTCATCGCCTTTTTTCAGTTGAGGGAGCCTGTCACGAACTGGCTAGTTTTAACTCTGCTTGTTGACTATTTAGCCATGTGTAGTCTTTGTAACAGTAGAGAAGTTAGACTATTACACAGCAGCAAGTAAATTACACAGCAGACCACACACCGCGAGCCCGACCCACGCTAGCGCAGTGAGTCAGCACTTGAGCTTTGAATCGGACCGTTTTAACCAATCAGAGCAGGCTCAGTGGGTAGAGCAGTTTTGACTGTGTCAGAGCCTAACACAGTTTGAATCAGTCGTGTGTGAGACGAGGTAGAGTCAACATCTCCACAGCTAGAGAAATCTCTACACTCTTAGACCAGGAAGCAGGACTTAGAATCGTAGAATTCTATCAAGCCATCACGGGCCTGAACTTGTCAAACAGACGAGCAGGCGAGCTATCCCGAGCTATCCTGTGCACCCCACTCCACAGAAACGACTAGTTGGTTGAGGAGACTCTACCGCACAAGACGGAAAGAGCTACCTTGAAACACACCCTGTCAGACCCCACAGCGTGGCAAGGGAACCCAACTACACAACGACACAGGTGGACCAGAAGCTAACTCACAGAAGGACTTCGAACACCCCACACATGAGTTAAGTGCATAAGGCGAAGGTGCACTTAAACTGATCATAACAGGACCACAGTAGTCCAACTCTTCAGAAACTGTAAAACGGACCACAGTAGTCCCAATCTACATGAAATATAATAGCACGTGCCCGAGGAAGAAAAACAGCTGCCTATACTAGACTATCAGCGATCGAACTATTAGCAGTGACTGAGACTTTTTAAGTTAGATTAGTACTTAGAGAATCTTGTATAGAGTAGAAGAAATAAATGTGTGATTTTAACTGTTATCAAGTGGCTGGACTACATATGATTCATAGCCGTGTGAAAGCTAGTGTGACAGTAATCTTTTACCATTTTTCTATCTATTTCTGTACCCCAACCTTAACACAGAACGAGCTAAACAAATAAATTTATTAAAGTAATTCATAGGGTGACGTACTAGCAGTTCCCACCGAATAAACGTGAGGGTCCATAATTCCATTGTGCAGAGCCCATAAACCCCACGTGACAGTTATCCTTGTCTGCCATATCGTCTATGGTGGTTGTAGACTTAAAACCTCAATGTTCATCATCTTCATCATCATCTTTGCCTAACTAATGTGTTGGTTAAATCTCTTAATATCCCTTATTATATTATTCATAACTTATTAAAACTTTACCATTAAATCGTTCAGTTTTGTCTTCAGTCTCCGCCCGTAGTTGTCATTTTTTTCTTTTCTTTAAAACAAAATCCAATCCGGTATGGTCTCTTTCAGCTTTGTGCAGCGCTGTACCAACGACGTAGGCTACAGCAAACAGCGCAGCGAGCTTCAGGACAAGCTGCTTTGACACCAGCGTGCCCTCTGGGACTCCCGTCCGTGTACAGTGAATTGTTTTATCTGCTTCTGGAATCACTGGACGGATGTTCAACTCCGAAATGTCTGCGACTATTTGCTGTCAGGGGAGTAATGATTGTGGCGGCCATATTATTCGGTCCTCAAAAGTTGTTCTGTTTAGTGTTTGTGCCTTATTGATGTTTTTATTTATTTATTTGATGTTATTTTATTTTATTTCATACATTGCTTTCTTGGTATATATTTGGATGTTGGCATTAAGCTCTTATACATTTCGACCACCAAAAAAATATGTTTAAGCTCATTAAAAGGTAGAAAATGATCTAATGCTGTATGAATTCTCCATTGTGGGTAATACAGATTTGTTGACTTGACTTGATTTGACTTGATTTGACTAAGAAGCTATATAGTATTAAAATGCGAGAAGAGAGACAAAGACTGTGCAGCTGACAGTGACTATGATTATATAGACTGCTTCTTGAGCACACAACAAACATTATAGGCGTGCTGAATATTAGAGATGATTGAATGCAAGTTCACTTGTTCAGTACTCCCTGGGCATCAATATTCAACAATTATGTACATCTTCCCTTCCAAACTGCGATGCTTGATAGCACGAGAGATGAACTAAAACATTTCCAAGTCAAGTCAGATAGAGTCATGTGAGATCAAGAAATCTTTATTTAACACAAAAAAATACTACGAACAAAATAAAACTCAAGTGAAACTATTATTTGACATTGGTACTCAGTAATCAATGCATGTCCTCACTTTCTCCAGGCGGCGCCAGAAGTGGCTCCTCATCCTGGATATCACCAATCAGGTACCTCAAAATTGATCTCTGTGTGGATTTAAATATTCTTACCCCACCCCAGCTCTTTCTTACCCACTTCAAACCTTATTCACCCCAACTTTACTCCTGCCTTCTCCATTGCTTTATAGGGTTAATTTTTATTTTATTTGAGGCCACAATGCCACTCTCCATGGTGACACTGTAAGTATTTAAAAACGAATCGACGCAAATTCTATCATAAAGTTATGTATGTGTATATATAATTTCTATGGGTCATCCCTTGATACTCGGCTTGTATGTCCTTTTCTCGATCCCTATGGTGCCAGTAGCGGCATTACTAAGGGCGACATGTCCGGGTGATTAGCGACACTCGACACCGCCCAGCCTCAGAATGAGACCAATTAGATGAAGCCCTCCGGCGACGTGATTCACACTGAACCTTTGCACAAAACTGCACCCCTCCTCTGCAAACTACGCCCCTTTTCAGTCCTTTTATTTTGCGCGTGTTTGGTGTGTACTTTTACTGCACCGTTCCTGTGCTATATAGTACAGAATAGTTTTCTGTTGTTTACTCGCTGGGGGTATGCCAATAACTACATTGCGTTTGAAAATAGCATTGCAATAGCATCTGCAAACGTGATATGTGATAGCATCAATCAGACTTCTGTGTCTAAATCACAAAGGGTTTCTTCAAAATTTCATGTCTTCACTATATTGATGTGTATTAGACACTCATCCATCTACACATCCCACTCCTCCACCTCCCCCCACGCCTCCCAAAAACAACAACAACAACAACAACAACAACAACAACAACAACAACAACAACAACAACAACAACAACAACAAACAAGGAAGACTGTTTGTTCATTAAAACATTGAATTTAAAACTGAAAATGCAGTGTAAAGCCGTGCTATTTTCTTGCACTTCTGTGCAATGTAGGTTAGCCTTCTGTCTTTTATTCATAAAATTATGCCACCTAAGCTTACTGATAGAGCAAAATTGATTTTTGAAGTTGTTCAAAATAAATGATCGCGTGGTGGATTTTCGAAATAATATGGCCTAAAAGTATAGCAACACTCAATAACAGACCTCCAACGCGGCTAACTGATATTTCTACTTGTCAAAGCATCAATGAGGAGTGTGAATAAAAACCAACTAATTATTTCAAATCGATTTAACAAAATATTACGGTAAAACATTAATTCTGAGTCTGTAAAATCAGTGAATCATCCTATGTCCCTCTTGGAATTCATTGTAGCATAATTACTGTTCAAAATTCAGTACGATTATCAAACCTAAAAATGCTAGCCTCCCAAGAGACCGATCACACAGCTGAGATTGCGACTGGGTGTTGATAATATACATATATAATAAATGTATTCATCCATTTCGACTTCTAATCTACTCCACAAAATTCGCTATAAATTTGATTATCGTTTTTTTTCTGCCTAGGCATTTTTCTATGGTTCAACCAATATGACTGCATTCAACACTACTTACGACATATTGAACATTTTACAAAGTGCGCGGATATATTCACACGATCTGGGGAGAGAGAGAGAGACAGAGAGACAGAGAGACCTAGACACAGAGACAGAGAGAATTGAACATTAATTCAATGTCAGTGAAAAATATCAAGTATTTAGTTTACTGCTGGTTTAAAGCCAAACAGGAAAACAAACTGGGAGGTATGGCACATAGTCCAGCGAGTGTGATATACAATGGCCGTGACCACGACACACAAAGGACCCCCAGCTTACTCCGATGATGAGGGGCTTACGTTTTCTCAGCAAGACACTGATCCACAAAGAAAAAAGGCTTAACAATGATGACAACGATGACTGCTATGTCTGTGTGTGTGTATGCGCGCGCGTGTGTGTGTGTGTGTGTGTGGGTCTGTGTGTGTGTGGCGCGGTTTTTGATACACTCTCTTTATACTCTACCTACGTTCTTTTGACGGCCCCGTTATTTTGACGTCAAAATAGTGTTCCGTTTGGGTTAGTGGTGTGTTAGGCTTAGGATTAGGTTAAGAGTTAGGGTTAAAGTTAGGGTTTGGGAGAGTTTACTTCAAAAAATGGACACATTTTAAAAAATGTTTAAACAACGTACGTTGCGTTTTATGAAAGTCACAACAACGGCGTGTTCACACGGTTGTGTGTGCGTGTATGTGTGTGGGTGTGTGTGTATGTGTGTGTGTGTTTGTGTGTGTGTGTGTGCAAACGGATGGAAGAAATCGTTGTTGTTGTTTTAAAATTAATATTATATTATATTTTACTGTAAAGTAACATTTTATTTTCAAAGCGAAGTTTACGTTGGAAACATTACTAAGCCTTTATTAAAACTATGATTAAATGTTCTGGTGGATGACAGTAGTAGAGTGTGTCTGTGTATGCTTGATGTAGAAAATTGTGTTTAGGATGATTTTTTAGATGCTTTGTTTTTAATTGATTGTGGATTTTTCAGAGAGCCAGGCATGTGTGTGTGTGTGTGTGTGTGTGTCAGAGAGAGATAAAGAGAGAGGGAGATAGAGGGAGAGATAACATTTTGGATGTTTAAAGTGTGTTGCTTGTGACATCTTGAGGTGGTTACATTTGTTATTATAACCTACCGCTTATGTTATTCTACTGTATGTTTGAATTGTATATTTATGTTAGCTGCGATTGCTCGCGGGGTGTTTGTAATGTTCTGATGCTGACACCGCAAATGCTCACATTGAATTTCCCTACAAAAAAACAATCCATATTGAGAAATGAATATCAGTATTTTGTATTTTTTTAATTTTAAAAAGAATGAGATTTCAAGCAGTATTCAAGGTGGAGGTACATCAGTATTAAGTGTAGTCGTGTGTCGACCATGCATCAGCCCACCGACAAATGCAGTGGAATCTCCTGCTGTGCAATTAGGTTAACCATTTTGCAGAATTTCACCTTTGCTCTAGAGGGTGTCAGGGTCCTGAGAGGATTAACAAACCCTATTTTAGACCAGTCGGACATACAATAGTTGTTTTGTTGTGGTTTTGTTGTTGTTAGTTTTGTTGATATAAATCAGTGGTTAAACTAAATGCTCTGTATAATGTGTTGCATTAATTTTTGTAAAGGTTTAATGCATAGCCGGATGGTTGAAAACTGCCAGATATTAATTTAGCATTTGGGATATTCATAAAACCTTACAAAAGCCTCGAGCTTCGAACCCTATTCCCCTCCCCCTCCACACACACACACACACACACACACACACAAACAAACAAACACACAAGCACAAACATGCACACACATGCACGCAAACACACACACAGTGGAAAAATTGAGTCTGAATAAGGGACACATTTAAAAACTGCTGTGCTTTCGAAGGGAGAAGGAGACTCACAAGACCAAGCAAAGTCGCCTCCAAGAAATATTATATTGAAACTGGCCTAAAAGCAGTTGACATGGGTTTCACGCTTGTCCGATCACTTCTGCTGCTCCTTATTTGTCCACCGATTTGTTCTCCTTGTTTTCTTCTATCACTCCACTGGTTTCTCTCTTGCACATGAGGGTGGGGGTGGGGAGGAGGTGGCGAAAGGTAAACACTGTGGAGAGTGCTTGAACTTTTCTCGCTTCCTTTGCTAGCGGGAGTGGACAGAGCTGGCGACATACCGCTGTTTGTCTTCTGTCACCCATCGTCCACGCTACATCGAACTGCATACACTCCAGAGCGCATCAACACAATAGCGTCTTCAACATCGTCCTTCCTTACCCCCCCCCCCCCCCTCTTCCCACCCACACCAACCCTCTTTTCTTCACAAAGTGCAGCCTATCTCATTCGTTTAACCAGTTTAAATATCACCGTTTAGAATGAAGTTTATTTAAAAATAAAATAAAATCAAAAACTTTCTTCCTATAAATATGCAGACGAGAGTAGGTGGGCAACGAAGAGCACCCCAAAACGAAAGCAAGAAGATGAGTAAATAACTGTCGGACAATAGCAGTGCCAAGAAGGAAGGAAGGGAGACTACCCATCGCGCAGGAGATTGTTCTCTCCCTTGACGAGCTGGTCTCCAAAGAGTTATGTATCGCACCAATGAATCGTACACTGTCCCCAAGCTTTTCAAACCAAACAATGGACGTCTACTAGCAGATTGCGTCCAGCTACTCCCCTGCACCGCACCCCCAACCCCCAACCCCTTTTTTTTCTTCTTTTTTTTCCGAGCACTGTCGGGATAGATTGTGTTTTCCTACACTATATTATACCTTTGACGCTTCTCGGCTATCCCTTATCCCTTTGTGTACTTCAGCGTTTTTCACTGTTGTACAAATATAGCTAGTGTTTCATCGGCCCATTTGATGACCAAGCACACACACCCAGCTCTTGATTTACAGCTATCTCGATAGTGGAAGACCTTGCCGAAATGGAACTGTTGATGTGATTTGTACTATGTACTACAGGTTCAATTTGGGAGATTCGGTTTGGCAGAAACTATTAGAGTGCAACTAAACGTTCATCTGATGAATAACCATACTGATACAACACAAGAGGGATGGTGGGGAATGGAGGGAGATAGGGCGTCTATTTCTTTTATTTCAACTTTCTCTCTTTTTTTTCTCTCTCTCTCTTTTTTTCTCTCTCTCTCTTTCTCTCTCTTTCTCTCTCTCTCTCTCTCTCTCTCTCTCTCTCTCTCTCTTTCTCTCCCCTCTCTCTCTCTCTCTCTCTCTCTCTCTCTCTCTCTGTCAGCCTCCCCTCTCTCTCTTTATAGAGATATATACTATTAACAATTCCGTTATTGTACGGATCTTTGCTTAATTTTTGTCTCCATCTTCCACTGTGGAGACAAACTAAACTTTTGCTTTTTTCCCTGTCATTTTGCTTTTATTGGGATCTCTTGTAAAAGCGGTATGCTAATAAAGATCTGTATTTGAATTTGAACTTCTTGCAATTTTCGTGTCCTTACGTTTGTATTGATCTTACAAATCCATTCCTACCCCCTTCCTCCCATCCTCCCACTTTCCCCGGCCTCTTTTCTACCTTTCTCAACAAAACAAAAAAACTGAGTTTCTTTTATTATTTTTTTATTTTATTTTTTCCCTCACTTTCTTCGACTTTTCTTCACCCTTCCTCCCTTCTCTCGTCCTTTACTTTAGACACGACCAACTGACGGGTTTCACGTGTTCGTGACAGTGACGGTTCTCTGTGTTCCGGTCTGGGTCTAATGACAGTGCCAGCTATAGTTCTCGCATTTCTCTCCGGTGCCACAGGACTCTGCTAACGTCGCCAGAATGTCTGCTACCCACGGATAGAACTCTCGCAGGGATATAAACTTGAAATGTCAGCTTCCTTGTCCTTATCCTCATTAGCAGCAGCAGCAGCAGCAGAAAAAAAGTAGCATTAATGTTTACAACATCATTGTTGTCTCATTGTTGTCGTCGTCATCATTATCAGCAGCAGCAGCGTCATCATCAACAGCATCATCGTCGTCATCAACATCATCATCATCATCATCACCATCATCAGGGCATTAACATATAGAAGTGGGTTTTTTTCTTTACTGACCATCACCACTTTTTTCCCCCACCAGCTATGCACCTCATATAATAATCATGTTAGCGGTGAGGCTCTTTGATTGTATGCTTGATAGCTGATGAGTTATTTGTGTTATTCCCTGCTGGGAGGATCACAGTTCGGATCAATCAGTCGGGCAATCATAGCCGTGGGGCGTTGCCACGTGTTTAAGATGATTGGGAAGCTCATCTTTTTGCTGAAGCAGCTGTTTCCATCTCCGGGATCTGCTGGAACCCTATACTATTATGCAGCGAACAGACTGGCATGTCTGAAATGATGCTGTCGCTTAATCCTGAGCCTGCATGCTATGATGCTGTCGCTGAAATCGAATCTTTGATCAGCATCTGGTGACTTTCGCAACATTCTATGGGGACTTTCGGTTGAATAATTATAATTATTATGATTGGCGCAGTCCAGATCCGGATATTCTATTTAAATTCTATTAATTCCGTGGTAACTTTCGACTTTTAGAGATTTTTTTAGGGGTTTAACGATAATATAGGAGACGCACCATAAAGCTTTCGAGCACAAATCGCTTAGTTAGAGCTGAGCTAAAACGGTAGAAGAAGAAGAAGAAGAAGAAGAAGAAGAAGAAGAAGAAGAAGAAGAAGAAGAAGAAGAAGAAGAAGAAGAAGAAGAAGAAGAAGAAGAAGAAGAAGCAACGAAAAAGAAGAAGAAGAAGAAGAAGAAGAAGAAGAAGAAGAAGAAGAAGAAGAAGAGAAGAAAGAACAACGAAGAAGAAGAAGAAGCAACAACGAAGAAGAAGAAGGAGAAGAAGAAGAAGAAGAAGAAGAAGAAGAAGAAGAAGAAGAAGAAGAAGAAGAAGAAGAAGAAGAAGAAGAAGAAGAAGAGGGCGAGGAGGGAATGAAGGAAGATTGGAAAGGGTGACCAAATGTGCACTAGTGGGGAAAGAGCTGGCAGATGAAGATAAGGGATGGGAGTTGGGGAGGAAGTTGGTTTGGAAGGTGAACGTGGGGGTGAGGTGCGCGGGGGGGGGGTAACAAGAATGATGAACGTTGGGAGTAGGGGTGGGGTGCACCGGACATTCTCTCCGGTCTCTCTTTATAAACTTCTTTGTTCTGCGGGAAATGAAGTGTCCGTGCCAGCCATTACAGTGGCAGCCGTAACAACCCATTTCTTAGACAATGCACACACTGAGTTTGTCAGACCACGAGACAATGCACACGCAAGATTTCAGCGATCACGTGATCTTAGTGTCACACTCATACAGGATATACCAGACCAACTGGATGTTGTAGGCCTACTATCAGAAACTTTACCTTGTAGAAAAATAATCTGGGCCTGATAAATCTCTGACCTCCAATGTGAACTAGGAGCTGTATTGGAGTAAGTAAGAGAGTACATGTACAATACCTCGAGACCCGAAACTATCCTCTAACATAACATCTTCTGATGTTCTCCACACAATGTAGTGTGATTTGTAATTCTTTTAAATATATATATTTCAGATTATGGATTGTTGTTTTTGTCTAGCTGTGGCGGTGCATACCTTCAAATATTTAGGAGCCATTGCATCAGACAATGGGTCCCGACAAAAAAAAAGTCCTCTCCAGGATCGCACAAACAACTGCTGCCCTGAGAAGGTTGAAGCCCATTTGGAAAGACAGGACTACACTCCAAGGTAAGACTGCTGCGCTCCCTTATCATCTTCTTCTTCCTATACGCTTGCGAAACATGCACCCTCACAGCAGACCTACAATGAAGAATACAAAGCATGGAGATGAGGTGCTACAGAGAAACTTCTGGGTATTTCCTATACCCGGCACATCAGCAACGACGAAGTCCGACAGACCATCACACAAGCCATTGGACAACACGACGACATGCTCACAGTGGTGAAGAAACGGAAACTCCGATGGTATGGCCACATCACCAGTTCATCAGGCCTTGCAGAGACGATCCTGCAAGGCACGGTGCAAGGAAGCAGAAGAAGAGGGAGACAGAAAAAGAGGTGGAAGGACAGCGAGCGTTGTGGCCAAGTGGGCTAAGGCGGGACTAACTTGCCTTGTCCACAGGCCAGAAACCAATGGCGCCTGACAGGTGTGGGTTCGATCCTGCATCGGGGCGTTATGTTTCTCCGAATATTATTTACTTTCGACTCGGGCAACGTCTCGGGGGTTTTCTCCGGGTACTCCGGTTTGCTCCCTCAGCAAAATTTCAAATATCAAAAAAAAAATTTCAAAAATTTAAAGTATTTCTAAATTTCAAAAATCACAACTAATGTTAGGTAGGTTGGGTTTGGGCGCGCCACAGGCTGCGACTACGCCTTCCACAGGGGAGGCGGCCCAGAATTTCCCGATAAAAAGGGACAATAAAGCATTAAAACCTAAAAACCTAAAAGAAACATTTGAGAATGGACTGGCTTGACACTGAGCGAAGCCATGAGGGTTGCTGAGGACATAGATGGAGTACACTGGTTAAACGATCATCTTTGGTGCCCCAACGACTTTCAAATTACGGGATAGGATAGGGTATGACTGAGCTTTGAACTACTCCTGAGGGAAGGAGGTAACGTTTTTTTGGTTTTTTTAATGAAATAAATGATGAATATTATTACAATACAGTATGACCTCTCTATCTAGAAATAATGTACCTTACTCAACCACGGTCAGAAGAAAGATTGTTTGTTAGTTTGTATGTTTGTGGTATTATATATATTTGTGTTTGTTTGCGTGTGTGTTTTACGTACACATTAGTAATATTTGACAGTAAAAATAAAAATACTAAATGATTCAAAAGTTTGTAGTTCCAACCAAATAAATAAATATTGGTATACATATACACTGTCGAAGTATACTTTATTGTTATATTTATTTCCTGGTTTTCTCAATACACAGCATGGATCTGTTACACTCGTTATTGGTTTTTATCAATAGTGGATTCAGCCCCAATGCTTGAATCCTCTTTATAAGTGTAACTCGGATTCGTTTATCCACGCAACCTGTTTACTCAGCAACAAGGCAGGAGTCGTTGTAATGATGTTTTCCAACTTTATTCAGCGTACATCAACAACTGCATACAATCGCTCAATCGCTTTTCACTTCTCCCTCTTTTTCTCTACACAGTGCATCAATTATATAGTTTTTCTCTATACTCGAGATAACGTTAGAACATTCCAGCGTGACGCATTACAACCAATCCGGATAAAGTTCGTCATCACTGTCTTACGTCATACAACTTAGAACCATCTCGCAGCTACCAGATCTATCCACACGCTTCGATCGATAGTAAACAAGCAATTCTAGAAAACTCTCCAATAATATCGACCAACGAAAATTATCATCATTATACCAAGCTTCTTCTAACAACAATGCAAAATCAAATCAAAGGTAAATACACTCTATTATTGCATGCTTTGCAAAACAAAACGATCGGATCTATCGTGCGCGTCTCACACGTACTATCGTGCGCGTTTCAACGTAACAGGATCTTTAATCAGTTAGTAGCCTAACTTAGTTAGCCATTGTTTAAAGAATCCAGAGGACTTCAAAGAGCCGAATCAGGACCACAACTTGGTTCTCATCTCCGACATGTATAAAAGACCTGCTGAAGCAACCCTAATGGTAACACTGAAGGCACTACACCATCCGTTCACTTTACAATAAAGCCATCCCATGCAGGGGATGCTGCGGCTGTATTCTAATTTATCGAAGCCCCATTTACAAAAAAACAAATTATAATATAAACGTCATTATAAAATATTAACAAAACACATACATATAAAATGCTTAAATTGCTAAGTACTAATACCATAGAAAGCCTAAGTGACCATTTGGAAGAAAGTGTCTAAAATGCCAAAGCTTTACTCAAATGAGGAGTTTTGGGAGAGTTTTCCAGAAAAAAGGTAGGTGACTGGTTTAGCAAAGAAGATAGTACATTGATAGAATAGATAAGAACTACAAAAAACAAATGAGAAATGACAGAAACAGTGGTAATTTAAAGCACTACATTTCCAGAAAGTGGGGATATTATTTATGCAGAAAACCGCCGCACGCAAACGGGGTCTTTAATCAATAATTGTGCGTCGGGAGGGAATGGTGTTGGGGAATGGGACGGTAACAATGTTTAATTTAATTTCACTACATTTCGCATTTTATTTACCAGAGTCCAGGAACTGAACTTCAAAATGGACGAATTACAGCAACAAAAATCAATTTCGTGTGTGCGTTTATTCATATATTCTTTCATTCGTTAATTGATTCATAATTCATTCATTCATTCATATACTCAGTCATTTTTCATTATTGTTTCCTCATCTTCATTACATGTGTCTGTCAGTCTTTTTGTGTGCTTTTGTCTGTGTGCTTGTATGCATGATTATACACGCACTCACTTCGATGTATGTGTTGTTTTGTGTGTGCGTTGTGAAGTCAAGTCAATGGAAAATTCATACACACATTGCAACTCAGCAAATGAGAAAAACAAACCTTTAAAACAAATAGAATAATACATAAAGCCACTTATATAACCATTATTAAAAATACATTTTCCAACAATTATTCATACATATTTTCAACTTTACGCTTCACACACACACACACACACACACACACACACAAACTCTTCAGTTCTCTCTCTACAGAACTGACACGCATACACCGCATAACAAACGTATAGATAATTTCATTTGGCTGATAGAACTATTCCAATCAATCATGGATTCTAATGGGTAGGTGGTGTCGATTTTTATGCGGTTTAGGCGGCGGCGGGGTTGATTCACTAGAATCCAAAACTGCTTACATCCGCTATGACCTGCACGTTGAAGTAAATGAGACTGATTGAGTTCTATGGCTTCTGTGAAACTAACTAGGATTTTTAGCTATTAGTTAATATTTGTTTGAATGGATGTGGTCTTAATAATTTAACTGTTCATAGCGGGGTTTTTTTATTGTGTGTTTGGTTGGTTGGTTTGATTGATTGTTTTTGTTTGTTTGTGTGTTTGTTTGGGTCTAAAATCACAATATGTACAGACCTAAAATGAAATAAATTAGCTTGCAGGTATAGCTTTTAAAGCAAAGTCAAATCTTCCTATAAACAAATACACCTACCTCGACCCTTAATAACAGGTTTCCGTATCGTGCTATCCTAACAATCTTGACATATCGGCGCTTTCCGTGTGGATACCACTTAACCGAGGCAGTCCGAGATCGCTGGAAGACTCTAGTTGGAGCTTCGAAGATTAAGCCGGACCAAAGATATATCGCAGAGCAGATTAGCTGACAACGCCATTAGCATTCAACCCCTGTTCACCTATCCAGGCAAGTTCGGAACACATTTTTACTAATATTGCCACTTTGAACAACATTAGTGTGTGTCCTACTTACTAAGCTTGCTCATTTGTTTATTTGTTTGATTTGTTTTTGTTTGTTAGCTTCTTTGTTTCTTTTATTAGAACAAAAGTGAAATCAGCCGATATCTGGTTCGAGAAGGTATTCTTAAACAGATTGTAAATGCCTACTGTATTGAAACTATATTATAGTTCAGCATCATCTCAGATCTACTGATGTTGAAATTGCCAAAACAAAGTTGTTAGAATACTGAAGGGCAACGAGATGTTCCCAAAAACGTAATCAGAAATACCAAAAATCAAACATTAGTACCCTATATTCTAGGAACGTCTGGTGCACTATCATAAATAGGTCTACAGAGATTTTCCTGAAGCATACTCTCACATTAGAAATCCCGTATATAATTTTAGTATTATACCATACCTGTTAGGCGAGAGACTTGTTTTGCAGGCTCTGAAACTCAGTGTTCACATAAGCAGACAACAAATGTTATGTTCTTAGGCCTCATTTCAGGATTATATTCACCTTATTTGAAGATAATAAACATTTGGAAAGACAGGACCATCAGTCTACATTCCAAAGTAAGACAGCTGCGCTCCCTTGTCATCTCCATCTTCCTATATGCTTGCGAAGCATGGACCCTCACAGCAGATCTACAACGAAGAATACAAAGCATGGAGATGAGGTGCTACAGAAGACTTCTGGGCATTTCCTATACCCAACACATCACCAACGACGAAGTCCGACAGACCATCACACAAGCCATTGGACAACACGATGACCTGCTCACAGTGGTGAAGAAACGGAAACTCCGATGGTATGGCCACGTCACTAGATCATCAGACCTTGCAAAGACTATTCTGCAAGGCACAGTGCAAGGAGGTAGAAGAAGAGGGAGACCGAAAAAGAGGTGGTAGGACAACATTCGAGAATGGACTGGTTTGACACTGAGCGAAGCCATCAGGGCTGCTGAGGACAGAGAAAGATGGAGTAAGCTGGTTAAACGATCATCTGTGGTGCCCCTACGATCTCCGGGTTACGGGACAGGATAGGATAGGATAGGATAGGATAGGATAGGAAACATGTGACCGGTATAGTTCAGTGCATCTTGGAATAAATAACTCAAGACTCATCTTTAAAAAATCAATGGGTGGCCTGCTAGCGTCGAGGTAGAGCGCTAGGTTCCAATGCCGAAGTTACCAGTACGGAAAGAACGAGCGTGTATTCGATTCATGCAGAGAGGGAGATGAAGGGAGGTGAGGGGGTGAGGGGGTGGGGAAAGAGATAAATAATTAACTTTGGTATGAGGTTTTTCACATTACCTGCTCCTTCGGATTAGATTATAAACCGTGGTTTAGTCTTTACGCGCATGAATACCATCGCATGGACTTTAAAGATCCTGACGCTCATGTCCTATACAGGTAAGTGCCAGATACACCAATACACCTCGAATGCACTATTTATGCATAATTATACACATAAAACCGATAGGCGCTATTCCCTCCAGTCCTGGATGCCGCTGCTCTTGCGGCTGCAAGAGAGAGAGGCTTGAGATGTATCGTAGCACACAAATTTATTTCTCTGTCTTCTTTTTTTTTTTTTTTTTTTTTTTTTTGCAATTTCTTAGGTGGAGATCCAGCTATTCAGAATACAAAGACAAAAGTGTGAGTCGCGTGTACACTCCTCGTTTGAAACCCATACGATTGGTTTCTTATTTCCTTTGATCGTGGAGCAGAACTAGATAATACGGATCTTCTCATTTTTCTTTCTGTTCACAATACAACGTTGTTTTGGATGCTAGAGCAGGTCGTGTAAACGTTGTCTATTCTTTTACACCACTCAAATAATTTTCAGTTGTAAAAAATTGTCTTTAAATGGAGACATATTTGTTATCTGTTCTTTAATTTGCACAAGTAGCACATTTACGACAAGTCAGGTTTTGTCTTTCAGGAATAGGGCTTCGTCTTTATTAATGTTATTTACGATGACAATGATTGTCTGCTGTCTTCATAATCTAGAATTCAGTGCAAAAATGCATGCCATTTCACGATAACGTCCGACTTTGTCTTTGCTCATAATCTTATTTTTGTCATGTTTTGTTGTTGTTGTTGTTGTTGTTGTTGTTGTTGTACTTCTTCTTCTTCTTCTTCTTCTTCTTCTTCTTCTTCTTCTTCTGCTGCTGCTGCTGCTGCTGCTTCTCCTTCTTCTGCTTTTTCTTCTTTTCTTATTTGTTGTTGTTTCCCACGTTGGGATGCCGGGGGTTTCAATATAAATAATATCCCCACTTTCTGGAAATTTAGTGCTTTAAATTCCCACTGTTGCTGTCTTTCTCATTTTGTTCTTTCTCATTCCTACTCTGTTCTATCAATCTGCTATACTATCTTCTTCGCTAGACCAGTAACCTACCTTTTTTCTTGAAAACTCTTCCGGGACAAGACTCCTTATTTGTGTTTGAGGTCTGTTGGATCAGCTTGGGAATATTGGACGCTTTCTGCCAGGTGGTCACTATGGCTTCCTATGATGTTATTATTTAGCAATGTAGGCATTTTATATGTATGTGTTTTGTTGATAATTTATAATGATGTTTGTATTCTATTTTGTTTTTGTAAACGGGGGTTCGATAAATTAGAGCATAGCCTCAGCGACCCCTGCGTGGGATATCTTTATTGTAAAGTGACTGGCTGGTGGAGAACTTTCAGTTTTACCACTAGGGTTGTTTCGGCAGATATTTTATGCGGATCAGGGGTTGTCCGGTCCTGATTTGGCTCAAAAGAGTCCGCTGGACCTAAAGCAATAATAATGTAATGTAATTTGTTGTTGTTGCTGTTATTATTGCTGTTGCTGTTTGAACCCAACAGGGGACGAATTTATGTGCATACGAGACCTTCAGGTCACTGAGGGTTTTCTCCAGGTACTCCGGTTTGCTCCCTCCATTCAATAATGATATTAAAGGCAGACTTTTGAAAAGTTCAGAAATAAAATTTGATTTCATTTCCGTCTTCTAATAGCGACATGCCTTTACACCACATGATTCAGTGATGAATGGGTGTTTGACCCATGTAGGTGTATGTGTAACACATGAGCGTGTATGTTGGTTACAGATCGCCGCGTTTTGAGTCTGATTTAGGAATAAGGCGCGTATACCATCCATTATTATTATTATTGTTATTGTTATTATTATTATTATTATTATTATTATTATTATTATTATTATTATTATTATTATTATTATTATTATTATTATTATTATTATTATTATTATTATTATTATTATTATTATTACACACTCGTACTTATTAGTGAGACGCGTATGTCAGCGTCCCTAACCTCTATGCAATGTCTTATGTCAAGAACGAAATGTTTTGGGTCAATGTAAATATTTTATAAAAAATATTTAAAGTGAGTCTCAGATCTTTTTTTTTTCTTCATTCGTTTACATAGATAGCATACAGGAAGACAAGACAAGAGAGCTAAAACCTGAAAGATATACAACAGCAGATTAAGAGGTTCTCTATAATGATCACTGAAGAGTTTATTTATCCACATTATTGAGGCGAAAGCTTTCAGATGAGCGTGTAAGCAGTTTTCAAAAGTGACTGGTTCCCCTGATAACGTCACGTGACGTGGCTCCCTAATTCTCGTCACACAGCGTCACTTCTGACTAATGCAAGCACAGAATTGTTTCCCTTGGCTAATCCACATCATCAACGCACTTGGGTCTTGTTTTTCATGCACCGCTGCGCTTGTTTTTGTGCGCCTGTGCCTGTGGTATGATTCAGATTTCAGGTCCAGACTTTTTATTTGCCACAAGGATAAGAGATTGTAAGTTTATTTACCACAAGGATAAGAGATTGTAAGTTGTTAGCCTAATCTTACAATCTCTCATTGCATCGTAGTACAATCTCTCATACACACTAATATAAATATCATAGTATGCACATTTGGGCTGGAGGCAGGCATTCATACATGTATCCACAAGCATAAACGTGACATTGGTAACTATAAAGTGTTAAATAACAAAAGTCTACAACAAGTTAGTTCACATTCAAAAATCCGCAATAATCAAATTACAATTTCTAAGGAAATAATCCATTAACTGTCTTAACCGACGACCTTTTTAAACTCTCGGACACGACGTTTATATTCAAAGTTCGCAAATATTATTAAAAAAATAAAATAGTCATCTGCTAGCGCGTACTAGACTCTTGTTTTCAAAACTTGAGCTAGGCATCCCCCTACTTTAAAGGGTACATAGGTAAACATATGGCCATGGCTGGAGCTGTGGAAAGACACTGGGACAGCAGCAGTGTTGCAAAGGCTGGGAGATACGACGAACAAAAGACGGACCGTGGATGAACTGCTGAGGCCGAGGGAGGTGGTTGGGGAAGTTGTCAAGGGGGTACATCAGTGAACTAATGAAATGACTAGCTAATTGAGTGGTCTGTCGGCCACGGACATTAAAAACAGCTCCAAATCTGGTATTACCACTCCGCCGTTCTGTCTCCTCTCTGGCCCTGGGGACAATGGACAAGCTTGGGCCATCCGACTCTACGGCTGCATATACAACACATGATAGTCATACAAACGTAGGCCAAGCGAACTCTTCACGAGCACTCTGACTGAACGAAGAGTTGAGAAAATGGCCATGAATCTTTGGACGGAGCTAAAGATGATAGACTAGGATTGGAGTGTTAACTTTGATAGTGATGACTATGATAATACAGTTAGGCAGTCGCATTAAAAATATAGCTTGCATAAAATTATAATGCAAGAAATACACTAAGCACCTATGTACACTACACTCTTTTGAATGTGCGCGGTTCATATTGATTCGATGGATTGTCCAAAGGGAGGCACTGTGGTCTAATGGTAGTGCTTCGGCTTGCGGATCTGAAGGTCCCGGGTTCGAGCCCTGGCCGGGCCATTGTGTTGTGTCCCTGGGAAAGACACTTTACTCCTGTTTTCCTACTCCTTCGGATGAGAGTATAAACCGAGGTCTAGTCTGTGTCGCATACATTTCATCATAACGGACTTTAAAGATCCTGACGCTCATGTCCTAGACGGGTGAGTGCCGTGACAAGAACACACCCAGCATGCACCTAGGTCCTTCTCCCCCATCCCTGGCTGCCCAGGCTTGTGCTCAGTTGTCCGGGCGTCAGACCATGCGCCCAAAGGCTGCGGGTGGGCGTCTCTGGCGGCTTGAGTTAGATCCTGTATCGGCCAGCGCCTTGAGCAGCTCTTGAGCTGGAAAAGCGCTATATAAGAACGATTAAATAAATAAAATAAGTAAGTAGCCTATTCGCTAACAAGTGATTTTTTTCCAGTATTAGTATAGGCTTATATACATTATAACAACTGTCACCCGTCAATACACTAAATACCAACACTGAATGTCCATGGAATTTAATAGCATTCAAACCCGCATGCTGGTCTGAAATGTTGCTCATAGACAAAATAATTTGGAACCAATCATAATTCACAGACCAACGAGGACGAACCCTGAAGGCGCGAGGAGGGGCGGGGGCTGTGTGGTGTGCTGGGAGCATTTTTGTTGGGTGGATGCTGGTGGGTGCATGTGGTGATGGTGGGCCATGGGAGTTACACATGTGAAGTCCAAAAGAGAGAGGCGTTGTAATGAGTCCCTACAAATTTAATGAGTGCGTCTGACACATGTCTGGCGCAAACAGAGTAGCCTCATCTATCACGGACCAACCAAGTCAAACACATCCTCTATGACTTGAACTTGTGTCTGTCCAATTCTCAGTGCGATACATATTACAAATGCTGCACTTCTTCACACAACTGATGATTTTTTTCTCTAAGTTGTTTGCAGATTTAATATTAGTATTCACGTTAAAAACACATTACATATTTTGTATTGAATTTATTCATTCCTTAGACGTTGTTTGTAAAGTTCGTCGCATGAGTAATACGAAATAACCCGTAAATATAATGCTAAAATAGTGTCGGAGTTCCATGCCTTCATCATCATCATCATCTTCTTCTTCTTCTTCTTCTTCTTCTTCTTCTTCTTCTTCTTCTTCTTCTTCTTCTTCTTCGTCTTCTTCTTCTTCTTTTTCTTCTTCGTCTTCTTCTTCTTCTTCTTCTGGTTGTATTGTTGTATTTGCATACCTACAACGTTGTTTGTAAAGTCCCTCGCAGGAACAGTACTAAATAACTCGTAAATATAATGCAGAAATAATGTTGGAGGTCTTTTCTTTTCCATCGTCTTCTCCTTCTTCTTTATTTTCTTTCTTGCTTGCTTTATTTTTTTTTCTCTTTTTCGTCTCCTCCTCCTTTTTCATTCACAGACTAATTTTATTGTCTCTCTCTCTCTGCATTCTTGAAATGTAATAGGTTTGGACATGGCGTTGGCCTCGATTTAAGGTTCTCTTGCTGGGTCTGGGGCAGGCTCCACGGTGGCTTGCACGCTCGTCGTGAAAGAAAAGCAAGCACAAATGGTGTTGCAGGGCCTTAATGCAATAAATGCATCACAGCGGTCTTTGATGCCAATAGGCGCCAACATGGAAAATTCACTTCGCCAACAATCATGGGCAACTTGGGGGTCTGAGAAGTCGACTGTCCCGGACAACTGAGAGAATCTATAGAGAACTTGAGGTTTTGCATTAGCTTCCTCCTCTTCGACTTCTAACATTGTCATTTTTGTCTAATTCTGCTTTTGGAATATTGATTGCATTCGATGTATCTTCCCAAAACAAAAGCTGAATGCCAAGATTTAATATAAAGTTTTCAAACATATTCTGCTGTGCGTTCCTGTAATGTAAGGACCCGTGTTCCTTTTATCACAATGTAAAATTTCCTGTTGAATGGACTGAACAAAAAACTACAACACCAGCTAACAAAAAGATGTTTCTAAAGATAGTAAAGTTTTCCTGGGTATCTCACCTAAACACCTCCTGAGAGATCTGTATAAAACTCATGCATACAACTTATAAATGAACTCACAATAATTATTGGGCAACTATACATCTTTTAGAATGCGTTTGCACGTTTGTTATTTTGTTGGTGGGGTTGGTGACTCGCGTTAGAATTATTGCATTAATGTGTGTTAGTTAATGTTGTTGTTGCTATTGTTGTTGTTGTTGTTAGGCTCATGCAACCTTATGATTATGCTTCTTGGAAGCGTGTGCCATCAAAGATAACTTTACATAAGTCAGAAAAGAGAAAAACAAAAAATAAGAATTACGATTACACTTTGTAATGCACACATGTATACGTGAGTTGAATAGAAAGGAATTAGATGTAATAAAAACATTCCATATGCGGGATATAAGAAATAGAGATCTACAAATCATGAACTTTGAAAAACCTTCGCAGAAATTTGCTGGCAACGGTCCACAGATTCGTGAACGTGAATCATTTTAGTCTGGAGTAGGAAGGTGAATTGTGCAGACGATGAGGTGCCAAGGCGTCCATGCAGTCTCCAAATGAAATTATGGAATGAGTCAGGAACCACCAAGACTTTAATGGACCTCGATATGCAGCGTCGAAAGAACAAGGATTGTTGGCTGGTGCTTAATGGCACTCGTAGTGGTGATTCGGACAAGGGTATAACTTCGCCACCACCATCATCATCGTCATCATCATCGTCATCATCATCATCGTCATCATCATCATCATCCGACCCTTCCTTCTCCCTCCCCCACCCCCCATCTTCATCTCCATCACCACCATCATGACTGTAATTACTATAATCATCATCATCATCATCATCATCATCATCATCATCATCATCATCATCATCATCACCGAATCATTATCATCACCATCATCGTGGCTATAATTACCATCTTTCTCTTATGAGCTGTCTCTTCTTCCTCCTATTCTTCCTCCCCCTCTTCCTCCCTCATCATCATCATCATCCTCATCATCATCATCGTCGTCGTTGTCATCATCATCATCAGCACTATTAGTTCTTCATCTGAGGGAGGATGATTTTGGTGCTGGCGCCTAAAATACCTGATGCGTGACTTAAGAGTTTCTTCCCAACTGCCACAGACAATTTTGAAGACTTTTTTTAGGGGGAGCTCGGGTGACTGTGGCGACGATGATGGTGTTAGAGGAGGGTCATTGACGTGACAACGAGGCACAGAAATGTTAAATGAAATTATGAGAGTGACTCATGAGCTGATGAACAAAATACATTCACAGCCAGACCTTGTATGCAAATGGGATCTTTGTTGACTACAGTTACCGTGGTTGATGGGACTAAAGCACTTGATGAAGTTACAAAGATGAAAATAATGGATTATGCTGAACAGTAACTGCCCTTGACCAACGTTACAATAGATGTTTAAGATGACTGTGACAGAAGTGGCGGCAACCAAAATCATGGCAGTATTAGGGTACGTTCATGCTAAACCCGGCAATTTGACGTCGGCTGCCGCCGGCCACTGGTTGGAATCTGTGGTTATGCCCTTTTCTTCTTTCCCACCATGAAAACCGGCGATGCACGTTCATGCTGCAGCCAGTTGCCGTCAGCCAGCAAAATGCTTTGTCGCATGTCACAAAAAAAACGGCTGGCTGGTCAAAGCGCCATCTTTGTATACAAAGTAAAGTGTGGCAGCAATTCGCCGGACAGCAACTTCGGGTTCTACCGTGAACACTGGTGACGGCAACTGGCTGACGGCAACTTGCCGGGCTTAGCATGAACGTAGCCTTAACGGTAACACTGACAAGGGGAAAGATGACATGACAATAATTATAATGGCTGATGATTAAGATTAAGATGACGGCAAGACGGCGACAACAAGCGCAGCATGGATGCATAGGCCATCGACAATGCTGACAATGATGATGACGATGACGATGACGATGATGATGATCATGATGATGATGATGATGATGATGATGATGATGATGATGATGATGATGATGATGATGATGACAGCTGCAGCAGAAGATTACGACCTTAATAATAATAATAATAATAATAATAATAATAATAATAATAATAATAATAATAATAATAATAATAATAATAATAATAATAATAATAATAATATTTATTACTACTATAATTTTTTATTATTATATTTATTATTATTAATGTTATTATTATTATTATTATTATTATTATTATTATTATTATTATTATTATATTAATAAAAACAATAATAACAACAACAACAAAGAAGAAGAAGAAGAAGAAGAAGAAGAAGAAGAAGAAGAAGAAGAAGAAGAAGAAGAAGAAGAAGAAGAAGAAGAAACAACAACAACGACGACGACGACGAAGAAGAAGAAGAAGAAGAAGAAGAAGAAGAAGAAGAAGAAGAAGAAGAAGAAGAAGAAGAAGAAGAAGAAGAAGAAGAAGAAGAAGAAGAAGAAGAAGAAGAACAACAACAACAACAACAACAACAACAACAACAACAACAATAAAATTATTACTGCCAAAGCCGAACGAATTGAATCTCAGCTATTATAAATGTGCATGTTGTAATGTTAATGATTACTATGGGGCGAGGGCTGATCGCTGCTGCGGTCTGTGCGGTGTAGAGTTACTGGGAAAAGAGGAAAGGGGCGGGAAGAAGGAGAACAAGTTTACAAAAACTCGGATGGGAAAAAAAGTCAGGAAACAGAGGCAGCCGTCGCCTTGTTGGAAAGATAGAAGAGATCACAGAGAAGGGATGATGGAAAGATAAAAAGGAAAGAGAATATAAGAATATAACAGATCGAGGAAGATGAATAGATTATGGGTTTTTTCGGGTAATGGGGAGACAAAAAAAGTAATAACCATGTTGCAGAGATGAAATCCGTGTTGAAGAGATTCGACGAGATCGTTCTGAATAGTTATAGAAGAACTGAGGGGCAAAACAGTACGAAGAAGACAATAGCTGAAAAACGGAGAAGGGGGAGGAGGAGGAGGAGGAGGAAAAAGCCTGGGAAATGGATGCAAGGAAGAGAAAAGAACGAGACAGAAGGCAGTTACGGATGGTAATATAGGCTGTTTGAACTAAGGTGGTAGGTCTATAGAGAGGATGGGGAGAAGGGGGGGGGAATAATGGGGGAAGGTAATCAGTAGAAAAATGGGCTGACGGTACTAACCATGAATTTTGACTTGAGAAGGGTGCAGGCAAAGGTGATAGCAGAGAAGAAACCATGACACATAGTACTTGTAATGGTGGTTTAAATTTATAGTGAAGTTAAGGAAGCTCTGTGGGTTCGGGCAAATAGAATAGACCCAACGTTTCCCGGCGTGTCGTAAGAGGCGACTAACAGGGGTGATGTTAGCACGGCATCACTGGGCGAAAGTCTTCTACACAGAAGTCACCGGCCAGGGCGGAGGAACCTCACGTTACTACAGGTTCAACGACCACGTGCTCAGGGCCAAGGCGAGCCACACTGTATTCGTGGATTTCGGCTGTGGCCAACAGCCTGGAGAGGATTGGGCCCTGCCAGGTCTTTTTTGCCCAAGACACACTACATGATGACACAATCCACTAATTCCATACCGGATCGGTCGTCGCCCGGGCCGTCACCCGGCACAAGGACCGCGCCTTCCGTTGGCCACCAGGACGGAGGTGTTAAGTATGCTACTGATGGACAATATAGCAAGATCCGCACGAGAAACAACATCGTCATAGGAACCTGGAACGTCAGGACCCTAACTGCGGAAGGAAAATTAGAAGAACTGGCCCACGAGCTGGACCACTATCGATGGAACGTTCTAGGTATCAGCGAACTGCGCTGGAAAGGCCTAGGTGAAACAACGACTGACAAAGGCCACAAGCTCTATTTCAGCGGTAGAGATGACAGGCACGAACACGGCGTTGGATTCTTGGTCCACAAGAACATTCTAGCCACTGTCATGGGTTGCCGCCCAGTCTCCAGTAGACTCATTACCATCCGTCTGAGAGCAACCCCTTTCAACATTACCATCATCCAGGCCTATGCCCCAACATCAGACTATGAAGACAGCGAAGTGGAGGATTTTTATGAAAATATACAGGCGGTCCTTGACCAAGTGCCGAAGAAGGACATAGTCATAGTGCAAGGCGACTGGAATGCCAAGGTTGGCCAAGATGCGCACCGCAACTGGGGAGACACATGCGGACCCCACTGCAACAACGAGACAAATGACAGGGGTCTGAGGCTATTGGAGTTTGCCAGATACAACAATCTGGTACTGGCAAACACGCTTGGTCTCCACAAAAAATCCAGACGATGGACATGGCACAGTCCCGGCGGGGAACATCACAACCAGATCGACTACATCATGGTCAAGAAACGCTTCAGATCAAGCATCAACATTGGCAGGACACGCACTTTTCCAGGAGCAGACATTGGAAGTGACCACGATCTCGTGATGATGTCTTTCCGGCTCCATTTGAAGAGAGTAAATACAGCAAAGTGCACTAGGCTGAAGTTCGACCTGGACAAACTGCAAGACCCGGAGGTGGCAAAAATATTTCAGGCCACAATTGGAGGGAAATTTGCACCACTGCTTATTTTGGGGGCAGGCGAAGTAGATGTCAACACCATGACCAATACCTTCAACTCAGCTGTAACAGATGCCGCCACTGAGATCCTTGGCAAGCACCGACCAAAGAAGAAGCCGTGGATCACACCTGAACTTTTGGATCTGTGTGATAAACGAAGAGAGTTAAAAAAGAAAAAGAACACCTCACGGGGAGCTGATGTCTACCGAAAAATCAACAATGACATCCGAAAAGGCATGCGCACAGCAAAGGAGAACTGGATAGAAGATCAATGCCAGGAAATAGAGAACAATCTGAACAAGAACAACAGCAAGAAGGCCTACCAGACTGTGAAGCGGCTGACAAGTGTTAAACAGCCCAAAGTCTCCACTATCCAAAGCAAGTCTGGCATTTGCCTTACAGAAGAACAAGAAGTCTTGGACAGATGGACAGAGTACTGCTCTGACCTTTACAACCATACACCAAATGGAGACCCATCAGTTCTAGCATGTCCCGAGAGCAGAGAAGAAGAAGAAATCCTCCCAATTCTCCGGGAAGAAGTTGAGGCAGCAGTGCAATCGCTGAAGAAAGGGAAGTCAGCGGGAGTGGACAACATACCAGCGGAACTGCTACAAGCAGGAGGAGAAGCGATGACTGATGCTCTCACCACTATCTGTAACAAGATCTGGCAGAATGGGGAATGGCCTACACCATGGACCCAGTCGCTTGTCATCACTCTTCCTAAAAAAGGTAACCTTCAGGAGTGTGAAAATTACCGCACCATCAGCCTCATCAGCCATCCCAGCAAGGTCCTCCTGAAAATAATACTCAACAGGTTGAAACCACAAGCTGAACAAATCATAGCTGAAGAACAAGCAGGATTCATGGCAGGGCGAAGTACCACTGAACAGATTTTCAACCTCAGAATAATCTGTGAGAAATACCTACAGCACCAACAACATCTATATCATGTGTTCATAGACTTCAAGAAGGCATTTGACCGAGTCTGGCATGCAGCTCTATGGGCAACCATGAAAGTGTACAACATCAGCCCTAAAATCATAGAAGTCATCAAAAGCCTGTATGACAAGGCTACCAGTGCAGTCCTCCATAACAGCGTCATCGGGAACTGGTTCAGAACAACAATCGGTGTGCGTCAAGGATGCCTACTCTCTCCAACACTCTTCAACATCTTCCTAGAGCGCATCATGTCAGATGCTCTTGCAGATCACGAAGGCACAGTCAGCATAGGGGGCAGAGCAATCTCCAATCTTCGTTTTGCGGATGATATTGATGGATTGGCTGGAGAGGAACAAGAACTTGAACAGCTTGTACAGAGGCTTGACACCACCTCCAGAGCTTATGGAATGGAAATAAGTGCAGAGAAGACCAAAATGATGACCAACAACACCAATGGCATCAACACGGACATCAAAGTACAAGGCCAATCCCTCAACACAGTGCACAGCTTCAAATATTTAGGAGCCATTGTGTCAGACAATGGGTCTCGACAGGAAGTCCTCTCCAGGATCGCACAAACAACTGCTGCCCTGACAAGGTTGAAGCCCATTTGGAAAGACAGAACCATCAGTCTACATTCCAAAGTAAGACTGCTGCGATCTCTGGTCATCTCCATCTTCCTATATGCTTGCGAAGCATGGACCCTCACAGCAGATCTCCAACGAAGAATACAAAGCATGGAGATGAGGTGCTACAGAAGACTTCTGTGCATTTCCTATACCCAACACATCACCAACGTTGAAGTCCGACAGACCATCACACAAGCCATTGGACAACACGATGACCTGCTCACAGTGGTGAAGAAACGGAAACTCCGATGGTATGGCCACGTCACCAGATCATCAGGCCTTGCAAAGACCATTCTGCAAGGCACAGTGCAAGGAGGTAGAAGAAGGGGGAGACCGAAAAAGAGGTGGGAGGACAACATTCGAGAATGGACTGGTTTGACACTGAGCGAAGCCATGAGGGCTGCTGAGGACAGAGAAAGATGGAGTATGCTGGTTAAGCGATCATCTGTGGTGCCCCTACGACCTTCGGGTTATGGGACAGGATAGGATAGGATAAGGAAGTTGGAAACTAGAAAAAGGCTGCCTGGTGAATATAGTCAGTATTTGAAAGTAGATTAATGGAAACGAAGGGAAGTATGAATGTGGGAGGGATTAAGGGGAGAAAGAAAGAAACAGATATTAGTGACGGTGATGGCAAACAGAATGTTTGAAGAACGCTGACAAAGAAAAAGAGCTCCAATAAACAGGTTACACACGATCATCCCACCCCATCCCCTGGGTTCCAACTCTTTAAAATCAAATCCGTTGCGAGTACAGTAGTTCTTAAAAATTTGCAACCCTGCTACCATGTTAGCATCCATATCCATAAAGAAAAAGACAGTTTCCTGTATACGTAACTTTCATTTGTACCAAGAATGCTACAGCACGCAGCATCGACTTCGGAATGTTTTATATGTGTAAGAGTGTCTTTTGTGAAGAAGCCAAGATAGTTGACATTATGGTCCAATGACGAGTTTATTAGCAGCCTACCACATGCAGGTTGAAGCGTAGCACAGTCGGTGCTCTTAAAAGAAAGTAACCAAAGAACAAAGGAAAGTGATCAAGGTTGTCGTGAGGACAACATCTTAGAAGGGTGCCAGGAAGCACCATCAGAAGGGACAGGAACTCCCCTACCCACCCAACCCCACCTCCCTCCCACCTAACGCCTAGCACTGAGAAGATTTACTTCTAGAAAGATGAACACAGGTCTTGAACTAAATTATTATTGACTAAACCGCAATTTGAAAGAATTTGATTATATCTGTATAAAACGTAATTATAGATTTCTGTCTCATCATCATCATCATCATCATCATCATCATCATCATCATCATCATCATCATCATCATCATCATCATCATCATCAACAACAACCAACAACAACAACAACAGCCAAAATCAACAGCAGGCAACATCACCATCAACAGCTAACATCATCATTAGCAACGATTTACAACATCAAAATTGTTCACCATAGTCACCACCAATTACAACACACCACGCACAAACACATATAAACGCATGTACACACTCACACACATGTACATACACAAACACACAAAATTCTCTCGCGCGCGCTCACACACACACATGCACACCCATGTCATCATCATCATCATCACCATCATTAGAGAACGTGACATTTTTTACAGCAAATATGTCGAGTTCGTGGCCTGTTTTTAGGTGACAGGAATGTCGGGTGGGGATGACTTCATCCTAACCGTTGCCCGCAGGCTGTCTGGTCCCTTGTCTGCCTAGGTCAGCAGCCTCAGCAGCTGCAGCTGCAATCAACGTCTCAGGTTTCCAGCCGGCCACACCACATCCCCATCGCCGTGAGGGCTTCCTAAAGCCTTATGCAGACGGCGTGGAGATAGTTGTTTGAGAGCTCCTCCTGTCCCGCCTCCCGTCCACCCTGGCATCTTTACAAATCCTCTACCATTGTCCCCATCAGTACTTCTAACTAACATTTCATCGCCCCCAAACCCTCGTCTTGGATTTTGCCTCTTTCAACGATCTTTGATTGAATTTCTTCAATTTGCTGTTCTTTCGACATTCTGTGTGATAGCGACATGATTTAATTGTCTCTCTAAATTACTTCGTATGTTGCATTTATTAACGCCTTAATTTTTTTTAAATTCTACATTTGTGTTAATCTGTTTTAAATGCAGACCATAACAAATAATGTTTCCCTCTTTTATACCTTGAAATGTTTCACTTCCAAACCTTGAGTTTGGATACTTGCGAGCCATTCCTAATAGTTAACTGTAATGTTAATGTAAACATTCGACCTTCGTTTAAACTTTGGCATCTGAAATACTTAGTTGACATGTCCTGCATTTAGTTTCTGTTTCTAGCTTTTAATTTTAATTCTCCTCAGCCCTCTGTGCCATTAAGGCATCAATTATACTGTCTCAACAACCATTCCTCCTTCTTCCATTATTTTTAAACCGACTTCGACACAGACGCTCGGTCGCTTGACAGACGGTGCCATAGTAATGTTGTTTTAGAGCCACTCGTGGTCCTGTCTTGAATCCCCTTGAACTATATACACAAACTAATAGTTGATCCGCAAGAAGCTTTTGTTTGTCTCAAGTTCACTATCAACTTTCACATATTCAGCATATTTATGCATCTTTTTTTTGACACTCCAGTGTTGCTCCGAATGAGGAGACCCCAACAAATTGTTACTATAATAGTGTTAAGCTTGTGCTTTATTCTGTAGGGCTTTGTTAATCAAACGTCACCGAATGACGTTTTTAGGGCAGAAGGAAAGGTCAAAACTTCTTGTGCAATTACCTTGACGACCGCTATCAACATTTGTATATAAGCTGTGTTATTGTCTATGATTGTGTGTTCGACTGCAAGTACAATTTTAATCTTCATGTCAGTCCGCCTGTGTGTTTAGAGCGGGAAAGAATCAATGAAAAAAATATTTGATACAAGTTTCTTGAATTTTATTTTAAGTTTCTTGAACGTTTCTTTTCTTATTTCTGTTGCCATCAGTATGGTGATTTGAATTGTATTAGCCATGCCACTTTCAGTTAGAACAACGACTGTATATTTGATGTGCTATGTCACTGTTATCAGCCTGCTTGAATGTTTAACTCGAGAAAGGTTTCGGAGGATGGTTAGTTGGGTGCGGGGGGGGGGGGGGGGACGGGGAGGGGGGGATTGATGATAATGAGGAAGAGGTGAGGGCGAGGGGTGGAAGAGGGAAAGGAAAATTTCAAGACAGTTTCCTCAAATCTTTTGCCTTGTTCTTATTTTCAAGTCCAGTCATGCCGTCTGCAGACAAATAAACAAATGAACAAGAGCTTTGTCCTGTTAATCTCTTTGTGCTCAAATACGTTGTTTCCCTAATTGGCCAAAAGGCTTTAGTCTGTAGCCTTGATTGTGCGTGATTGTGCATGCATGTCATAGTTCTCTTGCTCATTATGTATGCACTCACAATTGGAGGGGTCGTCCTCCTTTTTTTTTTCTCTATGTCGCCAAGATGCAAACATCCTGAGAAATGGGTGGAGATAGTCGTCTAAGTCATAATCTGTCCGCACAAGCGATTCGAACCCAGACTTTCTGGATAGTAACGATGAAGGAGATGTAACGAAACAAATTGAAGACATGCACATCATGGTCTCGCGGCGTGCATCCCAAGTTAAAATTACATCATCGTTTGAATTTTCCCCACATCATTACCGACTGCTGTTAAAAGGACTTTTTTATTTTACAATTTCCCTGTAGGCATTTTACTCAGGGCCATTGAAGGACAGGTTATATCAGAGAGGAAGACAAAGTGTAAGGCGGAGAGCTGGGGACCAGTAGGGAGCAGAGCAAGAAAATAGGAGAGAGAGAGAGAGAAAAGAGAGAGAGAGAGGGAGAGAGAGAGAGAGAGTGATAAAGGAGGAGAAGAAAGAAGAGAAGAAGGATGATGATGCTGATGATGATGATGATGATGATGATGATGATGATGATGATGATGATGATGATGATGATGATGATGATGATGATGATGATGATGATGATGACTGCGAAGAATACTGCAGTTAATATAACTGTAGCCTCTTTATTTTTTTCTAAAAATGATGATAATTGATACTGCTGCTACTGCTGCCGATGTTTTTGTTGTTGTTGATGATGATGATGATGATGATGATGATGATGATGATGATGATGATGATGATGATGATGATGATGATGATGATGATGATCGTGGGGTGACGGGGGCGACTGTGTATGATGATAATTGCTTTGGCCGATGTCTGGAGTCTTCTTTTACATCATTCCGCAAATCCTCGCAGCACGACGTTTGTAATCCAGAGTTTTCTTGGTCTGTTCTGATGTGTTAAAGCTCATGGTTAGTTGGGATTGTTAATAGAACAGACCTCCAAACCAGAAACAATATTTTTTAAAGGTCATTTCCTAGTTGATTTATGGACTGTTGAATCATTTCCAGCAACACTCAATCTTTATGTCATTCAACTTTGATGATGAACTTTGAACTTTGATTTATATAACGCCATAACAATTGGCCGTTCTCAAGAAGCATTCACAGTTGGATGAAATAAACAATGTTGCGTGGTGTTAGATAAAGTAATATTGAGAAGAAGGAAAAACAACAACAAAGAAACGTCTATATTATTATACAGCTTTAGATAGCGAAGAACAAGGCCCCATATTTACTCAAGGGACGTAACCCACATAAGGGATATAACCCGTGTCGCCGATGCAGAGTTGTCTGCTAATCTTTTTGTGCACAGCTAATCCGGTGAGAGATGTAAAGTGGCGGTAACATGATCACACATAGGCAACGAAAATCCATAGGAGGCCTCTGCTAACAGAGTCCAGGATCATGGGATGTGATGCCGCCTGCTGTTTTCTATCACACAATTACATCACATCGTGTACTTCTGCCCTTTTAGCTAGTTTTCTCTTTGCAGTTTTAACTGTTAGTCAGAGTTGGAAAAAGGGAAGGTTCGTAGGGTATTGGGGGCAAGATTACAGATGATTTAAAGTCTCCAGGACTTTCAACCCACATGCTTTAAAAAAATCTGGCATGTTGGTGGTAGGTCTATTATTCACTGAAACACAAAACAATACAGCGGAATGCTTGAATACAAACATCCATCTTCCCCTGATATCGCAACTCACTCCACTCTATTTTGCAGTGGGTTTATTGTTGTTGTTTATTTAGTTAGTTAGTTAGTTTGTTTGTTTGTTTGTTTGTTTGTTCAGGTGTGTTTAAAACAATTTAAATTTAGCAGCTTTATCTTGCCACACGCATTCATAATGTTATCTTCTTCTGCACATTGTTGTCTTCATGAGACACAGTCATTGGCAGCTCCAGGAATGTTATAGGGTATACCACACATCCTCCAGAATGCCAGCAATCTTCTTGCTCTGTCTCTTTCTCTTCTGGCATGCCCTCATCCAGACGCTTCCCGCTGAGTTTGCTGTCCGAACTTCACACATCATATGTTCTTGTACAGCCTCGGTCCCTTCCTGCGTGCAAAGAAGCGTGTACTTGATCTGGACCTTGTCAGTTCCTACTAAAGGTGAGATGGCAATACCTTGATCAAAGTCGTATGTGCAAGTTTGCGTTACTACAAGAAATCATATGTGCACACACTATGTGTGTATGTGTGTGGGGGGGGGGGGGGAAGGTATGTGTGTGTGTGTGCGTTGTAGTTTCGCGGTATTGTTGTTATGTGTCCATGTGTGTGGTTTGTATGATCGGTCTCTAGAGTCATGTAAACAATTTATGAGGTGGGATGAGGCATGCAGGAGAAAGAAATGTCGGTGTCGTAGCAGAAAGGTGCGTGGGGTGACGGAGTAAAAGGGGAGGGGTCTTGAACCCGGGCGTGTGTGTGTGTGAGAGAGAGAAAGAGAGAGAGAGAGAGAGAGAGAGAGAGAGAGAGAGAGAGAGAGAGAGAGAGAGAGAGAGAGAGAAGACCAATGTTTATAGAATTGTTCTGATGACTGCTTAGTCAAGGATGCCTATTTCTCCAACACTCTTTAACATCTTCCTAAAGCGCATCATGTCAGATGCCTTTGCATTTCACGAAGGCACAGTCAGCATAGGGAGTAGAGCAATCTCCAGTCTCCGTTTTGCGGATGACATTGATGGATTGGCTGGAGAGGAATAAGTCAGAATTTGAACAGCTGTTACAGAGGCTTGACACAACCTCCAGAGCCTATGGAATGGAAATAAGTGCAGAGAAGACCAAAATGATGACCAACAAAACCAATGGCATCAACATGGACATCAAAGTCCAAGGCCAATTTCTCAACACAGTGCATAGCTTCAGATATTTAGGAGCCATTGTATCAGACAATGGTTCCCGACAGGAAGTCCTCTCCAGGATCGCACAAACAACTGCTGCCCTGACAAGGTTGAAGCCCATTTGGAAAGACAAGACCATCAGTCTACATTCCAAGGTAAGGCTGCTGCGCTCCTTTGTCATCTCCATTTTCCTATACGCTTCCGAAACATGGACTCTAACAGCAGATCTACAACGAAGAATATAAAGCATAGAGATGAGGTGCTACAGAAGACTTCTGGGCATTTCCTATACCCAACACATCACCAACGACGAAGTCCGACAGACAATCACACAAGCCATTGGACAACACGATGACCTGCTCACAGTGGTGAAGAAACGGAAACTCTGATGGTATGGCCATGTCACCAGATCAAAGACCATCCTGAAAGGCACGGTGCAAGGAGGCAGATGAAGAGGGATACAGAAAAAGAAGTGAGAGGACAACATCTGTGGTGCCCCTACGACCTTCGAATTACGGGTATGATAGGATAGGACTGCTCAGTTCGGTCAAGATATTGACGTTGTTAGTTAAAACATACATTTATTCAACAAACCAGATAATAATGCAAGGCTAAACACCAGAGCACACAGAAGCACAAAGCTTTAATGAGTGCTACCCAAATAATAAATAATGTATTTAAAAAAATATCACTGTCGGACGACAGGAAACAACAAACAAAACATTGATATAAATACAAGAAAAAAACAAATGAGAAATAAATAAAAAATAAATTTTTTTTTTTTAAAACCTAGATTAACTGAATGAAACAATACTGACAAAGACAAACGTCTGAGAAATTATCAGGCATAGTTTAGGTAATGACAATCCTTGTTTTAACATTAATTTTATTCAAAAACAAATCAGATATTAATACAAGGCAAAACATCAATGCGCACAAAAGCACAAGGTTTAAATGAGTGCTACCCAAATAATAATAATAATGTATAAAAATAGCATTGGAGGACGACAGGAAACAAAACAACACATGGATAAAAATACAAGAAATACAAAAAAGACATTTTTATTTTTAAAAATTTTAAACAAAAGCGAATGGAAAAAAGAAAAAAAGTCGGGGTGCGGGTGGTGGTGAATGTTTGGGGGCGGGGACGGGAAGGGGCGGGTGCGAGAGAGTTATACTTGTGGGAAGAAACTAACAATTCTTGCATTGCCAAAGATTAGGGTATTAACTTCCCTGAGGATGGGATCAAGAAGACCCATCTTTTGACCACGGGCATCGTCAAACAAGGGACAAAAATGCTGGAAGTGTTCAGACGTTTCAACCGGGTGTCCGCAATGGCGACGATACATATCGTAGTGAATGTTGTTTACACCCAGCCGAAGTCTGCAGTGGATAATTTGTTAGTGCCGTGCGCCATGATAATTAAATATTGACATTGTTATCGATGATGATGATGATGATGATGATGATGATGATGATGATGATGATGATGATGATGATGATGATGATGATGATGATGATGATGATGATGATGAATTCTGATGTTAACTTTCATTATTGTTATTGAAATGACTGCTGTGTTCCTGTAAGTAGGATTAATGTGAAATATTTATGAAAGTCCTTGGAGCCCTAATCAGGACTAGGTATTTTATGTTTGATTCATGCTGTCGATCTGATTGTTGTCGTATTCAATGGCGATGCTATTCCCCATTTTTACGTTTTCTTTATTTAATACTGTTTATAATACGATGTTGTGTGGCAGCATGGTACTAGAAGCATAAACCACAATTCGTCTTAAGTCTTTTTATTCTTTAAAAAGAAAAGTAGTATTTATTTGTTTGTTTGTTATTATTGTCTCTAAATTAGTCGAGTTCTTACGTGAGAGAAAGCTTGGGCTTGTGAGCGTTTGTGCAGACATTTAAATTGCGCTTTAAAAAATCATTATTCTTATTGTTATTCTTATTGTTATTCTAATTATTGTATTGTATTCTATTATTGTTATTCTATTCTTGCTATTCTTCTTCTTCTTTTTCTTCTTTTTCTTTTTCTTTTTCTTCTTCTTCTTCTTCTTCTTCTTCTTCTTCTTCTTATTATTATTATTATTATTATTATTATTATTATTATTATTATTATTATTATTGATGACAGAGAATCTTTACAAACAAAGACTTAAAAGAAAACAGAAAAGAGGAGGTGACAGACACCGAACGAAAGAGGCGTAGTTGTTTAGACAAGGCGGGGAGGTATTGAGGGAGGGGGGTGGGTGGGTGTGGACAACCCTCGCAATATACTTACAGCCCTTAAGGTACCCTGGGGTCGCCTTGACAATGGCGCTTTTCTTCCCTTTGTCCGGGAGCATGTGTATATTCCCCCAGGATTTTATCCTCCCAGTTCCTAATGTTCCCCATGCCTATGTTTCCCCAGGCGCTCTCGCAGATCTATGAACCAATAGGTGTATATTATTCCCCTCTCTCCACCCCCAAGTTCTTTGTGATATACATAGCGAACAAATGTCATACGTGAACATGAATACCTGCGGGAACGTAGAAAACTCACAACCTTGAGGAAATATAGACCTGAGATAGATCTCCTGAGAGAGGAGAAGAAATATAGACCTGAGATAGACCTTCTGAGAGAGGAGAAGAAATATAGACCTGAGATAGACCTCCTGAGAGAGGAGAAGAGCTATAAGCGAGGGGAGAGAATATGAGGGAAGACATAGACCTAGACGTAGGTTTGAGAAAATATAGACCTGGGGGAACAAAGGCCTGATCCCCTATACTGATAATCTCGTAACGGAGTGCGAGATGAGACGGGAGGTGCGGGATGGGAGGGAGGGGGGGGGTGGAACTATTTTGTCAATCAACAGAACAGGTAAAGCGGCGGTGCTCTTTGATCTTAAGCCCCCCTTGTTAGACCTCGCTACCTGCTATTTATTTCGTCTTCGCTTCTCTTTCATTCCCTGGTTGGTGGATAGGTTTTTGAGTGTGTGCTAAACTCTCAACATCCCACCTACTCCATCATGAAAACATTTCGTCCTGGTGCACATGACAGTTTTCTTTTTCTTATTTTCAAATTGCACGCTCTTTGATCCCAGTCGCGAAGTTTATCATTTTCATTGTGCATTTGAGACACGGTGGTGGTTTCTTTCAACTCCCACCTACATCATCATAAAGGAATGTTTGTTAGTTAGTGTGTATGTGCGAGCTTTGATGTTGCGCTTTAGTCTATAGTTACGCCCTGCTGTGAAATACATTTTTGGAGGGAAATTTTGAAAATGTAAGTTGTCAGCTTGCTATCACTGTATTCCATTACGAACACCAGCAACTATATACTTTCTAGTCGCCGTTGTCATTATCATCGTCGTTGTTGTGACCGTCGACAACATCAATTGTAGTTCTAATTCAGTAATTGTAATATAATTATGTCCTCATCATCATTGTAATTAACATCAAGAGTGGCAGAAGTAACAACTCCACTCCAACAACAAAAAATTATCATCTGCCGCATTATTGAAATCATCATCATTTTAATCGTCGTAGCCATAACCCATCATCGTTATCATTAGGCCTACCATCGGCGCCATAATCGTTTTAATCACTTTTGTCAAGCAGGATCAATGCCCTGGTTTTTCACATTAAGCTATGGGTATGGAGGGAAGCAGGTTTGTTTTAAACCACTATCTTTCGTTATAGAGAGAATTGCTATAATTCCTGTCTTTCTCTCACACTGTAAGGTCACACACATCAATCTACCTCTCATACGCACGCACACATACACATATACGCATACACACACGCACACACGCGCAGGCACATCCACACACACACACGCACACGCACACACACAACACACACACCTGTCCTATATATATTTTCAACGCCACCACTACCACCCTAACCTCCTAGCATTGAAATGTCTGCCGATCACATCGGCTGGAATGCCTCTAGTGCGAAACTATATCTTTCAGCTGTTTGAAGTTGGCGTCCACATCAAACGGGACCTCCCCCTTACCTACCTGTCGGTCTGCTGTCAGCTCCTCCCTTTTTGTCTCTTCTGTTCGCCGTCACCACCCCACCCCCCTCATACCCACCCACTCCCCATCCTTTGTTCTCTTACTCCCCTCATTTTCACCCCTGACATTCAGACTCAAAATCCCAGTTCCTGTCTCCCATAGTGTCTTCCCCTCAGACCCTACCTGGAGGTTGAATTGGACGGGAGGTGGTGGGGGAGGGGCGAGAGAGATAGCGGGGGGGGGGACCATGAGCCTGAGACCTTGCGCCCTTACTCCTGCCGGTGAGAGTACAAACTGAGGTCTAGTCTGTGCACGCATACATTCCATCGCACCGACAGTGATATCCAGTAATGATGTCTAAAGCTACACTCCATCTCGCAACTTGCGCTCTTCATCCGACACACTTCCCCCGCCACAAACTGTCCTCTGTTGGTTCTAGATCTTTTTCTGTCTTTGGACCAACTGACTGGAATTCATTACCACTTTCTCTCCGTAGCATACTAAATATTAACACAAACCTCAAAGCTCATTTCTTCTCTAAAGTCTTCTCCTGATCTGTTCTATCTTCAAACTGCTTCTTCCATACTGCATAATCCATTTTGTGCATGTGTGGTGAATCACTTTGTTTATTACTGCCTCTCCCCAAGTCCGCTTTGATTGCTCCTGCTCCCAGCCATTTACTATATATATATATATATATATATATATATATATATATATATATATATATATATATATATATATATATATATATATATATATATATATATATATATATATATATATATTGTACTAATGTTTAATGACTGCGTGAATGCGTTATTATTGTTATTATTGTTATTATTATTAATATTATTATTAGTCCTATCCTATCCTATCCTATCCTATCCTATCCTATCCTATCCTATCCCGTAACTCAGAGGTCGTTTAATCAGCGTACTCCATCTTTCCCTGTCCTCAGCAACCCTGATTGTTTCGCTCAGTGTCAAACAAGTCCATTCTCGAATGTTGTCCTCCCACCTCCTCTTTTTCGGTCTCCCTCTTCTTCTATCTCCTTGCACTGTGCCTTGCAGGATGGTCTTTGCAAGACCTGATGATCTGGTGACGTGGACATACCATCGTAGTTTCCGTTTTTTCACCAATGTGAGCAGGTCATTGTCCAATGGCTTCTGTGATGGTCTGTCGGACTTCGTCGTTGGTGATGTGCTGGGTATAGGAAATGCCCAGAAGTCTTCTGTAGCACCTCATCTCCATGCTTTGTATTCTTCGTTGGAGATCTGCTGTGAGGGTCCATGTTTCGCAAGCATTATAGGAAGATAGGGACGACAAGGGAGCGCAGACCTGACCTGAGACACAGTGGGCTCAGTGGTGCGTACTTAAAACTCAAAACAATGGAAGTACTGAATATCAAGCCATAACATTGATGTACTGGCAGTGGTTCGAAGACCGTTGTCGGCTGGATGTAGGTGGGAGGAGGGAAAGGAGGCCGGGTGCCAGATATATATATTTTTTAAACGCACTCTGCAAGCTCTACATCCTATTTCCAATCATCTTTTTTTGTGGTATCAATTTTTATTCATCAGATTAACATAAGTTGCAATCATCCTCAGTGACGCTGCTTTGCATGTCTCGGTTTAGCTCAGAAGACAACCTGAATTTCATCCGCAACGGGTTACATACTGATTTCATCCACAATCTAGATCCACAATAGTCCTGTTAAGGCTTGCTTAAATTCCTTAACTATGATACAATACCCCTACCTATCCGCTCTCTTCCCCCGACCCTACTTCTCATCTCTGCCCTTTAGTTCTCACTTACCTTTTAAGTGTAACCTAAATCTCTTCTCTACCACCGAGCTCAATGTTTGTACTTGTACACACATCATACATAGCCTACCTCCTGCCTGTTTTTGCCTACCGGCCCACCTGCCAATCGGAAGCTTTCAAGCTGAAGGTCTTTGATGACAGCTCTGTTTGAGTTTAATCACCGCCTATAACGTGAGATAACATGAAACATTAACGCGCAGTGGCCCGAGATAGTAGGCCTAAAGCTTGCTCCGCACGCCGTTCATGGAGGGAGCTTTGCGTGTCCTGTAGGCATTTAGAGAAAATGGTATATAAGACATTGGTATGGATAATTGATTGTTAGAGTTGCAACAACACTGTTTTGCGCTAATACTGTAGGTGAAAAATAATAATTGTCTTTACCCTCCGAGGTTTACACGCATTAAGAATTCAGTCCAAGACGCTTTTGTAACGCACGGGTTTTCTTAAATTATACTTATATATGTGGAATTATTAAACAGCTAAAGAAATGTAATAACTATTGTGTTTGCGAAGTGAGTGTGTGTGTCTGACTTACTCTGTATGGTGCATGCTCTCTCTGTTTACTTTGCTCTCAGACACTCATCAATCACTCACAAAACAAAACCACTCCTTTATATATGATTTCCACGCTCTCCCTATTCTATTAAATATTAACTAACTTTAAGCACATGAATTATTATCCAGGAGTCAGAACGTATCACTTCCAATCACTTGACTTACAAAATTATTCACACCAACCGCACTTCACCACAACTCATTCCAAGTCACAATTACACAAATAAATTAATTATAAACATTGTTTAACCTCCTCACCTCCAACTATCACCACTATTACACACTTCGGTTGTCTGTCTTACAACCCCACATCAGTTTAACACATATAATCTCCCCTTCTCCAACATCACCTCCAACGTCAATATAATTCCAATGTTCGTTTCGCACTGTCACTCAATTATACTTTAGAAATCTCCCCTTCCATGACACAATGCACAATACTCTTATCACTCCAGTCCGCATAGTCAATCACATAAGTCCACTCTGTCAATCGTCTTTCACTTGATCAATATTGGCGACACATGTCACCATCACACTTCTTCAATCCAGAGTACCGACTATCTGTGATACCAGCTTTCAAGACTGTCATCCAAGTTATACACACATGTGTCGATGTGTATATCACACTTTCTCTAAATATATATAGGTACTCACACCACGATGATTTGGCTGAAAATTAACAAGTTGTAGTCGCTGTCTTCCAGTCGACCTCATGCATCAGCATCCATTATCAGCATACAAGATGTCACCATACCATACGTCGGTATACAGTGCATCAGCAACAGCCATCACTCCATCATCGTCATTAGCATCAACATCAACATCTGGGTTGTCTTCCTTGACAGCCCCAGCTCAGCGGCTGAACATACAATAACAACATTGTCTGAGACTACTTATTTAAACTAAATATCATTCCTCTCCTCCTCTTTCTTCTGTTACCTTGTGAATAGTAATTTCTCCTTCTGCTCACCATTTTCCAATATTTTTCCACTTCCGTCACAATATACTATCCATACACCTTCGTTCAAAATTCACAATAAACAATAATAATATTTCTCTCTATCAACAACCACCATCGCACATACCTTTTCTCATTGACAAATCTTCAACCAGTACAAACCAGCAAACAGCTCACTAGTTCGTTCACATCCTTATTTCGTTCAAAATATTACAATTCTTCCTTCAAAACATTACAATGGCACATCAAAAAATTGTTTTACAAATACCTGCTTCATGCAGCAATACGAGAGAACCACATGCAGTTCGGACGATCAAACCATGCTTCTAATCCGCCATGATAGAAAACCTTGTTGAACAAGTCCACTACAATGTGTCTGCTACGTAATACAATTACACCACTGCCCTCCTCAAAACACAGAATAGGAGTGCCTAAACTAACAACATTCCCGCTCAAACACCACGTCATTTCACTGCTAGTCATTGATTGGATCAATCATACTATTTCATCCAATCATAATAAAGTTTATTTCATACTCCTTCCATACCACTAGGCCTATGCCTCTCTCTACCCAACTGCCGTTCTCTACATTACCCCCTCCTTCAAAAAAAAAGATACCGACCGAGGTTTCTTTTTACCTCACCATTACAAAATAGAACTCAGGGTAGGTATTGATCAACATCAGAACGTGACAACAAATCAGCAAGAACGTTCTGAGATCCTGGCAGAGGTTCAACGACAAATTTGTATTCTTGCAAAGACAATGCCCATCGCATGATTCTGCTATTCTTGAAGCGGCATGTCTGCAAATATGTGAGTGGCCTATGATCTGTTTGTAGTGTGAACGGAACTCCCCATAGAAAACGAGCAAACTTTGCAACAGCCCAAACAATGGCTAAACACTCTCTTTCTATGGTGCTATATCGGACCTCTCTTGGTAGCAGCTTCCTACTAGTGAAAGAAACTGGGTGCAAGACACCATTCGATTCCTGCAACAAAACAGCCCCAATCCCAGAAGCGCTAGCATCTGTCCGAAGAACAAACGGATCATTCAGTCGAGGCAACTGCAGAACAGGCGCAGTCGAAAACAAAAGCTTTATGTCCGACAATGCCCTATCGCAAGCTGATGACCATGTCACAGACCTGGACTTCGAATCTTTTGTAAGGTCTGAAATTGGGGCCAGAATAGCCGAAAAGTTAGGGATATAACAGCGATAGAAACTCAAAAGGCCCAGCAACGAACGCACTTGCTTCTTAGTGGTTGGCGTTGGGATGGCTAAGATCTTTTGAATCTTTTTTTCCTCTGGCCGTAACAAACCCTGCCCCACAACATGGCCAAGAAATTCAAGGCTTTGGAAACCAGCAGAGATTTTGGAAGGCCTAGCTGTGAGACCGAACTGTCTCAATCTCTCAAAAACACCTTTAACATCCAAAAGATGCTGCTGAAATGTCAGACTGTGTGTGAGAATGTCATCAAAAAAATTCATTGCGGAGACTTCATGCAATGCCAACATTCTCATCATTCGTGCAAAGACTGCTGGTGCGGAAACCAAGCCGAATGGCATTCTGATCCATTGGTATAGCCCTAAATGAGTGGCAAAAGCAGTTATATGGCGATGCAGAGGGTTCACCACAATTTGCCAATAGCCTTTGGCTAGATCAATTCGGGTGAAGTACACGCTCGCAGCGAGTCTGGTGTACATCTCTGTAACATCAGGGATTGGTTCTGCATCAAAAACTGTAATTTTGTTTAATGCCCTGTAGTCAATGCAAAAGCGGCATGACTGATCTTTCTTCTGAACAAGTACAACAGGGGAGGAATATGCTGATTTTGATGTTTCTATGACTCCGAGGTCCAACATTGTACGAATCTCACGGGCCACTACCTGTTGAGAAGCAAAAGGTAACTCGTATGCCTTACGACGCACCGGAATATCTGATGTCAAATGAATATCAAGCAAGACATCACCAGAAAAGGAACCAGGTTTTGCAGTGAGAATATTCGGAAACTCACTCAAAACCGAAAAGATGCTTTCATGATCAGATTTGGACAACAGTGGGTCAAAAGAGACAAAAGTGATATTTTCATCTGTCATTGATGATGCCAAAGGTAAGGTTGGTACAGGAACTACATCATCATCATCTTGTACAATGCCTACCGAACCTAAAACGGTATGTTCAATCTTAGATAACAAAGTAGTATCAGCATGTTTCTGAGTATAATCCCTATCCTGAAACTGACCTCTGTCACTCTGAGCCGTTTCAAAAAAATGGTGTGGAATCAACTCACTCCAACTAACAGCTGAACCTTGACAAACAACAGTAGGTAATTCCTGATCATCATCCTGCACTACAGCGATGTTAGCACGCCGAAAGTATCGTTTCAACATGTTCGCATGAAAGATTTTGTGTTTACCCTTGACCAAGATTTTGTAATCTGGATGCATGCACTGTTGTACAGTGTAGGGGCCTAACCATTGCATCAAAAGTTTGTTGGACTCTGATGGCAGAAGTACCAACACCTCGTCATGGACGGAAAATGTTCTTTGTTTAGCTGAGCGATCAAAGTACACTTTGTTCTTAGCAGATGACTGTGCTGAATTCTGTTTAGCTAATTCACATGTTTCTGCGAGTATGTTCTTGAGTTCAAAAACGTATGCATACAAATGTCGAGCATCATCATCAGTTTGCGCTTGATCATGTACCCAAGAATCTGCAAGTAATGCTATCGGCCCTCTGGGTTGTCGACCGAACACAAGTTCAAAAGGACTAAAACCTGTACTTTCAGAGGGTAACTCACGGCATGCAAACAATAGTGCTGGGAGGTATCGATGCCAAGCTCTTGGATGTGTTTGAGTGACCTTTCCGAGCATTGCCTTCAAAGTTCTATGGAAACGCTCTACAATGCCATTTGCCTGAGGATGAAAAGGAGATGTTCTAATAGCCTTAGTACCGCACAGAACATGGAATTGATGTATCAAGTCTGAGTTGAATTGAGTACCTTGATCGGACAAAACTTCTTTGGGAAAGCCCAATCTAGCAAAAATGGACAGCAAAGCTTCAGCCACATCAACAGAAGTAATGGTTTTCATAGGAACAGCCTCTGGAAAGCGCGTGGCTAAATCAACCATTGTCAGAATGTATCTATGACCCTCATCAGATGGAGGCGACAGTGGGCCAACAATGTCTATGTGCACTCTTTCAAAGGGAATTCCAGACTGAGGTACCACGGACAATGGAACTGGAGGTGCCGATCCCTTGGAAACGGATTTCTGACATAAGTCACAAGTCTTAACGTATCTGGCAACATCAGCCGATACTCCTGGCCAAAAGAATTTTGATAAGACACGTGACAAGGTTCGACGTGTACCGCAATGACCTGCAAGCAACTGATCATGAGCTGTAACTAGAACAGCAGAGCGAAGCTTGAGTGGGACAACAATTTGTTGCAGAATTTGTGTTGAATTTTCATATGAGCGAAACAGAACACCAGAATCCAGATAGAACGAATACGTATTGGCACCAACAGATTTCTTTTCTCCTGATGAAGCTAAGCCAAAACAAGGATGTATAGTAGAATCTGTTTTCTGAGAATCAATCAGTTCCTGGCGAGTTAGCCCAAAATCTGACAACACGCGAATCAGTGGCTTGTGCGGTATGTCTTGTTTCGCTGTTTGCGCGCGAGTACTGACTGCAGCGCCAATGTGTTGTCCACTATGATCAACAATCTCAGGGGGAGGAAAATTTATTTCTGAAATGTTTCCTACAATCAGATCCGCAACAGGGTCTGGGAGTACAGCACACAGCAAAGAACCTGAAAAATACGGAGTAGAAACCTGAACCTGCGCTAACCTATAGAAGGTAATCTCTCCACCAAAAGTTTTGCAACGAACCTGACCTTCTACATAATCTTGTGGACTAACTAGTCTTTGACGAACGCCACAAACAGTAGCACCTGTATCCCGAAGAACAGAACATTTTTCACCCTTCACCGATCCTAATTCTAACTTCAAGTGACCACTGGCCAAATCCAAAACAGAGCAGACAATTTCTGCAACTCCAACAGAAGCACTTTGAGTTTTCTGTGAGTCGCTCTTTAAAAAAGGACAATCTTTTCTAGCATGACCCCCTAACCCACAGGTGAAACAAGGATTGACTGGATTATTTCTGAGGGGACATCTGAAAGATCCATGACCAGTGCCTTTGCATAAATCGCATGTCATACTGTTTGTCGAAGTAGAACCACGACCGACCGCGCCACGACCTCCAGCAGTTCTATTAAAACTGTGTGACTGGTCATTGGCAGTTGACTGCCTGTTGAAATTCCACCTCCCCCGAAAATTTCCTCTTCGTTTGTCAACACGTCCACCCCTATAACCTGAATGAGTAGCAGCATTAGCTTCAAAAGTATCATAAGTATCATCTGATTCTGACTGTGCAACAGAAGCAAAAGCAGTGGAAGGTATCTTTCGAGCTAAGTTTTTTCCCGGTCTAGCAAGGCGATAACATTCTGCTGTTTTAATCATCTCATCAAGGGAGACCAAACCTCGTTCCCTAATGAATGTAGCCAAATCGGCAGAAACTGAATTCAAAAACTGTTCTCCAAGAATGAGATCGATTATTCCTTTCTTTGTTCTTTCGACTCCCGAAAGTGTCAACCATCTTTCAAAAAGCCTATTGAGTTCAATCCCAAAAGTTTGAAATGGTTCATTTCCATCTGGTTTAATAGTTCTAAACTTTTCTCTGAAGCCATCAGCTGTGCATTGAAACTTTTTCAATAAGTTTTCTTTCAATGTATTATAATTACAAAATCCCAAGGCAGACAGGCTATGATACAAATTCAAAGCACCACCATCTAGCAAAGCTGACAAATATGTCACCCATTTGTCCTCATCCCAGTTAAGAGACCTAGCATGAGTCTCAAACCGAAACAAATACGAGTCTATGTCATCAGACTTTTCTTTGAACATTGGTAGTTTTGGATAGATTGGCTTAGGACCTATGTATTGTCTTCTTCCACCATGTCCCTGTTCAATATCAGCTGGTTGTTGATCTTGTGTTGGTATTTGCATCTGTTTAGTTTTCTCTCTTTCTAGTTCAACTTGTGCATCTAATTCCTCTTTCTTTTGTTGAGCAGCTAATTCTTCCTTCTTTTGTTGAGCAGCTAATTCTTCCTTCTTTTGTTGAGCAGCTAATTCTTCCTTCTTTTGTTGAGCAGCTCTTTCCTGTTTTCTTTCAAGTCTTTCGAAACATTCTTTAACATATTTTTCTTTGTCAGAAACTCCTAAAGTAGATGCTTGTTTGAGAAAAGTTTGAAATAATTCATCATAATTATCCATGTTTGTTTTGTTTACTGAAGACAAGAATCAAAATTTTTTCAACAACAAAAAAAAAAAAATTCCAAAAAACCAAAAAAAAAAATTCTATGAAAACCTAATACCTAACAATATATACAATATACAACAAACCACTAGTATTAATGCACTAAGTCCCCAAAACCCGAGAAACAATGATAAAAATAAAATTTATTTTAACAAACAGCCCAAGCGTTCAATCTAGAACACTCTATTTACATTATATTCAATATAACTAAACAAAATACACAAATCAACACCTAATACAACAACACTTAATAATTTCAAAACAAGTATCAAGTGTTTTTATCCCTCAGTATTCAACTTAAATTACTAACAAACTCAGTTTACAACACTAAAGATGACAAAAGGTTTTAAAAAAATAATTATTATAACAACTTCACAACTAATAGCTATTTCCAATAATCATCAATACCAAATATTAATAAATATTTTCAACACACAAAATCCACAAATCCAAAAACAAATTCAATAATAAGTGGCGAATCAGCAAAAAAAAAAAAAAATTAAGTCAAAATCATTATTATTTTTCTTTCAACATTCCAACCTCAAAATAAAAACAACTTTAACTTACTATACTAATAATACCAATTAATTATAATAATTCTATAAAATTTTCAAATTTCCTCACAATAAATACTAAATTCCCAAAACACTGCAACAAAGGGAGAGAAGAACTTTTTAGTAAACTAAGTCAACAAACAGAAACCTCACAGCAAAAACATAGACAAACTTCAAAACATTCACAAATAATTTTCAACAAAGATGCACAAATGGAACTAAAACAAACAAGAAATTTTTTTTTTTTAACCAATATGCACAAATAAAACAACTAATTTCTATAAAATTATAAAATCAACTTAAGTTAAACAAGGGTAAGGTGATTACAACACAATATAATCAGGTCTAAATATAAACAAAAGTAACCAACTACAACAAAACAACAATTCTACTAAAAAAATTAATTCTAATGAAGGCTTTTGCTAACTATTCTATTTTAAAATAAGAGCGTGGAAAACTAACTCACTCCATATCCACACACACACCCACACAAAAGAATAGCCCTACCGAGTATAACAAGAGTAACTGATAATATAAGAACTGAATTAATCAAAATTTAGATAAGCGAGCAAAGAGAAGATTTAGAACCCCAAAGGAAGAAAAATGAGTCTAGGCCCTTGAGCAACTCAGAATTTCTGTACAAGAGAGCCCCACCGTGAACCTGGAGACGGTGTAATTATTTAACAACTATCCTAAGATAAATAACAACACAAAATATATAAATTTATTTACAATGCAAGGGAGACAATCAAATTCAGACCACTTATAAATACCCAATACAAAAGACACAGGCAAGGGAAGCAATCACCATTCAACACAATAGATACAACCTTACGTTAATTTGAACTAACACAGAGTTTTTCAGGGTCACCAGATGTAACGCACGGGTTTTCTTAAATTATACTTATATATGTGGAATTATTAAACAGCTAAAGAAATGTAATAACTATTGTGTTTGCGAAGTGAGTGTGTGTGTCTGACTTACTCTGTATGGTGCATGCTCTCTCTGTTTACTTTGCTCTCAGACACTCATCAATCACTCACAAAACAAAACCACTCCTTTATATATGATTTCCACGCTCTCCCTATTCTATTAAATATTAACTAACTTTAAGCACATGAATTATTATCCAGGAGTCAGAACGTATCACTTCCAATCACTTGACTTACAAAATTATTCACACCAACCGCACTTCACCACAACTCATTCCAAGTCACAATTACACAAATAAATTAATTATAAACATTGTTTAACCTCCTCACCTCCAACTATCACCACTATTACACACTTCGGTTGTCTGTCTTACAACCCCACATCAGTTTAACACATATAATCTCCCCTTCTCCAACATCACCTCCAACGTCAATATAATTCCAATGTTCGTTTCGCACTGTCACTCAATTATACTTTAGAAATCTCCCCTTCCATGACACAATGCACAATACTCTTATCACTCCAGTCCGCATAGTCAATCACATAAGTCCACTCTGTCAATCGTCTTTCACTTGATCAATATTGGCGACACATGTCACCATCACACTTCTTCAATCCAGAGTACCGACTATCTGTGATACCAGCTTTCAAGACTGTCATCCAAGTTATACACACATGTGTCGATGTGTATATCACACTTTCTCTAAATATATATAGGTACTCACACCACGATGATTTGGCTGAAAATTAACAAGTTGTAGTCGCTGTCTTCCAGTCGACCTCATGCATCAGCATCCATTATCAGCATACAAGATGTCACCATACCATACGTCGGTATACAGTGCATCAGCAACAGCCATCACTCCATCATCGTCATTAGCATCAACATCAACATCTGGGTTGTCTTCCTTGACAGCCCCAGCTCAGCGGCTGAACATACAATAACAACATTGTCTGAGACTACTTATTTAAACTAAATATCATTCCTCTCCTCCTCTTTCTTCTGTTACCTTGTGAATAGTAATTTCTCCTTCTGCTCACCATTTTCCAATATTTTTCCACTTCCGTCACAATATACTATCCATACACCTTCGTTCAAAATTCACAATAAACAATAATAATATTTCTCTCTATCAACAACCACCATCGCACATACCTTTTCTCATTGACAAATCTTCAACCAGTACAAACCAGCAAACAGCTCACTAGTTCGTTCACATCCTTATTTCGTTCAAAATATTACAATTCTTCCTTCAAAACATTACAATGGCACATCAAAAAATTGTTTTACAAATACCTGCTTCATGCAGCAATACGAGAGAACCACATGCAGTTCGGACGATCAAACCATGCTTCTAATCCGCCATGATAGAAAACCTTGTTGAACAAGTCCACTACAATGTGTCTGCTACGTAATACAATTACACCACTGCCCTCCTCAAAACACAGAATAGGAGTGCCTAAACTAACAACATTCCCGCTCAAACACCACGTCATTTCACTGCTAGTCATTGATTGGATCAATCATACTATTTCATCCAATCATAATAAAGTTTATTTCATACTCCTTCCATACCACTAGGCCTATGCCTCTCTCTACCCAACTGCCGTTCTCTACACTTATCATCACCCCTACCCCACCCCTCTCCATTCCTTTAGGCAAAACCAATTTCAGTATTTAATTCAGATTTGTTTCCTACAGAAACATGTTGTCTACCAGACAACAACAAAACTAGCTGTTACGCTATGAATTCGCATAAGCGCCTAAGTTTACATTTATGAGCCAACCAGACGAGCAATTCAAAGCACTGATAAATAAATGGCAGTTTTAAAAGGGTATTTTTTATTCAAAACTTCATTTCTGATTCTTCATCGGTTATACATGTATCTCTTGGGCAGAATCCAACGCTATTTCAGAGATTTTAAAAATTTAAAAAAAAACAGAGATCTCTTCATCCTTTAATTGTAACATGTGTGCGCGTGTGTGTGTCTGTCTGTCTGTCTCTCTGTCTGACTGTCTGTCTGTCTTTTTGTCTGTCTGTCTGTCTCTCTGTCTGACTGTCTGTCTGTCTTTTTGTCTGACTGTCTGTCTCTATTTCTGACTCTGTCTGTCTGTCTGTCTCACTCTCTCTTTCTCTCTCTCTTTCTCTCTCTGTCTCTCTCACTCAGTTTATGCAAACGCATCTACCTTGTCCGTCCGACTGTCGGTCTTCTATTTTTATTTTACCATTCCAATTCATCCACTAAAAAATCCACCTTCTCCCGATATAATATTTCGAATAACAACCACATAAAATCCATACAGTCAACATACCACCAAGATTTATTCTTCCAAAACCGAAGAGACGCTATTATTAGTGTTGTGCTTCAAAGGAACAGAATAAGATTTTTTTTGAGGGGGGGGGAGGGCGGGAAGGGCGGGGAGGGAGTGTTTAGATTTACACGGGCCTAACTTTAGTTCTTGTTTTCAGGCCTAAAGGGTATATCTTGCAGTCATTCTGTATAGAAAAAAAAAAGCCTTAAAAAAAGTGTCAACAACATCGTCGCGCTACCAGATTCAGCGCACAGACACTATTTTCGCAGACTTCATGAAAAATTGAACTGCGAGTTAATGAAGTTCTCGGCGCGACTCTCTCTTTGCCCTTGAGGCATTTGCTTTGATGCTGATGGTGGCACGCTTGGTCGTTGTCGTTGTTGGCGATGGTGATGATGGGATGGTTTCGGCGATGTTTGCTAAAGTTCTGAGTCCTAGTTAAGTTTAAAGCCATAGTAGTTCGTAGTTTTGTGGTCCAAACGTTCCGTGTAGAGCTGTTCACAATTTTGGAGATTATAAAATATATCCGTCGCACTGAGCTTGAATGATATAGAAGGTTTTATGTTCGTTGTCATTCTGTTGTGTTACTTATTAATGAAGTAATAAGAATTCGCCCTGACAATCGAAATAAATGTGTTGTACAGTACACTCAGAATTTTAACCTACATCACTTTGAATGTAAAAAATTGAATTCCAATTTTTTTTCATATGATCCGATTGTTATTTGTTACATGTCAACAAGAAACAGATGTGTTTGACTTTTAAAACATACTGAAACAATCTTTCGTAACTTCTAGTTGTACGAATAGTTTCTTGTTTACACACAGATTGACAACACATGTACGCTTAGAAGAAACATTTGCACAATGAATTGTTTACAGAGGTTTATGTTGTCACAATGGTCGACAACAAATAATTATGCTTTGATTTAAGTTCAAGAGAAAAGTTGGAGGGGGAAGTAGAAGAAGAAGAAGAAGAAGAAGAAGAAGAAGAAGAAGAAGATGATGATGATGATGATGATGATGATGATGATGATGATGATGATGATGATGATGATGATGATGATGATGATGATGATGTGGTGGTGGTGGTGGGGGTGGTGGTGGTAGGGGGTGGTGCCTATGATACACAAGCAAAGCAAGCCCAATGAAGAAAAGAAAAAGTTCTAAAGAAGAAGGCCCGATACACGCCTTTAAGTTTGCGTTTGACTACGTTTTTCTACTTTTTTTCCTCCTTCCCTAAAGCCTTCAGCATGAGGCATTGTAGCTAGCCTTGTTGAAACAGGGGATCGTTTTAGAAGGGACTGAGTCATCAGCGGGATTTCTTTGTCAAAGTTCCGATCAGGCTTCAACTCTCCAAACACTTGAGGGTCTTGGGAGCCCCTAGGCAAAGCAACCCATCCAGGTCTCGCAAAGCTCCAGTGAAGCTCAATAGCAGAGTAGTGGAAATGTGGAAGTTCACGAGAGAGAAAGAGAGAGAGAGAGAGAGAGAGAGAGAGAGAGAGAGAGAGAGGTAAGAAGGTAGGGAGGGGAAGAGGAGGTTGAAGAGCGAGAGAGAAAGACAGAGAATTGAAAAAACGTAGTAAAAATATTGCAGTAAGGGAACACTTCTTGCTGTGACCTCCCATTTTTAATTCTCAAAAATATTTGTTGTCGCTTAGTTTATGCCATTCACATTAATTCAGAGCATAACGAAAGCGGGATAAAGGGCAGAATATATTGCACTCCTGTTCATATCGGACATGAATATTTAAACCTGTAAACATTTCATAAACGATTGTTGCTGCCTCGATAAATAATAAAAAGCATTTTTGAGTCACATCATTTTCCGCTCATTAGTAAGTTATGAATTCGTACGAAGGAGACACACACAAGATAATCTACATTTCGTTTGTAGTTTTACCTGGCGCAGTAGCTTGGACTTTTAAGGACGATAGAAACAAATTAAATAAATTCGCCGGTATTCTGGAGGACAGACCGAAGATTGCAAGAAGAATCAACCAGAAACTCTTTGATGAATCATAATTCGTGTGGTTGGGTATTTCCGGCGTGGTTTAAACGCAATACAAAAACCAAAAAACTTAAATTAAGAAAAGAATACCACAACTCTTTTTTTTCCTGTTTAATAATAGCGATTTAGATGAAATCAGGAGTATGAAAGGGCTAGCATGGACACGATGTTTACCGTTTTGTAATGGAACCGCGCTATATCATCGATTATGATGGCTATTTTAGCTGCTTTCGTTGAACTCGTCCGAATTCTATTTTCCTTATTCAAATACGCAGATATTGGACGCGTCATTGAAGAGAGAGGGATAGAGCATCAGAAACTTTGTGTGTGTGGAGAGGGGCAGGGAGGATCGAGTTTTTTTTTCTTCCATTTTTTCTTTGTTCCTTTTACTGAAACGTATTGCTGCTTTCTTTTCCATGGAGTGGTAAAAACTCCTATAATTTGTCGAAAATTTCAAATGGGGAAGTCAATAATTTGCGTGCGAATATGTATTTTAAATGTTTGAACAGAAAAGTGACCAAAAAAACCAACAGCCGGGTTTCATTGTATTATTATTACTTCCCCTCCCCCCCTCCCCTACCGCCTCCTAGTTTATCTTTTAATTTTGGCGAAATCAAAGCTTTACAAACTGTGATGTTCGATTCTATGTTTCAGCTGGCTTTTAATTCTGAGGAAGCATTTTTTGAAAAATACATGTACTGCAAACATTTTCTAGTCTGCTGGTGTTTAGAAAGAGCTTAAAGTTATACATGTAAAAGGGAAAAAAAGGATTCAATATCTGAATATCTTCCAGTCTGCAACTACTGGGCCAGGAAAAAGGGCTACTGAAATCAGTCAAACACACAAATCAGAAATCTGAAAATGTCCAATCTCCAGCTAGTGGTTTTGAGAAAGAGCCACTGAAGTCTGACAGCTGCCGTTCGTTTGCTCAAGGACCTCTTGTGAGCCAGCTCCATCAGGAACGTCCCTCCAAGGTTTCTTTTCTGCACGAGCACTTCAGACTTTCACGCCAAGCCATCCACGTCATTGCCAGGCCGGCTCGTCTTATGAAACTCCTCATTACTGTAGTTCAGTAGCTGAAAGGTCTTGTTATTCAGCATTCAAAGATTTTTTTCCCCAAAGTATGGCTAAGTCTATCATCTTATTCGTTTGTATGTTTATTATTTTCTAATCCCCCTCGTCTTTTTTTTTCTTTAAAAAATCTTGTCTAGCAATGTGCTATAGGTGGGCAGAATTAGTTTTGATATTCGTAAAATATTTTAGCAAAAACGCGTATAAGTTCTTCTGTTGGTCAGTTTCTCTGATAAACGGTAGAATCACCTACCCCGTACCCCATCCTTTTATGTAATAGTAGTCATATTACTGGTTGCGCTTTAATGTTTGGTTTTGTTTGCTTTTTCCACTCCCTCTTTTTTTAAATTGTCTAATCTTTTCAAATAAAAAGACATTAAAACAACTAAAACAGCTGAAACGGAATCTTCCAAACATCTTTTTTCCAGAATGAATGTGCAATATGGAATCGGCAATGGGTCGCAACTCTATTATTGTGGAATAGTTATTACCCTGTTGTGGAACAATCTGTGTTCATAGTGGTAGTGGTGTTTTGTGTATTTTTACTTGTTTGTGTGGCATGGACGTTTGAGTATGTTCAAGAGTGGGAGGGTTGGTGGGGGTGGTGGGTGTGAGTGGAGGAAGATAAGTGACACATGTATGTGTGTGCGTGTGATACTGAATTTGGCACATGTCAAAGGCATAAACTAAAACGTGTCAGCTTTGAGAATGAGGCTGAAACATTTAACCGAAAAGGGGGTATTTTGGAGCGAGGATGTGCATGAAAAAGAAACACAAACTCACACACAAAAGCATTGATCTTATAGTTAAATGAAAACCTCACGGTACATGACAAGCAATGAACATCATGAGACCAAGCGAAGGCAGCTATAACCTCAACAAATCTATGATAATCAGTTTGAATTAAAACTCTTAGGGAGCCCTACTGGGGCAGAGCCTTTGATGAAGATCAATGTGATTGATGGACTGAAGTTCGCCGTTACAAGCCTGTTGAAACTGAAGCGAGCCGTGAGAGAAAGTGTCAACATTACAACCAAGGAACATCCGATAAATCCATTTTCCATTTGCTGCAACCGATAAATTCATCTTTTGTCTGATGGAGAGGATGGAGCGGGATCAAGGGATGACAACTGCATGTTTCACGTAGAAAGGTGTGGCTCTCGTAGCCCACGCATTGGGTCTTGAGTGAGGTGTTCGATTCTAACTTCATAAAGTTGTTTTACGCATGATGAATCTCGGTGGATAGGATCTCGGATTTGCAGTCTGAAGCTTTTGTCTTCCGAAGATCAGGAATTGTCATGTATCTCCCCTTTTTATCATTATTTATTTATTTATTTATTTTTGTGTTGTTGTTGCTTCCAATGATTACATACAAAGCAGAACAAACTAGCGTCTAATATAAATGTCAGGAAAATGAAATTTCCTGCAGCAAGGGTTTAAAAAACCCAGATTGAAATAGTATGACCACAACAAAGAAGAAGAAGAGGAAGCACAAGAACAACTCCAACCACAAGTATATCAACTAACAAGTTAGCATCTCTCTTCCATGTCTCTATCGACATGCGCGTACAACCGATTGCTTCCCTTTACATGCTTTGTGCTCCATAGAGCGTCATCGGCCTGAAATAACTTTTTAGAAACTTCAAAACACAAGGGAATTATGGGTAGAGAAATCCTTTTCTGAAATAACGTCGGCTAAATCCTTCTTTAGTTTCTTTGCTCGAGCAAAGGCAACTTCATAGGTATGGAGCACTTCGTCCATTATAACTCCATCGCTGATAATACTGCTGACAAGTTTCTGCCTTTGTTCACTACCAGAAATATGCAGTTCCTCTCTCAACTTTCGTTTCATTTCAGCGAGCACATCTTCGCGAGAACAGATTTCCCAGAATTCTCTATTCTATTTTTAGGTTTGGGATTTCCCCGTCTCAGCTTGTAGCTAAACGGGACCACCGCACGTCGGCTAGGGGCAATACGAGATGCTAACTTGTTAGTTGATATACTTGTGCTCCAACTTACTGTTTAGTTTTATTTGCTTCTTATCTTCCTTGTTATTGTATGTTCTTACGTGTAAAGGATATGTGCATAGGTGAGTATATGTATGTGTGTGTGTGCGTGTGTGTATTCATGAACATATGGGGTGCTAAACTTGCTTTTTTATGCACAAAATGGGGCGTTTAGCTCGCGCCCCACTTTTTGTGAGGGTCCTATTTTTTTCTAAGTGCATGGGAATGGAATGCTCTTTTAGTACATGGGAGTGCTCTTGCAGTGCATAGAACTGTTTTTGGTACATGGGAGTGCTCTATCCGGGACGGGCTGTTTTCTGGACAACTTTGAAGTAAAATAGCCTCTTTTTATAATCTAATTCTTCGATTTTTATATGCATTTTGCGCTTTTTCCGTAGAAAACAAAACCAAACGCTTTCCGATGACTACATTTCGTCCGAAAACACCAATTTGGATACACGCCTGTGGGTGTGTTTGTGTGTGTGTGTGTGTGTGGATGTGTGGGTATACTGTGTAACCTCGGCTGTAGATGTGTGTGTGTGTGCGTGTGGGTGCGTGTGTGTGTCCTTGTTTACACAGTGCTATCTGGACAAATCAGTGAACATCTACATAACTTGTTTTGACATGCCTACTTGTTTTGACGTCAGCACAATGATCCGTTAGGGTTAGGGCTGGGTTAGGGTTAGGGTTCGAACACCTCAAAATACTTAAAAATGGGGACGAAATATGACACATTGTCAGCACAACGTATGTGGCGTTTCGGGAAAGTCACGATAATACTGTGTTACCTCGGCTGGGTGCGTGTGTGTGTGTGGAGGGGGGGGTGTGTGTGTGTGTGTGTGTGTGTGTGTGTGTGTGTGTGCATGTTAATAAAGTATTGATATGCGCCTGGGTAGACTATTTTTGTCTAGCTTAGGCGGGATACAAATGTTCGTATTATTATTATTAGGATAAAAATAAAATGTCTGTTTACGGTATCCCGACCGACCCTAATTTTTTGTCCCGACCATAAACCTTTTTGGGGATCATCTTGAAAAATATGCAAAAATGCCAAAAAAATCGCACCCAAGGTAGAAAAAGTGTTTTTTTTAAATTAAAAATAATAAATAATAAGAAGAAGAAGACGACAATACTGACCCTATTTTTTGTTCTTATTTTACCGGAAACAGACATATTTGGAGGTGAGGGAAGCCTTATTATTATTATTATTATTATTATTATTATTATTATTATTATTATTATTATTATTATTATTATTATTAACAATAACAAAAACAAGAATCAGGATGATGAGGACTACGACGACAACGACGACGACGACGACGATAACGACGACGACGATGATGATGATGATGATGATGATGATGATGATGATGATGATGATGATGATGATGATGATGATGATGATGATGACGATGATGATGATGATGATGATGATGATGATGATGATGATTATGATGATGATGATGATGATGATGATGATGATGGTGATGATGATGATGAGCGTTGTGGCCAAGTGGGCTAAGGCGGGACTAACTTGCCTTGTCCACAGGCCAGAAACCAATGGCGCCTGGCAGGTGTGGGTTCGATACAGCATTTGGGCGTTATGTTTCTCCGAATATTATTTATTTTCGACTCGGGCAACGTCTCGGGGTTTTCTCCGGGTACTCCGGTTTGCTACCCCGGCAAAATTTCAAAATCACAACTTATTTGCGACCACGCTTTCCCCAGGGGAGGCGGCCCAGAATTTCCCTATGGAAAAGGGACAATAAGGTAAATAAAATATTTTTTTTTTTAAAGATGATGATGATGATGATGATGATGATGATGATGATGATGATGATGATGATGATGATGATGATGATGATGATGATGATGATGATGATGATGATGATGACAGTAATTTGAGAAAGGAATTCCAGATGTAACTACTTTACCCTTTCTCTTAATTTTTTTTATTTTTTTTTAGTAACTGGACGCCGGTTCAAATACCCAAGGCTCAAAGCCAGCTGGTCAGACTTCACTTTCAATTATCACTTTCTGTCCACTAACAGGGCCTGTCAGCGTGCAAGCCCACTCACCCGAAATTACCCAACCCGCCCATCCCGTTCCCCCATCAGTTAAAATTGTACCCTTACTTTCCCTTTTTTTTTTTTTTTTTTTTGGGGGGGACGTTTTTTTTGGTGTGCCGGCGTGTGAGGGCGGCCAAGGTAAAGGACGATGTGAGTGTACGCGGAAAAAATGTGTGTGCGTGTGGTGTGTGATTTGGTGGGCATGTAAAAACGACGTTTTGATGAAACACACATGAAATTCTATATGGTTTCTTATGACTTTTTTGGAAGGGCACCCTATTTTGACGTTAAAATAGTTCCCCGTTGAGTTAGAGCTGTTTTAGGATTATGGTTAGGTTAAGGGTAAGGGTTTGGGTTAGGGTTTGGGTTAGGGGTTAGGTATTAGGGTTAGGGTTAGAGATAGCTTCAAAAAATGGAAAATGTCAAAATAATTTCAAAGAAATGGAAAGTGTGTCAAAATAATCTCTGTTTTTTCACAACAGTCATCAGATCGTCGTTTCTACACACACATGTGTGTGTGGGGGGGGGGTGTGGGGAGATTTGGTGTGTGAGTGTGTGTGTATGTGTGTGTGTACTTGTATAACCGCACAACGGGGGATTTCTTTTTTCCCTTTAAACGTGGTAACTTATGTGGTAGTTGAAAAAATATTACGAGACACAAATCTTACCAATTTTTTTAAAACCAATATTCCACTCGAAAACAGTATAACACAACCAAAAATATCGATAAATCTTATCTTCCCAATTTGTCGAAAAATGGGGTAGATAAGTGTGTTGATTATACACACCTGTATAGTAAGCTGCACTACAAACAAAATATAGCTGAAGGGGCAGATTTACACTCAATCCTGTATGTCATTCATAAATCTACTTAATTTTATAAATAACATTTGATTTATAAATATCACTGAGAAAAAGACCAACCCCAATTGTACCTTGTTTTTGGTAACGTTCCGATTAATCGGCTTATACACGTGTGTGTGTGTGTGTGTGTGTGTGCGTGTGTATGTGTGTGTGCGTGTGTCTGTGTGTATTAGTGTGTGTGAGTTGTTTCTCAAATCATATAAATTGCATATTTGCATCTTCTTGGACACAAAAAGAGTTTTTATTTATTTATTTATTTATTTATTTTAAATTTCTTGACTGACAGGCGTTCTGCCTCTTTCAACATACACGAAATTAATCCTTGTATAAGTTGATGGAGAATGTCATTGTCCGAATAAATGTTGTATTAGATCAATCTTTTTGATAGCCCATATCTGGGCAATTTCAGACTGAATACATTGTTATAGTTGAACGAAAGTTGATTAGTGGATAAAGACAAACCCGTTGTTGCCAAAAGAATCGAGCAAGAGATGTACAAAAACATTTCAGGTCCCATAAAAATTCTCTTCCCAACACTAACACACCTTATAATCTCAAAATCTGTGGTACAGGCCCACCCACAACCGGTGCTATACGTCATTCTTTTGGCGTGACAGCGTGTATCCTAGAACGCCAATTGTTTAGTTGTTGTGCCTACAACTTGATACTAGAAAAGGCTAAGCAAGTTAAAGGCTTTACAGTTTAGTTATTGCTGATTCTGTTGATATCAATATCGCTGTAATTAGTCCGGTATAGAAGACACAGCTAGCGTTTTAGCACCTACACACATAATCTCTCGTCAAAGGATGACGAAGCACCAGCTGTTGTGGTATTGCAGTTTTTGAGTTTCTACGGTTTGACTAGTATACATTAGTATGGACCTGTCCTTTAAGTGTGTAATACCCTGCTACTACTATAATAGAATCAGCTCTATTATATTTACATAATTATTGGTTACGCACATTTAGTGTTAAGTACTTAAAGAAATCCTTTTAGCATTCAAAGTGAGAGTTGACCCACGGAAATTTAAAAAAAAAAGCTTAAACAAAAATAACTCTTTCGAAAGAATATTTATTTTTGTTAATGAATAAATTTGTGCCTATTAATAGCAACAGCCGTTGGCTAGCCAGCCAACATTCTACAGCTAAAAATAGCAGCTACCAAAACAGGTAAGAGTGAGAACCCGTAAGAAACAATTGCTCGTGTGGTTGTTTTCTTTTGGTTACTAAAATAGGCCTACCCCTGACACCAAAGACCCACACTTCAAGTCGTGTGGTTCACTCAAAGATAGGATCAAAGGTCACACAGCTGTACCGTTAAAACCAGGTGAAATAACTTACGGTCAGAATCTAAATTAACAATTCAAACTTCAGCGGTTGGTTTGGGCAACGAAAACCCACTTTATTATAGTGTAATGTAAAAACAATGCAAATTTTAGGATAAACCCGTTTTCGCCAAAAGTAAGCCAAGCCTTCGAATTGGGGCCTTTGAACAAAAGAGAGAGCAGAACGATTGTCATCGTCGCAGTCATCATTTAGTTATGGGGTTGGTGTATGGGATGAGAGTGGGCGGTGAAAAGTGGAAAGATGGGAGTCTGGGAAAAAACCTCTTGAAATGTTAACTTACGATTTATTTTCTAATCTTCTCTTGCAAGGGTGCTTACAATAACAACAAAAACAAGCAGAAAAAAATGCTATTTTACCCTAATGAAGTTTTCATTCATTTTCGCGTTTTAATCTTTTAGGAAGCTAGGTAGGGTGGGTATCTTGCTCAGAACACGTAATAAGGCAAAGTTCCGTTTTTGAGGTCTATTTGCAGATCCAAGTTTATTGTGTCTGACAGATGGAAATTAAGGACGTGTAAACGGACCCAAACCCCGGCTGATCCTGCTTCACAGAGCCAGGGGTTAGACGGGATAATTTGAAGGGATAGATGAGATAATTGGCGAGAGATCCTATCCACCTCGCATCACACGACGCCGTCAGACTGTACTGTACGGGGGCACCCGAGCCTTTGAGAGCGAGTGAAGTGGAAAATCGTCTGGAAGCTTCCACAAAGCTCGACAAGTTAGCTGCTGAGTGCCAATGAAATTGGATACACAGCACCCTTCACGCGCATCTATCGCGGCGAATTTTCTGCTTCTTTGGAAACTTTATTTATTTACTGTCAAGTCGGGCTGCTTGGCCTGTCTGGCTTGTTCTGTCAAGGAAGGAATGACGGCTCATTGCGTGGCACACTGGAGTCCTCCTGCTTGTTTAGAAACGAAGGGCCCAACTCGAGAGATTAAAAAAAAAAAAAAACTCAACAAGAAGTGAATTTTGCCTACGGCGGCAGGTTCCTCTCAATAACTACCCACTTACACATCGTAATTTGTTTTGTTTTTTAAACGTCCAAGTATGATTCAAGCCATGGTTTCTTTAATTTTTTTTTAAAGTCTTGTCAGTAAGAGTCACAGTGTATGAAGAAGAGAATTGTGATATATATATGTTAGAGAGAGAGAGAGAGATAGATAGATAGATAGATAGATAGATAGATAGATAGATAGATAGATAGATAGATAGATAGATAGATAGATAGATAGATAGATAGATAGGTAGGTAGGTAGGTAGGTAGGTAGGTAGGTAGGTAGGTAGGTAGGTAGGTAGGTAGGTAGGTAGGTAGGTAGGTAGGTAGGTAGGTAGGTAGGTAGGTAGGTAGGTAGGTAGGTAGGTAGGTAGGTAGGTAGGTAGGTAGGTAGGTAGGTAGGTAGGTAGGTAGGTAGGTAGGTAGGTAGGTAGGTAGGTAGGTAGGTAGGTAGGTAGGTAGGTAGGTAGGTAGGTAGGTAGGTAGGTAGGTAGGTAGGTAGGTAGGTAGGTAGGTAGGTAGGTAGGTAGATAGATAGATAGATAGATAGATAGATAGATAGATAGATAGATAGATAGATAGATAGATAGATAGATAGATAGATAGATAGATAGATAGATAGATAGATAGATAGATAGATAGATAGATAGATAGATAGATAGATAGATAGATAGATAGATAGATAGATAGATAGATAGATAGATAGATAGATAGATAGATAGATAGATAGATAGATAGATAGATAGATAGATAGATAGATAGATAGATAGATAGATAGATAGATAGATAGATAGATAGATAGATAGATAGATAGATAGATAGATAGATAGATAGATAGATAGATAGATAGATAGATAGATAGATAGATAGATAGATAGATAGATAGATAGATAGATAGATAGATAGATAGATAGATAGATAGATAGATAGATAGATAGATAGATAACACAAATTGAAGCACAATAACTCCCACACACCTCCTCTGCAGACTAGTTCTTATGTATGACTTTTGATATCGTTTGTTTCCATAAATCCCTTCGCTTTTTTTCTCTTTTTTCAAATTCCTCACCATCCTCCTCCTCCTCCTCTTCATCCTTCTCTTCTTCTTCTTCTTCTTCTTCTTCTTCTTCTTCTTCTTCTTCTTCTTTTTCTTTTTCTTCTCTCCCCACTTCTCTCTTTAGCTATAGACCTCTAATTCTGTCTATTGTTCGTGGCCGTGTCAGGCTTAACTCCGGCAAATCTATTTGTGTGTGTGTGTGTGTGTGTGTGTGTGTGTGTGTGTGTGTGTGTGTGGGTGTGTGTGTATGTGTAGGTGTGTGTGTGTGTTAGTTTCTCTTCTCAGTTGTCAGCCACTCTCCGAACTTTGTTTACAGGAAAAAAAATTCACAACTGTTTTAACTGTAAATTTTAGTTCTGCTTATTGTTCGTTGTGATGTCATACTTTACCACGATCCATCTCAGCCGGTGGGAACTCTCCAAAAAGGTTATTGACTAGTTTCGTTAGTTATCGTGGTCGTGTCATACTTGACTGTGGTAAATCCATTTACTGTTTTGTTCTCGAAGTCGGTCCTTAGACGTGCTTGGTGTCAGACGGTTGTGGTGATTACGTGGTAATGTGCTGCGGCCTTGTCATAAACGTCGTTTAGCAGGGACCGCCTTTCAGTCCACTTGTGTCATTGATTAAATGTGTGTTTTTCAGATAAGGCGACATTGAAAAATACCTGACACTCAGCCCCTTTAATCTCTCTCTCTCTCTCTCACTTTCTCTCTCGTTATCCCGTCCTCCCACCCCCTTAACTCTTTAAAACATCTACAAACTGTAGAAACATCTATTCACTACTATCTCCTTACAGTTCTGCATCGTACACGAATCTACCATAAAGCCTCGGGCGCCTTGAGTCTATCGGCCAGCGTCTTGAGAAGCTTTTGGGGCTGGTAAAGCGCTATATAATAACGATTAAATAAAAAAATTATAAATTAAAAGTACACCACAAACTCATCCCTAAATCCCACGTTCATCACGAATAATATGACTGTCATCATCATGAGTGTGGGTGTATGTAGCGAATGCTTTTTTGTCCTTTTCGTGAAATTGTACAACCGCAATCTGCCTGTACTTAAAAATTCAATGATTTGAAGAATTTGTACTTTTGTAATGAGCAAAGAAATAGTCACTTATTTAAAGCGAAATTTGTGTCGTTTTCTGAAGCGAAATCACTGCACCCGCTGTGCAGCACCACCGCCTGACGCAAAGGGGGGGGGGAGACAACAAAACCAGAACAACACTCTTTTAACTTACACTTAAACCCTACTCACTATGCACTGAAATCATCACCAGACTCACTAAAACCACCAACATCTCCTAAAAGTTGTTATTAAGCGGATGACCACACCTTAAAGCCTTCTTCTTTTTTTTTTTAAAGAGTAAACCTGCGTTCTACAAAAGCTGAAGACACGGACAACGGACAAAGACTAGAGCTTTATCGCTGTTATTGCCTCGCCCTTAAAGCCCCGAAAGGTGCCAACGGAAGCCCAACCTTTCTTCACCCAGATTGGATTTTCGTGTAGAACTGAAAGGTAGCGTGGGCTAAGAGGTCTTTATTACAGACAACAACAAGACAAGAGTCACAATGCACGACGGATTCTAAGGGGCTCAGGCCTGTACTGATAAGAAGACGAATCAGCTAAGAGGAGATTATTAATGAATTTAGACCATTTCGCATGGAATCCGGGCAGCGGGCTCATTTGGCCCAGGATCTAGCTCGCTCGGCCTGGTGCATACTCCTCCTATCCGTTCTTTTGTCCGCTCTAGACGCTTTCGTTTCTCATTCTGCACAGCTAAACACTGTGAGTCCAAAATGGTTATACTTAAAGCATCAATTTTCCATTATTTGTTCATTGTTAATTTAAAGAAACCGTTCGACGTTCACATCTTGGCATATTAGTTTGTAAAATTGTTAATACATCCTCATACAGCTTCTTCTATCTTTTATATTTGTTAAATATTTATTTCAAAGTGAAGAGTCCGCTGGACCTAAAGCAATAATCATGTAATGTAATGTAATTTCAAAGTAAATTTGCGAACAATTCCAGGGCAAATAATTAGTTAAGCCTAGCTAAGACCCATATGATTTAAGTGAAGTTCTTTGCGCGATTATATTGACAATAATTTGACCAATATAGGAAATAAGTTCAACAAAACCAGACAGTTCTCAACATAATTATGTGTGCGATACAAATTGTCTAAATAACAAATAATGTAATTGATTTTCTTCTTTTCTTGGACAATATAGACATACAGAGAGACAGACAAAATTTTAACAAGGTGCGTAGGCCCTATTCTCGTATCGCCAAAGGCAAGTTTGTGGTTTTTATTAGACAA